>OY757545.1:7467807-7472807 GCA_963584105.1 Alviniconcha strummeri
AGTAGCCCATATTTATTTTGCACTAAAATCTTTTTATTTTTCACTAAGTCCGACGGTCAGCGGCCCTCTTTCTCTCAGGCAGGCTTCAACTACCTGATACCAACCTCTCCTGTTTCTGTACGCATGCTTCCTCTGTCACTTCTTTCAAACCTCCCTTGAAAGCCTTTCTCATTCTATCCACAGACCTTTTCTTCCGGTCCATTAGCCCGAGATTCGTCAGAGAGAGAGAGAGAGAGAGAGAGAGAGAGAGAGGAGAGAGAGAGAGAGAGAGAGAGAGAGAGAGTTCGTCCGTGTTTGTGTTTTGTGTTGGAGTGCTTGTGTCTGTGCATTTGAATCCTGACTTTAACTGAGCATACATATATATATACAGAGAGAGAGAGAGAGAGAGAGAGAGAGAGAGAGAGAGAGAGAGGAGAGAGAGAGAGAGAGAGAGAGAGAGAGAGAGCTAAGGCCATCACGGTTAGGCACGCTGTGTGTCCGTTATGATTGTTACATGTAAGTAAGGAGCTCACCAACGAAAGACACCAGTGTCTCCGATGCTTTGCTGCTGCAGCTGCTGCCTGACTACAACGCCCACCTGATGTCGTGGCTGCCCGTGCACCTGCCGACCCACATCAAGATCGTGCTGACCACACTGCCAGACCGCCACGACCTCCTGCACCGTCTGCAGACGGAGGTGCTGAAAGACCGCCCCGACAACTTCCTGCAGGTCCAGCCACTCAGTCTGCCCGACTCCCAGAGCCTCCTCAAACACTTCCTCGTCTGCTGCAGCAGGTGTGTGTGTGTGTGTGTGTGTGTGTGTGTGTGTGAGAGAGAGAGAGAGAGAGAGAGAGAGAGAGAGAGAGAGGAGAGAGAGAGAGAGAGAGAGAGAGAGAGAGAGTGTGTGTGTATGTGTGTGTGTGTGCGTGTGTATGTGTGTGTGTGAGAGAGAGAGAGAGAGTGTGTGTGTGTGTGTGTGTGTGTGTGTGTGTGTTTGTATGAGTGTGTGTGTGTGCGTGCGTGCGTGCGTGCATGCGTGTGTGTGTGTGTGTGTGTGTGTGTGTGTGTGTATACATGTGTAGTGTGTGTATTTGTGTGTGTGTGCGCGTGCGTGCGTGCGTGTGTGTGTGTGTGTGTGTGTGTGTGTGTGTGTGTGTGTGTGTGTGTGTGAGAGAGAGAGAGAGAGAGAGGAGAGAGAGAGAGAGAGAGAGAGAGAGAGAGAGAGAGAGAGAGAGAGAGAGAGTGAGACTCTCTCTCTCTCTCTCTCTCTCTCTCTCTCTCTCTCTCTCTCTCTCTCTCTCTCTCTCTCTCTCTCACACACACACACACACACACATTTGTTTTAAAGAAATAACTTGAATATGAAAATAGAACATGCTTTGGATACCCGGGAGTGTTACGTACCCACTGTTGGCAAATCTGTCTTGGACAAACAACAATGGGAAAAGACCCAATATGCCCCTGCTGCGGTCTGTGTAATGACATGTATGAATCACTGTGTGATGGTAGACAGAAAAAAGACCCAGTATGCCCCCGCTGCAGTCTCTGTAATGACATGTATGAATCACTGTGTGATGGTAGACCGGAAAAAGACCCAATATGCCCCTGCTGCAGTGTCTATAATGACATGTATGAATCACTGTGTGATGGTAGACCGGAAAAAGACCCAGTATGCCCATGCTTCAATCTCTGTAATGACGTGTATGAATTACTGTGTGACGGTAGACAAATCAGCGAGGAGCAGATGGCGACGTTCTCTGGTCGGTTCCTGTCCTACTCGCTGCCCCTGTACGTCAAGCTGATTGCGGAAGAGGCCCGTGCACTGCACTCCTTCACCGACTCGTCACGGCTCAAGTTGCCCGCCGACTGTGCCGAGGGCATCGAGAAGCTCTTCGACAGGTCAGCACCCGTCTCTCCCACACGTGGCTTGGACATTTTATTATGTTTCAAAGACTAGTGTTCAGGCCTTCGGGTTTTTCGAAAACGTAGTGCTTCTTTTATGAAAGTTCATTCATACAGTCACTCGTTCAGAATCACATGCGACATGTGCGCAGTGATCTGCTCGAGAGCAGAGAACAGCGCTATATGAAAGCTATCAATAATAATAATAATGAAAGTTCATTTATTAGATTCTGCATTGATGGCATGTGTGTGCATGTTTTATTTTCTTTCTCTTTTCTTCTTCTTTTTTTTTGGCAAACAAATCCGCGAGAAAATGTCCTTGGTTGGTGTCACTAAGAACAGACTTGCTGACAAATCTTGGCGATGGTCACTAAGAACGCACTTGTTGGTAAATCTTGACGCAGTGTGATAACTGAATACATAGTGTGATGACTGAATACACTGTGTGTAACTGAATACACATTGCGATTACTGAATACACAGTGTGATAACTGAATACACTGTGTGGTAACTGAATACACAGTGTCATTACTGAATACATTGTGTGCTAACTGAATACACTGTGTGCTGACTGAATACATTGTGTGATAACGGAATACACAGTGTGATAACTGAATACTCTGTGTGATAACTGAATATACTGTGTGATAACTGAATGTACTATGTGATAACTGTATACACAGTGTGGTAACTGAACACGTTGTGTGATAACTGAATGTACTATGTGATAACTGTATACACAGTGTGGTAACTGAATACGCTGTGTGATAACTGAATACACTGTGTGATAAATGAATACACTGTGATGTCGCACAGGCTGGAGGCCAGACATGGCCGCCCCGTGGTGTCACGTGCCATGGCCTTCATGGTGGCCTCGGCCACAGGGCTGAGTGACCTGGAGATGGAGGACCTGCTGTCATTGGACGACGTCGTCCTGGACCACCTCTTCAGACACTACCACCCTCCGCTGCGCCGCGCGCCCTCCATTGTCTGGCTCAAGGTTCCAACCCCTCTCTTACCTTTCTCATGTCCATGTAGTTTAGGAGCTGGAGGGTTCGGGTGTCATTCCGATCAGAGCACAGAGCACACACGGCGAGGCATAATAATACATGTCCATAGGGATTTGGTTTTGACCACAGGTGTTTAAAGCGTTGTCGATCTCAGAGGCGGGTACCACTGATGGAGAAATTACACCCCCGCTCCCTGAGCTGTCAACAGTTTACTCAGTTAAGGCCCTGGGTGGTTAGAATGTAGCTTTGCGTGCTTTCTCTACTTCCAGAAGTTCTGGTGTAATAATTGATACGTTTCCACTTTATTCAGTTTCAGTTTCCCGGTCTTGTTCAGTTGCTTCAAAACGAAGAAAGCGATGCGTGTTATAAACAGTTAACCAAGTTTCACGTGTCAGTTGAAGAGTTTTGTTTTTCTCTATATGTAATTCATTTTTGGTACAACATATTCCAACCCAAATGCATAACTTACAATGTAGTGAGCATTCGTTAAGCTTAAATAACGACAATTAGAACGAAAACACGACTATGGAAGAAGAAAAAAGGAAATATAAAGAACCTCCTTCTCATACACTCCGACCCGACCACACACACACCACAGAGAGAGAGAGAGAGAGAGAGAGAGAGAGAGAGAGAGAGAGAGAGAGAGAGAGAGAGAGAGAGACACACACACACACACACACACACACACACACACACACACACACATCCATGTACACACACACTGAAAGCTCTCTCTCTCTGTCTCTGTCTCTCTCTCTGTCTCTCTCTCTGTCTCTCTGTCTCTCTGTCTCTCTGTCTCTGTCTCTGTCTCTGTCTCTCTCTGTCTCTCTCTCTCTCTCTCTCTCTCTCTCTCTCTCTCTCTATATATATATATATAGAGAGAGAGAGAGAGAGAGAGAGAGAGAGAGAGAGAGAGAGAGAGAGAGAGAGAGAGAGAGAGAGAAAGCAAAGAAACGAAATACACTGACATAATGACGACGTTGGCGGCGTTGACCATCAGGTGACTGACTAGGCCTGCCTTCACCTGACTGGGCTCAAAACTTATACTAACTAACTATATAACTAACTAGCTAACTAAATAACTAACGGCCTTCACCTGTGCAGATCCGCCGCGAGATCGAGGTGTTCGTGACGGTGCGGGAGGCGGACGGCGTGACGGTGACGGTGTGGGAGCACGACAGCTTCGTGCAGGCCGTCAGAGGGCGCTACCTGAAGGAACCAGAGGACGTGAAGGCCGTGCACTCCCTGCTGGCCGACTACTTCCTGGGCACGTGGTCCGACAGGCCCAAGCCCGTGCACTCGCCCGACGGCTCCAGCCACTGCCTCGCCCAGTTCAACAGGCTCGTGCCCAGCCAGCCACTCACCTTCCCGGCCTACGGCAACGAGACGCACGTGGGTCGCTTGTCTATAGCTCAGTCTCAAGGCGCTCCCGTCCCTGATAAGCCATACGCTTTCTGTGGTCGTAAAGCATCACGAAAGAGAGAAAAAAGAAGAAAAAAATGCTGCATGGTCAGTCGCAAAGGCCGTTTCCGCCCGTATGGTTGAAGGTAGGACCGTCCGAAACTGTATCTCGGAGGGATCGTGTGTCGGTGTGACCGGCCTACGGCTGAAACCGCTCAGAGCTTCGGTTTCAACCAAATACAGTCTACTGTAATCCGAATGGATGAACCGCATCCACCAGCCAATGAGCGCCCGCCGTTTGTTTGCACAGGCACTTGTCAAATGGCGTTGAAAACAGTCCCCATGATGTCTCAAGCGGAAATTAAGTGTTTGATAAAGTCATTTATTGTGGCCAAGAGGTCATGTGGGGTTTAAGTCAAAAAACGGCAAGAATCAGATTTGTCGGGACCGTGCTCTCATGTCCATTGAAATGAACATGGAAACAAGACTGGGAATCCAGCCGGAAGGTAACCCGTCAGTTTCGGCTGTGTCGTGCGGCAGCCAGTACGTTTCAGACAGACGGGCCGACCGCAAGAGGTTCGGGTGGCAGCGGTCTCCCTCAGCCATAGGACAGAAATGGCTCGTGTATCAGCGCCTTTAGTCGCACATTGCCAGACCCGTGGCACGGGACAAAGTATCAATCAAGTGTATGGGACAGACTTCTCCCCG
>OY757545.1:7475307-7485307 GCA_963584105.1 Alviniconcha strummeri
GCTTACGGGGGTTTGTGCTGTTGGTTTGTTGTCTAGTGGTTGGTTGAATC
Source organism: Alviniconcha strummeri (assembly GCA_963584105.1). Classification (NCBI taxonomy): domain Eukaryota; kingdom Metazoa; phylum Mollusca; class Gastropoda; family Provannidae; genus Alviniconcha; species Alviniconcha strummeri. The sequence goes on from OY757545.1 coordinate 7,475,358, forward strand.
ACAGACATAGCAAGGGACGCGAATCACCTACGATATCTGTTTCCTGGAATGCGAGTAGAGTGAATGAGTGAGTGAGCAATGTCACCTGCACAATGCTTAGTCAATGAAGAGGCCTTTGAAATGCTGTGACCAACAATGAAAGGAAACGAAGACTGGGCCTGGTAAGGATGTGTTCGTTGAGGAGTATCCTCTCAATCATTACGATCCGTAGTGGAGGCTGTCTGCACTGCACGGCACCGCAAGGTCCTTATATATACAGTAAGGTCAGCAGGAAGGCTGTAGCACGGTGCGGGCAAGGTCCCCATGCATTGAGCGGCGCTACGTGAAAATCAATCCACGTGTGTGTGTGTTTGCGTGCAGGTCCCGGGGTCGTCCCTGCAGTTCACCCTGGAGGTTCCGGCGCCGCCTCAGTTCCTGGGGCTGGTGTTCGACGAGCGCTACCTGCTGTGCAAGAAGACGGACCGCTCGGAGGTGCACGTCTTCGACATGCTGACCGGCGAGCTGAAGGACACCATCTTCACCTCCAACGGCGACCTGCACGTCACGCCGGACGGCCGCCATTTCGTCATCGTGGACCAGGTGACGGAGAAGAGCCTGAAGATCCACGAGTCGGGAACGGGGGCCTTCCTGGGCCAGGTGATCCTGCTGAGGCACATCCACATCCGGGCGGACCGCTACCACGCCGGCCCGCTCAGTCTCACCAACGACCGGCTGTGCGCTGTGGTGGAGACCGCCGACACCAGCTACCTCTTCGTCTGCGAGGTGAGAGCCGGTAGCATGATAGACCTGTTGACCAGGATTAGGTGCCGGTGTGGGTGGTGGCGGTGTGGGTGGTGCCGGTGGGAGGTGGAGGGGGTGCCGGTGTGGGGGGTGCCGGTAGGAAGGGGAGGGGGTGCCGGTGTGGGGGTGCGGTGGAGAGTGGGGTGCCGGTGTGGGGGGTGCCGGTGGAGAATGGGGTGCAGGTGTGTGTGTGTGTGTGTGGGGGGGGTGCCGGTGGAGAGTGGGGTGCCGGTGTGGGGGGGTGCCGGTGGAGAGTGGGGTGCCGGTGTGGGGGGTGTCGGTGGAGAGTGGAGTGTCGGTGTGGGGGTGCCGGTGAAGAGTCGGGTGCAGGTGTGGGGGATGCCTGTGTGGGTGGTGCCGGTGGTGCTGGCAACCTTTAATATCTATGGATGAGGAGTAGTAAACTCCTCCCGCTAGACACGTATTATGTAGCAATACCCTTGTCTGCTTCATCTTTAAGAAGGGGACAACTTTGATAGGAGGATGTCGTAACCAAAACGCCCGTATTGGCGGTACAATAACCCCCCCCCCCCTCCCCCTTCACCAAACGCATGGCGACCAGCTGTCTCGGCTGCCTGTGCAGATCCCGTCTGGCGAGATGCTGCAGATCGTCAGCCTGGACGGCAAGGCCACGGTGTGCCGCATCAGCCCGGACGGGAAGCACGTGCTGTGCAACTCCAACGAGTTCCTGCTGATCTACGACCTGTACAGCCTGCAGCACGTGTCCACCGTGCCCATCACGCACAAGCCCTCCGACATCGCCTGCACGGCCGACGGGCTGCGCGCCTTCCTGGCCACGCCGGCGGACGGGCAGCTGACGGTGCTGCACCTCAACAACGGGCACGTGGACATGACCTACAAGGCGGCGCTCGGGGAGGTCCTGCAGGGCGACGTCATCAGGGCGCTGACCGTGGCACCCAACGACCAGCACGTGCTCGTGCGCTCCGACTGCCACCTGGTGGTGCACCAGCGGGCCCAGGAGCAGATCGTGGCGCACTTCGTCCGGCCCCAGCAGGTCAGGGTCCTCGCCGTGCTGCTTGGCTCGCTGTGTGAGGGTGGCTCGGTTGGTTGGCTGGCTGATTGGTTAGTTGGTTGTTTGGTTGGCTGGCTGGTTGGTTGGTCGGCTGGTTGGTCAGACGGTAGGGGAACGCGATGAGTACGTTCGCCGAATGTGGATCTTGGTTGGTTGGTTGTCTGGTAGGTTGGTTGGTTGGTGGTTGGTTGGCTAATTGTTTGGTTGGCTGGCTGGTCAGAAGGTAGGGGAACACGATGAGTACGTTCGCCGAATGTGGATCTTGGTTGGTTGGTTGGTTGGTTGGCTGTTTGGTTGGTTGGCTGGCTATTTGGTTGGTTGGTTGGTTTGGTTTGCTCGGTAGGTTGGAGAACGCGATGAGAACTTTCACCGAATGTGGATCTTGGCTGTTGATAATTATCAAAAACAAAAAACAAAACAAAAAACCGTCTAATATTACTTGTGTGAAAAGATTTTAAATATAAAGGAAGAAGAATAGATCTTGGTTTTGGTCGCGTGCTGCTGTTGTTGTAGAGTCGTTCCCCAGCCGAACACTTTGGGGGCTTACCCGGTATAATATATATGCAACTGTACCTTTGTAATTGCATTCCACAGGACTATGTGTGTGACAGATGTTTTACCCTGACCCATGGGCAGCCATACGCCGTCCTCGCAGGATTTATTGCCATTTCTGGAGCTTATTACGGTAGAAGATCGTGTAGGCACACTAACAACTAACAGTTCCTTTGTAGCTTTGTGGATGGTAGGCAGGTTGACTGGATGTAGCTTGTTTTTCTGGCATTGACTGGATTGGCGGTTAGCTGGCACGGTGTTTGGTTGGTGGCTTGATGTATTAGTTGCTCGCTTGTTTGGTGGTGGAATTGTTCAGGGTATGCTTGATACAACACAGAGGTTACCTTTCACGTGCATTGGATGTTGGGTTGTTCGGTGTATGCTTGATACGTTACCGAGCTACCTTTTATGATCGTGCTTTACTTGCAGCGAGTGTGAGGGTTTCAAGCTGTGCAGGATGGTTGCTTGGTTGGATGGTTGTTGGGTCGGGGCATCTGTTGTGATTTCTCCCGCTGCCGATCAGGTAGCCCTTGCGGTGGTCATACACCCCATCCTGTATTTTCTGTAAGCGTCTATCATCAGCGTGGGGCGTGGCACTGTGCAGGTCCCCAAAGAGTTCCGGCTGCCCAAGAGCCACTACAAGGAACTGGTGTTCACCAACGCTGATTTCACCCGAGCCAGCGACTGCGTCATCGCCACCATCTTCCGCAACATCTACATCTGGCAGATCTCCAACAGCCAGCTCCTAACAACCATACAGGTCGGTCACAGCCTTCGGTCTCAAGAGTGAACGCTCAGTTAAATTGATTTAAGAACAGTCAGGCTAATACGAGATAGATAAGCGTTTAGCAACGTTTCGTCGCGATTGTCAGCATTACCTTAAAGCCCGTTCTTAACTGGGCGAATGGTTGTTCGCCCGAACATACTTCGGACACTTCGACGAACTATGATTCGTTTCTTAATTGAACTTTTAGTTCGCCGAATATAGTTCGGACAGTCCAAACTTTACTTCATTCTCAACTGGCTTGTACTAAGATGCAAGCTTCGGCCCGAACTTGGGGCAGACGCGCAGCAGACAGCATGATCGAAAATGTAGGCTAAAGTCAAGTCAAGTCAGTATACTTTAATCATCCCTCACAGGGTAATTCAACTAACTACTATCTCATTCTGGGTCTCCGAGACAAGGCTGTCCTCCACAAGTCAACAAATAAACAAATTCCCTCCGAAGCGAGTGAAGAACCTAGCGACGTCATCCATTTTTTTCTTTTCTTCATTCACAGGAGAGCTCTGCTCTCAGCCAATCAGAGGCAATGATCGTCCAATAGGGCGAATGTTCCCAGAACATGTTGAGCGAAGGTTTTTGGACCCCGAATATAGCTTCGACGAATACTTCCAACTAGGTTCGCGAAGAAAAGTTGGCCCAGTTAAGAACCAACTAGCTTCGCCGAATACTTCCAACTAGGTTCGCGAAGAAACATTCGCCCAATTAAGAACGGGCTTAAAGGTATGAAGTGGGTTTAGACAGAAGGTGTATTTCAGGCGATGGGGTCGAGTACGGCCGGCACGGCCTGAAACCGGTATTGGAAAACAGAGTTCAGGACAAACAGTGCCTGAATGTTATTGTAGCTTGGGTTTTGGGAGAGCTGTAGACTAAGGTATTAGCCGAGTATTTTAATCCAGCTGATCGTTCCTTCAAATTCTGAGGGAAAGCGATTTTTTTTTATTAACTTTCATTTGCAGACCCCATCGGGATCATTACCTGTCTGCTGGTGTTGTTGCATCATCACCTCTCTGCTGGTGTTGTTGCATCATCACCTCTCTGCCAGTGTGTTTCCATCATCATCTCTCTGCTGGTGTCGTTACATCATCACCTCTCTACTGGTGTTGCATCATTCCCTCTCTGCTGGTGTCGTTGCATCATAACCTGTCTGCCGGTGTTGTTGCGTGATCATCTCTCTGCTGGTGTTGTTGCAGGCCCCCATCGGCATCATCACCACTCTGCTGGTGTCCAAGCAACGCGGGCAGGTGGTGACGCACAGCCACAGCAACACTCACATCCACGTCTGGAACGTGGAGGCCGACACACGCAACGTGGACACGCTGGACAAGCTGACGGCCGCTGTGCAGCGCGTGCTGGTGACCCAGGACAACAGTATCGCCTACGTGCAGTGCGTCAACAGCGACGAGGTCGGCGTCATCGACATGCGCACTGGCGCCATGCTGGACCTGTTGACTCACGACACCAAGGTGAATAGGAGTTGAGGGTCGCTTGAAGTTCATTGGCGTCATCATGGGGTTATTCGGCTCATCGTCGTTATAGTTTATTGACGTCACCCTGACATACTAGTTCATGCTCAGTTCGTTGATAGTACCACGCAGTGGTCACTGACAGTCTGTTGCCAGTACCACAAATGAATGAGTTAATGGTGACTGTTCAGTGACGTTATCACAGATTATAATATTATTCAGCTGTTGTTCTTTCTGTAATGTTCTATCCATCGAAATGATAGTCAACGATGCTAGTCAACAGTGACCACGTTGTGACTGTGGTTTGCTGGTGGTAGTGATTCAGTAGCAGTGGTACATCGCTGATGTTCGGGTTCATAATGATGTTGCTTGTCGGTATGCTGTATCGTTGGGTCTCAGTTCAGCGGTGACCCAGTTCCCACAGCGCGCAGAAAGTCCAGATTATACTAATTGTCTGTAACTACTGTCTCCGTGAAACATGAACACTGCATATATGTGTGTGTGTGTGTGTGTGTGTGTGTGTGTGTGTGTGTGTGTGTGAGTGTGTGTGGTGTGTGTGTGTGTGTGTTTGGTGTGTGTGGTGTGTGTGTGTGTGTGTGTGTGTGTGCGCGCGCGCGCGTGCGTGCGTATGTGTGTGCGTGCGTGCATGCGTGTGTGTACGTGCGTGTGTGCGTGTGCCTGTGTGTGTGTGTTAACTGTGTGTGAATGCCTCTGTGTGTGTGTGTGTGTGTGTGTGTGTGTGTGTGTGTGTGTGTGTGTGTGTGTGTGCGTGTGTGTGCGTGTGTGCGTGCGTGCGTGTGCGTGCGTGCGTACGTGCGTGCGTGCGTGCGTGCGTGCGTGTGTGTGTGTGTGTGTGTGTGTGTGTGTGTGTGTGTGTGTGTGTGTGTGTGTGTGCAGGTGCACGACATGGCCATCACGCCGTCAGGCCACATGGCCCTGGTGGTGACCAAGCCACGGCTGAGCGGGACGGCCTGCCGCCTGTGGGACCTGACCGAGCGCAAGGTCATCAAGGAGTTCGGCGACAACCCGGGCCACTGCCTCTCCCTCCACTCCGCCAGCTCCATCGTCTACTTCAGCCAGCCCCAGCCCTTCTTCGACTGCCCCCACGACATCAGCATCATCCACTTCATCGGCGACACCCACAGCGTGCACGACAACCCGGGCGTCTGCCGCTACGTGCGCGTTAAGCCCATCGTCACCTTCGACGACCGCTACATCGTCGTGTCCTCGGCGCTGGGCTTCAACGACCGGAGCGGGCGGTTCCTGTCGCCCTGCCTCGTCGTCTTCGACATGACGGCCAGCCTGAAGCGCACGTGCTACGACGCCAAGAGCGTGGGCCTGGAGGACATGATGGAGGACATCCTCAGCGTGCAGCCCTGCCCTCGCGACGAGAGCTCCGTCGCCGTCGTCGTGTCCTGCCGGCAGCCGGACGAGGACGAGGAGGGCTCCTCCCCTACCGTCAACCGGGAGCCCTTACCCCTGTCCCAGCCCGCCACCCCGACCTCCGACCCGGACCGGCCGCCCGACCTGCAGATCGGCTTCTTCATCCTGGACCTGCGCCAGGGCTGCATCACGGCCATGAACTTCCTGCAGCCCAGCCCCGGGGTGGAGTTCCCGCCGCAGCTCGTCTTCTCTGCGGACTTCAGCCTGTGCGTGGACCAGGCGTCCTGCCTGTACAACCTGGCGGAGAACACGGCGGTGGCCGGCCACCTGGGCAGCCCCGGCACGCCGCCCCAGTGCCTGGCGCTCAACGGCACGGCGGTGGTCTACTACAAGGGCTCCGTGCTGTACGTGCTGCGCGTGCGGGACGCCGCTCTGCTGGCCCGCTGCGAGGTGCACGCCGCCATCTGCCACGTGGCCCTGTGCTCGGACCAGCGCACGCTGCTCGTGGGCTGCCTGGACGGCACGCTGGCCTCCTACGTGCTGGTGGACCCCGTGACGGACACCAACCCCACCAAGGTGGTGGCGGGCCTCAAGAGCCGGCAGGTGGGCGACGACGAGGACCTGGACGGCCGGCTGTCCCGGGCGTGGGACAAGGTGGAGGTGTGCTCGGCTCCCCCCTACTCCCGGCCCCCCTCCGCCATGAGCCCCGGCACCAAGGACCGCCTCATCCTGCGCCAGATCAAGGCCGTGCCGCGCTTCAGGCCCAAGTCAGACACCATGCTCTATCTCAACACCAGAAAGTCCCAAGCATGCATCCTTATGTAGTGGTGCCTGTCTTCTCTGTGTCTGTTTCTGTTGGTCTTAATCTGGCTGGCTGTTCGTCTCTCTCTGGCTGTTTTTGTCACTCTCTGTCTATCTGGCTGTTTGTCTCTCTCTCTCTCTTGTTCCCTCACTCAACCATTCCCCCGCCCACCACCATCTAGTTTACTGCTATTTTGCTTTTTATCTTTGCTTCTTTTTCGAAACGTTTTATGTTTGTTGGTGGTTCGTTCGATTTCGTTTTATTTTTATTTTGTTTTCTGTGTCTTAAAAAAAAAAAAATCTTTGGGAACTCTGCTGCGCACGTTAAAGATCCCACGTGCATCATCAAGAGACTGCATAAGAGGCTTGTCTGTTTTTTACAGTACATTTGTCTGGATGTCCTTGTCTACTGTTTCACTATGTATGATCATAATCTTCACTATGATGAAGGAGGTCCCTCTACGGAAGAAAATCTTGTGTTTGTCAGAATCTGTAGTTTTAATGTGCACTATTGTGTGTCCCTTTGTGTCTATGCACTAATATGTGACCGATTGTGTATGTACACTAATTCGTGTCCGTTTGTGTCTGTCGTTTTAATGTATGATCAAGTGTGCGCACAAGTGTGTGTGTGTGTGTGTGTGTGTGTGTGTGTGTGTGTGTGTGTGTGTGAGAGAGAGAGAGAGAGAGAGAGAGAGAGAGAGAGAGAGAGAGAGAGAGAGAGAGAGAGAGAGAGAGAGAGTTTGTAAATGGCGTCTGATGAAATTACACTGTTATATTGATACTGTGGTAGATTCGCGTTCTGTGTTTTGCTGATACTGTGATAGTTGTGTTGTGCCGATTCTGTGTTATGTTGATACTGTGAATGACTTGCAACAAGCAAGTGTATGTGGGTTTTTTAATGGACGGGTATTACTGTTTCTGCACTGTTTATTAGCGCATGAAATCGTACATAGTTTTGTGAATTAATGCTGTGCGGATGGTGGACACAACTGAACTGATTAGGTTCAATGCAATGTAGAGCAACGTGACAAGAAGGGTTTGTGTGTGTGTGTGTGTGTGTGTGTGTGTGTGTGTGTGTGTGTGTGTGTGTGTGTGTTTGTGTGTGTGTGTGTGCGTGCGTGCGTGCGTGCGTGCGTGCGTGCGTGTTAAAATGCAATCAGTCTTCAAAATAAATAATGTAGCTTGATGGTGGTTGTGCCAAAACATTATTATGCCACCCCAACTATACTTTCGTTTTTTTTGTTTTGTTTTTCGTCTCCAAAACTGTGGGATGGAAAGAAAAACAAAGGTCTGTGCCAGAATCATGACAGAGAGCTTGTTTCTTTATTGGCATTGAAAGAATCAGAACTTCACCGGTTTATATTCATTAGCAGCGATATGAGTAACAAAATCATATATGTCTGCCAGCCTGTACATATACCCATTGCAATTTACCTGAATTATTGCAGATTTGTACATTTTGGCGATGGTGATTATATTTATTTAAAACAAAAAATGACCTTCAGCAAGCGCCTTTTGTTGCAGTGTTCGACGGTCATTACTGAGGTAAACTGGTTCGTTGTATTCACATTTGTTTGGTTGGTTTTGTGGCAACATCAGACATGTATGCATGGAGATTTGTTTTTCGTCCTTGAAATTTTGCCTGGGCGTTAAAAGCTACTTACTTCGAATGGACTTTCGCTGACCGTGCTTGGCAAGTACATTTCGGGAATGTTTGTGTTCATGTTCCGCATGGATACAAACGTTTCGCTATGTTGCTTGGAATGTTTGTTTGGCGAATCAGGTGTTTGCTTGTATTTTCATCTCTTCTGTACTTTGTTTTCTGGTTTAATTTTGTTGGTTTCTTTTGCGTTCTGCCTTTACACTGGCTTGAGATCTGGAGTCTGGAGCCTCTGCGTCAAAACACGTATTCAGTTAAACGTGTGTGTGTGTGTGTGTGTGTGTGTGTGTGTGTGTGTGTGTGTGTGTGTGTGTGTGTGGTACGTACGTTTTTAAATATGTATTCAATCGCGTAACGCGAGTTGAAAATCAGAAATGAACCTTCGCAGCTCGTGTAATTTAACTGTCATCATCCTAGATGAATCCGTCACAGGCGTTGTTGTCTCTGTCTGTGTCCGTCTTTTGTTTCGCTGTTGTTGTTTTGTTTTTATTTTCGCATTCGACACATGACGCTGTATATTTTAACGTTGTTGTCAACAGGCCTAAGCCGTGTAAGTGCGTCCGGAAAAACGCTTCGGGTAAGTGGGAGAGGATCCCAGTTTCTGAGATGTGACCGTTTCCTGCCACCGTGCTTTCAGCGTTGTCAGGCCCCCGTCCACCTACAAGCGTTCCTGTCTCTTGCTGATACTGTCGGACGTGGATCTGCTGATACTGTCGGAGGTAGATCTGCTGATACTGTCGGACGTGGATCTGCTAATGGTGCACGGACGATGGAAGCAAGTGCTGTGCTGAAAGGAACAGTGCATTGTTGAAACCTTTCGGCCATGTTTATGTCCACAGTTTAAAACTGAAGCCCGTCAACGCTCCGTCACTTTGGGCTTTTGAATGGGGAGGACGATGACTTTCTTTTCTCTCTTTTTTTCTGTCTCCCCCTACTCCCCCCCACCCCCCACCCCCCCATTCCCCCAAGCGTTAGGGAAACAACGTCGGCAGTGTGCCGTATGATGCCCGGGGCAATTCTGGAGTCAGAGCGATCCAACTGTTCAGCACTGCCCGACTAGCTGATTCTCTTGTTCATTCAGTATCTTTTTTGTAAGTTTTTTTTTTTTTTTTTTTTTTTTTTTTTAAACTTGGCGCTTGTTTGATGGAGCCTTTTTGACACATTCTCAACAGCACTGCGGTGCCACCATAATGCATCCAGGCTGATTGTCCCGTATCCACAGACACATCAGAAAAAAATGTCTTCCATCTTGAAGGCAGATATTTGGCCAAAGTTTCGAACTTACTGGAAAATGTAGGCTGCTTTGATGTTGCTGTTTAATAATTGTGAATTCGTTAATATCGCTTTGTCTTTTCGCTATCATTCAGCTGTATTCAGAGGAATACGAGAGCTGTAAGAGAGAAACTGAAAGACACAGTTGCGTTTGTTTTCTTTTTCTGCTCCTGCCAACGGTATGCTTGCGTAAGCCTGCTGCATTTATCAAATTGGTGATAT
>OY757545.1:7488726-7538726 GCA_963584105.1 Alviniconcha strummeri
CAGCCTGGTAGTTACGGCTGTGCTGGTGATGTAGACAGCCCGGTAGTTACAGCTGTGTTGGTGATGTAGACAGCCTGGTAGTTACGGCTGTGCTGGTGAAGTATAAAGTCACGTAGTCATGTTGGTGATGTAGACTACTACTGATGTATTCACTCAACAGCTGACGGCCTGGACAGCAAGGTGGAGAGTGACCTGCTGACGGAAGTGGAGATCATCATCATCGCCGTCGTCCTCGCCTTGGTCCTCGTCGCTTTTCTCATCGGTATCTGCAAGTTCATCGAGGCTCGCCGCAGCAAACAGAACGATGTGAGTCAGGGAGGACGCTGCTTGTTGTCACTGTAGCCTGAAATAGTGGATAAGGGAGCGGGGATAGCTCAGCGGTTAGAGCGCTGTACTCGTGATCGAAAGGTCGCGGGTTCGAATCGCGGCAGGAACGGCGGGATATTTTTAAAACATTAAAAAAATCGAGCCAACTTTCTGTGCGGCTGATTCGTATTTCGTTATCTGTTCCACCCCCGTGTTACCGCACTAGCACGTAAAAGATCCCGGTCATTCTGCTAAAAGTGCAGGTAGCATGTTAGCATAACATGCAATGCACCCTATGTGTGTGGCTTTACATGAAGTGACGTGACATATGGCGCATGGTTGTGAGACAGCAGCAGTTTCACCAGCTATGTAATAACCAAACAGCTCTGTAAGTACAGCACTTCAGTGGATAATCAAAACGCGCTATGAAAAGCTAGTCACAATATCAAAAAGCTAGTCACTCTATCAAAAAGCTAGTCACTCTATCAAAAAGCTAGTCATTCTAAAATCACATGCAACAAAAAAAGCAATGAATCTGCTTGAATATCGCTATATAAAAGCGACCATTATTTTCTCGGTAAATTCCTATTTTAGGCATGACGTGACGTGATGTGACGTGACTGGCGTGACGTGACGTGACGTGACGTGTCGTGCTGTGACGGTAGTGTTTCAGAAACAGCGCGTGATGGGCGAGTCGAGCTCCACGTCAATGTGACGTGAAGTGGTGACGTGGCGTGCTGTGACGTGGCTATTCAGTAACAGCACGTGATGGGCGAGACGAGCACCACGTCGATGTGAAGTGACTGGCGTGACGTGACGTGACGTGACTTTCTGTGACGTGGTGTTTCAGAAACAGCGCGTGATGGGCGAGACAAGCTCCACGTCGAGCGGGTCCAAAGACACGGGGAAGAAGGGCACGATGACCTACGGCCAGTTCATGGCCACCTCCCATGACGCCGACGCCAAGCACCTGCCTCCCTACCCGGCTTTCGGCAACCCGGGCTACGAAACCGCCGGCTACAAGAATGTGCCATGAACCTCCCTTCCCACATCCCCGTCTCTGACCCCTGACCCCTCCCCACCCCTCCTTCTCCTCCACCATCCTCCACCCCTCTCCTCTCACGCACGCACAGGAGGTGCCCATATACACAACCTACTGCAATGATTTTCGGGTTACTAAGCGCTTAGTCACTGGTGTATTCTCCTGGGCACCCTATGTCGTCTGTTCTGTAATAAACAGCAGGAAGCGCACGTGCTACACGCGGTGTGCGGGTTTTTTGTTCCGTCATAACAAAATCGGCAACGGTCAGAGTCAAGAAGAAACACAGCCGCTTGTAACCCGGAATCACCACCACCACCACCACCACCACACACCCCCACCCCCACCACACCACTCCCCACCCCCCTTCCCCGCCATTTAATAAAATTTTTTTTTATCAAGGTGGAGTTTCAAAAAATGTTTTATATAAAAAGGTTTTGTTTCTACACACACACACACACACACACACACACACACACACACACACACACACACACACACACACACACACACACACACACACACACACACACACACACACACACACACAAATCAGACCGTTCTAACATCGATTTGTTCCGAAAGTTTCGTGAAAAATGAGCAGTAAAAGAGAAATTTGGACACTGATGTGATTTTATTAACATGAAATTATGTATATTGTACATACACCGACGATTTTAATCATATTGTTACTGGGCACGGGTGAACTAATCGCAAGTCGGACAGTCGCCGTCTTTTCAGCTGTGCCGTACTGTGAATACCTCTCCATTTGCCTTCGTTGATTTCACACAGCCATCACCTTCAGGAAAGGACCAGTGTACCTGTCTACCCCCAATATACGTATTAAAGAGAAATTCAAACAAAAACAACACTGTGGCTTAAAAAAAATCCAAAATTTTCAGCACAACTGCCTTCTTCGGGGGGTTATTTCTTGCAACTGACGTGGATTAAAACAACTGTTCGCACAGTGGTTCTAAAACATTAAATGTGACTAAAAATCGACGGTGGGTCCATAGTGTTCGCGTCTATAATATATGGTGGTTGCAGACTTTCTTGAGAAAATAGCCTTTTTACGAGGCTGCCTTAAAATGATAGTAAATTGGACGGTAGTAATAGCAACAGTGACTTAGTTTTCCACGCCCAGGACTGTTGTATCAGGACGAAAACTGGCAGGATCAGGACCAAGACAGCTCTACGTAAAGACAGTAAACGCCTCTATTCAAAAATACTTTAAAGATAATAATCGATCACTTTAAAAATAATAAATGCCTCTATTCAAAAATACTTTAAAGATAATAATCGATCACTTTAAAGATAATAAATGCCTCTATTCAAAAATACTTTAAAGATAATAATCGATCACTTTAAAGATAATAAATGCCTCTGTTCAAAAATAAAGATAATCGATCACTTTAAAAATAATAAATGCCTCTATTCAAAAATATTTTATTTCACCAGACAAATTAAATTCAAAGCTAAGCATACAGAAGCATCACGGTAAACAATATCAAACGCTGCATTATTCAAGCTCAAACAGCAACCGTTGTAAACACGCTTTCTTGCCTGTGCAGAGCGTGGAGTGGTTTGGACAGCTTTGATAGCTGACTGACCATCGTGCCCGACTCTCGATCACTTTACCCTGCATATCAACCCTTTCACTGCCAGCAGTTATGGGTTTTGGTGCAGTTTCCTTCCAAGGATAGTCACGAATTACTGTTGTTGAGATGTTTGTCGTGTGTAAAAATTCGCGAGAAGCTCGCTGGAATTCAAACAGGAAGTCGTTACCGCATCCCGTAAGCAGATGGAGGGAACTGTGCCAGTCACTTCATATGACGTCATAAAGGCAGGGAAAGGGTTAATGTTCTGTAATAAACTGCATTTGGATGTCCTTGGTTGTGTGTTATGTGGTTCCAAGCCCCCACCACCACCTTTTTTGTTTCGTCTTTTCTTTTTCTCTTTTTACTTTTTATATTTGTTTTTTCTCTCCCCCCCCCCCTTTTTTTTTTCTTTGACCATGGGCTTTCGTCTGAATTTACCGTGCACCGCCAGAGATGTGGTTCTGCCCAAAGCCGTACAGTGACTGGTGTTGACCCGCGTGAAGTGATTCTATGCAGTTGAGGGGACGTTAAAATCCCAGAACTCGTGTTGCTAGATTTTTCGCCTCCTTTTCTGGTCGTTTTTAGTTTTGTTGTGTTTTTTGTTGTTGTTGTTTTTTGTTTTAATTTTGTTATTCAGTGTTGCTTGCATTAAACTGAGCCTATTAACTTTAACGCTCATAAAATATCCAGGCTTGTCGGCAAGTGGTCAACATCACACAAAATTCAGCCGCGACAGCTCTACTTCTTCAGAATGTAACTGACGAAAAAATAATTTCAAACGTCTATATATATGAGCTGATCAGCTTTGTTACTTAATTCACCCAGCTTCCGCGCCTACAACAACAGAGGAAACGGACGTAGCTTTAGACCAAGAGCGCTGAATTTGGTTATGCAAATCGGCAGGTCAAAGCCAAGGCTATTTCAGTACGGGATTAACTGGTACAGTCTGTTAACAGGCACCTAACTGAAGCTGGATAATAATAATAATGATAATAATAATAAAGAAGAAGAAGAAAAATATTAAACTCGTTCGATAATCCGTAACAAAATTATGTATACAAAAAATATAAAATAAAATAAAAATATAAAATAGAACGTCTTCCATGACCCGGTCTGTGTCTGAGCCGTTTTGTACGCTGGGAACATACTGTAAAGCATTCCATCCCAAATATTGCATTTAATCAGAACGCCTTTGACTCCAGAGGCTGCAGAAGAGTAGGAGGAGGGTCTTTGTGATCCAGATTTCTAAATCCATTGTGAAAACCTCATGCCACATTTCTAGTCCATTTGAAACACGAGTCTCTCTGTCACACTCCGAGCATCGCTTTCCGGCACCTTCGCCCAAGGAAGGAGGGAGGGAGGATGTCGTAAACCAGTGCCGGGAGTGTGCCTCTCGGTTTCTGTCATTTTGCAACGACGATAACAACAATAAACTCCACGAGAAAATTTAAAGAATGCACAGCGTTCTAACTGCGTTACTCGGACAGACGCTGTAACCAAATTTGAAGTGATAAGCTAATCAAGCTGAGCCAAAAGACTCCATGAGAAAATTTAAAGAATGCACAACGGTCTAACTGCGTTATTCGGACAGACGCTGTCACTAATTTTGAATGATAATCTAAGCAAGCTTGGCCAAAGGACTTCACTTTGATTCAGATGGCGCTGCCCCAGTTGAAAGATGAACAAGATAACATAAACTGAAACATCGTATTTTAGATGGACTAGAGTACGTATATTTGATTTTTTAAGTTTTATTTCAATAAGGCTTGCTTGTCACTTTTACATGCATTTTCAACTCCAATAAACTAATATCTCTTGCTAGCCCCCTCCTGCCCCCTCCGCCCCCCAACACACACACACACACACACACACACACACACACACACACACACACACACACACACACACACACACACACACACACACACACACACACACACACTTCCACCGTTAACGCTCCAGTTTCCTAGTGTGAATAACAAGTCTTTCATGTCTTTATTTTTCCACTTCAGCTGTAGCTTGTAGTAAATAAAATGTCACCCATAGGTCAGTTTCTGCACTTCCTTGCTTTTTGTGACCTATTTCTTATTTTTTCTTTCTGTTTCTGTCCTTTCTTTGTTTCTTTTCTTTGTTTCATTTCTTGCTTTTTTCTTTTCTTTTTTCTTTCTTTCATTTTTTTTTTCTCCCTTTTTTTCCCCTGTCCTTATTTTATTTTTTTGTTAGCCTAAATGTTGCTTTCAGTTTGGCAAAGTTGCTGCGTGTTATTTTCTGTATGTTTTCACCACAGACACAGAATAATCTATTATTCTGTGTCTGTATGTGTTGACGAGGCGGGCTGGTCCAGCTATCGGGAATGACGATTTCACGACGTAAGAAACCGACTACGTGCTCTCTCCACAACTGCCCGACGTTCTCGTTCCCTTATTCCGCCTTCACATTATAGTTTTATTCTCGTTTTTCCTTATTACTTGTAGAAGTCTCATTTGTCAAATAAACACATTTCCATTAAACGTTCCCTTTAAGTGCGTGCGTGCATGTGTGTGCGTGAGTGCGTGTGTGAACGTGTGTGTAAAGGTTTGTTTGCGTGCGTGCGTGTGCGAGTGTGTGTGCGTGCGTGCGTGTGCGCGTGCGTGTGTGTGTGCTCAGACCTGAACTCTCTCTCGAACTCTCCCCCCCCCCCCCCCCCCACACACACACACACAAACACACACTCGTTCACTCACCCACAAAGCAAAACAAACATTTCGTTGAATAGTTTTGTTACTGTATTTATTTAGTCCACATTCGTTCCAATGATTGATCAGCACACAAAGAGCCAGTACAGTCTGGATCTTTGTTTTAGTTCAACATTCATCATCAACAGGCCGGACGGTCAAACTGACCACAGCTTCAAACGCTCAGCAAACCTGGCATAGTTCCTGCCAAAATGATGCTTTTGAGGCTCACAACTATCTGCTGTCAGATATTTTCAAATATACCCAAATTCTAAAATCTAAATGTTAAAAACTAAAATTGCAGGACACATCAAATATATCAATAAGGAAATTGACCACAAAGCAAAAAACAAAACAAAAAAACAAAACAAAATCTCCATCTAAAAACTGATGTTTGATACTACAAAATAAATACCACAACTTGCAGGATAAATAATGGTAAATGAATGT
Source organism: Alviniconcha strummeri (assembly GCA_963584105.1). NCBI lineage: Eukaryota > Metazoa > Mollusca > Gastropoda > Provannidae > Alviniconcha > Alviniconcha strummeri. The sequence continues at coordinate 7,494,834 of OY757545.1, forward strand.
GTACAAAGTAAACGATACTCTTCAAAAATATGATGCTACAAGGAGAAGAAGAGTACTAACAGCACCAAAGCAGAAAGCTGGGTCTTTCACAGTTCATGTAGGACAAAGGCAGGAAGTTTCTACGGCTATTCTGACTTGACGAAATTAGGATTCAGTACTTGTAACCTGGAAGGACAGAAATGGGCGCTTCAGCAGCATCTTTTGGCAGGAGCTATCAAAAGACGCAGGGCTGATTCATGCACAGAAGTGTATTCTGGACAACAACAACAACAACAACAACAACAACAACAACAAAAAGGTAGACACGACTTCACTGCTGTTCAAATGAAGCCTTACATCTTAAAACACAAATAAACACACAAGAAACGCATAGCATCTTAAAATCAGAAACATGTTGTACTCACAACCACGCAACAAGATTTGAAAGGTACTGTGACCGCAGGAGTCACAGAAATGAAATAATAAATATGTCACACAAGTAGAAGAGACCAAAATAGACCATTTCAGAGGTATTTCTTTTAAAAATGCCCCACTGATATTCTACGGATTTTGCAAGTCGGTCCAATGTCCGTGAGGATTTTTGGATGGGGTCACCATGGCTTGGACTGAACACAGTGCTACCCAAGGGCTTAGCAGGGCTGTCACAATCCACATGCGTCTGTAACAGCCCATGCTGCATTTCGGAGTGGGCCTTGGAATCATGGTGAAAGCGTGCACCACAAATCCGCAGGTCTCCTTGCTGCATTTTCTGAATGGGACTTTCATGATGAAAGAGTGTTACGCTAAGACTGAACTGCTGTGCGGGACTGGATATCGTGGCGAAAGCGTGCACCAATCCTCAGGCCTCTCTAACTGCTGAGAGGGCATAGACATCGTGGTGAAAACGTGCGCCAGTCCACAGGCCTCTCTAACTGCTGTGCGGGACTGGATATCGTGGCGAAAACGTGCACCAGTCCTCAGGCCTCTCTAACTGCTGAGAGGGCTTAGACATCGTGGTGAAAACGTGCGCCAGTCCACAGGCCTCTCTAACTGCTGTGCGGGACTGGATATCGTGGCGAAAACGTGCGCCAGTCCTCAGGCCTCTCTAACTGCTGAGAGGGCTTAGACATCGTGGTGAAAACGTGCACCAGTCCACTGGCCTCTCTAACGGCTGAGAGGGCATGAACATCGTGGTGAAAACGTGCGCCTGTCCACAGGCCTCTCTAACAGCCAAGGACTTCAGACGACTGATCGCCACCCAAAGCACCATTTAACTCACACGCGCGCACACACCCCTCCCGTCGCATTCATACCTAACGGTAGGTCCGGCGACGTGCCATATGAAGATCAAGATCAAGGCTACACTGCTGAGGGGAGCATGGATAGCATGGTAAAAACGTGCACCACAACATCACAGACATCTCTAACAGCCAAAGCTCCATTGCTGGTGGCACTGAAAATCATCATGACCACCACCAGTCCACAGACCTATCAGCCAAGACTGCAGTGTTGAGTGGGACTGGAGATCATGTGAAAACGTGCACCACGAGTCCACAGACTTGTTGAGTGGGACTGGAGATCATGTGAAAACGTGCACCACGAGTCCACAGACTTGTTGAGTGGGACTGGAGATCATGTGAAAACGTGCACCACGAGTCCACATACTTAACAGCCAAGACTGCGTTGCTTAGTAGGTGCTGAAGGGGGCTAAACCTCATGGTGAAAATGTGCACCGTAAGTCCACAGACCTCTCTTCCAGCCATGTGGGACTGGAAATAAGGTGAACGCTGTACTGCTGAGTGACACTGTTAATTATATATAGTGAAAGCGTGCACCACCAGCCCACAGGCCTCTCTACCAGCCGATACCGCCCTGCTAAGTGGGACTAGAAATAAGATGAACATTGTACTACTAAATGACACTGTTAATTATTTATGGTGGAGGTGTGCACCAGTCCACAGGCCTAGCAGCCAAAACTGCCCTGCTGGAACTAAGGTGAGCACTATTCAGCTGAGTGACACTGTTAATTATTTATGGTGGAGGTCCACAGGCCTAAAAGCCAATGCTGCCATGCTGAAACTAAGGTGAACGCTGTACTGTTGCGTGACACTGTTAATTATCGTGAAGACGTGCACCAGTCCACAGACTGCATCACGAGCATGCGGTGCAGCGAGATTGTCGGTGAACTACGACGGGCAGCCACCGTCATCATCACCGCCCAACACCATGGGCCTCTGGGGCAGGAGTGGCACTGGTCCAGCACGCAGCGCCAAGGGCAAGTCGGTGCACCGATAAGCAAAACCCAGCTTCTAACTTCAAATACAAAACTCGCGACTCTCTTTAAGTAACACCAAAAATCCTCGCTTTATTTTGATCCCTTCTACCCACCAGACAACACACGCATTGAGGTGGACTAGCTGGTCCGATGGTCCGAAGCACTGTAGTGGGGCAGTTGTATATAATATATACCACCCTCCGCTGTCGGACTGAGGTCAAAAGCCTGACTCGGCCACAAATACTCTCCACCTTACACCGCATACATTTGGTCACGTGCAAACTAGAACTGGCAACTCCTGTGTCGCCGTTGAATTTGCTTCTTCATCAAAACAAAGACCGACTAACAATAGACTGTTTATTTAGCTTTGTTTCAGAAAAAAGAAAGAAAAAACAACAACAAAAACGATTGATTATGGCCACGGGTGAATCACAAGTCACGGAAACACTGGACACGCACGTACAGAGGAACTGAAGAATGATGCTGATGGCAGTTCAAACAGCGAGGCGAAGCGAAACACTTTTAACGTCCACAAGCTCCGACTGTCTACACGAGGTCAGCGTAGAAGCATGATTTCGATGGAGAAGGTGGTGTAACGACGGACACACGCGACACTGGACAGTGCGGTAGCAGCAAGAGAGGAGAACAAAAGGGTTAAATCAGCAAGGAGCACCAGCAGCAGGGTGCATGATAATAGTTTTATACTTAACAACCTAAGGGTTAAAGGGTTAAATCAGCAAGGAATGGTGCATGAAGAATAATTTTATATTCAACAACCTCAAGATGGAGTCAGCGAGAAGCACCAGCAGCAGGGTGCACGATGAGTAGTTTTATACTTAACAGCCTAAGGGTTAAATCAGCACGGAATGGTGCACGGAGAATAGTTTCATATTGAACAACCTCAGGGTGAAGTCGGCACGAAGCAGCATCAGGATGCATGATGAATCGTCTTGTACGTAACAAGCAGTCAACCGTGAAACTGCAAAACACCAGTCGTCAAATCACAGGCAACAGGTCTTAGCTCCCTCTTCACGACACGCACCATTGTCACGTTGGAAGAGGACCGAGAAAAGTGGAGTTGAATGAATAAACCCAGAAGGCAGACACGAAGGGAGCAGAACTGTTGGCAGCCTGTCAAGCCTGCTAAGCTCTGTTCTGGTAAGTTCCAGACATACAGCGGAGACAATCTCACCGTGTCTGCGGTGGCCAGCCCAGCACGGTGGTGCACTGGATCAATAACCGCACTTCATACGGGAATACAGCAGGACCTGCTTTAAGACTAAACACTTCAGACAGCAGAACCTGCTGTAAGACTAAACACCAGGGAACGCCAGACTGACTACACCTTAACACAGCATTTTGTTCCATTAGAGCCAAAAGGGCGAGGAAAGCGGACACGTCTTGAAGCTCATTTCATCAGGAAGTCTTGGGCGGGTTCTGCTGAAAACGGACAGATACGTGAATGCAGAGCAAGATCCAGTGACCAGATTGAGCAAGATGCATGTACACACAACGCGATATGGTGACGAACAACAGGGGAACTCCCTTTAAATAAAACAGACATTGCTACCTACGCACAAATACAACCCAGCCCATAATGTTCAACCCATGCCTCATCAAAAATATATGTTCAAGATGAAAACAACAAACCAACAACACTGAACTAGTCTTACTCAGTTTCTTGTGTGCAAAGTAAAACAATTTAAAAGTAACACAACTACAACTGCTACGAGTCATTTCAATTGCCATGATTGGGTTTCAGTTTAGGGCTAAATTTGGTTTTGTTTCCTTGGCGATTATCTCAAGTGTGCATTGCAAACCACCACACAAAAAATGCATTTGTAGAATAGAACACTGCCAATATTTGTTCATTATTTATTATCCTTTCTGTTTAGTCCATACTGTAACTTGCCTGTGTCACACACTGCTAAAGCCCTCTCCTGTCCTTGTCTGTATCACACACTGCTAAAGCCCTCTCCTGTCCTTGCCTGTATCACACACTGCTAAAGCCCTCTCCTGTCCTTGCCTATATCATAAACTGCTAAAGCCCTCTCCTGTCCTTGTCTGTATCACACACTGCTAGAGCCCTCTCCTGTCCTTGTCTGTATCACACACTGCTAAAGCCCTCTCCTGTCCTTGTCTGTATCACACACTGCTAAAGCCCTCTCCTGTCCTTGCCTATATCATAAACTGCTAAAGCCCTCTCCTGTCCTTGTCTGTATCACACACTGCTAAAGCCCTCCCCTGTCCTTGCCTATATCATAAACTGCTAACGTCCTTGTCTGTATCAAACATTGCTCACCACTCAAACAACATGCTTTTTTTCTAATCGTTGAATGCGGGTTCTACCATACCATTAACAGCCATTCACCCATCCTCCCAAAAATCAGTCTACCTGTAGAATAACTACAACAGCCAATATCTATTTATCATGTTTCCCTCGACCACACCAAGAAAAGCCTGTGTCAGATACGACAAAGGGTAATGCCTCTGTGACCTTGCATTTGTATCACTACAACAGTTCATTACGTTCTGTTAGAGTGAAAAGGGATCTTAAAACCAATCTTATACCTCTGTTATTACCTGTGAAACTGTGTGTGTGTGTGTCGGTGTGTGTGTGAATTTTATACACAATGCTCAAATTGCCGATCGTGAATCAACAGGGTCACAGGGCCTCCTCAGCTTCCTGTCTTCAATGAGTTGTGTGTCCACGAGAACTGTCTTTAAATAAAAGCTGCAACAATCAAAACATGAGCGGGGCTTAGGTCCTTAGGAGATTGTCTCTCGGTGTAGGAATTCGTGCAGTTTTGGGACACATTTTTTCACAGTGCAGATGCTGGGTGATGCGTTTTCATTGCGGGGCAAAAGAAAAAAGGTACTTTTTCTTGCCTTGATTTTATTTTAGCAGGAGTATTGTTTTTGTTTGTTTGTTGTTTGTTTTGTTTAATTTTCGCACAACACACGCAGCTTTTAGCAGAATTCTGCTGACCAGCTGCCAATTCCCATGCCTCGTTACGATTACTGATTATGTACCCACGGCCTTTCTGCTATAGCTCTCATCCAAGCCTACAGTGCGTGCAGTTCCGTTTCCCTCACAAGGCACAGCTCCCACCATTCGTGACTAACACCCAACAGGAAGAAACACACGGCAGCCACAGGGTAACATAGTGTGCCAATGAAAATCACAGGGGTCTGTAGTTGTAGCGTTCCCCAGCTGAACACTCTCCCCAGCTGGTCACCTGCTACATAGTACATGCTGACACCGACAAATGCATTCCATCGCCGTCTTTGAAGGAGAAAATCACTGAATATAAGGAATACCTGCAATTCGAGAAGACAGAGAAGTGTGTGTGTGTGTGTGTGTGTGTGTGTGTGTGTGTGTGTGTGTGTGTGTGTGTGTGTGTGTGTGTGTGCGTGTGTGTGTGTGCGTGTGTGTGTGTGTGTGTGCACGCACGGGCCATCTTGATTACTCAAAGGCCAACTTTGGGACCGCAACAGAAACCACCGTTTGAATGTCCTGGCGAAAAACATCTTGCAGAAAACGTCTACGATATCACAATATCTTCAGCTTTTAAATTCAAAACCACGTGTCATAATTTATTATTTTGATTACAACAGTCAGAATCAGAATACACACTCTCGCACACACACGAGTTGGAGACACAAGTCCAGAGTACATTTCGTTTCAGTCCAAAAACAATCCCCCACCCCCCCCAAAAAAAACCCTAAGAGCAGACAGAGTTCCTTTCAGAGTGCTTCATGAAGTCGTTCATTATTGCTTCTTCAGCTACAAAAATAGGAAATGGAAGCGAGGCAAGACGAACTGGGTTCATTGATCACAGTCTTTTCACGCCCTGACGGGCACAGCCACATCGGACCGACAGCACCCAGCCAGCCATGGCCGGGATTTGCCAGTCCCCAAAACGTTCCACTGATCACAAAGCGGGCAGCACATCCAGGTAAACACTTCGAGTCACAAGGTGTGGGCGGCAGGGCGTTCGGTTTTTGGTGTGTTTACTGATGTTGCTCGCTGGGTATTTATGCCATGAAAATACACTTCATAGCAAAACGATAGAAACGTCCATGTTCATGTTTTTTGTAGTTGTTGTTTTTGAAACATCTTGGGAAGGATTCCGAAGACTAGCCCGTAGCTTTTCCATTGTCTAAGCGTAATATTGCAGTACCGTTTCACCTGATACTGTCTACAGAGCAATGCAGTCAAGCCTGGTTCTGTCTACAGAGCAGTGCGGTCAAACCTGTTTCTATCTACAGAGTAATGCGGTCAGTGTGGTCAAACCTGGTTCTATCTACAGAGCAATGCGGCCAAACCTGGTTCTGTCTACACAGCAATGCAAACTTGCTGCTGTCTACAGAGCAGTGCAGTCATACTTCTGTCTACAGAGCCATGCTGTTGAATCTGCTTTAACATGTCTACAGAGCTGTTCAGTTGAACCCACTACTGTCAACAGAGCAGTGCAATTAAATCTGCTACTGGTTACAGAGCTATGCAGTTGAATCTGCTAAGATGTCTAAGGAGCAGAGATGTTAAATATGCTGCTGTCTACAGAGCAGTGCAGTTAAATCTGTTACTGTCTACAAAGCGGTGCAGTTGAATCTGCTATTGTCTACAGAGCTATGCAGTTGAATCTGCTATTGTCTACAGAGCTATGCAGCTGAATCAGCTGATGTGTCTACACAGACGTGCAGTTGAATCTGCTACTGTCTACAGAGCAGTGCAGTTGAATCTGCTACTGTCTACAGAGCTGTGCAGTTGAATCAGCTAATGTGTCTACACAGATGTGCAGCTGAATGTGCTACTGTCTACAGAGCAGTGCAGTTGAACCTGCTGTCTACAGAGCAGTGCAATCTGCTATTGTCTACAGAGATGTGCAGTTGAACTGGCTACTGTCTACAGAGCAGTGCAGTCAAACTTGCTACTGTCCACAGAGCAGTGTAGTTGAATCTGCTACTGCCTACAGAACAGTGCTACTGTCTCAGAGCTGTGCAGTCAAACTTGCTACTGTCTACAGAACAGTGCAGTTGAATCTGCTGTCCATAGAGATGTACAGTTGACTCTGCTACTGTCTACAGAACTGTGCAGTCAAACTTGCTACTGTCTACAGAAAAGTGCAGCTGAATCTGCTACTGCCTACAGAGCAGTGCAGTTCAATCTGCTACTGCCTACAGAACAGTGCAGTTGAATCTGGTCCTGTCTAGACAGCAGTATGGTAACAGCTGTACCCGGCTGAAGGGAGGTGGGGGTGGGGGGGGTCCTCAAAGACCACCCGCCTCTGTCAGACAATTTCCTGGTGTCAAGTGCATGCATGCAGTACAGACAAGGACGGGCCAGCTGCTCCACCTCATACTGTGTGCGTGTCCATTAGCCATAAGGAGCCGGTCACTGGTCCCCCTGGTGCCCCTTCATGGGCACTGCTAGGCTGGCTGCTCAGTGTACCACTAGTCAGGTCTGCAGAGATGACAGGCTCCGGGTTGATCATGCCGCTATTTCTAGGTTCAAATAAGTTGCTTGCTCACATCATTATGTTTAAGCCCATGGGCAAAAAGACCTGTTGGTCGCTCATACCACAATATATTTGACTGCCCCGAAAGGCAGTGAATGATATGGTAATCACCCCCAGCAGATATGACTGCAAATTTCCAATGCAGCCAATCTGAACTGCAGACAGACAGAAACAATGTTGTTGTGACCTCGTCATTGTATGCTCTCAAATCACATCCTGTCATTGTCTTCTTCATGACTGTCCGGGGCAAATCTGTTATCACAGTCTTCCAGTATCAAGCTAGCTAATTCATTGACTTCATAATCATTGTCATAATCATCATCGAGATTCAACGCAAACTCTTCTGTGTTGAACTCTTCAAACACTGGACCACTCTCGGAGTTGAGAATATACTGTTCATCGTAGTCCTCGAAATTGTCATCATACAAGTTTTCTGTGTCCGTGTTTTCCTCACAGGTGGAGGCGTCCTCCTCCTCCCCGTTCTGCTGCTCCTCAACAAAGCCGTTCATGACCACCTCGTTCTGGGCAGAACCGTTGGTGTCCTCGCTCGCTCCCGCAGCCGACTGCGACGCGGCGCTGCTCTCATTGTTGTCCCCCCAGACGTTGGACCCCAGCTGGACCTCATCCTGCGAGGTCAGCATCTGGATGTTGACCACGTTGACCACGTCATCGTAGTTGTGCTCCAGGTCTGCATTCTCCTCGTCCTCTCCATCATCGTCATCCCCGTTGTCATCGTTGTTATCGTCCGTGTCTTCGTAGGCGTCCCACTCTCCCAGGTCCTGAGCAATGCGGCGGTAACGACTCTCCCTCAGCACCCCTTTCGCCCGCTGGGTCTTGGGGTGCTCTGGTCCCAGGATCTCCTCGGAAACCCGCGCCCAGCGCTTGAAGTAGCTGTAGGCTTTGCGGTAGTCATTGTTGTCCTCGTAGACGATGCCAATGTTAATGTAGAGGCGGGAAGTGAGGATGTGGTACTCCCCATACATCTGCATGCACAGCTCCATGGCGTTGTTGTACAGCTATAACAGCAAAGACCAAGGTTCAGGTTACAAATACAGACATCTGCATGCACATCTCCATGGCATTGTCTACAGCTGCAACAGCAACAACCACAGCTCAGGTTATCAGCAATACAGACATCTGCATGCACAGCTCCATGGCATTGTCTACAGCTGCAACAGCAACAACCACAGCTCAGGTTATCAGCAATACAGACATCTGCATGCACAGCTCCATGGCATTGTCTACAGCTGCAACAGCAACAACCACAGCTCAGGTTATCAGCAATACAGACATCTGCATGCACAGCTCCATGGCATTGTCTACAGCTGCAACAGCAACAACCACAGCTCAGGTTATCAGCAATACAGACATCTGCATGCACAGCTCCATGGCGTTGTCTACAGCTGCAACAGTAACAACCACAGTTCTGGTTATCAACAATACAGATGCACATACAAGGGAATGGAACTCACTGCAAGCGTCCATGGTTGCAAACACTGATAATTCTAAAAGCTGACAACAGGAAGCACAGATGATTTTTCTTTTTCCAGCCACATTTACCAAATGTTTCACTTTGCTTTAAAATCATTCAAAAAAAACAAAACAAAAGGCATATACAAAGAACTGAGATTCACATCTGCACAATTAAATAATTTCATCCAACAATGATGAAGTGTTGCTTCATGTCCTCAGATGTCAGTTGACATATTAGGGACAAGTTGTGACCAATGCCGAAGCACGGTTCAATAAATCTTTACGTCCATGGAAACCAGAAGGCTCGTTAGGACAGACAGCCCAGGATGTCCACCTCGACTCTCACACAGCTCCTGAACTATGATATCATCCAACAATTTGAAAAATCTCATTAAAATACTCCAGCACTAAATAAACAAGAATTACACGTCCTACACATCATCCTGAAAATCTTTACCACAAAGTACTGCAAGTTCAAAAACACAGTCTCTTTAAACTCACAACAACCATTAGCATGTGGTTTGACTGATAGGTCTGAGGTCTCATCCACTAAACAACAGGCAACAATGTATGAACACACACAGGCACGCACACACACACATGCACCAGATCTAGTACCCAGAAATCCTGGTTTCACAGCATTTCTATTCCACTTTCTAAACTAAGGTACAAATACACATAGTATCCCCAAAGTGATGCTGTAATACATCATACCAAAGAGAAAAAATGGTATGCTTCAGAGAAGTGGTCTACCTTGCACTATTACAAAACTTTAAAATGACCCAACACACAATTTGCATACATGTGAATACGAAAAATGCACCAAACGACCCACATTGCCTGTCATATGACAAGTGACTGGCTAGACAATGACCTAAAATGCACCAAATGACCCACACTGCCTGTCATATGACAAGTGACTGGCTAGACAATGACCTAAAATGCACCAAACGACCCACACTGCCTGTCATATGACAAGTGACTGGCTAGACAATGACCTAAAATGCACCAAACGATCCACACTGCCTGTCATGTGACAAGCGACTGGCTAGACAATGACCCAAAATGCACCAAACAACCCACGCTGCCTGTCTTGTGGCAGGTGACTGGCTAGACAGCGACCCACCTTGAGCTGCTCCATGCTGCCACGGGGAGCCAGCACTCCCTTGGTCATCAGTGCTTCTGCATAGTGACCCATGTCGTTGAGCTGTCAACACATGCACACACATAATGGATGGTCTTAATGTATACACTACTGTTCATCTGGTAAAGTGCAGTGTGCTCACCCTTCTTGGTGAGATGGGGCACTATAAAAATGACAGCTATTATGCAATGACTGCTATAAACAATTATCCAAACCCATATCATGGAGTACATTAGTGTGGCAAAAATTTAGAAGACTGCACACACACACACACACACACACACACACACACACACACACACACACACACGCACAATGCACAGGCAAATCATCATCTTTTCAGACACAGGTCCAGTTCAGCCCAACACAGCACAGTAACCCTGACAACAAACAACCCACTCACTCACTACGCATGCCTGACAGCAGTGAACAGAGCTCCCTGACCAGTTTGAACATTTGCGCCTCCTGCCTTTGACTTCTTTATTTCTGAAGCAATATGGCCAGCAAGCCTTCAAATAGACCATCCCTTCCTGGACTCCATACATTCTTTCTGGTCTGCGGTCAACACTTGTTTCATTGTAGCTTGCAATTTTCTCTCTTTTCTTCTCTTTGTGTGCCTAATCTATTATGCTTCTTACAGTGTATGTATGTGATTATCTTTTGTTATATATATACATATAATTTATTTTTGCACTGCAAACATGCAGATTCTTGAGTGGAGGTTATTTTATGATCATTCATTCATTTTCTGCTATGTTTAAACATCTTTGCCACCAGAATGTTCATTGCAAAATTATTTTGTACTGGAGGGTTGCAGCTTAAAACTAATGACCAACCCTCCTGATCCCCCCCCCCCCCCCCCCCCCAAATCACAACAGCAGGAAAGGCCCCACAGTCAAAGACAGTGCTGTGCCAGAAACAAACCTCCATGAATATTTTGAGAGCCCTGTCGATGTACTTGTTGCCCTCCACAATGGCGGCTGGTCCAGTCAGCTCTGGTCCCCCTCCACAGGCCTCCCAGCTCTCCATGTTGAAGGCCAGCTTCATCAGACTCATGGCCAGCTTGAACTGAAGCATCACATCAACAACACACACAGTCAGTGTTGCCAGGCCTAGCTTGGTCACTTGTGTCCAGCTTGAACTGAAGTATCACATCAAGACATCAACACACACAGTCAGCATCACCAGGCCTAGCTCCCAGCTCTCCATGTTGAAGGCCAGCTTCATCAGACTCATGGCCAGCTTTATGGCCAGCTTGAACTGAAGCATCACATCAACACGCAGTCAGCATCGCCAGGCCTGCCTCCCAGCTTCATCACTCATGGCCAGCTTGAACTCAAACATCACATCAACACACAGTCAGCATCGCCAGGCCTGCCTCCCAGCTTCATCACTCATGGCCAGCTTGAACTGAAGCATCACATCAACACACAGTCAGCATCGCCAGGCCTGCCTCCCAGCTTCATCACTCATGGCCAGCTTGAACTCAAACATCACATCAACACACACAGTCAGCATCGCCAGGCCTGCCTCCCAGCTTCATCACTCATGGCCAGCTTGAACTCAAACATCACATCAACACACACAGTCAGCATCGCCAGGCCTGCCTCCCAGCTTCATCACTCATGGCCAGCTTGAACTCAAACATCACATCAACACACACAGTCAGCATCGCCAGGCCTGCCTCCCAGCTTCATCACTCATGGCCAGCTTGAACTCAAACATCACATCAACACACACAGTCAGCATCGCCAGGCCTAGCTCCCAGCTTCATCACTCATGGCCAGCTTTGAATAAAACATCATACCAACAGCAGTCACCATCAAATAAGATCATTTGTTGTTGATGATTGCCTTTAAACAGTGATCAAAATAGCAATCTACAGAAAAGCGATCAACAACAACAAATAAGGGCATAGCAGAATATTACCATTATAAATTCCTCAAAGGCAAGAACAGGACATATACACAGGTAAAGTCTTCAGAAACAAGAACATATAGATTTTCATCCACCTAAAGTCCTAAAGCAAGAGCACGACAAGCCTTTAACTTATAAAGTTCCCCAAAATCAGAACAAGCAAATAACTGTCTTACCCTGTGATAGTTGCCAGGAAGGGTCTTCCTGATGGCGATAGATTTACGGCCGTAGTATATTGTTTTCCTCAGGTCTGGCAGTTGACAAGGTGACACAAAGTCATTCAACTTCAGCTTCTGCAACAACAAAAAATACAGTTAAAAAAAAATTTATATATAATTTTTAAAATCATATTCATTGCATTTCTTGGAATCTTTCTTGTGGGAAATCATGGGTCATTTTTTCTAAAGAAGACAGACTGAAGTGAATTCCCATCATTGGTGAACTTTTGACCCAGATTGGCATGGACATTTTTCCACTGCTAACAACAGAATCTCACTTATTTTGTTTCTGTCTGTCCACAGAACTACATACAGCCTGAGTCCACAATCACGGGGTGGGGTTGGTGGGGGGGGGGGGGGGGGGGGGAGGTGAAGGCTCCTGCCTGAATCAGGATTCAAACCTGACTTCTCCAGGGACATTACAATCCAAGAGCTAACCAATTATCTCCATCCTGAGTAATGTGTCTTTAGCCAGGCCTACTAAGACAGTCCATGTCTTCAATGCTTCTTTTGCCTTTCCCTACCAATTTTTCATTGAGTTCTCTCCTCGTGTCTCCTTTATTCCAAAAGTCAGGCGGTTGGGAAGCTAACTGTACTTCTTTGTTGCAGTTCATTCAAAAACTACTGACCCCAGTATGGCATCAGAACCAGGGAGTTTACATTTAGTGTCAAGACTTTGTCTCACAGTTGCTTCCATCCTGTCTGAAATCATGAATAAAAAAATTAAAAAAGACAAACATAACAAATGAAAACACAAAACTCTACAATTCCACTTCAAGATGATGATGTAGAGCTTCATGTCCTCGGATGTCGGGTTGACATATTAGGGGCAAATTGGTTCAATGTTGTTTTACGTCCACAGGAACCATATGGCTCATTAGGATGGAAAGCCCAGGATGGCCACCTAGACTTTCACACAGCTCCTGAACTCTGATCCACTTCAAAGCAGCCAGTGACATGAAATATGCTGCCAAAACAAAACAAAAATGGTCTCCCCTGCACAACTGCAAAATTCCTATTGCAGCACTCAGCATGATTTCTGTCTCCCACAGGCTGTTGCCTATCTTCAGTATTGTTTATAGCACAAGCAGCAGGTTAATGCTCCTCCTCACCTCATCGTAGATCTCGGCCATCAGAGCGTAGAGTTCCACCATGCGATGTGGCCGAGCTCCCAGCTCCTTCTCCTCAATCTTCATGGCTGTCTTGAGAAGCTCCAGTGCCTCATAGTGCTTCCCTGCCTGTATCCTGTCAACACAAAGCCAAGTCAAGTCAAACCAAGCCAAGCCAAGCCAAGCCAAGCCAAGCCAAGCCAAGCCAAGCCAAGCCAAGCCAAGCCAAGAAGCTCTTCATTCTGCATATGGCAAATGTGTGTGCCACACATAAAAAAATAAAATAATTGTAAGTACATGTTTGTTGGGTGGGAAAATTGTAAGGACCCAACAACATGGGGACACACCCAACCAACGTACCTTGGAGATTCAAACTGGAAATTTTTCTAAGTTGATTACGCTGTGGGAATCCTTATAAAAATGTTGTTGTTTTTTTAAATACACACAAAAACACAATACGAATGCAAAGTGAGACCAAAACATATCACAAAAAATTAATGCAACTGCAAAGACAGCACATGGTGACTTTTATGAATAAACACAGACCACCTGAATCTCTGTCCTCAAACTTCTCAGAGGTAGCCAAGAAACGTGTAACATTAGCTGTTTTTAAAATGTTCAATATGAATGCAAAGTAAGATCAAAACTGATCACATACAATTAATCAATTTAGTGCAAGTGTGGAAAAGACACACAAGCACAAGTCACCAGGGTCTCTGTTCCTTCCTGGACATCTTTCTTCCTTTTCCTTTCGTTTCCAGGCTTTCTTGGTTGGCTGGTTGGATAAACGTGTTTAATGCTGAGTTGTCTCCAAAGAGGTACTCACATCCCAGGAGGTGAGGGAAGAGAGAGAGTAACTAACCAACCCAACACTATACTGTCACCACCAGAATGACTCTCCCATTAAGATGGGCAGAGATTAGAGCCATTTTAATGTTTCATTAATTGTGAGGGGCAAAGTCACAAGACAGTGTCCACAAACCACATTTTTGAAGAGAAAGGAGAGCCGAAGTGGAATTGAACTGAGGCCCTTCTGCTAACCAGCCTAACGCCTTACCGCTAGGCCAGACCGACTCACTGCAGGCTTGAGGAGAAGGGCAGCAATCTGACATCCAATTCCCAAGTATCAGTTTTGATGGAAATTCATAAAACTGTTAGACCCCCTTCCCCCCTCCCCACCACCCCCAACCCAAATGCACTAGAAAGCACATAAGTACAGTTTCATACACTTCTCTCTTCTCTCAAGAATGACCCCTGCCATTCCTCAGATGAGAGAATTCAGTCTACTGCTGGAAAACTCTGATGTTTGCACAATAAACTTGCCAGCAAATACTTTTGGGGAATAGTATCCACCTGTTACTGACCTCAGTTTTGGTAAAGAACAAACAAAAAACCATAAGTTTTCAACTCAAAATAATAACCAAGGAATGTAAAAGAAGCCAAAATACATCCTGAAGAAAAAAATGCAGCCCACTTACACAACACGACAAACTTTTTCATAGCGCAAGGAAACCGCTTCTTCGTTCACAGAGTCGTCTTCTTCAAAGTGACTGAGAGCTGAGCTGTACATCTCAATCATTTCTTCAATTGGCCCAACCTGAAAGATGAAACAACAGAACCTTCAAATTGTGAGCTTATACACATATTTTTGTCTTTAAAATTACTGTAACACCAGTTTTCAAAGACCTCTCTCTCAATGTCTAAGACAATGTCATGGGTATAAATGCTTAAAGTGGCCATCACATCAATGATGTGCATGTGCTTTACATGTGCTTTGTGGTCTGTGAAAAAAAAAAAAAAAGTATTTTTCACTTGACAAGGCAACAACAAAAACAACAAAAATATTCAAGTCATATCATTTACCATTACACAAAGCGACAAAATCAATAATCCAGAAAGCAAGTACCTGAAACATTTCTAGCAGATGCTGGTGAAGTAAAATCACATGCACACATTAGCCCACACACTCTCACACGCACACACACGCATACGCACACACACACACATAAACGTACACACGTGCATACTCACACACACACATCCTCTCTCTCTCTCACACACACACCCATGCATACTCACACACACACACACACACCCATGCATACTCACACACACACACACACACACAGAGGTAATGAAAAGACCACACAAAGCCCTCCTATTCCTTAATACTCAAGCCCTAAGCAGAAAGGCGAAGGGAAGAAGAGAGGAGACCTTGCGCCAGTAGCTGAGAAGCTGCGAGCTGTACTCTTCGTGGTACAGTCGGTCGAAGATGGACCACTGGCTGAGGGCAGCGGACAGGTGGAAATGGTCCCCCAGACACAGCAGCTGGTGTGGCCACTCCTCCGCCCGCCGCTCCAAGTTGTCATGGTGCTGGAAGAACTCCGCCAGCAGCAGGTGCCACCAGGTCGTCTGCTCTCCCTTCTCATTGTCCCCCACCTCTGAGGTGAAGTACCTGAAGGGAGACCTGTTTCGTGAAGTCAACGCAGCAGTACATCCCACACACAGGCACATGTACACACACACACATACATGCATGCATGCACACACACATGCACATATGAATGCACACACACACACATGAATGCACACACACACACACATGAATGCACACAACCTCAAACACGCACATGAACACACACACACACATCTGACATGAAGTCTCTTAAAACATACTTGCATCTCAAGTACACACAGCAGTACGCAATACACACAGAAACTTCATGTGAACATCAGGGCCATAACATCCCAAATGACTCCTGGGATTCAAACCCATGGCCTGTGTTCCAAAGCTGCAGTCTCTATCCTTGGCTCACCACTACTGAGAAGCCCATAACAATGACAGTGAACCCCAGAAGTGTTGTCCATAACTCAACAGCTTCAGTGTTACTGTTAAGGGGTTCTCAAACTGCTAGGGTATAAGGACAATGGCAACAATGAAGAGGTAGAAACGTCAAAAACTGACACTGTATTGTGTTGTTCCGAGAATGAAAGCTTTTTTTCTCTCCATTTCTTTTCTTTTGCATGTTCCGATTTTTTGATTTTTAAAACTGTATTGTGAAAGCTGGACTTCATTTGACATTTTTCACCCAGATCCTGTAAACATTTTACTAAAAACAAACAAAACAAAACAAACATGAGAATATCTCTCCACAGAAAAAAAGGTCAGATCATACGCACTGAAAGTTCAATGGTTTAACAGGTGAGTGACACATGCAAGGACATGTAAAGTGCAGACAGCAGTGCCTAGAGTTGTAGGCATCACCTTTTCCTGACGGCTTTGCTGACAGCGCGGTGGTGGAAGTCCAGGCGCCCCTCCTTGCTCTCTCCATACGGCCGCAGGTAGGGTTGGAGTCGTGTGAAGATCCACTGCCACTTCCGCTCTGACAGCATCTCCCGCTTCTTCTGCTTGCTCTCCTTCTCTTGTGCCTCTTTCTCCTCTGTACACACACACACACGGGTGAGCTCTCTGACCATTTCCTCTGAACAAACACACACAGGTAAGCTCTCAAACGATATCCTCTACATACACACACACACACACACACATGAGCTCTCTGACCATTTCCTCAGAACAAACACACACAGGTAAGCTCTCTGACCATTTCCTCTACACACACACACACCCACACACATGGGTGAGCTCTCTATCTCTTCTGCATGCACACACACACACACACACACACACACAGGTCCACTCTCTGACCATCTCCTCTGCACAAACACACAGGTGATAAAACTGCTGAACCTTTCCTAGCAACCAACCTTTTTCTTCATATGGTGATGGTGGCCTGAGCACACTCTCATCTGCCAACAGCGTCCGCAGCTCCATCTCCAAGAGCCCAGCGGCTGAGGCCTCCAGCAGACACAGGGTGGCCACCAGCAACTCTCCCCCGTCCTCCCCCTCCAGCTGCGCCAGCAGGCCATCCAGGATGCTGCAACAGCGTGCATGCACACACACACACCCCCACATGTACACACACACCCACACACACCCGCCACACGTGCACATGCACACACGCGCGCACACACACACACACACACACACACACACACACACACACACACACACAGGGTTTTACTTCACCTTTCTAGCACTGATGTTATGAGTGATCCAAATCTGGATTACCTGTGTGGGCTACAAAAGCTAAAGGAGCAGTGATACCAGGTCCTACCAGCGTTACATGGTGTGGTGCTTTAGCACTTACCTAATTGTGATGTTGTAATCTTTATTACCGCTGTTGATTTTGGCAAAAGCAACCACAGCAACTTCCCTTCTCAAGTTTGAATCACCTAGGGTCTTCCTTTTGTGTAGGAGGTGAATGCATGCATGCATGTCTGTATGTAAAGGGGGATGCATGTATGTGTGCAGCCGTGTATGCGCATGTACTCTTTTGTCTGTGTATGCATGCTGATGTGTGTGGATGGGTGAGGGTGGCATGGGGGATGAAATGCATACATCTGTAGGCCTTTGTAAGTGCTCCAGGCCCTTATGAGATGGAGCATCATAAATAATTTATTATTATATTATTGTCATTAGATGCAGGGGAATCTGACATGGTTTTCATCCCTGAGGGACCTGACAGTGCAGTTTCCTCTGACAGGCTAGACAACAAAGCAGAGTGCTAAGCCAGGAGGGAACTCAGGGAATACCTTGTCTACAGTTAGACTGAATGAACAATTGCCCCTAGAAAAGCAACCTGCACAGTGAAACCTGCATTCCTCAATGTTTATTTTGAGCAAAATTTGCAATAACAAGAAGAATAAACAAGGAAAGGCTTTCTGCTTATTCTTGCAGTTTATGCCATAACTTACACAGGGCAGAAACTGCTTTCTAGAATGCTCCCCATCTCATAAGAGCCTGCGGTGCTTAGGAAGGCCTACAGATGCTCACATTATTTTCATCACACCACACACACACACACACACACACACTCACACACACTCAAAATGTTTCACCAGACAGCTTACACCAGCACTGATGAATGCAGAGAAGATGCCCAAAGCTTATTACCTGAGAAGTCCTTCTGGCAGCTCAGCAATCTTGTCGTCGATGTGTGAGCTTTCGTCCACCCGGCGGATTTCCTCACAAGCCACTGAAAGCCACAAGGGGTTGTCCGACGAGGTTTTGGACAACAGCTGGTTCATCTGTGCTTCAGTGAGCTGTTTTCCATATCGATTCAACATCTCTGCCACGATACTCTGGTGAAGAAGAGAAAGAAAATGTCAGCAATGGACGGTCTAAAGCGCAGCCTGCATTGCAATGTGAACATTCTGTGCCATTACCTCCCTTGCACCATGTGTCTGTCTTGTGCAAAAAGTAACTATCAAAAACTCAGTGGACTTTTTCTCATCACAGTGCTTGCATATTACAATGTGGACCCCAGGTGCTATTACCTCCAATGCACCAGGTGTCTGTCGTGTGCACAATTTGAACATCAAAACTCACTTGACTCTTTCCCATCACAGTGCTTGTGCGCACTCCCTTCCCAACTTAGCAATTAGAGGTGAGTGTATGGCTGTCACACAGCGTACACTCATTTCACTTGCTGGAAGTATAAGAAGTCTGTGGCCATTTCTAAACTTATTCTTCAGGAATTATATACATACGGTTCAAGACCACCAGTGCATACATAATACAGTGAAAAAATATGAACTAGTAACATAATAAGCACGGTGAGTCTGCTTGTGAATGGAGAACAGTGCTACATAAAAGCAATCAAGCAACTGGTCAGTCAACAGAAATCCACTGCTGAAAATGTGTCAAAAGCAGTGTTCCAGCAACAGCAGCAAAGAAGCAGTTTCCCCAAGTGTTATCATTTATTACCTCTCTTGCACGGTGTAACTGTAAAAAATAAACTTCAATCAACTGTATCAGTCTCTATGAAGTGCCTTAATTTCTAGCCATGTTTTCACCTTGGCTTTGATCAACGTTCATATTCACTCATAGATGAAAAAATGAAAAGTAACATATTCCAACTGTTGCTCAAGTGCCTTGAATACCTGAAAGTATTTTTCTCCCAACCACATGTCCACCCCCTGATTAAAATGGGCCTGTGCCTTGCACCGACTGTGCAAGCTGATGAAGTGAGAGTCTGAGTCTGACCTTGCGAGAGTGTAGGTCCAGCGGAGCGATGACAGCTTCAATGGGTTTTGTCTCTCGTGTGACCAGGGCCTGATGGACCGCTGTGTCGTTGATCATGGTAAGCACGCAGCGCACCTGAGGAGCCAGTTTCCTTGGCAACCAGCTGATTACCCGGGCGGCATTCTCTTCCGTAAACTGCAAGTACAACCACCAATGGCCTTTAGACACTCACGCAGTGGGGGTTAAACTAATACTGCCTAGTAAGATGCCTGCTTTGGCCAGCTCTTCTGCAGGAAACATCACAGTGGGATGCTACTGTAGGTGTGGCAGCAGCTGAATATGTCTCATATAAAAGAATTAAAACATTGTTGCCACTGAAATTAAAATCTGACTGCTGGTGTGAGAGTCCAGAGTGCTTCCCATTACACCATAGAATCACCTGACAAAGTGAGATACAGTTAATACAACCTTCCCTTTACTTTACAGACTAATGTAATGTAAAAAAGTATTCTCTGCAGCGCTTAGACCTAACATGAGCCCAAAGTCCATACTACAAAAGCAATAAGGTCAACATAATATATACACAACCTAAGCACAATGAACCCTACCAATCACATAAACACACTACAACACTTCTTTCAATGCATTTCTCATCACATCCAAAACACACACACGCACACACACACACACACACACACACACACACACACACACACAAACAAAAAAACTCAAAACCAATGGACTGAGTGCAATGTATGGATGCAGAGTGGACCTGGTCCCTGCAGTCATGAGAGGTTGGGAAGCAGGGAGCCTTACCTGGTTCAGGGCATCAATGAAGATAACCAGAGGCTTGGTGTTGGGGTTGGACAGCATGCTGCAGCACATCATAGACGCTGAATCCAGCTCCTTCGGCATGTTGCAGTTCTGTCCAAACACACACACATGCAAATCTAACACACCATGGTCACAGTATTTATGCGCTCCCAACAAAATCTTTAGGGGTGTTGCAGTTCCGTCCATCACATGCATAGGAATTCAACATCAAAGAGTCTGTACGTTACATGCTCCAAATGCAGAATCTCTTGGGGTGTTAAAGTTCCATCCAGCATGTGCTGGTTTCACAAAACACAGTCTGCATTCAATGATCCCACTAGACATTTTTTCAAACCAGTATGATATATATATAAGGTGGAGAACGTGGTTCACAGAAAATGGTCAGATGGTCACTATAACTGGTCAGATACACGGCTGTCTGTACTACTGCTAGAGTACTACTCTATTAGCAACCAACCTGTTTGCACGCATGCATGCACACACACGCATGCATGCACACACACACACACACGCACGCACACCACATATACATGACACACACAATCTCTGTGCTTGTTTTTTGTTGTTTTAAGAACCAGTGAAACAAAATAACAGCTGGTATGTCTGATCAATTGTTGGGTTTTTTCTATGTATATACTGATATTATCTGGCAAAATACCAGAAATTACCAGTCAACACAAACCCTGGCATTCATATACTCCACACACAAAATCCTTTTAGTGTGTTGCAGTTCTGTCCAGCACATGTGTGTTAATTAGCATAATTAAGCTCCCTGCATAGCAGTACCCACCCTCCTGAAATGGAGATAAATCCTCTGAACCAGGCATGTAGCTGCCCATGTGGCGCAGTAATAAAATTAAAATTAAATTAAACAGTCTTCTCACCCTATGGAATACATCTGTCAACATACAACTGCATAATTATACCCAGTGACCCCCAGACTGTTCCGCTGGAGAACACTACACACAGCACTTCAAATGTTACACAACCTGAGCCAAAACACTGAACGACATTGAACTCACCTTTGCCAGCTCCAACTCTCTTAAGAGACGCTTAAGCATACACTCTAGCGATGTCGATCCAGGGATAGCACCCACAAAGTGATAGAACACGCTCCACTTCTTTCCTGTGCCACTGCAACATCACACAGGAACATGGCAAGGAGATGTGGCAACGTCCCATCACTGCATCCTACCTTTCACTGCTTGTTTACTTCACACCACTTCACAGCCAGAAACCTGTAGCTCTTTCGGTATGGTGGGATGGCTGACATTTTAAAGACCACATTTATCAGTCATCCAAACACATAAATATACTGTCTTTTCTACAAGGACTCTCCCCACCCACAAACTGTTTAGCTTGTGGATTCCCCACTCACCCACCCACTCGCCCCACCCCTACAAAAAATATCTTGTGGATTCTACTTACGTCATCCCTCCCAGCCACCCCACCCCATCCTACACACAGCCACCTAAACAAAAACTATTTATAAACATGTGGATTCTACCTGATTTAAAGTAAAACGTTATGACCAGTTTGCGTGACTTCACTGCACAGGATAGACCAGCCCAGAAATACAGCTGTGACAATCACTGTTACCTCTAACAGTGACTACAAGTGTAAAAAATGGCAGAGCCAAGAGTTCTGCCAGCAAAGGGAGAGAACTGACCCAGGCACGGGCAGAAGCCCCTGCTCCACCTTGGCCAGAACGCTGCTGGCGGCACAACACAACACAGAGGATTTGCCGGAGCCTGACCCCCCTAGTAACAGCATGGGTACATCCTTGTCTTCCTGCACAATGTACTCCTCTATCTGAAAAAATACAAGTGAGATTGCAGTGCAATATTAGCAGCTGTCTGAACAAAGAGCCAAAGTTCCACCACCAAGTTTTCCAACATTCATACACATGCTCACACATAAACACACAAAGAAAAAATGCACACACACACACACACACACAAAAGCACCCACATACACAAATGCACTGCCCCCCCCCCCACCAAAAATACCCAACTACATACATAAATGCCCCCCCCCCCCACACACACTCTCATACCAAAAGACCAAAAAAAATCTTTAAAAAAAATCAAGTACACAAATCCCCCCCCCCCCCCCCCACACACACAAAAAAACACAAATGCACCCCCCCCCCACACACACATACACTCACAAACCAACCACATACACAAATGCCCACCCCCCACCCCCCTTCCCACACTCTCACACACACAGACACATACCCTGGTGACGAGGGCCTCCCTGCCCTGAACACTGTGGGACTTGTGGTAGAGGAAGTTGCGATGGGCGGACAGAGCGGTGCTGTCCCGGTGTTCCACTAGACTGGCCTCCTCCCCACAGTACTCGCAGCGAACACGCTGCTGCAAGAAGTCTCCTATCTGCACACAGCCACACCCCAACACCTTCAACCAACTGTTGAACACAGCACACAATACTGATAGTGACAGTGAACACGCCGCTGCAAGAAGTCTCCTATCTGCACACAGCCACACCCCAACACCTTCAACCAACTGTTGAAAACGGCACACAATACTGATAGTGACAGTGAACACGCCGCTGGAAGAAGCCTCCTGTCTGCACACGGACATACCCCAAAACCTTCAACCGATTGCTGAACACAGTACTGATAATGACAGTGAACATGCCACTGCAAGAAGCCTCCTGTCTGCACATGGACATACCCCAAAACCTTCAACTGATTGCTGAACACAGTACTGATAGTGACAGTGAACACGTTGCTGCAAGAAGTCTCCTATCTATGCACATCAACCCCCCATCCCCTCTACCCCCCCCCCCCCACCCACACACACACACCACACTACTAACACATTACAAAGTTAATTCACTTCCTGCTAAACAAAGTACTGCTGAACACATTGCCACAGGAAGTCTCCTATCTACATCCATGTATGTACATGTAAACAAACACATACATTATACACATGTGTGCACACATGCAGACACAAACACCACTCTAACATAACTGAGAAAAATATTTATTTAAGTCACTGACTGGTAAACAGTCTTGATGAACACACTGCTGCCGGAAGTCTTCTATTCACACATGCATATTCACACACTCAAACATGCCACTCAAACATTATCAAAGTAATTGACTTATTAACCCTTTCACTGACATGCTTGCCACACTGTCACTTGAAAACAA
The DNA here is from genome assembly GCA_963584105.1 of Alviniconcha strummeri. Lineage (NCBI taxonomy): Eukaryota > Metazoa > Mollusca > Gastropoda > Provannidae > Alviniconcha > Alviniconcha strummeri. Next base: position 7,518,574 of record OY757545.1, read on the forward strand.
CTGAACACAACATGCTGCGCAAGATTTTTGCTGTGAATGCGTAAGTGTAAGAGAGGCCCAATATTCTTGGTAAAACAACAGCTTTGCAGAAGATGCAGTCATCAAAAACTGTGGATAATTTGTGCTTACCCTGTGTTTGAGTTCATCTGTGAATTTCAGTAAAGGGCGTCGCTTGTGGTCAATGCCTCTGTATTCACACTCATAGCTAATGATGCGGAAAGCCTGCAATGGGAAAATCATTGTTAAAAAGTGCTGATAAAAGCAAGAGGAAAAGCCTGAGAGAGACACAGAGAAAATATGAGAGTGTGTGTGTGTGTGTGTGTATATGCCCACACTTAAGTGTGTAAGTGCATGCATGTGTGTATGTGTGTGTGTGTGTATGTATTAATAAATTATACATATAGTACAAACACAGTCTGAAGAAAAGTGTATTAAGTGGCAAGCGCAGAAGTTTACTTACAGGGAACTTTTGTTGTATTTTGTTCTCAGGCCCACATATTTTCTGGGAGGCAGAAGTTCTTTGCACAAAACAGGATTTTTCTTCTTCTGGTACATGTTCCAGGAAAGAGTCGTTTCGGATCAAATATATGGCTGGAAAAAAAGAACAAACAATTTTTAGTTACTTTTGTTAGAACTTATATATATACAACAATAGCACTGACCAAACTTGTTTTTATACAAACAAACAAAATTTAAAACAAGGTGCATGATGCAGGAACTGTGGACTTGCAGAATGTTTCATGTCTATCTGCAGATGCTGACCAAACTGCAAGCTTGAATTCAAAGTGTCAAACCAATGCTGAATTCTGGAAGAGAGAAGGAAACATGGAACTAAGATGAAGAAAAGGCGCCCCAAAAAGAATGATATGGTAATCACTCACTGTGCAACAGAAAACTGGTGAATTGTCCAGGCTTGGCTAAGAAGCCATAAAGGAATAAGATCCTATCAGTATTACAGTACCAATCTGCCAGAATGTATTCCAGAGTCAAGAGGTATCTGAACAAAATCTGAAGCTGTAACACACAATGCTTGAAAGACAATAGATACCCAGAAAATGATCTGCACACGCCTACGTACAAGCCGCTTGAGGCCTTTTCAGCTCCTCCAAAGCAACACCCCTGCTGACTGAACAATGCGTGACTTAGTTATAAATGTGTGCCTGTCCTTGTCACACACTGAAATCACTGTTCATGTACTTTAATATCCTATGTCCCTGTTTTGAGAACGGAAAGTGTAGACACCAGCACTATGGCACTCCAGTTTAAAAGATCCGTTAATATTTTTCACCAGGTTTAGTGTTGTAACTGGAAATGGGTGAACCAGAAGACCATTTTAATTTTATTCATTCATCCACTGAAACTGTTCAAAATGACATAGGTAAAAGTATACGAGTAAAACAAAACATCACCTCTGGGATCATACAAGTCCACAGACACAACATAAAAACAGCACAGTAATCAGGCTGAAGATGGTGGCTGCTTATAAAGGAAGGAGGCCCTCAGCAAAAAAAACAATGCTGTGTAAATTATAATTTCTTTTGTATTTTTTTTATTATTTGTAAATTATTATTATTTGTCCTTTTGAAAAGATTGGCTAAATACAGAAGAGACTGAAACCATTCTGAAAACTGCATTTTACAGAGTTTTGGACTTGTTCTCAAAATGAAGTCTGCCTGACATTACAATGATCATGTTGTCTACAAGTTACAAGAGGCAAATATTGCAATACTATTACTAAGCAGGAAAGTGAAGAGACACAGTAGTATGGGTACCCTAGCAAACTGCTGTATGCAAGCACACTTATCTTTACTCACAGTTTGTGTTGTCTTCACGGTACGCACTCTTCAGCAGCTCCAGATCCTCCACCAGCAACCCGTTAGCCTCCAGGTAGTCCTCGATCACTTCATCAGCATACTCCCCCCACATGGGTACCCAGCCCAGTGAGTCACTGCAACGTGATGTTATTGTCATGAACATACTCCCCCCACGTGGGTACCCAGCCCAGTGAGTCACTGCAACGTGATGTTATTGTCATGAACATACTCCCCCCACATGGGTACCCAGCCCAGTGAGTCACTGCAACATGGTGTTACTGTCATAAACACACACCCTGCCCCCCCAACCCCGCATGGGTAACCAGCCATGCAAGTCACTGTAAGACAGTGTTACTGTCATAAACACACTCCCCCCACATGCGTACCCAGCCCAGCAAGTCACTGTAATACAGTGTTACTGTCATAAACATAAGGGTACCCAGCCCAGGGAGTCACTGCAACAGTGTTACTGTCATAAACACACTCTGCAGACTGTTACTACACATCATCCACATTCTCCACCCACTGAAGTGCCAACTTAACCACATTCTCTGTATTCACCACCCACTGAAGTGCCAACTTAACCACATTCTCTGTATTCACCACCCACTGAAGTGCCAACTTAACCACATTCTCTGTATTCACCACCCACTGAAGTGCCAACTTAACCACATTCTCTGTATTCACCACCCACTGAAGTGCCAACTTAACCACATTCTCTGTATTCATCACCCACTGAAGTGCCAACTTAACCACATTCTCTGTATTCACCACCCACTGAAGTGCCAACTTAACCACATTCTCTGTATTCACCACCCACTGAAGTGCCAACTTAACCACATTCTCTGTATTCACCACCCACTGAAGTGCCACAATGATAATATTCACATATCATCAAAATTCTGCATTTCCAGAAGTAACAACACCCCCACTCATCCTTCCATATTTTCCACCCACTCAAGTGCAAACCTACCCTTACATCATTAGCATTCTTCACCCACTCAAGTGCCAGTATATCAACACATCATCAGCACTACACTTATCCAGCACTCTCCACCCACAGGAGTACCAACCTACCCATGCTTCACTAGCGTTTGCACACACTGAAGTACCAACATACACAAACACCATTAGCATCCTGGGCCCTCAGACCCAGCCCTACGAGTCACTGGAACCACCTCCTCAGCTAACAGCTGTACCGAATGACCCACATGGCGACCCATAGCCCACTGCAGCCACAACGGTATGGGTTGCCCTGGCTCTCACTTCTATTTCAATTTGTCCAATCCAAGTCTTGGCTACCAGTAACACATCGCATTCAATACAAAATTTCAACTATCTGCTTCAACTCCATCTCTGGAACAGCCCCTCAATATCTGTCCGATCTCCTTCAACCTTATACTCCAGCAAGACAATTACGATCTGCATCTGACACACGAACCTTTGTCACCCCCTGTGTAAACACAAAAACATTTGGTGAAAGATCTTTTTCTTATGCTGGCCCATCTGTCTGGAACAATTTGCCTCAAACACTCCGCCACTCTGATTCTACCTCCTCTTTTAAAGCCGCCCTCAAGACGCACCTGTTTAATAACTATTTCTAAACTGTTTTTCACAGCCCTGCCCATCTTCTCGTCCAACACTGTGTGTGTGTGTGTGTGTGTGTGTGTGCGCGCGCGCGCACGTGCGTGCATGTGTGTGTGTGTGTGTGTGTGGTTAGTGTTATTGTAAAGCGCCCTGTGCTGCCACCTAGTGTGGTAGATGGGCGTTCTAGAAATCCTCTTCATTATTATTATTATTATTAAACTCCTACCCACCCCATTTAAGTGTAATACTAAGCTAGAAAGTGAAGAGACACAGCATGGGTACACTAGCAACACACTGCATCAATGAGCAAGTGGGTGAAGAGACGGAGCCTTGGTGTATAATTAACCCCTTCACTGCCATGACGTCATTTGAAACTGACCAATAACAGTGCAAAATCTGAAACCCTTAAGCCTTTTGTCTTCTTTTTTGCACTGGCACATGAAAGGATTTTCAACAAAATGCATAGCACAAAAACATGTATGCTATATGACCAGAAAATATGCTGTTTGTAGGTGCCTCCATCCACCTTTCAGCCTGGAAATGTTACAGGCTAGGCCAGTGAAGGGGTTAAGTAACCCACAGTACTAGCACTATATCTGAGCAAGACTAAGCGGGTGCATAAGCAAGTTACTGTTTTTCTAATGCCGTAATGGTAAAGAGGTGACTGCCCACTCCCTCCTTCATTGCGCCGGTGAAGAAGGCAAGGCCGCTCACCTGGTGATGTTGATGAAGAGCGGCATGATGTCGCTGTAGTAACTGTTCTCAATGCTTGTCTGCATCTTCTCCAGTTCTGTCACATCACGCTGGTCCGGGTGGCGTCCTCCCTAAAATCCACAGGAAAGACACTCACCTGGATCAGCAACGCACACCATTGCCTCGCTTTTTTGGAACCCTCCCTCCAACATCTGCCATGACTGGTTATGGTATCTGCCATGACTGGTTTTGCTATCTGCTATAAATGGTTATACTACTCAAGGGGCACTACTCATCTATGATCACCTGTGTGTAGAAATCGCCCTCAAGTCTCATGATGTCCGTGCCCTCCATAAAAATATAGAAAGTTTGATTACTAAGGCTGTGGAAGCCACTTCCCTCGGTAAAATGTGAATAAAGTTTGGTTACTAAGACTGCGGAATCTACTTCCCTTTGTAAAATGTGAGTAAAGTTTGGTTACTAAGACTGTGGAATCCATTGTCCTCCTTAAAATGCATGAAAAGTTTGGTTTTTAAGACTCCACATGGTGTTAACGCACGTACATAACATTGGGCATGTACACACATACACATGCAGGTGTGCACACATACACAAACAGGGGAGCAGGAATAACTCAGTGGTTAGAGTGCCAGACTTGTGACTGAAAAGTCATGGGTTTGAGTCACTGGTGCAGTGTTTACAGTGTCCACAGAATGTGTGCCAAAACAACAGTAGTATCATGTGGCACCAGCCAACAAAAACTCTAGAGCACCAGTGGACAGTTACTCTTAGAGCCTGAAATTCATGAATTTCATACCACTGAAGACTGCACTGTCATTTCTTAATGTATTCCATTACAGTGTGAACAAAAATTAATTAGATTAAGGGAAAAAGAAAGGAAAAAGTACAGAAAAATACATAAGAAAAAAACAACACCTACTTACCCATTTAATGAAGTTTTCTAACAAATTCAGCTTCCTTTTTTCACACCAAGCCCTGAGTTCTGGTAAAACCTGTCCAATAAAGGATGACTGGTTATGTGATGTATAATACATGCTATTGGTGTGTAAGTTGAATGTATAGGGCAATTTATTCACTGCTGTCATAGCAATAATAACAGCAATAACAAGAACAGTAGAACTATAAAAAAAAATATAAAAAAATCAGCTTATGTTCAAAATGGGCAAATTTTAAGTCCAGATTTTTTTCTTTCAAACTCCATCAGTCATAACCCTGAGAATGGGTCAAGTCACTGAAATGAATATAAAATATAAATACACAAATGTTGACAGTATAATATAGTTTTTATCATGGAATCATAATGTTTTCAAGTATGCCAAATCAGCTTATGTTCAAAATGGGCAAATTTTAAGTCCAGATTTTTTTTCTTTTGAACTCCATCAGTCATAACCCTGAGAATGGGTCAAGTCACTGAAATGAATATAAAATATAAATACACAAATGTTGACAGTATAATATAGTTTTTATCATGAAATCATAATGATTTCATGTATGCAGCATCCAAAACAAAACAAAAATGGCATCATTATTTACATCTTGCTGAAGCAGGAAACACACCAGTTATTTTCTTTATAATTCTTATAAAATATTATATACATTGCAAAATTTGTTAAATGATTTAAGGCTAATAAAAGCAAGTGTTCCAGGAACATGTCCAAATATGTAACATGAAAAAAAAGTTTGAACTAGGTGCAATAAGATAATGTCACAGTATTATACAACTCATAAACATTAACTTCTATTTTTTAAATGTTGTTATGACTTTCAAACATTTCCAAAATTGGTAAACTCATAATAATAATGAAATATTTATAACATTCTAAATCTTGTCTGAAAAAACATACAAAGTGCACACACACTCACACATGCATGCACGCACACATGCACGCAAACACACACACTATTAAACAAATAATGAATGGCATCAGGGCAGCAGCACAAGATGGAAAAAGTGGCAGGTCTACTATTTTAGAAGTAGAAATGTCTTAAAGTTGGATTTGAACAATTGAAGCTGATATCAAGATTATCCAGAACATTTCTGGATATTTTATCTTTGAATATTTGAAACCAGAATACAAATGTTTTGAATCACACTGAACTGTACACAAAATAATTATGGATAACAGTTTTGGTACTTTGTATAACTGTTCAGTACAAACCACAGTTCTCTAGTTGGTCATGGTCAACATCATCACCAGCAACAAAACACTTCTTACATCTTTTCGTAGCATGTCCCTCTCAGCAAAGAACTCATCTGAGTATGAAGTGATGAACAGCTTAACGTTGATACAGTCTCGGGGCTGACGCACCGGGGAGTCCACGGCAACAGCACATGCCATGGTTCCCTTATGCTCTGCAAAGATTTATTGGAATTTTTTTTAATGGATTTTTTCAAATGCAATGTGAGAAATTTTGATATTCAAACTTAAATCAGATTCAAGAACAAAATAAGCACTTAATAAAGTCAAACAGTTAAAGTCCATTTCATTATTTTTCAGTCAGGTCAAGGTAGATGTATTACTAAAACACAGGCACAGGGAATGATCCAGTGCCCATACATTTAACAAAAAACAGTCACTGAATCAGCAAAAGAGACTGTGAATCAGTGAATGTGATTTAGAATTGAGTAAACATTAAACTGTGTGTGCATGCATTGTGTGTGTGTGTGTGTAGGTGTGTGTGTGTGTGTGTGTGTGTGTGTGTGTGTGTGTGTGTGTGTGTGTGTGTGCGTGTGTGTGTGCAGGGGGAGGGGGTATCTTCCAAAAGCAGAAAGTCCACAGCCAGAATTTAACACAAAAACAAATTTGGTGGCAAACTGGTGACTAGAAGATAAAAGAGACAACTCTGATGCATGATTCACATATATATGGTTTACTGCATCTGCACATGTCTACAATGGATCCCTTGAAACTGAAGCAAACTTGCACGCTGATGCCCAAAGACAAGACATGTAGTGCTAAGAATAAAAGAGCTGTTTATTTAAGTGGTCATCTTGAAAAGACTAGCTGGTCATGTAAAATCTAATAGTATATACTGAAGTGAAGAACTAAACTAGAAGTTGTGTGGGTTTCAGGTGCTGCTGCATAGTTTTGGCATAATATATTCTCAGTCCAAGGCTGTGGCATGGATTAATATAACAACAACAACAAATCATTTCCTGTGGTTGAACAAGGAAATTATTGGCCATGCAGGCCATGGTATATAGGCACAAAAAGTTTGGTATTGTTTTACTTTCAGTTTCAGACTGGATTTTTGACTGGTTCCATTCCAACAAAATATGTTTCCTAAGCTAGTCCAGTGGGGCCACTGTACAATATGCTGTATCTACAGCAGTGAAACAGTGCTTAAGTTATTAGGCTTGTCACTCTGTTAGAGCAGAATTTCTGCAAACAGGTCATTTATCAATTTCCATCCATGTAGATCACTTTTTATTAGCTTGGTCACACTTGGTACTAGGCTGGCATGTGTTTTACATATTATATTCATCATAATCTTACATGAAATGTAGTAAGCAATCAGTGGCTCTCAGTCATTATCTGACTGGGACAAATGGTTTGTCTGTTATTGCTGGTCTGGTGCAGTCACCCATAATAACAAAATAAAACAACAAAATGTAAAAGACGTGTTTATAATCAAAAAGTCTCCTCTGACACAGTGACAGGCTTGACAATTGGTCAATTAAGCACTGTTTAATGCACTGGACACGCTATGTACTTCAGTGGTCCCACTGGACTAGTTCAGGAAATACATTTTGTAAAAACAATTGTACTATGGAACCACTGACAAATCCAGGCTGAAAGTACTTAGCAAAGTACATAGTCCACTGTTTACGAAACATTTGGCACCTGTCCCGTGGCTCGCACAGCCAATGATTTCCTTCTTCGAGCTCCTCCGCCCCTCTCATCCCAACTCCTGTCGTAGACTAGAATAGTGGATGCTAACATCGTAGGAGTTGAGAGTAAGCTCTTCGTGCAAGAACACATCTGAGAAAGTGACCAAGGCCTACATGGCTAACAATCATGGACTGCTGCAAACATGCATGCACACATATACACTGGTTTAGCCACGAAATCATATTGCATCAGCGTTCAACTCAACCTCAACGAATATCTGGCCTAAAGTGCAACTCACAGTTGACGTAGTTTCAAATCAAGGTGATGTCCACAAAGCTCCCCGAGCTGACTAAATAAGACACCATTTTCTTTCATAGGTCCTTTTATGTTAAATGACGCAAAAGAGCACTACAAGGGAAATCACTCTCCCAGTCTAGCGAAGTCCAGCGGTTCCGCGAAAGCTTCTTGGGCAAAATTATTTATAATTTTTTATTCACCAAATTTACCAACAAGAAAAGTGTCTTGAAAAACGGTAAGTAAACCATAAGCAAACAACAACAGTGACGTACATTAACTAACAGTAGTAATTAAAAGTAAACACCCGTCCGCACCAACAACGACATGAACACACACGGTACTGGCGGCTACAGCGTCAGACTACTTAAATTTGCAAACTTTCTTTTTGTTTCCTTGTCATTATTATTTGTTTTTAATGAAACGACCCTCCCGCATCCACGATATAATGTATTAAGAACCATCTGTCCAAAAGAACATTAAGTGGTATTGGCCGGCAGTGCCGCACGGCATCCGCGGTAGCGGCATTACTGAGTCGGCGGTCACTGACAGCGTGTTCAGTTTCGTTATAACCGGTCAAATCTCGCGTAGGCCGGTGGGTGGGTGGATGAAATAAATTTACATAAATATTATGTTCCGAGCAAAGTAGGTATTGGCGCGATTCTGGAGTTACGCGGCTGTTCAGAGTTGGAATTCGGCCTCAAAGGCCGGCCTGTGAATAGTCTAGACTGATCATCACCCGAATCCCGGCGGGGTCTTAACCCCGGCTAAGTCAGTCACATGTATAGACGCCCGCAGCTCCGCCTCACGTTAGTATGCAAGGTGGTTGAGGGGCTGGTGCCGGCCGTACCAGCAAACCTGCTGTTGCTAACTCCACACTAAACAGTGAGATGGTGCTTAAAGTAAAAGTCCAAGGTTAGTTTTAAGTATGCAAAATGACCATCGAAATGATTGACAAGTGAGTCACTAGTTTCAGATTTAATGAAAAAAAAATAGAAAAAAAAAAATGTTTAATTGGGTTTTTAACTGATTTTACTGATTTTCTGTAGGCTTCCCTGGAAGTGACGTCAGTCTGGGGAGTCAGTGCGGTTGCCATCTTAGATTCTTCAGTAAACTGTGTATGCGTGTGGTCGACAAAAAAGTTAACTATGCCGGCCTGCTGGCACGGTGTTGCCGCGAACTGTAACAATTCGCAGACGACCCCAGGTATAACAGTGCACGAGCTCCCGCGCAATAGACCCGCAGTGAGGCAAAAGTGGATTAAGTTTATACAATTCAAACGAGCTGACTTTCTTGCCGCTGCGCCGCATCACGCCCATCATTTGTGTAGCGAGCACTTCAGTGAGTGCGATTTCGCAAACCCCATGGAATACCGCATGTCGAAGCTGACACGATGCTCTGGTACTCTTTCAAAATCCTGCCTGACAGGCTCAAACTGATACGGCTGTATCCTTGTGGGTCTCTCGGGCGAAGTATCAGTTTCGTCTTCGGAGCTCGAGTTGGCCATTTTGCAGCGAGTGACGTAGTAGGCATATGGTCACGTGATTTGGGCGTCATGGCGACGCTTTCGGTACGACAGAAAATGCCTTTTTTTCGTGCATTTATAACCCTCAGATCACAGTTTCACCTACATCATCGTTCTCAGCGAGCTAACGGAAATTGTGTCAAAAATAACCCCTAACCTTGGACTTGTCCTTTAAGGCGTCCACATAAACCATCAGGCTTATTAGGGACGGCAAAACACCCCAGACTGAACCAGGCCGCTTAGTACGTGCAAGGAAAACCGTGCCGAAGACTACAGCACAAGCGGCCCGATTAACACCTAAGAAACAACAGCAGATGCTTTAACATCTAGCACTGTCAGACAGAGCAATACAAAAACTCAGTCATTGCAAAGTTTATGCAAACGGCGGTGGACTGGAACCGTCTCACCAACACCACAGTTCATGCCGGCTGTCTCTGTAAACAGTCTTCGCCGAACTCTTATTGCTGCCGCCAAACCACTGTGCGGCAGCCCCACCACCGTTGAACTTGTGCCAGATACGTGGATGCTGCAACGTACCCAACAGATACATATACAGACGCGGCGGAAATGCAGGCGGCAGCAGAGTTCAGGAGCTGCGTGAAAGTCGAGGTGGCCGTCCTGGGCTCAGTTTCCGTCCTGATGAGCCTTACGGTTTCTGTGGACGTAAAGCAACACTGAACCGTGCTTCAGCACTGGTCACAGTTTGTCCCTAATATGTCAACCAACATCCGAGGACATGAAGCTCAACATCATCCATGCAGGCGGCGCCGTGTTGCGCAAACTAGAAATCGGCTGTTGCTCACTGTACAAATTTACATCACGCAATACTGACATTTGACCACTGACAATACACTAGAACACGGCTATGCGGGACCTTGCTTAGCAAAACCTGACTGAGTCGCCGAAGCGACAAGGATATAATAACCGAGGAGGGATTAACCCTTTCACTGCCACATGCTTGCCGCGCCGTCACTCAAAAAAAGGACCAACATAAGTGCCAAATTTGAAATCATGAAGGTCTTTTTTTCCACTTCACATGATCACGTGAAAGGATGTGTATGAAAATTCAAAGTACTGACTAGATTTTTGATGATAAGACCTTCAAATATACTGTTTACGAGCGTGTGTATGTGCACTTTTCAGCTTGGAAATTTTACAGGCTGGGGCAGTGAAGGGGTTAACGTCAAAACTGTTTGAATTCACTCCGTTTATTGTTCTTGTTTTTGTTTGTTTTTTCGGCGATATAATACTTCATGTAAATTGTTTTGGTAGGACTGTGCTCCACACGTGTATACGATATTGTGTATAGGATATATATGTATCATGTGAGCGCTGAGGGCGTCGATGAACGCATGATAAATGTACATTATTATTATTATAAATATGTAGCCTACAATGTATTGGTTTCAGCATCTAAGGAGAAAGTTGCAACGTTGACGTTTTACTGAGGCACTCCTGGGCGGTCGGCCCACCTCCCAGCGGACAGCCCAGCGTCCCAACGATCTAACATCGATCACTAAAATACACACTGACATTTTGGATGTTTCGTTTAAAACAGTTGCAAGTTTACCCTCCTAAAACAAATCTCATCAACGCTGTGACCACTAATACCAAAAACTTGACCCCCTTTCATGACTATAAATTTTTATCTAATCTTTCCCTTTCGTGTTTTTGAAATAGTCCCTCCCCAGCAGACCACGCTGAGGTCTTACCATGCATGGTAAGAGTACTGCACACTACTGCATTGTAAAAGATGACAAGCCGCAAAAAAGCGCTGACGCCTAACTGAAGATCTAAGTTTCCTCAGACAGTACTGTCTTGTATTTGCTTTCTTGGTAATTCCCAGTTTATCCACGGTCAGTTCCAGATCAGTCAGAGGAAAAGATACACGCGAGAAGTCTGTAGAAACTCAAGTGTTGTTGTTTTTTAGAGCCGCTGAATGAATTTTACCTTGTCTACAAGATGCGATTTTGATTCAAGTTCTCTCCCCAAGGTAAGAAACAATGGACCTAATAATCCTCATTTAATGCGCTTGTTAGTCAGTCAGTAGAAGAAAAGGATGGAGAAAGGAGGAGGAGGCGGAGGGGGGGAAGAGAGAGACACACACACACACAGACACTGCCGGACAGACACACACGCAGAGCGCACGCGATCAAAGGGAGTCTAACAATGTTTCGTACGGAACTCTAATTGTGGAGTTACTTCCCGTACTCCGTCTGCTGCCGTAACGGCAACGATCATCATGATGATAACAACAATAATATGATAGCAAAGAGGAGACCGGGAGGAGGGGGGGGGGGGGGTAGTGCATTAATAATCATATCTTTTGCACACAGTTTACCAATCTACGCAATGATATTCCTGTATGCGTGCGTGTGTGTGTGTGTGTGTGTGTGTGTGTGTGTGTGTGTGTACCGGGGGGAGGGGGGGGGGGGGTGCAAACGGCGATGTGTGCATGCGTGCAGTATTGTTGTTGTTGTTGTTATCGGGTCACCGTTCAGACCCTGGTAGCTTTGTACTAAATTTTGTTTTCCAAGCCGTTATACTTTTATTATGTATAGTATTGCCATGTCAAAGGACCTGTCCTTCGCAGGCTTAACTTCTCGTGTATTTGGAACAGCATAAAAGAACGTGATCCGCAGCTAAGGTTCTGCGATTGAACGTGCCGCTGATTTTATACTGATTTTATGACTTTTTTGGACGCCATCACCAGCACTTGTTTCACGAGCTTATTGCCGCATTGTGCGCTCTTTTCTCGCGCTTCAGTTTGACGTCAAGAAAATGTCTTTCAGTGGCGTCACGGATAGAACACCAGGACATCAGGTCCATAATGCAGTAAGTAACTTGGTGTTTTATGCCCAGTCAACCATTACGGTTCTATCAGGGCGAGATCCATAACGCATGTGGACTGCAATTATTTTTATCGCCGATTGTTCACATTTATGTGGAGTGACCTTTGGTAGACATAAATTATTACAGCGTCAGTTCTAGAAGGAAAAAAAAAGAAAAAGAGGAGAATGTATGTCCACGAGAAAATGTGTGATCTGTTGGGTTTTACCCCAGTCTGTTCTCAACCATAATGATCGGTAATGTTTTGGTCAAATTAGCCGCAAGATGAAAACAAAAAACAAAAAAACATGACAAATAAAAGAATCAAAATTGTACCAAAAAATGTGTGTTTTTGTTTGGTGTGTGTGTGTGTGTGTGTGTGTGTGTGTGTGTGTGTGTGTGTGTGTGTGTGTGTGTGTGTGTGTGTGTGTGTGTGTGTGTGTGTGTGTGTGTGCCAGACTCTGAGAAGCTAGTACCTTTAATGCTTTTGGCCGAAAATGCTTGGAGGCGGAAAAAAAAGAAAGATTGCTAGCGTTCTAAAGCAAGATCCAAACAAGCAAAAAATTTACAAAGAACGCTTACTTAATATGACAATACACAACGAACGAAGACGGCGCAAAAATGAAATGTAAACAACTTAGCTGATAAGCACTTATTTGCTAAATAGCCTAGTTTCATTTTTCATCGTTTAACTGTTGTTTTGCAGTTCAGTTCAATTCAAGATGGTATCTATGCACTCAGAAAAGCCCATATGCGCTCCACCCCGTCTCTTAGAAGTTTCCCAATGTTGCCTTTCAAACGGTTCCAATGTTCGTCCGATTGATGATGGCCCTCTTTCATCCTCTCATCTTCTTTCCACGCCTCAGTCTCTCCTCCAGGCGATCTATGGTGTAATGCCCTTGGCTTTGTACCCGCAGGTAGTGTCTCAAGCTCCTCAACACTTCAGATCTTCCGAGAAGCAACCCACCTGTGAGGGTTGCTTTGCTAGCCAGTCTATCTGCTCGGTCATTTCCCTTTACTCCGGCATGTGTTGTTTTGCTGTTTGAAAAAGAGATTTACTTCGAAAATTCACGCATTGTCTATTTTCATATTAAATACGCGTTCTTTGTAACCATTCGTTTGTCTGGATCGAATTTGCTTGAGCTTGTTACTGGCAATCTTAGACAGATAGGTACGACTCGGTGGTGTGGTGGCGGTGGTACGGTAGCATCGAATGAACCCTCTTTACAATTTTAGTGAGCGGCTGTTTTCTGCGCAAGTGCTCCTCTCTCCAGGGAGGTAACTGTCTCGACAAACGCGGCATGGTCTGAATAGTTATTTCCCTTGTACCACACGTTCTCTTGCCGCAACTTGCCATAATTATTTTGTTATAAATCGTTCGATGTTCAAGATCTCAGGTACAAAAATCTCTGTCGTCGTCAAAGATAAATTAACAAGATGGGCCCTTTACAGTTTGGTAACATGAAACAATCTCTTACACTACAAAATAAGCAGTATGGGAGATCATTTAATATTTGAGAGAATGACCAGACTTGTCTTTTTGTTCCAAGTTCGTTCTTACTTAGGGATTTTGGTTGTTGTCATACAGTGTACAGTATAAAATTTTATTATTTTAATTTATTGTCATCAAATTTGTAACAGAGATCAGAATCAAGTGTTAAAATTCAGTGAGATTGTGAAAAGACTAAACCAAAACAACAATAAGTCTGATTGTCTTTTAAATGAGGTGAACTTATAATCCGGTGAGTAAAGTAGATTATAAATAATCTTTTACACTACATGTAAAAATATCCATTGGTATGCATAAGCCTGTTTAATAGTGTACATGTCAGTCTCGCCATTTTCTACTGCTGATTGTATGAGTGTGACTTTCTTGGTGAATCGCCCTGATATAACCGCACCGGGTTGACTGGGCGTAAACACCAACTTATTTACTGGCGTAAACACCAACTTATTTACTTACTTCTTGGTGAAGGAAATTTTGATGTATGTGTGTTTTTGTTGTTGTTGTTGCTTCTTTACTGTTGCTGTTTGTTCTTTGTAGTGTTGTTGTTTTATCGGGGGGTTGATATTTTTAAGAAACAGGAAAGCTATAGAACAAGGATCTTATACTGTGCATTGAAACTACTTAAAACAGTAACAGCTATAAGCAAATAGGTATGTGGTCAAAACCATGCTATCATAGGTTCATGTGGTGTGTGTGCGTGCATACCTGACATACAGAAATGCTTTCTGTTCTCAACCGAAAAGTATTTTATTAATCATAGCATTCCAGCAAATGACACAAATAGTTTATCATGTGCGTGTTGTGTGTTTTAAATGATAAAAAAAATTCAAACATAAAAACATTTTGAAGCCTAGGGAATCTTTTTTGCTTTAGCAGGTGTGGTCTTGTGAAATATCATTGTACTATAATTTGCTTGGGCATGATTGTGATTCACAGATCATTTTAAAGTCACACACACATACACACACCATGCGCGCACACAAAGGAGACATAGATTGCAGTAAGTACTCACTCATGCACACTGACTGAAGAGAGGAAACTCATGACAGTTGTTTTTCGTTTTTCTTCAAATTTTTATTGGAAACAGATTGAATCAGATGCGAAATGTATTAAGTCATCAAAAATATACATACTGATATGACATGATGGATACAAAACAAATCCATAGTTAGTCGGTCACTCTCCCATGCAGACGGGTCAGATCATGGACAACAAGACAGAAGAATCCACTTGTTTTAACCTGTTACTTGATTAATAAATCCAAAGTGGGCCAGTTGTGTCATGATCAAATCTGTCAGCAAGGGAGACTGGCTTAGCTTCCAGTTCAACTTGTGCATAATAATCATTAACGATGTTCCCTTCACGTCGCCATTCCTCTCACACGTCATTCATTCCTATTGCATTTGTAGTACATTGTCCATGAGGCTGTTCGGCATTGGAGCTGCCACACACATTGAGATTTGGTCCTTAATCAGTTTCCAGGGTTGCACAACCTTTGATTGTTGAACTATTAAACAGATTGTGAGTTTAAAACTGAAGCATTAAAAACAGAGGGGAAAAGACTAATAAAACAAAGTGTGTTGGGTTGAAAGGGGGTGGGGGGAGGGAGGGATCATAAAAAGGCACAACCCTGGATTTAAACAATCTTGTATACAAAAAATATCACTGACTGTGTGTGGCTAATCTATGAGTAGGATTATCAAGTTGGAATTTTTTTAATTTAAAAAAAAATTAACAAATGCTTTGCTTCGACCAGTCAAACCACCAACTTCCTTGTGCAGTTTTTATGCACTGTTCTTCAATTTGTTATCTACTTTGCTGTTTCTGATCATTTCAAACAAACAGTGGTACATACAATCTCAATGGATGGATTGTGTACCTCCAAAAAGTCTTTTGCCTGCAAATCAAGTCACAGCCATCACATTTACTCAGATAATCAGAAGATGAGTTTTAACACCATGTACTCCAATTTTATGTGTTTTGTTGTCATCCTTTTATAAACATGTTCACACAAGTTACCAAAACCCTTGTAATAGTAGTGCTTGTTTCACAAGGCATCAGAAATAAGCTGAAGCTAGTCAGATGTGGTTTTCAAGAGGGTTATTTGTTTTGTTCACTTCCATAAATAGTAACTGACAGGAATTCATTGACATGCCTAGCATAAAAAAAAAAACTGCGGCATTGTCAGAAGGTGCTCACAGCAAAGACAACACAGACGAACCTCAATGCTATATGGTGGGAAGGTGGGATAACAGAATAGTGGAGTAGGGGGTGGGGGGGTGGGGATGTGGGGGTGGGGGGGTAGTAACAGGGAAAAGGGGTGGGGGTAGGGGTAGGGGGAAGACAAAGCTGGGAGGGGGTGGAGGGCAGTTACCTGGTAGAAGGGGGAAGGGCAGACAGACAACTGTAAAAAGTGGCATGGCAAAGTGGTTGATCAGTAGAAAGTATTGTGGCGTACAGAAGTCAGAACAAGACGCTGACCGTTATCAAAAGCACATGTATATATATATACTGAGGGTCTCTCAGGCCAGCAAAAACTGCTAATTCGTTGACTTGCACTTCATTTGACTTAAGTGGCTACTCTAAATAATGTAAAATTCTTTAATTAAAAGTGAAACCACTACTGCTGATACTAGTGACAGACACAGAGAAATTAAATTTTAAAAATAAGTTAAAAAAAAAAAAAAGGCAGAAAGAAATTTCATACTTTCATTGTAAGCCAAATGTTGCATACTGCATTCAGTAGATATGTAACGTTAATTATATATGGCCTCATCAAAACCAACATGCTTTGACAAATATTGTTATCTAGTGTGAACATCTAGGAGTCAAAAATGAAAAAGTTTGGTGGGAACGGAATCAGATCTCAGTATGTATGCTATGTAAACACTTACAAGTATTATGCAACATTAAAAAAGAAAAGTTCATGTCCTGAGAATTTAAGTTGAAAATATGAAAATAGACCACCATGGTAAGAATTTTCCTCTTTTTACCTTAGCTGGGAAAAATGTAAAAGGCTTATCAAAAACATTTCACAAAAAATAGGCACACAGCATGATAAAAGTTGGGTTATAAAAAGGTGAAGCGCCAACTCATCAGCATCCACCAAAACAAAAACAAATGCAATGACTCGTCCTTTGCGTGCCTCACCATACAAGTCAGGTGACTGACTCTGAGCATATCTTTGACTCCACCATGGGCCATGACCAGAACCCATGGCAGGGTCCAGGGCACTCCCAGGTCTAACAGGCACTTACAGTTTAATAATACACAATAGCTGCATGGCTTTCATCACACACTGTAGTTGCCAAAGTTTACATGCACGCAGATTCATGTCCATATATTGTAGGGCTGACCGTGCCTCTGATTTGTACAATCCTATGAATACAGTTCATGTACACTAAATCAAACTGCATACATGCCTATGTACATTAAAATTTAAATAAGGATTTGTTCTTATTGTGGTAAACATCATTATTTTGTTTGTACTGTACATAACTGAACATGTCAGAGGAAAACGAACCAGCGCTTCACTGAGCATATTATAAAACAATCATTCACAGCTATTCCTTAAAGGGCGACAAAGCACATTTCATTGGTCCCAATCTTTTTCTATCAAAGTTCAAACAGCACACCATGCACACATAGTTTGAGCAGCCAGCCTACACGGACTCTTGTACTCAAGTAGTTTCAAAAACAAACAGAACGTTTTTGAACACAAGCTTGCACATAGCCCATACACATTGTCACGAAAAGCAAGGGAGGTCTAAAGTCTTCCTTAAATACTTTGAAGCTAGCTGCACAAAACTGACCAAAAGCGTGAGAACGACTAACAGTATTGTGACAACGGCCTTAATTAATGGTGCCGTTGCTTGACACGTATCGTCTCGCTGGGCTGGGCTGTGCACAAAAGCGTCAGTACTCCGAGTCTTGTGGTAGCTTCCCAGTACAGTCCTGTAGTTCAATGGGAGGATCAGCTGTGTGGGTGGCTGCCAGTGTCAACTGACCCATTTCCAGTGTTCATCCAGTGCAGAGGGTGACGTCAGCAAGTGGGTTAGCCGAGACTAGTAGCTGCGCAGTCAGACATCAAACACAAGCATGGTGCAGAGACTTACTTCCCTGCTGCCTCCAAAAGACCACAAAGAGGGGGGGGGGGGGGGGGGGGGGGGGGGTTAGTCCTTGAGTCAAGTATCCAAGTCTCTTGTTGGAAAACCCACTTCCATCTGACAAGGGCATGGCGTCACTTTGTCACAAAAGTGGCAGGAGTGCCTACTTCAGTACTTGCACACACCCCATAGTAAAAAGTTTGGGATTCGAAACGAAGTCACTGTGATCAGTGTGAACACTTTTTTTCCTGGTGGCAAATGAGACACTTTGTTTTTATTTTTAGTTCCAGTTCCAACGTTGGCAGTGCAGGAACAGTTTGTGCTGGCAGTGAAATGAACAGGTAGCGCTGATCAAGGTCCTGACAGTGACACTGTGCCATGCTGTTTTTGCTGCTGTGCTTTCAGTTCACCACGTACACCGCTCTTCTTACACCAGTGTTTGAAGACCACACAAAAAATGATGCACACTTAGTGAAAAGCAATCCTCCCAAAGAGGGGACAAACTGTCCAATCCACACGTGATGTCCACACGGCCCAGATAAACCACATTGTAACTATCACACAAACCATCTGACAAGTTCCTTGTATCACCCATACACATCACAGTTCAGCAAGTCTACACAGCAAGCTTAGCAGCAAAACACAGCACTTCAGCTGTCACTCAGTGACCACTCTTCAACTGTCACAAGGACAAGGACCACCTGCCTAGTACTGCAGCCCAGAATCAGCAAATATGACATCTGGGAGAATCTGGGGCACATTCTGGATGTCAAAGTCTGTGATGCCATCTGCCTGCTTCACATTCAAATTTGGGCACATGTCAGGGCCACAAGAAGCATCCAAGTACTGCTGTGGAGCGAACTCGCCTACTGGCAAACTGTCCAAGTCTTCAATGGCATCGAGTGGTGCCAGGTTTTTGTAAGTGTACTTGTGGGTCAAGTTGTTATAGAGCACGTGGGGCGCTCTTTCACGGTCTTCAAACTCCGTGTAGGTAAACTCGCCCAAATGAACAGAGACCGGTGACTTCAGATACTTCCTAAGGTCACTTGGCGATGGAAGGTCGACTGGGGATGGTACACGGTATTCCATGGTTTCTGAGGTTGTGGGCACACCACAAGCTTCTGCTCCCTGCTGTAGCACAAGGTTGGTGCTGTGCTGCACAGGGGCTGCCGGTGTGGGTGTGCTTGTGGGATAAGTGTGCTGAACAGCAGTGGTAGGTGTGGTTGCAGGTGCCGGTGCTGGTGTAGGTGTAGAATAGATGTCAGGACGGTAAGCTGGATGGTAAGCAGGCACTGCAGGCTGTGACATGGAGCTGAAATCCTCGGTTTCTGCTGGAGCAGTGACCTGCAGAACAAGAACATGCAACAGGTTACACAAAGTACTGTATGCTACACAGGACATTTGATTAACCACAGCAATTATAGATATAAATATATCTGCTTGAAACCATTGTTATAATCTCTGTTTCTGTCTTTGAATTTTATAAAACACAGACAGCATCACAAACACACACACAAAATCGGTTATGATTGGTTATTATTATATCATGGAACTAACTCCATAAAATAAAATAAAAACTACGGATAAAAAAACGTAAGCATACCAAGCAAACGGATAAGCCGATACAGTGAAAACAATTATCATGAGTAACTCACCTCTGTTGATGAGGGCAGAGTCTGACTCGGGATGACACTCCTGATGCAGTTGTTGTCAATGAACACCCGACTGAACTGCTTGGACGAGACACTGTCGGTGTTCGCCACTGCAGTTGTGGTGGAGTCTGATGAGAATGGAATGGGCTGAAACCTGGGGCTTGCCTGAAGCATGGACACCAGACTGCTGGTCACTTCTGGGCTGACCCCTGGGGAGGTGATGGTGGCGCTGACAGCAGCGGTCGTGCTCTTTCGGCGTTTGGAGACACCTTTGCGGGAACTCTTTGCCACT
>OY757545.1:7544478-7609255 GCA_963584105.1 Alviniconcha strummeri
TTCATGCTTGGAGAGAAATGAAGAAGGAGGGTGGGGGGTGCAAGCAGCATAAATCAGAAAGGCCAAAAATCAAAACAGTCCACAGCAGTGTTACTGGAAGCAAGCTGAGCGTATCACAGTGAAGCTGTATTCTGATCTACTCCTGGCTTTTGATATAATTATATGGTTTCTAATCAGAGGCCCAGAGACCAGGGACTTTGATTTCTGCCTCCGTGCCACCTCACTGTGGAATTATGGTAATGAAGCATGCCGAAATACACACACACACAGAGAGAGAGAGAGAGAGAGAGAGAGAGAGAGAGAGAGAGAGAGAGAGAGAGAGAGAGAGAGAGAGAGAGAGAGAGAGAGAGAGAGCAACATTCCGTTGCTTTTAACTTCATAAAACAAGGGTTCAGGGAGCAGTATGGCCAAAAAGACGAAGTGTAACTTTAAACAAAACAAAAATCAATCAAAGGGGGTTAATTAGCATTTAAAAACTGTCACTTGAACACAGCAACAAAGACCTGAATCGCCTTCGGTAACTCTCCGCTGGCGGCCAGCTTTGTTGTTGTGTTCAGTCATGTGACGTCTTTCGAAGAGTTAATTAACCCCCTTCGTCGATTCTACACAAGCGCTCTAGGCCTCGTTCTGTTTCAGACAGTAACTTCGAAAAAGGCCTTGTGTGTCTGATTTTAAAGCAGTTCAATCAATTCTAAGCCGATCAAACTCTGAGCACCTTTAGGCAATTTAACAACTAATCTGTATGCGCTGCTAGTGTGCTAACGCACGTTCGATGCCAGATATGGCAAGGATTTTTTTTTTTTTTTTTTTTTATTTCAAGACTAAAACGTTTAGTGCAGACTCTTTACGGTCTTGGTAGAGCCCCGGTGTGCAGTCGCATGCAATAACATCTGTGTGCACGTTAAAAATACAAAGCATTGGCAGCCGTCCCAGTGTTCCGACTCGGACGAAAAGCATGCACTGACGTAAATCAACAGACAAGGGAGTTCATTAACGCTCGAACTACGTAACACAAGTACAACAAAAATACCCGAGTCGCCTGCGGTAACTCTCACCTGGCATGGGTGTAAATACAAGGTACATAAACTCCACCAGAGGTACATCCTCAATCACACAGACTAGACCAACCCACGAAGACGGAATGTGCTTACCCGGGAGGCAGGGGAACTGAAAACGGTCACACGCGCAGTTCGACGCCCCCCCCCCCCCCCCCCCCCCTTCCCCCCAACGGGTGCGCTATCGCCATAAGCAAGAGGAACGCAGACGAAGAAGGGGCGGGACAGCTCAGTTGCTAGAACGTCGGACCGAAAAGCCAAGCTAACGCGGGTTTGATTCCCTTATGCGGCAAGGGATTTTCTGCCTGTGCTCAGAGCTCAGGAGCTGTGTGAAGGTCGAGGTGGCCGTCATGGGCTCCCCTCCCCGTCCGTCCCTAATAGTCCGTACGGTCTCTGTGGACGTAAAGCAACGCTGAACTCGAACTGCCTGAGTCAACCTTCAGTTCAGACTCTCTTACGCAGTTGCGGTCTTCGTTAGTACTTTACAGCCCCGTGTGCAGCCGCATGAGCCATTGCTTGGACACACACAAAATGTACATTGCACACACTAAGTAGGAATCACCGTGGGTAGCAGAATCAACACACAAGGGAGTTAATTAGCGCTCGCAAGACGTCACACAAACACAAAGACCCGAGGACTGCGGTAACTCTAACCTGGCATGCAAGTAAACAGTTCTAAAGCACATAAACTCTACCAGAGGTACTTACATTTATTTTAAGTTTTATTTTGACCTCTTCAGCCCGCTTGATTACAAAAAACATGGACAGCGTTGTCTTGCGGCTGCTGGTGCCTTACTAAAAAAAAAAAAATCAAGGAGGAGGCCGGCAGCCGATGCTGGGAATATGAGCTCGCTAGTCGCATACCGTTGCTGCTTTAATGTTTCTTCTCTGGCGGTGCGAGCACGCGTCACGTGTTTGGGACCATTTGGTGCACGGTTGGGAAAATAAATCCAATTCCACTTGATAATATATAAATTTAACGAGACATTTTAAAGCATGATCTTTAGTTCTTTTATTTCGACCTCTTGAACCCGATGGACTAAAAAAAAAAAAAAATCTTCACATTTCTGAGTTCAGAATTCAACTTAAAAGCTCAGAGTTCTGACCTTCGTTAATATATATATAACAGACATATAATAGTAATACTCTCCATGTTTTGTTGTTTTCTTTCTCCGAATTTACTCTATTTCATTTTTTGCCTTGGGCAATAATCAATTACTTGCTTGTTAGTTATTGTTACACCTCTCTCTCTCTGAGAGAGCAGCTTCGCAAGGACTAGTTGTTATACAGCTTTCGGACTGAACCTTAATTGCAATCCTTGTCAAATAAAGTTCACGAGTTGTAGTTATCTATGTCTCTCATAGTTATATATATAGTACATTTTTCAACACACATACACGTACCTAAATCTAATAAGTTTTGTTCTCCAGTTATTAGCCTTTCTGAACAGATAAATCTGTTCAAACGTCAGAGTTGTGTGTGTGTGTGTGTGTGTGTGTGTGTGTGTGTGTGTGTGTGTGTGTGTGTGTGTGTGTGTGTGTGTGTGTGTGAATTACGTAAATTACTAGTTTGTTTATTATGTAACAGTCGTATTTTCAATAACCGTTCTTTGAGTTTTAAAATATACACTATGTGTTATTGTGTACTGTGATGTGGTTAATGTTCAGCCAAGTTTTAACTTCTCTGATGAGATAATAAAGTAATCTTGAATATATAGGCAAATCGGAAACAGGTAAATCGGGAGTAAGCCAAACACTGGCTCCCCACTCGGACTATTCGGGAATAGGCCAAACGAGGCTCGCTATTGCGAAGGACACAGCGTAAGGCGGACTGAGACGCCGGTCAACAAAGACGTCGCGGCCATGGACAAGGTCCAGCGTCCGTACACCGATCCTGCGGCAGTGACTCACTGACTTGGAACAGACAAAGACCCATCCGTCTCCAGGGGCGAACACTCTTTGGCTTCAGATTCAACTCATCAGATACGAACAGGACAGATTAGCTCAAGTTCTGTGTTTTAGGTGCCCTCCGCTACTGACTCAGTCAGTTACAGTCAGCCAGAAGGTAAGCTACGATTGATGGCGCGAGAAAAACTTTGTTCGAACTATCATCTTGGCTGACAAAACTGATTACAAATCGACTGACATACACGGCAAGGCAACTTTCCGATTTATGTTCTTTCTCGTCATGGGTGTTGTCATGTCTTGCCGTCCCGCCATAGAAAAGCCAGGACCGGAAGGACGCTGTGGTCTTTCTGGCGCTGTACCTAGATGACTCAGATCTATGCAGCTGCGATGACAAAGCGTTACAAAAAACAAAACAAAACTGGGTTTTTTTTCTTTCTCCAACCAATAAATTAAGCTTCACAAACGATGTAGCCAAAGGCATTTTATTACTAAACAATACAACAACAAAATAAAACATAATATATAACTGGCTAGCTCTGTAAATAGTGTGAAAGTCATCTACGTCAAATAGATGAAAATCGGACCACTTCTGTTATTAGTGTGTGTGTGTGTGTGTGTGTGTGTGTGTGTGTGTGTGTGTGTGTGTGTGTGTGTGTGCGTGTGTGTGTGTGTGTGTGTGTGTGTGTGACCTGGCCGTTACGCTGTCATTTTGTCATCTTACTCTTAAACTTTTAGTTTTTATTTCTTCATGTATCACCGTAGGTGAATGGTGTATAAACCATTTATTTTACTTAGTTTAGTCTACCCAATGTACGTAAATCGAAAACCCACCTGGCGAAAGAAAAGAAGACGCTAACATACTGCGCCACAAGTTGGCAACACATTGTGACTGGGAACGGCTGAACTTTAGGCAGAAGATGCATTTCAGTTAACTAAAAAGGAGGGGGGAAAAGGACACAAAAGGCGTACATGTCCGATCCGCACACCAGGGATCTTGTTTTATGCTCAAGAGAGACAGACAGAGAAGCCGAGACTGATAACAATGAAATGAACGGACAGGGAAGTTGCGCGCCAGTGATCTTTAATGCAAACATGAAAACGAAGTTCTTTGTGGAGTTAAAGCTTCTTTGCCAGAGGCCAGCTGATTGCAACCCAACAAAGAACGTGATGGTTTTTACTATTAGAATATGATTGAGCAGATACATTAATTTTTTTAATTAAAAAAATACTGAAATAATTTTAATTCGGGATAAATGACGAGGAAACAAATCAACAACAAGAAGATAACTAATAGAATAAGTAATGGATACAACTGAAAACAAAAACGAAGACGAGAGAAGAACAAAAAAACAACCCCAAAAAACGGAGACTGATGAATGCCGAAATGGCAGAAGGGAGCGCGGCCGAAACACCGGCAAACGGAGAAAGAAAGGAACTTGGATTTTTACGCCCAGTCTGGCAAATGAAACAGACAACACAAAACAATGCGAATAAAAAAAACAGATGGGGTGGGGGGTGGGGGGCAAACATGAAGCGCTTCGCAATACAGGTAAACCAGTCAAGCAAAATTCAAGTCGAAGGCAAGCCCCTGAGCGCATTCTTCCCTTTCTCACTCTGAGTCGACTCCGGTTGAAATCGCAAAACAGTTCTTGGTACGAAAAGAAAAAAGGAGTGTCCGCCGGCTATACATGTTAGGCAATGACGACACATCGTCTGTTTCGACACTGACTCGATGTTCTCTCGGCTGAAACTTCATTATTGCAAGGAAACACTGCTTGCCCTAGCAAATCGGACAACCAGCATGCACAGACGCCAAGGGTCCAGCCTCAGCATCCCCGCCAAGCCATTGTTCCCCTCCCCATCACATCATCAGGTTCTGAAACAAAGGTCTATCGGAAAAACCTGGCGCCAACGCCAAATAAAGAGGCGCTCTCGGAGCGCGTGCGGTGCATGCGCGCTAAAAATAGAAACATGTGCGAAAACACCTTCCCTGTTTGTAACTTTGCAAACTTTACCTGAGAAAAAAATGGAGCCGACGGAGAGGTGTGGCCGAGGAATGAGATGACGTACTCCACACAGGTAATCCAACCTGGCCGGTCTGGTAAAGCAAGCGAAAACAGTTGGGATAAACAATGGTCATTGTCAACAAGCCTCCGCACGTGCGTTCAGCCGAGACGTACAGACAATGCCCACTGCCGCCAACTGCATCGCGGCTGTGAGAAACCAGCGACCTCCGCGTAATCCAGAACAATCCCATTACACACATCCAAAAAGTTGATACCATATCCATTGACTTGGTTACATACGCCCGACTCCAATCAGATGTGGACGATGCGCCGGAGAGCGTTTGTGTGATAAACAGAGGCACGAATTCCGATGCTCACACAAAGAAACGCCCCCATCGCTTCTTAGAAGACCTTGTCGACATGAAGCCCGGATTTCTCTTTATTTTTTATCCCATTCCTTGCACCTGATGAACATTCTGTCGAACTCCCACATTCTACAGGAGAAGAAATTCACAGAAGTGATGTTTGTTAATCTTTCTTCGTCATTAAAACTGCGAAGAAAACTCAACATGATCAGTGTACTCCGATGGCGCTTCGTAAATTTATACGTTCCCTTGAAACAAAGTGCATCCCACTGGCGCAAAACACACACGAACACAAGTGAGAAACAAAGCTACTGTGGAGGAGACAAAATACAGATGTGTAACTCACGAACACACAGGTATCCTCTTCCTCTTAGTCCAACGATCTTACTTTGTCACGTGTAGTCTTTACTAACAACACTGAACAACTTCGTCTGCTAGGGTGATTGAACAAAGGATCGTGTCTCCCGCGTACACGAGTCTTTGTCCATGACCAGAAGAGAACGTCTCTTTCATTGGCTACGGGGCGAAAACGTCATCTCCGCCGGAAGCTAACACTGACACGTCGTGAACGCCATTCTTGGTCTGCTAGATCAGTTTGCCTGTTGTTTCTCTTTGAATTGGGCAGCATAATCCATTAAAAGTAAGTTCTGGATGCAGATTTAACTGTTTGGAACATTACTGACGAATCGTTTTCATGATTATTTTTTTGCATTTACGTTTGGCGCTGATATAAACAACCAAAAGCAGCTGTGCAGTATGGGCATACTCATGTAAAGAATAAGAGTACTTACGGAGGTTTTGCAATTGATGCAGTATTACACAATTCTATATGATCACATAAACCATCACCAGCTACACACGGGTAGACTTATGTAGTAAAGCACCCCGTGTTTAAGCCCGCCAGTACCTGTCTTGCTTTGGTGTGCATTGCGCAAATACGGATTGAGACAATAGAACACAAATTACAGTTAGAATAATGGAAAACCTCAAATTTTCAAGTGAACATTAGCAAATCTCCTATCCACTGCCCCGA
The DNA here is from genome assembly GCA_963584105.1 of Alviniconcha strummeri. Taxonomy (NCBI): domain Eukaryota; kingdom Metazoa; phylum Mollusca; class Gastropoda; family Provannidae; genus Alviniconcha; species Alviniconcha strummeri. Next base: position 7,550,845 of record OY757545.1, read on the forward strand.
AAATATTGAGTACTGCCCATTGTCGGCTGACTATTTTCGGTGGGTTCTGTCAGTGTACTGCACTTACCAATAGGTCTGTTGCGCTTCAACTACTTCAAGAGAGCACGCAGAAGGATAAGAGCATTGCACACACTAAGTATTCCATGTCCACCTTTTAACTAGAGAAGGCCTAACGGCAAATGGCATAAAAACACACAGTTAATGCTAAATATATATGATCCATGCAAAGACAGAATTTGCTCAGTTCCAGAATTGAGTTGGGGCATTGCTTAAAGTAAAATGAGTGCCAATTCTGGAATTACAGATTGCCTGGTCAGTTTCAGAAGTGAGTTGTGCATGAAGTTGGAATGTGACTCATTGCTGGAATTTTACATTATCTTCCTTACTTATACAATACATTTAATGACATTAATAGTGTGTGATGGATGGGGTGGGGGGAAGCTTCTTTGCTTGGCAGGTTTGGAGACGCATTTGGGATTTGTCAGAAAGCAAAGTTACACACTTGGGTCAGCGGCTTGCTTGCTCAGGTTGTGACCAGTCAGAGTTCTGTTGCCTCAGCACAATCTCTAACCCCCACCCCTGCAAATACTGATTTTAGAACTAATACTAATAGGTTTGTTAAGGTGTTCCCCATCATGCATACAGGCCCAAAACTGTTATCACTTGCGACAATGTGTGGCACACCCTGTGCCGAGCATTCCTTTTTGTCAGCAACCAATGCATGCTTCACATGACTAATTGCCTTCAGCTGGTTAGTAAACCTAGCCGGCCAGTTTTACAGAAATATTTTGTACCATTTCCATTAAGATAAGGTATTACATATGTCCCATGCACCCCTGAAGTGAGGCTGGGGATGTCTGATGTCTCTCCCTGTGTCTGAAATCTCAGGGCTGTCATTTGATTCCCCTTTGCTATCTTCTCTCTCTCGTTTTTCTGACTAGTCCTTTTGCTCTTTCTGCCTTGTCATTTTTCTGCTAATGGTCCATTCTCCTGACTTTTTGTTTTTTCTCCAGAAAATTCAAAATATTTAATCCACTTCTTAAATTCTACCTTGTTATCTTCTTTGGTCTTATCTGAAATACTAGAGTTTATTGCTGTCATGGGCCAGTCTCACATTCCATGTCATGCAGTTTCTTGTGTGTCAGTATCAATAAGGCCTAGCACTAGTAGTACTGTTGTAGCAGTCACCATTATTTTATGCAATGTAGCTAAATTTATGTAAAATATGTTGACCAGATATTTTTTGTTTCAGATGATCACAGATGTGCAACTGGCCATCTTTGCCAACGCCCTGGGCGTGACACTCTTCTTGCTGGTGGTGTTATATCACTATGTCTCAGTCAACAACAAAAAGGAATAAAATGTCATTGGTAAGTAGATCTGTACAATTACTACAAAGTTTTACAAACTGACTAATGTGAAAGAAAAGTAGAAGAGGCAGTTGTCAGCGTTATCTTATAGTCAGATATCTGCAACAAAAACTTTCACTTTCACTCTTTGTGTGATGGTAAAAGACGAAAACCCAGCTGAACTTCACTGTCAGAATAATCAGTTTTATATCGCTTTTGGTGTTTGTTTTTTAAAGTGAGAAAGGTTATGGCAGTAGGGAATTCATGGAGCACTTTCAGCAATTCAAAACACTTTACAACCTGATGAAGAAAAAAATGGAAATTGGAATTAATAAATGCACAAAATCAGTGGCGTAATAATAAATTAATGAACAGACTTAGTCTCACAAGGCATAATTATATTACACACAGACGCACACGCACGCACACACACACACAGCTGAAAAACACATCAAAAAGAAGCTATACATACTGGTCAAAATAAAGATCAAACTGAAAGTTGAATATCTCTGCAACGTGTCAGATTTCTTGTTTGATCAAATCCATACAGTGTGACTGTTAAACATACCCATTACCACATCTTGCTAAATTTTGAGCATTTACATGCAGTGCAATAGTGGCAGTACAGATACAATTGCCACAAATTTCTTTTGTATTATTATTATTCTATAACAGTAACACTAAGAGTTTGTAACTATTTTCCATGAATCAGTATTTACAGTAACAATATAATAACATATTAACAGTAAATACTGGTTCATGGAAAATAGCTATAATCATTAATACTCCAAGTAAAAGGTCCCTGTAGCCATAAAATGTTTGTGTTATCCAATCTCCTGTGCTGGTAGTGTAGATCTAGAGTTATGTCAACTAGATAACTAGTGTAGCTTTAGACTTCACAGACCCTGTCTTGGTGGTGTTTGTTTTGACACTGTTCAGTGAAAGTAAGCTCTTTGAGTCTGAAAACTCAACATATTAGCCCCTATCAGGTTTAGCACATAGTATCAGTTTCACCAACCCAAACAATTTTTTTTCATGTTTGTTGCAGATAATCAGTTGGTCATGCCATGGTACGCAAGGACTGGTCACGTGAAGTGCAAGAGGGTGCAAGGTCATGGAATCATCCAAGTTTGAACGTTTCTGTGGAATGAAAGTGTTCCTCACATCTGTCGTATGAAAGAGTTGAATGTAAAAATATAGAATAATACAATTCAGAATAAATTATGCCTGTTACCTGATTTGGTGTGTTTTGTGGCTATGTGTGCACGTGCAAGGGGTTGGGGGGGGGGGGGGGGGGACTGAAAAGGCTAGTAACATTGCACAACCACCAGCTTTTTTTATCTATATAATATCTTGGTAATAAAATGATACAGATTTTCCCTCAAGTGCACTCATAGTTCAGCTGCTGTGTGAGAGTCAAGGTGGATGTCCTGGGCTGTCCGTCCTAACGAGCCTTCTGGTTTCCGTGGACGTAAAGATTTATTGAACTGTGCTTCAGCATTGGTCACAACTTGTCCCTAATATATCAACTGATATCTGAGGACACTTCATCCATCCTCAAGTGCACAATCAAAGCAACATTTTTTACTTTTTCTTGTGTATTACATTATTTGTATTTGTTGTAAGCTATGCAGTCCCTATCATCTTGGAACAGAGATACCTGTAAACAGCTGTGTTTGTCAGGTTTCTATGCCAAATCAGATTTTCAAAGCTGATGACTAGGTGAAGTTTACTCCCAAAGATAGCTCTGTGTTCATTTCACCAAAATGATTCCTCCACCCCCAAGCTCCACCATGGTACCTCAGCAGACAGACCCAGTGATTTAGGTAACCAGCCAGGAAATGCTTGTGTAGCAACTGAACTCACCACAGTACCTCTGCAGATAGACCCAGTGATTTAGATCCAGACAAAAAATTTTTTGTACAGCACAACTCCATAAACTGGAAAACCCAGAACTGTATCCAACTCCCTCTTCTACTTCTTTACGAGTGCTCAGCATACTCGTCTCTTCAATAATGAAAAAAATTGTGCAAAGATGAAACGACCAAATGTTAGACCTGTGTGTTGAAATAAATCAATGTTTTATGTCTGTTCACAGCAGGGTGAAACATTAGACAAACCAAGTGTACTGAGCACTTGCGAAGAAATACAAGAGGTAGTTTTGTGCAGTTTTGGATATGCCTGTTGCTCATTTTCAAATGCTGCACAAGTAGCTGCACACTCTTTGGCTTATACTTTTGCACCTGTTTTTAGTGGTGTTTTTTTTAAAGTGGGAGGGCTTTGCACTAGATGAACAATAAATCCCAAAGGAGAAGTATAAATGGAAAGCAAAGGAAGAACACAAAAGGCAAGGTTGAAAACTTTTTATTCATACCTCTTGCATTACACAGCACCAAGCAATACTCTCATAAACTTACGTGAGGTCCACGTGTGCAGATCCAGTTCTAAGCAGCCTCTGACCCTTTTCACAGCTGCCCTTAGATGACAGCACAGCACAAACATTCTGTAGGAAGTTAGGTCTAAAATTCATATAAATACAATGAAAAACAGTTTTTCATCATTTGAGCTACATCTTGGCACAGACCAGGTACCACATCAGAACAAACCTGGGGGGGTAACTAGGCCATTGGATCTGTCTTGGACTTCAAGTTAGTATTCAGTATGAGAAGAGCAGTTTCATTAATTTTGTTGTAAAACAAGGGAGGAGCAATCAACACTGTCAGCAGAAAACAACCTGCTTTTAACAGAATTTAAGCCACAGCCACATTGTTGCAGTGCACCTGCATGGAGACAGTGGTTCAACTAGCTCTTATTTTTATCCATCACCTTGACAGACATGAGACAAAAACAAAACAAAAAATGCTCCTCATGGTGTATTTTATTAAAAAGCACACAGCCTTGGACTTTGGGCATAAAAAAGAAAGAAGAAAAAAAGCCAATTAGACCAAAGACATTTCAGTCTTGGGATAACACGGATCTGTTGCAAACTGCTTGCTTCAGTGCTGAAGAAACCTGCATGCAGCCTGTTGCCATCTGTGGGCTGGAAGTCAAGATAGCAAGCACAGAATCTTGCCATTCTGCAGTGTGCGATGTATAAAAGAGAGACTTTCTGACTTTACTGTCAATCATGCTGACAGATGGCTTCCAAAATTTTCTGTCCACTCTTGTGTGAGATGGAAGCAGACGCTGGACTACATGGCAAGATAAAAATTGCAGTGGGTGGCACATCTGCTGGGGTCCTGTGGGCCACATTTGTGTCACGAAGTTTGCATCACAGACCATTCTGCCACAAGTTTAGCTGATTAGTGTGTGTTGGATCTCGTTTTTGTTGATGTTTTCTGAAAACATTGACTTTTTTTTTTTAGATCAATCAGAGCCAGGTAAAACGAATCAAAACGAGAGCAGGACCCAGTTCAACAGCATTGTAATATTTCTGTTACCCTTTTCACACTATGGCTAGTTCCAAGGCCTCCTGCCACAGGAGTGAGAAGTAGCAATTCTTCCTTGCTCTTGGAGCTTCAACCTAACCCATGCAGCAGTTTATCAATCCCAGTGCAGTAAAAGCTAAGTAGTGCCTTTCCAGTCATTCTGGCATCAAACACCCAAACAAGTGGCAAGCAGTGAGTGGCATGTGGTGCAGAGTGCTTACCACAAGTCCAAAGCATGGGTCCACAGCAGCCTGTCGCCAGCAGCAAGTGCATTGCAACATGTGGCAGTGGCTTCAGTTTACACAGCTGAAAATAAGATATATACCAATAACGAATTCACCAAGAGTACTGACGTTTCCTTTCCACCTCAAAAAACAGACCCACTATTTTCATCAGGATCACCACAGAAGCCAACAATCCTTCACTGACAGCACACCTCACACATATGAACTATGTGTTCACCACTGGTTTGGTCGGTCACTGTGGAAGAATGTCAGTGGACTGCGATTGAACTGAGCGTTGTATTTATCTGACAGCACAGTAGGTTTCCTCATGGCTGGTTTGATCAGTCACTGAGGAAGAATGTTCCAAGTGCAATGAAAGCTGCAGGTGGCTGCCGTTTCATGCACAAACGTTTAGACTAAAGCAAAACTCTTGACAGGTCTGACAAAGCAAACAGTATTTCAATTGTTCCAGCTTGCACTGATGTTGACACCAATACCTTTTAGAGTCAGTAATTCACAGCCATGCAAACAAAATAAAAAGCATCCACAAAAAAACATACCACAACCTGGCACAAGCCGCTTGCCACAATTAATTAATATGAAACACGACAAAGTAGAACTAGCTATGTTTTCCTAGTTAACAAAACAAAATAAAACACACAAGAGAAGATGGCCTAGGTCACTTTTTTCCTCTGTCCATTTCAAGCATTTTTGTATGTTTATTGTTCCTGCAAACCAGTGAAAATACCTTCATTCTATGGAAGGTACCAACAACAATCCTGTCAAGCCAAACTTCTAATCCCAACAAGTTTTCACCTTGCATATATATATGAGATCCCTACATCTCGAGAGATGGAACCCAATTCTCCAGTGTCCTATCCATATTCACTCTTAGACACAGATAGAAAATGACATCCAGGGTACTTGTGGAACAGGTCAAGACAAACATTGTAAAATAGCTCACAGTCTGTTTTCTAATTGTGTGTGTTTGCCAAGGACAAATATAGTTTGTTAGGGTGATTAACTGAATTACTCAACTTGTGCCATTCTAATACAAAACACACTTCATTTAACTTGGGATTTCTTTTTGATCATATCTATGGTGAAATCATATGCAGTTTGAAGCCAAGATTTTTGTTTTTTATATCTATTCGGACCTCTTCTAAATGTGGGGCAATTTGTTATTAGCGAGCAGCTGAAGCCTGTACATGCCTTGACCTCCATAATGTGAAGCTGAACTGAGACTTGGTGTCATTCAGTGCCAGTCAGTACATCCAATAACTACTTCATCCCACCACCATACATTGCACTGTTTCTGGAAGCGTCGGTTCCATTTATTTTGATGCACAAGCTGGTGGGCATCGATCCACAAACTTCCATCTCTTCCAAGTTGCACAAAATCCAAGCAGATTTCCTAACCCACCAACAACCTAATGACTGCATGCTACATCCTGGTGCAAGTGTAGGTGACTGCCACAAGTTGTTTTCTGTTTCCTTGCTCATACAGTCCATCTGATGCAAGTGTAAATGACTTTGCCACTGTCATTCAGATGCAAGTGTAGGCGACTTTGAATAGTGTTGTTTTCTGTTTTTTTACTCACACATTCTGATGCAGGTGTAGGTGACCTTGCCAAGTGTCTTTTTTTGGAAGGGGGGGGTTACTCACACAAGTCAGAGCAAGTGTAGGTGACTTTGCCAAGTGTCATTTTCTGTGTCTTTGCTCAGGCAGTCTGATGCAAGTTTAGGTGATTTTGCCAAGTGTCATTTTCTGTTGTTTTTTTGCTCACACAGTCTGATGCAAGTGTAAGTGAAATTGCCAAGTTTCATTTGCACAGGCAAGTGCCTGTTGCGATGCAGGTTTTGGTGATTATACCAAGTGTTATTTTCTGTTTCTTTGCTCATGCAAGTGTAAGTGACTTTTTGAAGTCATGTTCAGTTTCCTTGCTCCATTCTCTTGGAAGCTGGAGCAGGGAGGGGAGAGTATTTGCAGTGATCGATTGAAGACGGTGACATGACTTATGTCAGCAGGTATCATACAATGGTGACGTTTGCAGCCTGCACGTAGTGCTGGAGGTACTTCTGAGCTCCCCCCTCCAGTCCTTTGCTGATCAGCACAGGCAACTGAAACACAAACAAAACAAGACAGTCTGAGACAAAAGACCACTGCCAGCATTCTGAGGGGAACAAAAAAAAAAAAAAAAAGGTTAAAAAGAGTACGTGTGGCTTTTTTTTTAAACAGGACAGTACAAGACGAACCAATGATTGTTTTGTAATGCCTTATACAAAAAAGCATTCTTGTCAACCGTTTATGTTCTGAAAACAAGAAAGTGTCTGAAGACACCCCTTGAGCAGAAAATTAGGCACCTGGACAATTCTGTTAACACTCAGTTCAGTGCAGACATCTCTCCAGTCTTCCGCTCTTAGCACTGGGCGGTTTAGGCTTGGTTGTTAACTCCCTTGACTTTTGCCCAGCTTCACTTAAGTCTTTCGGCTGCTTTTACTGCCAGTGCATACTTTCTTCACAATGGAAGGCGGTGGCAGTGAATTTGCAAATTTTACACTGCCAACTTTAAAGACATTTTTTGGTGGCCTGTGGTCAGAATGTGTCTGGCAACAAGCGGTAACTTGTTGCTCATGCTATAGGATGCCCCAAAACGATATGTTTTTCCATGAACTCGCAATCTTCTGGTCAGCCAAAAAACAATGCAAAGACACCCTCCATCCCCTTTCCCTGGTAATTTTTGCAACTGCAACAGTGGTGGCATTTATACTGCTTCGCAATTCTAGGTTCAACTTCCATTGTTATACACAGCAACACCTACTCAGAAATCTGCCCAGAAGTGACGCTGCGACCACTCGCAACTTCTTGCGTGAAAGACTACAAAGGGCATTCACTCGTGCAAACCAGCTTCACTGAACTTCCCAACAGCTGTACTGTATGAAGGCATCTACTCAACAGGTGTTTAGCTCTGACCTTGGATGCATTTATTCAACAGGTGTTTAACTCCGACATTGGAGGAATCTACTCAAAAGGTGTTTAGCTCTGACCTTGGATGCATGTACTAAACAGGTGTTTATCTCTGACCTTGGACGCATGTACTAAACAGGTGTTTATCTCTAGCTTTGGATGCATCTACTCAACAGGCGTTTAGCTCTGACCTTGCCCGGGTGTCCAGTGGCCAGCTTGCCCAGTTGTTTGGCCAGGTTCAGCTTGGGGTCTGGTATATCTGAACCCAGCGGATCCCGTTCCTTCTTGCCAGCAAACGCCAGCTGAGAGTAGGCCGTCTGGTAGCCTGGGTGGAAAAAGCACACATCAGAACACTGCCACTAAATTCTGAACTGATAATAATCACTTGATCACAGCCTTGTCATAGGGCTCAAAATGCTCCACAATAAAAAACTAAAATCTAACAGTACAAGCAATAATATAGTGCACAGAAAAAAAAAATACAATACTGCCAGGCTCTACAATTGGCTAATGCTGCAATGATTTAAAACCAAAAATGTTTTAAATGCCTTGCCTCGAACTCCAAGGCTTTACTACAACAACAAAATATCATTTTTGTTTTGTTGTTATTAACACCAACACAATGTGCTGCCATACCAAAGAGAAGACAAAAAAATCAATGAATCCACAACTGATTATGATCTAACTCAAAAAAACAAAAAAGGCAATGGACCCACAACTGATTATGACCTAACTCAAAAAAACAAAAAAGCAATGGACCCACAACTGATTATGATCTAACTCAAAAACAGTATCAGAAACATGGCCAAAAAATTACAATAATCTTTTTAGCTTCACTAAGAAAAAAAAATGTGTTTGAATGACACCATTTCCTTTATGTTTTTTGCTTTGGGAACAAACTGTTCTGATTTAAAACAAGCATAAATGTGACAGCAAACAGTAATGGTTATCATGTCTTTTATCTTCACTATACTGCTTTCACATTACTTTTTGCATACATCAGTTTGGGCATTCTTTGCTGTCAAGCACATGCTCAACAATTGTTAGTACTTTGCAAACATGTGTGCAGGTGCCTGTGTGTATGTGTGGGTGTATGCACTTAAAACAGTAGCTCCGGACAAGACTTTGCGCTGTATAATTTTTTTAATTATTATTATCTTTCTGAGGTTGAAGTTACTTGATGACAGAGCGCAAGGCTCAGTTTGCCAAGCAAAAAGAAAACTACAAACAACAAGACATAAAACAGAAACACTCCCATACCGATACAGCATCACTCTCCTTTACCACCACCCCTCCCGACTGCATTTCTGCACAAAAAATGTCATCAACAAAATGACTTGTACTCGTAATTACCTGGTGTGTCCTCAATTTCAATAAAATGTTCATCGTCGGGCACAGAGTCATCCTCTGGTAACTCAAACAGACCAATCAGAGCTTGCAACAGCTGTGGCCTGCAAACATACACATAATCACACATGACTACAGTGCATGGTCAGGGTCTTCTTTCTTGTTCTTAGTCCAAAAACATATAAAGACCTAAATTCTCAGTCTAATTTGGTGTACATCTGTGTGTGTTTAGCTTTACATGTAAGCATATGCGCATACATTGCTCTTTTCTGTTTTTTTTTGCACAGGAGTGCAAGAAGTATGTCAATCTTCATGGGACTTGATGTACTGTATAAATATAAAACTGATTTGACTGATTCTGAGCTCAGGAGCTGTGTACAAGTTGAGGTGGCTGTCCTGGGCTCCCCATCCCTAATAGTACTTATGGTCTCTGTCGACATAAAGCCACAGTGAACTTGAACGTGACTGAAGTTCTCTGTGTGAATCTGCGTGTCCTTGACAGTGCATGCATGCGTGTGCAACACAAACTGACCACAATGCCTCATAGTCTCCCTGCAGCATGATTGGTGCCTCTGTCAGGATCTTGGTGACGCCAACAGCGCAAATTTTTCGTTCCGTGTGACCAGACACCTTCTGCAAGTCGGCCAGAAACAGGCGCTGCACCACCATGGCGAACATCCTGCAACACGAGTCACAATACTGCTGCTGGTGCAGGGACTGGATAACACTGATCAGAGTGCCCAGCGCAAGCTCTGACGCACACCAAAGAAGAGAAAACATATGGGTATAAAAGTAGGCTGAAATCCCAGAGTGGAGGCTACACATGCATCAAAGCTCGCTGTAAAGTGTTATCTGCTATTATTCCTACCACTGGACATGAAAACAACACAGCTCAACCAAAAGCAGACAAGAGTCCTAGTTCTGCATCTCGTTTTTTACCATTTAACTGTTGTTTAAGCATTGTTTTGTAGCTTGAAAAGGGGGATTACCCTCATACACTCAATTTAAAAACATGGGTAAAACAAAACCAGATCCAAAAAGAGATTTAAAAAAATAATAATTAAATGGCACATTTCAAACTCTTCTCCTTTGGATAGCCTGTGATCATCTTTAGATAGTCAAAGATGTAATCTAAACCAAAGATATGTCTTTAAACAACATCGCAATAGCAGCTTCCCATAATTATTTCAACAGCATCTCTGGAACCCTAGACAATATGGCTTCAAATGGGATAACACAAGAAAGTCCAGTAAAAAATATTCCCCCCCCCCCCCACCCCCATTTGGTGTCAGAAAAAGACACTGCTTCATCAGATGTGCATGCAACATGGACTGGCAGCCAGGAAAGTGATGAATTGGGAACATGCAAGAAAGATGAATGCACTCACTTTGGTTGGATTCCATCAATCATTTCCACCAGGCTGCTGGCCCCATACTTGATCGCATATAAGCAAAAGAAGATCAGCAGACCTGCAATAGATCAAGGCTGTTCAGCTAGTCTTCTGACAAGGTCAGCAACTGTGTTGAAAATAACGACCATGCCTTCATCAGTTTTGTTTTTTAGCTTTTTTCCCCTCACAACACTGACAAGGAACCAACAATGTCACAAAGGTATGCCAACAAGGAACCAACAATGTCACAAAGCTATGATGACAGGGAACCAACAATGTCACAATGCTATGACAGGGAACCAACTATGACAACAGGGAACCAACAGTCACAATGCTATAATGACAAAGAACCAACAATGTCACTATGCTATGACAACAAGGAACCAACAAAGGAACCAACACTGTCACAATGCTATGGCAACAAGGAACCAACAATATGTCACAAAGCTATGACAACAAGGAACCAACAATGTCACAATGCTATAATGACAAAGAACCAACAATGTCACAATGCTATGACAACAAGGAACCAACACTGTCACAATGCTATGGCAACAAGGAACCAACAATGTCACAATGCTGTGACAACAAGGAACCAACAGTGTAACAACACTGTGTCACAACACTGACAACAAGGAACCAACAATGTCAAAGCACTGTGATGACAAGGAACCAACAATGTCACAACACTGACAACAGAACCGACACTGTCAAAGCACTGTGACACCAAGGAACAAATAATGTCACAACACTGTGACAACACAAAACAATATCACAACACTGTACAACTCTGTATCCATGGAAAAGCCACATGGAAAATCTCAACTAGTCAGCATTGCAAGGACAAGTCTACAACTCTGACATCCAGGGAAAAGCCATAAGCCCACATGGAAATGGTCAACTAGCCAGCATTGTAAATCTGACCAACTGCACACAAGGCAACTCAAAACACTTGCTTTTGATGTACTTGGTGGTCTTGGAACTCTGCAGCCTCTGGAACAAGAGGATGAAGATCTGCCGCATGTACTGTGACACCAGACTCCTGCAACACAACACCCCACGTTCACATGGTACTGAGCCAGCATACACGTGCTCCTATTCAGTGAACCACCACTAGTGAAAGACCTGCCGCATGTACTGTGACACCAGCCCACTGCAACACACCACATATTTAAATGGGACAGAGCCAATGCACACATAGACCTATCCACAGTGGACCAATACTGAAAGACCCACCACCTGTACCATGACACTGCAACCCAACACATTCACACGATACAGAACCAGTATACACATACACCTATCTCCAGTGGACCACCACTGGTGAAAGACCTGTTGCATGTACTGTAACACCAGACTCCTGCAACACACACCACATGTTCACATGGTATGCAGCCAAAGTACATATACAGCTCTCTACAGGGGAACCACAAATGACGGTCCTTCCTAATATTAAACTACCTGTCTGTTAGCATGATAAAGGCCACTTTTCTGAAATGTTACAATGCTCAGTTCCGCATATATGGACACCACCAGTGACCACCCATCTCATACGACCACTTTGTGTCAACAACAAAATTACTGCACCAGTACAACCAAACAAAGGCTTCCACTGTAACTATTACAGAATTCAACAGGCGCTCAAACTGCCAGTGCCTGGGCTAATACTTTGTAAGAGAGACACCGCCATTGCATGCCTAATGACAAAGTCTTCAGTATAACTGACTCCATTTAGTTTAAAAAACATACACACAAAAACACTCACTACCTTTAGTTAAAAAACAAAAACCACCACCACACGTTTGAAGTAGAAAAAACATACATTAACTTCATTTTTTTTTTAATTAAACACTTTTTCCTATAAAAAAACATAATAATTTTAATTAAAAAGTACAAGAAAAGATCTCACTGTGGCATAAACTCAACGATGGAGTTCAGGATGTAGAACCCCTCGTGGTCATGTGTTTTGGATGCTAACAACTTCTGGAACACTCCCAGCAAGCCATTCTGCAAAGCATCACACATTGTTCAGAAAGTCACCATTAACATGATTTACAGCTTATTACTGCAAGCCATCCGAAAATATAATAAACACACTGGAAGAACATGTGTATGCATGCTCACTGTGAGTTACAGCCAGATTTTTCACTCTGTAAAAGATTTAGCATTTACAGCTGTACTCAAAAATTACTCACTGGGAATAAAAGTAACTGCTACACTTGGCAAAATATTGCAGTTTTCCCACATAAAATGCATTTGGATGCAGCTAAGCACTGCTGTGAGCATTTTGCAGACAGTTCCTTCAATACTTTGCATCTGTCTGTTTTCTAATATGAAGAACTGGTGGCACAATACAACAGGTACTTTCAACACTCTGTTGTCTGCCTATTTAGTGCTCTTTGGTCCTGCAACTGGCTGGCATCATTAAAAATGTGGCAGAAACGTTTGCATCCATGGGGGCTGTTCAGCACTATAAACTTCCACATCATGAGTACTCTTTCTCTGCTGCCCTGACATAACCATGATGGTTGACTGTGTGTTAAAAAGCAGTTATCTATCTACCCATTCTCTGTCGCCCTGACATAACCATCATGTCAAAGGTTTGTTAGAAAGCAGTTACCTATCTATTCTTTCTCTGTCACCCTGACATAACCGTCCTGGTCAAAGGTGTGTTAAAAAGCAGTTATCTATCTACTCTTTCTCTGCCGCCCTGACATGACCGTCATGGTTGACTGTGAGTTGAAAACCAGTTATCTATCTACTCTCTCTCTCTGCCGCCCTGACATGACCGTCATGGTTGACTCTGAGTTGAAAACTAGTTATTTATAGATCTACTCTCTCTCTGCCGCCCTGACATAACCATCACGGTCAAAGGTGTGTTAAAAAGCAGTTATCTATCTACTGTTTTTCTGTCAGCCTGACATAACCATCATGGTCAAAGGTGTGTTAAAAGGCAGTTACCTACTCTTTCTCTGCTGCCCTGACATAACCGTCATGGTTGACTGTGTGTTAAAAAGCAGTTATATATCTACTCTTTCTCTGCCGCCTTGACGTAACTGTCATGGTTGAAGGTGTGTTAAAAAGCAGTTATTTATCTACTCTTTCTCTGCTGCCCTGACGTAACCATCATGGTTGACTGTGTGTTAAAAAGCAGTTATATATCTACTCTTTCTCCATTGCCCTGACATAACCATCATGGTTGACTGTGTGTTAAAAAGCAGTTATCTATCTACTCTTTCTCCATTGCCCTGACATAACCATCATGGTTGACTGTGAGTTAAAAGCAGTTATCTGTCTACTCTTTCTCCATTGCCCTAACATAACTGTCATGGTCAACTGTGAGTTAAAAACCAGTTACCTACCTACCTCCTCTTTTTCTGTCACCCTGACATAACCGTCATGGTTGATGGTGAGTTAAAAACCAGTTACCTATCCACCTACTCTTTTTCTGTCACCCTGACATAACTGTCATGGTCAACTATGAGTCAAAAACCAGTTACCTATCTACCTACTCTTTTTCTGTCACCCTGACATATCTGTCATGGTCAACTATGAGTCAAAAACCAGTTACCTATCTACCTACTCTTTTTCTGTCACCCTGACACAATCATCATGGTCGACTGTGAGTTAAAAACCAGTTATCTATCTGCCTACTCTTTCTCTGTCACCCTGACATAACTGTCATGGTCGACTGTGAGTTAAAACCCAGTTACCTATCTACCTACTCTTTCTCTGAGTTACTTACGAAAAGATCCAAACACACAAAAGGCTGAGAAGAATGCAGTTTACTATGATGAATCACAAGGTGCGATTTTGGGAGAAAAGCCCCTTTTTTCAAGCTACAAAAGAACACTTAAACAACAGTTAAATTGTGAAAAATGTAGGATACTGAATGTTTTATGTGTTTGGATCTTGTTTTAGGATGCTAGTAGTCATTCTTGTTTCAGATTATATTTTAATTTACAAAAGGCTGACCTTGCACTGGACCCATTTCCTGCACTTGGGGCCTTTTTTGTTTGTTTATTTTGTTTTTCCTTTCTCTCTCTCTCTCTCAAAGCACTGCAGAATATGGTGCAAACCAGTCAGTGGCCCTACAACCCCTGACTCACCACTTCCACGCACACCTCACTTAACACCACAGACTAACTATCACGATGGTCAAAAACAATGCCAAGAAAGCATCCAAACAGCTGCAATAGTACCCAACCAACGCACCAACTTCTCAGCTTCAATCTGATTGGCTCCCTGGATGATGAAGGCCTGGATGAGACGCACGAGTGGGGGGATGTTGCCAGGGCGCTCCCACAGGACCGGGGCCAGGAGGTGGGGGAACAGCGCCATGTATGTGTCTGGAACTCCAGTGCTGTGCACCTCCATCAGCAGTGACAGGATTTGGAAAACGTACGGGATAAACTCTGCAACCAAAAAAATAAGGGAAATAAAAGAAAGGAAACAACCCTCATCACCAGGGAACAGCAATCATGAATGTATCGCTGTGTCCTGACAAACAGTCACAATTCAATAATTCACTAATTGGAAAAAAAGTCATCTGCATTTCAAAAATAATTACACTTTGCTGCAAAATTTACGTGTACTGACACTGTATAATTAAGAGTGTCTGTAATATAACTGAAGCATTATAATTGTTAGCAGCATAAAACAACTCTTATCCTCTGGAAATCAAGGTCACATATACTTAAATTTTTTTTTTGTAAAGTAGAAAACAACATCCACAACTCCACACTTCTAAAATGTCATCTGCATAACACCATCATTTTTGTTTTTTAACAGGAGCAAAATTAACAGCATTTAGAACATCTGATGCACATTAACATGGTAACCCCCCCCCTCCCTTCTTCTTCAAACTATTTACACACCCTGAACCCCCCCCCCCCCCCCAACCTCCTCATACACACACTAATTAAATCAACCATGACAGTGCCAGCCTACCCTGCACATCTTGCTGCAGGATGTCTGTGAATGGTGTGAACAGTGCTTCCTCAAATGTGGTGACGGCCTCTGGGTTGTGTTTGCAGGCAGTGCGAATAGCCACGCACAGACACTCAAACAGGTAGTGGTTAAAGTGAGGCTTGCTGGGATTCTAGGAGGGTCAACAGAAAGTCAATTTACATGCTGAGAGTAAGTAACCTGGTGTTTTATGCCCAGTCAACCAGTGCGGTTATGTCAGGGCAAATGTTTTGAAAAACAAGAGCCATACCAGTATAAAAAATAAAAAAAAAGGAAGAAGAAAATCAATTCAAATCAGTAACTTTTTTTCTTTTTTTTCTTCTTTTTTTTGGAGACCCACAAGGGGTCAGTTCTGTTGAGACAGTCCTGTGAACAGACCCCCTATAAAAGCAAACAAACAAAAAACAAAAACAAGCTAAGATAATGGCATGAATAGGTAGGTAATGAGGAAATTGGATGCCATATGCCAGAACATGTTGCCAGAACAGGAAGGGAAAAAAATCCCACACAGGCATTGTTCTGACATCCGTTCATGCTTATCTTTCATTCTTAAATCTCTTCTTTCAGTCTGAAATGTTACATGCAGAGCCAGAAGAACACAGATTCTATGTACTTCTGCACACCACAAAGGGGTCAGCTCCCTGCACCGTCTCAGTGATGAAGCAGACCATAGCAGGCTCGAATCTGACACCACCCACCCCCACCTCCCCACAAAATGAAACATGACAATGCTTTGGCCACCTGACCTATATGAAATCACAGACTATAATGGTTTTGGAAATAACACTGTAAGTCAGTATATATGCTGCCACAACAAAATTAAAAGAAGAAAATGAAAGAGAGAAAGAGAGAGAGAGAAAAAAGAAGAAGAGAAGGTTCATCGTACCTTGCTAACCAGAATCAGTTTCTGGGTGAGTCCCTGCAGCAGCTGTGGAATCATGGGAAGGATGTTTTCCTGCAGCAAAGACATCGTTCTCATCACCGCTGAAACCCAAAGCAAATACGGAACAGTTAGCACACAAGCTGAATACTGCATTTTCCACAAACAATTATCACACACACACACACACACACACACACACACACACACACACACACACACACATGCGCACACACATAAACACACACACACACACACACACACTGTTCAACTGAAAACCTGCCTCCATTACAGGCACAAAACTGTGAAGATATTAATCATCAGATATGGTGCCTTAGTGACATGTTCAGGGCTGAGCCAGGGATGGTTGATGTGTAAGATAGCCAAACATTCAAAACATACTCAGGTACAGCTCTGTCACAAAACCAAGATCAAGATAAAAGGCATGAAGTGTCTGAATAACTGAAACATGACCAAATGTCAAAAATTATAATATCTATTAAAAAGGCACAAAATGGGATGGTTGGGGGTCTGAGGGAGGCAAAACACATTCTCCTAGTCCTACCTTTCATGATGTATTCATTCTCAGAAGACTGCTCCCTGTTCATGGCAGCAAACAGCTTGACCAACAGCTCTGCTGCATATGGCTTCACATCATCAGTCGTGAAACTGTTTAAAAAATTTAAAAAATGTCCCCCTGAGAAACAGTCACTGCTGAGTTAATAAAATGATTCACCTTTTTATAGGCTTGTCACATGTCAGAAGACATAAAAGGCACAACTCTGAAAAGCCATTCACAAAACAGTTTTGGGTCAAACGCCAGAGTGCCCCACGCCCCACCCCCAATTTGTTCCGCATGACACTCAGGCTCACTGTCAAGCAAGCATCACCACCACAGAGAGGCTGGGAAGGGGAACATCACTGTAATATGCACCGAGAAAATGAGAAAGACAGGCAGACAGGAGAAGCTGAAAAAAAGAGAGAGACAGGTGTGAGGAATGCACAGAGTACAAGAGAGGCAGAGAAAAACTCAGGGACCTGCTCCTGAAGCAGGTCATTCCAATCTCTGTTCTCTGTAAATGGCACGCAACCCCTGTTCCACGAACAGGAACACTGACCCCAGTTAATGAATCCTTTTTTGTTGGACGCTTCCAAATGAGAGGCAAGCATTTCGGACCTACTGGAGATCAAGTGTAATGCACCCTCACTCAGGAGACACACACACAAAAAAAGAGAGACAGCGACACAGCAAAGACATCTTACGCAGCAACACCAGCGTTGCGGACCATGAAGAGGCGCTCAATGGTGTGGGCGGCATAGGTGTGCACCACGTAACTGTCTGCAGTCAGGTAGCGCATCAGGTTGGGTAGACTGGCCACCAAGGCTTCGCGGGGCAGCTGCAACAGCCAGCACACACACGCACACATGCACGCACACACACACACACACACACACAAACACTCACACACACACACACACACACACACACACACACACACACACACACACACACACACACACACACACACACACATCAATGCTTTGCTAACAGACAGAAAAATGCCACACCATGTCACACACCATGGAAACCTACAAATAAACAAAAACTGCGACAAACAGAGGAGGGGGGGAGGGAGATGAAAAAAGGCACAGTGATAGTTTTGTGACAATTCAGGTTTTTTTTTCAAAGAAACCAAAGAGCAAAACAGCAGATGGTTACTTGTGGCATCTCTCCACTTACCTGACTGCGGAACACCATCAGGTACTTGATGGCATCTGCTCTCAGAATAGGAGTCTTGTTAACTGCAAACACAAATAGTGCATTCAAACTACATGTCACTGCAGCACAAGAGCCAGAACAGTCTGTCAGTCAGGGGTGTGTGTGTGTGTGTGGGGGGGGGGGGGGGGGGGCGTAATTTCCCTGAGGTAACCAACAGTCATAGTCAAAACAGAATAATTGGAAATGTCACCTTGGAAAAAGAAGTCATAAACAAAAATATTTTCAATTCAAAGCAAAAAATTTAATGAAGTGAACCTACTAAACATATAAATGAACAAAATCACTTACCTTAAAAAAATTACACTAAAAGAACACTGTAATGCACAACTCAAATCAACCAAACTGTCCTTGTTGAGTTCACTGTACATGGATAAATCATCCGTTATTCCAAAATTAGCCAGTTCTCGGATATTAACACTCTATCCACTGCACACGGTCGCATCTGGACAAGCTACTTCCAAAAAAGACACCGATATACCATACAGACCAAGAGGTCACCGATATGGTGCATGTTGCTCTTTGACTGGCAAGAGAATCTCAGTTGGCATGGACTAAACAAACATGCATTACATACCCAATGTTAATAGGATGTCTCATTTTCCTGTTGTTGTTTCGTGAGTCTGCCCTGGAGGGTAAAAACTAGAGGTTTTTGTTTAGCACCGATGAACATTAGAATGTATTTCTGTTGATGTTTTGGTATCGTCATTATTTTTTCCTCTCCGGTTTTCATGTCGTTTTTCTTTTTCTTGGGGGGAGGGTGTGTTTGGGTGTGTGTGGGGGTGGGGTGGGGGGGGGGGGTACTGTTCTGCTTTGTTTTTTCTTCTGTTTTTCCTCTGTATCATTTCATACACATCTGCCATGCCTAAGTGTTTGCTTCCCCCTTAATCATTGAGCCACATAGTGTGAATATATCTCTATATAATGGATGTTATATATATACATAAACAGATTAATTTTTTTAACTAACAAAAATCCCAGTTTTAAACACAACAAAAAAAGATGCAATCAGTGGGCTGGGAGAAAAGGGCATCGCAACTGAGCATGCTTTATCACCAAGGGCAAATCAGGTACTGGTTCCAAGAGTAGGCAGTTTCGAAACAAACACCACTTGTGGGCACTCACTTTCAGTCGACTGTAGGTCAGGCAGGATGTGTCCCTGGTAGAAGTCCACTATGCTGACCAGCTGACTGGTTTGTGTTACACCTTGCTGCACACACAAACCCACATCAAACCTAAACAGGCATGACTTAACACTTCTGCACAACAAAGCCACTCACACACACACATGCATACACACACACACTCACATATACACCCCCCCACACACACACACACACACACACACACATACACACACTCACACAAGGACACATATACATGCATGCTTGAACATGTAGACATTGTCACAGACATACTTATATTAATTCTCATGTAAGTCAAAAACGACTTGAGCATAATATAAGGTGTGTAACCACTTGACTAGGATCATTCAGCCAACAGAATAATATTTTTTCTTTCTTCTTTTTATTAACAATAACCTAGCCAAATCCAAGGCACAATGCACATTAGAAAGAATAAGGGCAAACATATCATGCATTTCAAAACATGAAGATGTAGATATGAACAATTTGGAACAATTGGTAAGTTGAAAATTTTACCACATTAAAAAAAAAAAAAATCCAAAACAAAATCAGATTACAAATAATCTGTGTAGAAGGAAACTGTGTCGTTCACCTTCTGTGTCATGCCCTTGGAGGCGAGAGAAGTGACAAGGTAGAGGGCTGAGTCCTTGCTCTTCCAGTTCTGGACAGGATCCTTGGCATACTCCTGAATGCACAACATCAAACCCATACGATTACAAGGAATGAACTTTGTTCTACTTGCTGTGGAATTTCATATCAGTTCCAGCTTTGCCCAGTCAGTGACTACAGACATTGCTGTTACTGGCAAAATACTGACAGTTCCAACTTTGCCCAGAGACTACACACACTGTTGTTCCTGGCATAATACTGACCCCAGCAGCAAAACTAGCAGCAAAGTAGATTAATGTATTGCCAAAATTTTGAGCGAGAGACCACGACTGGCCATTAGGCATGCACAGATGAAACACTACTATTTCTGACTGCCAGTTGTATCCAACAATTCAAAGTCATTTTCTTTCAGTGACCTCATGCTCACCGAAGGGACCACACTGATTATGTATGAGAGAGAACACATGAGCACAAAAGTGATCCAGCTAGACAATCTTCAAACAGTCTGACATCTACAAGGCAGAGAAAGTGGTTCATGGAAACCAGTCAATCACTGTAGCCAGTCAGATACACTGCAGTCTTTGGATACTACTGCCAGAGCTCTACTAAGAAACACCCTGCCATGAAGATGCATGAAGACAACAACAACAACAAAAAAAGAAACAAAAAAAGCCTTAAATACCCCAAGGAGGCCTTGGATGTAGGTGGAGAAGTTGTGTATGACCGGCCCCTCAAATGACTTGCAGAGGGCCTGCACCAAGTCGCAGGCGGCGCGCCGTCTGGTGTCCACATCTGCAGCAAAACACACAGGCTGCATGAAGCTGCCCTGAACAGCACTCACCCAAACGTTTGTCTTGAAAGACCAAAACAGTCAACTGCAGAAACTCCCAAAACATCCAACACAATTCAGCCGACACAGTGAGTGGAACTGAGCGAGTTATTCTCTGTTGCAAGACAACTCACCTAACGCAAATGTGACTGTGTGCAACCTCTTCTGCAAGCGCTTCACTGGTTACCAGTCCAAGCCAGAATAGACCACAAACTGTCAACTTTCTGCCAATACTTCTTCTCTTGCTCATCTCCTACCTACTTCTCCAATCTTTTCACAGTGTACACCCCTTCCAGGCAGCTTCGTTCTTCTGCAGACACATGAATACTTTATATCCCCCATGTCAGAACAAAAACCTCTGGCCAGTACTGTTTCTCCTAGTCCTACTGTGCTCCAAAGCATTGGAATTCACTTCCTTCTGATATTCGTCACATTAAATTTCGCCATGCCTTCAAAACTGCGTTAAAACCTCGCCTCTACAAACACTACCACAACAGGTGATTTCAGTTGTCTTCTTACTCCTCCACCCCCCCACCCCTCCTCATTACATTCCTTCTGTGTGTGTGTGTGTGTGTGTGTGTGTGTGTGTGTGTGTGTGTGTGTGTGTGTGTGTGTGTGTGCACATGTGTGTGTATCTGTACATGTGTGGGTGTCATGAATACAACGTTTTGACTATAAATTATTTTTTGAGGTTTTAATGAATACATTTTTCTTATCTTGTAAAGCGCAATGTGCTTGGCCTAGTCAATGAGATATGGTGCTATAGAAATGACCACTGTTATTACTATTAATTGGATTTATTTTTTGTCACTGATTGATGCTACACTGATTCCAGAACAGGACCCACTCTTCTGAGTAAGCATTCCAAAAGTGAACACTCCCTCTCCACAATGACACAGGCACATGTCTACTGATGGCGAGTTCATTTTCAAAGGAAAAGCACTCTTACTGGATGCCGTGCATAATCACAGTGCATAATTATGGTGCACATAGCTGGGGATTCATTCTATATTGTGCACCTTAAAACACCCAACCCATCATCAACACATAAGGGAGTTAATAGACGATTTCCGGAAATAACAGGCAAAGATAATTTGACAGTGTTTTCTTACTCCGGGAGAGTGAAGTCCCCTGAATAGAGGCAGCAGCTGAGAAGGGCCAATCTGCGACGCTTTGAGATCTTCAGGCATGGACCTATTATAATTTAAACTAGACTACCAGCTGGGGTAACCTACTATCCAATCTGCACGTTCCCGACGAACAGTGAGCGCTTGATCGGTGTTTCTGATGCCTTTTCTGCCTTTGTTTACGAGTATCCGTTATCCTCCCCACGTGCTCACTGTACCCCCAACAAAAGCGTGCCTACTCTGCGCTACACCCGCAGGCCTGGACCTGTATATACAGGCCATGCCTGTAGGCACTTACCAAGTGCAGTCCTCTGGATTTCTGAAGATCGTCTATTAGCATTCGAAAGTCACCACACAAGCACAACAACAAAGACCTGAGTCACCTACGGTAACTCTCACCCGTCATGCATGTAAATACAAGATACATAAACTCCACCAGAGGTACACCCAACCCACTGCCAGGAAACAATGTCAGGTCCACTAACAATTGTTTTAAATGCATGAACCTAAAAATAAAACAGAACTGAAGCACAGAAATGACCTCAATAATTATATAAGGAAGCAAGAATGAATGAATATGGAGAGAATGATGTTTGCAGTCAAAAATAACCACAGAGCAGGCAGTGAAGGAAACTAAACCACTGTGAGAAACTAAACCTACCTGATCCTTCAATGTCACGACGGATGTATTCTTCAGGGTTGTCCTCAAACAGCTCTTCATCAGCAGCTGGACAGAATGACATCAGACACAAACTCATCAGCCTTCTGAGCAACAGCAGTTGAGCAAGAGTGGCATATTCTATTTTCACAAAAACTTTTTTCATGCAATCCTCAAAACACGCTCTCTCTCTCTCTCACACACACACACACACACACACACACACACACACACACACACACACACACACACCATGTCAACAATGATTCTAGCACAACTGATAATAACAATTTATTTTATACAGCCCCTCAAAAACAATTACATGAGCTCTTAGTGCCATACAAATAAATGATGTACT
Source organism: Alviniconcha strummeri (assembly GCA_963584105.1). Lineage (NCBI taxonomy): Eukaryota > Metazoa > Mollusca > Gastropoda > Provannidae > Alviniconcha > Alviniconcha strummeri. Next base: position 7,573,902 of record OY757545.1, read on the forward strand.
CCTCATACAGCAATGTAAAGTCAATCCTGACAACATGACTGAGACCTACTTGATGAAGCGAGTGTGAGCTACAGTGAAGGTCAATCATGATTTTCCACTCAACCCCAAAAATACCTCTGACCATAACAACATTCTGTTTATTTTTGAACTATAATGGATGTCAATGTTGCTGTTCTAAACTGAGTTTAAAAAGAAAAAAAAAATTAAATCTTTAAAAAAAGAAGAAATTTTGTTGCTATTGTTTGTTTCTGATCTGTAACAACACAAGACTGATTCCAATAGCAAAGCAAAGTGTGTTTTTCACCAAGTTACATGAGCACCAGTCTCTAAACACTAACAAATCAACTTCAAATTCATTTTGCAGTAATACATCACAAACAACACTTGCCGCCTCTCTCTCTCTCTCTCTCTCTCCCTCTCTCTCACGGACAAGCGTGTCTTTGCCTGTTGGCCTTTTCCAACAGCTAAATAGTGGAGAAGCCTACCTCTGAGCTGTATGTTGGGCACAATGACTTTCTCACAGATGTTGGCCAATGTGGTGGGATCCTCAAAGAGAGAGCGGTAGGCTGGGCGCTCTGCCACCGAGGCCAGGAATTGAATAGCATTGCTCACCAGCTGCAGAAACAAAAAGACAAACAAATCTGTAACATCATACAAATCGTGCCACAGGTCTACTGGAAGGAAAGGAACACAGCTCAGTGATCGAGCGCCAGACTTGTGATTGGAATGTCGCATGCTTAATGTTTGGCAGGAGTGGCTTGGCAGGAGAACATTCTTTTTCCAGATTTAACTTTCTGCACAGACTCCAATTTCGGTATCCATTGCAACCCTGTGTTACAGAAGCAGCATGTAAAAGACCCTGGTGGACAGTTGCAGCTAGCCAGACTTATAAAGTTGTGTGTGTGTGTGTGTATGTGTAATTATATATATCTGACCCACTGAAGTTGGGGCAGGCTGAACAGTCTGTTCAGGCATAGCATGGGCACTCTTCAGTATAACCAACTCTCTTGCAACTCAAGGAACGCTCCTCCACAGTGTGACAGTCACTTCAGCTAGCCAAGCCACTGTGGATTGTGGACTGACCCTTGGCCCAGAAGAGTGGATTCGGTAACGGTGCACACAACTTTTGCAAGCTGACTGATCTCCTCTTGAATTTCTCTTCTTTTGTTTTTTTTAAGCACAAGCAGGGAACAGACAATCTTTGGGAAAGCTGAGCAGAGCACATGGCCAGTGCACTCTAGCCTTGCAGCACAGCTGACCTGGTGATATGGGAGACTTGGTAGGACACAGCGCATGTTTACAAGGTGGAGTGTGAAATAGTGGCAACAACAGCAAGAGACAGAACAAAAGCTGTTCACCATAACTGGTGTTAGTATAATATTCAGACAACAAAATATGCCAATGTCTGAATCTAGCTTGGTTACATTCTGACTCTATTGAAAACTGTGCTTTTTCGACACAGCAATTTAGTTTCAACTCACCAAAATGTCACTGCTGCATACTTTTAATTCGTTTTGTAAGTTCCTCTGAAACGTTTTGACGGTGGGTCTGTTGATCGGACCTACATGTTCAAGACCTATATCAAGAGAACAGCATTTTGGTTGTATCACTTTGCCACAAGCTTTATTCATACAATCTGTTTTGAGTCATTAGTTTTTGTTTACGTTTGTTTGTTTTCTTCTACACAAATGTAGACCTAAGCAGGTTACACATACACACACACACAGAGGATAATTTTGAAAGTTTCTTTCATCTTTTTGCTGTCACCACTCTTATAAACATATAGCAAAAGAGCGAATGCAATGTCACTGTACCCACCTATCAGGGAACTACACCCCCTTTTATTTCCAGAAATCATCTATTATTCCCCAAGCTCTCCCATAGAGGAAAAAGCAGCCGCCACCACCACCGTTGTTTGTCTGCTTTTTGTCCAGTATCAAATTTCAAACCTGCAACCTCTCAGCCCTCAATCCATTGCTTCAAGATCCATTGCTTCAACTATTTACCTGTATCAGGTTCTAAAAATGTACGCTCTTGCATTGTCAGGGTAACTGTATAGTCAAGCATGAGTAGCATTTTAGATTAACTGCAAATAATACTTTCTTTTCCCAGAAGGGGAAACACACTGACTGTGAAATGATGCAAAGGTAAAAATAACACACACAAAACGAACTCATTTTGCTAGTACTGCATACTAATGACAGAAATATGTACATTTTTCCTTAAACCCAATTTAAAACAACTAAAATGCACCTGTTCTATGCATTACCAGGGAAGAAGAGGAATACCTTACACCGCACAAAGGTTGTTGCTGTGCAAAAACATACATGGTGTCAAAGTTCAGTGACAGATTTTCTCCCAGTTTCTTTGCCCCCCCCCCCCCCCCCCCCCCACCTAAACCAAAAGCAGACAGGTGTCTTAGCTCTAGTTTCTACATCTCATTTTTCACTGTTTAACTGTTGTTTAATGTCATTTTGTAGCTTGGTACAGGTATTATCCCAGAAATTCACATGCTGTGTTTTGTCCTAATAAATAGCATTCTTTTGAACCTTTTATGTGTTTGGATCTCAGTTTACTGATTTAACGCATCTGGGCGCTGTGGGTACAACCACTGGTCCAACTATGCAGGCCTCCAATGGATGAACTGATCATGTAATGATGTATGTAAGTGTTATATATAGAGAGATTTTTCTAATTCTTTTTACCAAGCTGGAACATCACTTCATGAGGGCTGTTGACAGGATGTTAAGATCCACTTATAAAGTAACTCGTCACAGCAGCAGTGTCCAACCTTATAATTCACAACTCCAGGTAAAGAGAAAATTTGGCTGTGTGTATGTGTGTCCATTTGCATGCGCATGCACATGTGTGTTATGTGTGTGTGTGTGTGTGTGTGTCCATGACCACTCGTGACTGACAGATGCCACAGATAGAGAGATAGATACTAGTGGGGTTTTCGTTTTCGCGTGTGTGTGTTTCTACCTTGTCACAAGATTTAAAAAAAAAACACTCTGACATGATGATACACTTCCCCCTTTCTTCAGGTGATCTCATGAGACTCTATTTTGGGCAAAAGCCCACTACCGGATATGACATACCCTTCAGCCTTGATTCACTATTCAGAGGTGACCTCTAAACACCAACATTCTGAAGTGAGTAAAATGTTTTGTTAATAGTCAGAAATACATGTTTGTGTGATTCAAAATTTTACACAAATCTACAACAGCTTATGGAATTCAGAAGTTGTGTGTAAACACCTCAAACACTAACACAGTCATTCAAACTAGATATAGATATATAGATATATACTACATGCACAACGGTATGGCTTGAAATATGAAGCCCTAAAATACAAGCATAAATTGTCAGCACACAGTCAACATCACCACCAGGAAACTTTTCTCCTCCTTTATGCAAGAAAAGCAGCTTGTGATATGAAACAAGCAAGTGACCTGTTGCTTTTACTGTCACTGTCAAACTGCTGTTTGGTGTTGTAACAAAACATTAGTACTCAATATAGCAAAGAGTTTGATTTAATCCATAATTCTGAAAAATATGCCTGTGGCACCTAGCAAAACCAGAAAAAAAATGAAAGAAAGAAAAAAAAAATGGGGGGGTTGGGGGGGGGGGGTAGAGACAATAAGAGATATGTATTAAAAAGAGGTATATTAAATGCTTTCTCAAAGCTCTCAATGATTTAAATTTTCCAAATGTGTGTGTATGTGTATGTGTGTGTGTGTGTGAGCATGCATGGGTGCGTGCGTGCACGCATGGGTGTATCTGGTGCTACAGTTAGTTAAATCTGAGACATAAATTATTTGTTTCAAAACATTATGCATATAGTTATAGTCCTGCAACTGGTATGGTGGTGCATGGTAAAAAGGCACGGGTAAAATGGCATGATGAAAATAACAGCTAAAAATGGCACAATGGCAAACCAGAAAGAAAAAATGGCACACTAAAAATAAACATATAAACTCTGAACTGTTCAAATAAAAATTCACCATAGTAAAAACTAAAATTAATATGACAACTTTGAATTTAACTGTTTGCCTAATGCCACTCATCAAGTCCTTGAAATATGATCACAGTCAATGACAGTGTTATAAACAGGTAAGCTCAACCACACTAAAGTTTGATTCTTATTACATTTACACTTTATTAAGCATCCAGGAAAGAAAATGGCAATGACGTTTCTAACATGCCCAGTTGGCTGGCCTAACACTTATTATTACAAAAATACTCATATTTTTCAGGGAGGGTTTTGTTTCGAAACTGAACTGCTAATTTTAAATCAAATTTAGAAAATAAGTTTTGCAAGCGGTCAAGACTCAACCCACAAGGGAGTTAATTAGCACTCTAAAGACATCACACAAACAACACAAAGACCGGAGTCACCTACAGTCATTCCCCCATGGCAATGCGAGTAAACACAAGGCACATAAACTTGACCTGAGGTGCATCTTCTTGCAAGAGGTGATTTACTGGATCTACCATAGTTCAGATCATGTACATAACATACTGGATCTACCATAGTTCAGATCATGTACATAACATCAAGTATCACAGCTGGCCTAGCCTGATGCATATCAGCAGGCTCTCTGTTCTTTGCCTTGGGCAGTGCATGTCAGCATGCACCACATGTCAGGTCATTCAATGCACTTAACATTTGTTTGCTAAGTATGAATAGGTCAACGTGTCATAACTATACACTTCAGCAAGTCATTTCTGTAAGTGTAAGTTGTTCAAACACAACACTGGAAGATTAAAAGTAAAGCGCAACTTTCTTAATTATCTGCAATTAAACACAAGAGCAAAAAACAAACAGAAAAAAGCAACAAAAAACAAAAACCTAAGTCCAAAGATTTGTTTTCACAATCTAAAAAGTGCAGTCCTGTTAACACACTCTTCATTATAGATATTACGTATCTCTTTTCAGCCTGTGAAACAATGGTGAAGGTGGAACCAGACGTTCTTCCGCTTGACCTTGCTCAACCCCAAGATGCTCAGAGGATAAAACAGCTTCCTCCAGAAGCCAACTGGCAGCAAGTCAAGGTGGCCACACAGTCTGACACTGTAATAGTAAAGAACTCTACAGATGATCCCATACCTAGCGACAAACTGGGGAAAGAGCCTTTTCCTAAAGTTGATAGCCAGCAGGTCATGGAGTCTAACACAGAAAAAAACTCTATTTGTGATTCCAATTGCTACAAAACTCTTGGGTTGATTATCCCATCTGAGATTAGTCAAGCTGACCCACAAAACCTTGAGCAAAAGCAACAGATCTGTCCAGATGTCACTGATCAGAACCCCAAAAAAACTGACCATATTTGCAAAGCAAACCAACAATCAGGAGAAAGTGTTAAAACACAGTCACAGAAACCTACATCTCCAAAACAGAGACCAGTGAAACCGAAACAGCAAGCAACAAAGCAGAAACAAACCAAACAAAAGAATGCACAAAAAGCAACAGCAAATGATTCAAAGCAAATACAGAAAAACCTTTATGAGAGATTTCACTCATTTGTTTCTGCTTTGTTGCTGTCTGTGCTTAATGCTGTCATGCTTAAATGCAATTCTAAGATTGCAAAGCTTCTAGTTTGCTTTCTAATCTTTGGATCTGCACTACAAATTGTGGCCAGTCAGCCAATCATGGTGGAATTTAAAGAACAAATTCTCCCATGGCAGTGCAGAAGCCATTTCACTGACACACAAGAATGCCCTCATTTCAACAGTGAATATGAAACATTGAACAAAACGTGTTGCCAGGACTTTGGTGGGACAGTGCTGCACTGTCTGTCTCACTTTGACACTGATGCAGAAAGGTACATACTGTTGATCAGCTGCCTGCCAGACAGCACAGTGCCAGCAGGAAAGTACCTAACAATCATCCCCCACAACGGCCTTCCCCAAAAAGTTGTCCAAACCTGTCCCCCAGGACACTTTGAACCAAAGGAGAGAAAGTCCTCTCAAATCCGCCACCCCTACTGCCAGAGCAAGACTCCATGCAATGCCACTGAAGGGCAGCAAATCCTCTGTGATAGGGGTCCAGTGGGCCAAGACCTGTGCATGTGCTCACCTGGATATGAGCCAAAGTACTGGAACACGTCCACATCACTCTGCAAGGAAGGGTTTGACTCTAACTCCCATTGGCATTGCGTTTGTAACAAAGTACCATGTCCGCCTGGCACTGCCAGAAACATCAGCTACAGAAGTCTAGCCGACAGTGGGTGTCAAAAGAAGATCAGTATAGACTATGCATGCATCAACATCAGCAGCACTGTCAAAACTGACACAACCACACCTTCAAACACCACACCTGCTCAGGACCAAGGCACATCAGGAGCTAGTGAGAAATCTAAGGATTTGTCCTTCTTGGTATTTCTGGTACTGATACTACCCATTTCTCTGGTGGTGTATGTATGGTACATTAAATCCAGACAGGAAGTTTATTTCCATCATCTGCTGGAGGCAGTCTAGCAAGTTATTTATGCCAATTCATGGCCATGGAAACACAAAATTACTGAGACCATCAGAAGCAGTTTTCACTTAAGTTATAAAAATCATCTTAAAACACTAAAGTGTTCACGAAGTGTGCAGCATAGCAATTTCAACTGCTCTGCCTTAATGGCTAAAGTAAGTTCTTATCTTAATGTGTTGTCTGGCAGCAGTCTATCAACAAATTTCTTTTCTGAAAATAATAGTGTGTGGCTCGGTGGTCAAGCAGGTGCATTGAAATCCAGTGAAAGCGGCACACTGCACTGTAGGCCTGGTTATCCTTTTTTTGGGGGGTGGGTGGGGGGGCTTGTTACCATGACCTTATATGTACATATTAGTTAATCAGCTTAAGCAGTGTAACATATCTGCTTTCATCAATCATAATCAACTGTTTTGCATGTCTGTAGGGGTTCGAGTCTCCAGGGATGAAGCTCCTTTCTGTAGGGGCATCCACAGGGTAACTTACTTGGGAAAATTTCCAGTTCGAGTCTCCAGGGATGAAGCTCTGACGCCTTTGCCTCTGAAGTGCGGGATATCCTGTATGTAGGTGTTTTGTCTTTTGACAATGGGTAGAAGCAAGATATCAATAAGTTTGCCTATGTAGTACATCGGGCTACTGCATTGCGCAATGATTGGCCGTCCCGATAGGGTTTTGTTTAGGCTTTTAAGTGTGTGTCGTCCCCGAATTTGGTTCTGCAGTTAATTTTTCCGCCCATTTCTTTCAGGCTTGCTATTAGGGCCTGTTTTTGCAGTTGCCCTGGGAATGGGATGAATTTCAGTCCTTTCGCTAGTACCTTTATTTCAGGTATGGTGAGTTGGTGTGACGAGAAATTTCTCACAAACTGTTTTGCTCTGGTTAGTTCACCTTTGCGTTCTTTTTGCCTTTTGTATTTAGGCTGACATTTTTTGTGCCCATATTTCGGTGCACGATGTGTCATTGTTGGTAGAGGTTCAGGTCATGAGCAGACCGTTTTTGCGACGTTTGGGTTGCGAGGTGCTTGTGTAGGGGAGGATTTCTCCTTTGCTGTGTTGCTTTTTCCACAGACTTTTTTGTTCAGCTTCGTTCTTCACCTTGTGGTGGCGGTTGCTTTTCAGGGTTTGTCTTTTTTCTTCTTTGTTTTTGTATTTCAGGATTTGTCTTTTTTCCCTCTTTATTGTTGGTATGCTGCTCATGGCACAGTACCTTCGGTTTTCGCTCTTGCCAGCGTTGTGGCGGGCTGCACGTTTAGTCGGTGTGGTGTGCTAGCGCTGTTGTGCTCTCAGCCAATGGGTGGCCTTGATGGATGACTTGTTTTTCCTTGTTTTTGTCCAGTGCGTGGCTAGGAGAGCCTTGTATGGTTTTTGTGCATGTTTCGTCCCGGTTGACTTGTGCTACAGTTGGGGAGTCGTTATCCTGTTAGCCGTTTCTTTTGTTGATCTTTTTCTTCTTGTTCTGCTTTTTGTGTTTTTCCGTTTGTTTGCTTTGTTGCTCTTCCTCTTTGCTTTTTCGTTTGTTTGCCTTCTTGGCGAGGTGGGGTTCATCTGGCCCAGTGGGGTGACCAAATTTGTTGTGTCATTGGGTGGGGTCGTTTATTTTTAAGACGAGACATCAGTTGGTTTATTAATGTTGGCCAGCAGTGTTATGTTTTTTGGCTTTTGGAGCGAGTCTGCTCAGGCTTTGGGGAAACCTCTTTGTTAGTTTATAGGTGAGGGTTTTGTTTGATTTGCCCCGATGTTTTCACGGCTCTATGTTACCTTCTCTTTTTCTGTTTGTTCAGTGCGCTCGGTTTTCATGCGAGATACTTGATTTAGTTTGTGTGTTTATTGCTGCACATCTTTGAGGTTTGCAGTAGTTGTTTTGGTGGAGAGGCTTTATCTCCTGTTGCTGTGTTTTGTTCTTTTGTGCTCTGATTTGTGTGGCTTTGTTTGTGTTCCCATTTTGGGGGTTTTAAGCAACAACTTTTGCAACACGAGATCTACCCTTCTTGGGAAAAAGTGTGACCCCCGCTGTTGAGGGGGGGTCTTGAAAAAAGTGATTTTTTTGGTTGGGGGTCCCTTCAATATCTTTCGGTGTCATGCCCTCTGCCTCTCCCTCTTCTGCTGCTTCCTCTTCCGCCGCTTCGTGTGTAGGGGTGTCGGCACTATTGGTAGCTTTCTCTCTGGGGTGGGTTGTCCTCCGCATCGAGTACCTCTCTGTTTTTGACAGCTATGGCTGCACTGAGGCCTTTGCTTAGTTGCCAGCGTTCTCTTGTGTTGAACGATCTTGCAGTCGTCAGTGCCGAGTCCATTGCCCTTTTCGTAGCTTGGATTTCCTTTCCAAGGAAGGCCAGGCTTTCCGCCTTGTATTTGTTAAATGTGTTGGATGCCAGTTGCCTGGCTTCCCTGTTGATTCTGTCCCTTTCATCTTTTTCCCCCCACAGGTATATGTCGGGGAGAAACTTGATTTTGGTGACCCAGCATGGGCAGTATGTGCCCTCGTGGATCTCTTTTGCCATCAGGTTGAGGCTGGTGTTGAGTTCCGTTAATGGTCTGGTTAGTTCCAGGAGGTTTTTAACTTTGTCCTCCTGGTCAGATGGGGCTGCGCCAATGTCGGGTACCGGGAGGCTTGGTAGTGTAATGTTGCCGGACTCGTTGTTGGGGGTTGACGGCATCGGGTCATTGAGGCTGGCATCTTTGAACATATTTTGAATGGCGAAGTCCTGAGAGCAGAAACTGTCGGAGTCGTGATCTTGGTTTTCCATGGTGTGGATGGTTTTTGGGGGGGGTATTTTTGGCTTATATTGGGTAGCTCTGGTTTGGAGTGTGGTCTCGTCCCTATTTGTCTTCCCATCCCTTCCTGATTGGCTCGTTGGTGGGGAAGTTTGTCATGTGTGTAGTACGCGCATCATAAACCTTTTTGTTTTGTGGGTGACATCATTTTTTATTGCCCGCTTTCCTGTTGCCAGTCGCCTTCTTTATTTTTTTCAAGGACTTGTTTCATTGGTCAGCCCACTTTGCTGCCTGCGGTGTGAGCTTTGATGCGTTTCTCGTAGAGGGTCTCACGCTTTTTGGGGTTCTGTGATTTTCATCAGTCGGGCTTGTTTTTACTTTTAGCAAAGTCCCTGCACTGGGTTGCTGTTAGTCTTTCTTAGCTGATGTTGTTTTCCTCTCCTCTTTTCATCCCTTTTCCTTTCTTCTTTTGCTCTTCCTTTTTCTTTTTCTGTTTGTTCTTTCTTACTTCTTTTTTCCTTATTCTTGTTTGTTATTTCTGGTCTGGCTAGGGTTTGGTGTGTCCCTTAGCACCTCCATTTTTTTTCTTTTCTTCTTTGGTTGTATGCATTTTTTTCTTCTAAAGTCTGTACATGAGGTCTAAAAAGTGTTTGCAACCCCTGATCAAGTGTAAATATACTTTGTGTATTGTATATTCTGCAGAATCGATTCCTTGTACTGTAGTTTGGTCTCCCCTTCCTGTTCAATAATTGAATAGGTTTTGGGTTTCCATATTGATATTGGTGTTAAACATTTTCTGCGTGTCATTTTTGTTTAGTATATATATTTTTTCTTGCTTGAGTGAATAAATTGTCTGCTTCCAGTACTTCTGTATTTTATTTTATTTTTCCTGTGGTGTACATTTCTCCAAATGCTTTTTTGTATTGAGTCATTTCTGTTTCTGTTTTTCTCAGTATATATATATATGAGTCATTGTCAGAATATGAGAAAATTCTTGTCTTTTAAATACAAGATGAAATAAATTATAACTATGCACCCAACAGATCTGAAAACAGCCTAATATACACATAAATGTATTACTAACCTAACAGTAGACACACCGACTGTATTTTTGATCAGAATATAAAAATGCACGTCCAACTGGAAATGTTGAAAAATTTACCTCTCTGTAAAAGTTATAAAAATGGTACTTTTTGTATTGGCTAATCCATTACATCTGTTTGTCAGAAATAAAATGGCACAATATTAAACAGAGTGTTATGTAAACATTTCCAATAAATGCAAGAAAAGATCAGTTACCACTTTATTTGTAACAGCACAGACACACTATGGTAAATGTACGGACTCATTCTTAGATTTCCTTTCATTTCTTTTTGTTCTTTATCATACCAGATAAGCCACTCATAGTTCAGAAGCTGTGTGAGAGTCAAGGTGGCCGTCCTGGGCTGTCTGTCCTAATGAGCCTCATGGTTTCCGTGGACGTAAAGCAATACTGAACCATGCTCACGTGTTTGTCCCTAATATGTCAACCGACATCTGAGGACATTAAGCAACACTTGAAGGAAGATAAGCCACTATATCTATATAAGAGAAAATAAAATGCCCAAATACTAAGTGCATTCTTTCTTATTTAATGCAACAAGCAAAGGTCAGTTTCCAAATATTTGGTAACTGCACTGACACAATACCTCCCTACATTATTTTTGTGTTGAAGTATTCAACACTGCATAGCCATGATCTCTGGATACAACATCAAATGGTGTAAAGCAAAATACTCTCCTTTATTTAACTAATCCAGTTATTGCAGTTCTTCTTCTGTATAGTGTCCAACTTCAACATTATGAAGACTCTGACACTTTTAGTGCATGCTGAGTTACTTAACTGTTTCTATAATCCATCGAACTCTGACCTGGACTACAGGATCTTTAACATGAGTATGTGATCTTTTTGCACGCATATACACACAGGGGACCTTGGTTTATAATCTCATCAAAAGGATTTTTGTAGCATCTGCACCAAACCTGACTCTGGAAAATCTCAGAGCAGGCACAAAGCCTAGTACATAATAACTGAACGCAGATGTATTTTGTAGTCTCATACTGAAGTCGTATTATCCATGCCAGCTGAACCATACACTCGCACTCAAGCTGAACATATTTCAGATCCATCAACGTGTTCAAAAGCCTGCAAATAAGATGCATCACACCAAGAAGAAGAGAGAGAAGATGCTGCACCAAAACCTGAGGAATGCACTGAGAAATACATCTGCATTGATAGAGTATGATGGGAGAGTATACCCAGGATTTGTAGAAGATGCCAACTTGGCACATTTGTATGTTAACTGCATGCGTTCAATTGGTAAAGCAATGCTGAACTGCTTTTACTGCCCAAGACTTGAACTGGTATGTTGCATCACTTAGTCCATTTTGATAGCCCACTGGTTTTGCTCAGAAACTGTTGAAGCAAAGTGGAAAACAAAAGTCAGTTATTTTGGATTCTGACAGCGAATGTCACACTTTTGGTGCACAGCTTTGGAGAATGACCCATATACGTGTCTGTACAGACGATGCTGTATACATCAAGAAGCCCCGTTAGCCCGAGTTCTGATAAAACAAGTTTCACCCTGATATAACCACCCTGGCAGACTGGGCATAAAAAGGTGTTTTTTTAAAGAAGATGAAGCCCAAGTTGGAAAGAATCAAGGACAGCCACAGGTGACCCCATGATGTTGATGGGGACATTTAAAATCCCCAAACTCAGTAACAATTTATGTTAAAACAGCAATGAAGAAGCAAACTGCACTGACCAGATCGTATTTGACTTGTTGGCCAGTGCTGACCAGCAGACCCCAGATGGCTGTCACAAAGCCTGGCAAGTACGGCGCAAACTCCTCGTCGTACTTCTGGGCATACAGGGCTACATTGTCGCACACCTGGGACTTGACTTGTTCCAGTAGACCAGCTTCTTCTTCATCCTTCAGTGGAGCCAGCATCAAGAGCACACAATCAGTTAACTCACATTCAAAACCAGGAAAATATTGTTGTGGATTTTTAAGAGTCTGCAGTGACTCTGAAAATAAACAACGGTCAACAAATGTGGTAAAGCTGCATGCAGTGAAGAAGCTGTCACAGAAGTCAGACTTAATCAAGTTTTGCACATAATATATATATATAAATATATCTGTGGCTATAAAATGTTTTTAAACAATACTAAACTACTGAAAAAACTACTGTTGATAATGAACATTTCTTTTTGCTAAACTGAGTATTATTCTTCGGACAGACCTGAGTCACAATGTTGACTAAATAAAGCTCTGAGCACAAGTCAACAAACAAGGGAGTTAATTAGAGCTTGAAAGACATCACACAAACACGACTAAGAACCGAGTCGCCTGTGGTAACTCTCACCTGGCATGCAAGTAAATACAAGGTACATAAACTCCACCAGAGGACATCCTCTGTATTTATGTACCTTGTATAATTTACTTGCGTGCCAGGTGAGTTACCGTAGGTGACTCAGGTCTTTGTTGCTGTGTTTGTCTGACCTCTTTCGAGCTTTAATTAACTCCCTTGTTTGTTGATTATGTACAGCGCTCTAGGCCTCGTTCTGTTTCAGATTCTGAGCAATGCGCAAGCTTGTGTGAAACTACAGAAATATTTCTGCTGTGCAACACAAACCTCAGTTTTGAGCAGTTTGTTATCAGCACTGAGCAGCTGAAGGAAATTGTCCATCCAGATTTTGATGTTGTCCTCAAAGTGTTCTGGCAGGTCCTGAAAAGTAAGCACAGACATCTGATCTTCACAGACTACTTTATTTCCACAACTGCACATGCAAATCATCCTTTAGCTTAAACTTTGAAATCTGAATCTTTCTTCAGCACATTAGGGTTCAGCCTTTATTCCTTTAACTGTATATACCTGATTAATGAAATGTGTACACAGCGGTAAAACACACCACATGCGAGACAGATGTGAAAAGATTTCCAGGCAAAAAGTATATCTTTGGATATATATGTATCCATGCATGTGCATCTGTGTTCTAAGCATTGCAAAGACTACACCTGAATTTCTCAAGATATTGCTTGCAACAGAAAGTCAAACACACACATGCAAGCACACATATGTATACATACATGCACACACTAACACTCACACACAAACACAAATGTACAGAGACAGCAGAACAATGTCCCTAAGAGGCTGATCTGGGATGTTCAGGTTCTGACAAAGTACTCAATGGCAAAAAGCCTTTGGTGTTGCTAGTGCTGTGAGAATAATTTTAAATGAGGATTTTTTAAATTTATTTTTAAACAATAACAGCCCCTAAAAATCAACAAAAAGTCTTAAACAAAAATGACTGCTAGCATTCTAAAAAAGATTGAGACACATAAAAGGTTAAAAGGAGCACTTTATCATAACAAAACACAACCTGCTATTTTCTCTGTGTGTGTGTGTGTGTGTGTGTGTGTGTGTGTGTGTGTGTGTGTGTGTGTGTGTGTGTGTGTGTGTGTGTGCATATATGCATGCGTGTGTGTGTGTGTATGTATGTGTTTTGTCATAATAAATAGCATTCTTTTTAACTTTTTCATATGTTTGGATCCTAAAAATCATCCCAACAACACTGGTGGGAACACTTTCAGGGTGCTGTGGTCATCACCACCAGACAGAATCAATGTACCACACCTGAAAGTTGAGGCTGTAGAAGATCTTGCAGATCAAGAGGATGGAACTGAAGATGACATGCAAGGCGGCTGGGTCACTGGCATGGGTGGTGGCCAGACCCATGGTGGCCTGCAGAACAAGCATGAAGACAGGGCATCATCATCATCATCGCCATTACATTGCTACTGCCAGGGTGAAAGCTGACCAGTTTTAAAAATCTGATCCTACCCCAGGCTTCATTGGCTGCATCAGCAGTCACAGGACCAGCACTCCTGGAGAAGCCACGAAAGCAGTGCCCAGGAAAAGTAGACATCATACATTTTTTATTAATTTTTCTAGCATTTTTCCCAGAAAAAAAAAAGTGACACCAAACCCAGTAACATTAACCCGCTTGGCCCCAGACCAGCCGCTGCCCTTTCGCTACGAAATCCCTTGCGAAGGGAAGTAACTGTTTCAAATGATCCCGGTATACAACTTTAAAAATCAATAATAAACACCAAACAAAAATTACAGCTCACTTCGTATTTTTCCAAATTTGCGAATACAATGTTCTTGTATATCCAACAAGTTTTATTTTTTTCACTAAAAAATAAAAGCATAAAAAAAAAGAAATCCCAAATCAGAAATGTCCGCATCTGAATGTCGTTTTTGGGGGGGCCTATGGGGTAACCGACTTTGCAAAATTTCCAGTTTGAATCTCCAAAGATGAAGCTCCATGAGTTTGTTAGAGTGCCCATGGTAAGCGACTGAGCCAATTTCCAGTTCAAATCTCAAAGGATGAAGCTCCAACACCATTGCTAACAGTGTAACAGTACGGCTTTTGTTTATTTTCGGCCATCTATCACACGTCCACCTCGCAACTTTGAAAATTCACAGCATCTCTTAAACTTTACCAAACTTTGAACAAAGGACATCGCTGGAAGTAGTAAACAATAGCGGAAACGAGGCTACAAGTCTCATGAGAAACCCATTCCTATTTGCACAAGCCAAGATGCTAGTATGGAGCGTCTGCTAGCCGGCCGCTACCGGGTGGTCTGGGGTTTCGCAGTAAGGAAAAAGAGCGGGCGGTGACGGGCAGTCTGGGGCCAAGTGGGTTAAACGTAATGTCAGAAATGGAGAAAATGAACTTATTTTGACCAAAGCAATCATCATGCAGAAAAAAATTACCAGTCAGAATCAGAAATGTCCTGCTAAAAGTGCTGTTTCAACTTTAAAATCATAACACTTTATGAGGGGGTATCTTTCACCCATGCTGCTTAGTGCAATTGGTAAAGCAACTGATGGGGCCAGCACACTTTCCATCCTTCCCATACACTTGTCCACTATGTGCAACAGATGATATCATGACAATTATTCATAATGTCCTTACACTTTGCCTCGTTATCATGCAAAAATCAACCTTGACCTGACCAAAGTCTGACAGGACAAGGAATAGCCAAGCAACAAAACTGTTCCCCAAGGTGAATGCATCTAATTTGCATGTCACACCACACAAGTAACAGTATATGGTTAACACAAACTCACCTTGAACAGTTCTGTGAAGTGCACAGCAAAATTATCCAAAACAAACTTGATCTCCTCCCATAACTCCTGAGATTTGAATTCGTGACGGTATCTGCAACAAGAAAAAAAAGACACCCACTGTTTGGCACCTGGACTAGCAGCATATTTAAAGACAAGAAAAAACAACAACCCAAGTTTACCAATATTTAAAGGGGACAGGGAAAAGTTTAAAATTTGGACTTATGGCATATAATGAAAGAAAGAAAAAAACATTTTCACATTTGGATTCATACTGTGTTTGCAGAAAAAACTCGAACACTTTTCACATATATGCAAAGAAAAAAGTAACAACATGATTAACCTTTTCACATTTGGATTCATACTGTGTTTGCAGAGAAAACTGAAACACTTTTCACAGAGCACTTGAGGTTGAACTAAAAAAACAAACACTATTTGCATAAATCAAAATAAGGAAAGAAGCTGATGCCAAAGATAAACTAAACTGAGAGAGACTACAACTTGTAATAATAATTCCATCTTCGCTTAAAACATGGCCATATATTTATATATTGCATTACAGGGTTGATATCTTGACTCAAAATTAATTATTGCTTGAAATAAGTGTGGCTGGATCTGGCAAATGGGTGACAAAGTATCAATCTGAGCAATGTCAGTTTTTGACATCTACCAGAAATACTGTCAGTGAGCTTCAGTTTCAAACTCTGTGTGTGTGTGTGTGTGTCTGTCTGTCTGTGTCTAGGTTAGTAACCCAAAAGTGTGTGTGTGTGTGTGTGTGTGTGTGTGTGTGTGTGTGTGTGTGTGTGTGTGTGTGTGTGAGTGTGTGTGTGTGTGTGTGTGTCTAGGTTAGTAACCCCAAAGTGAAGATGCTGCCTTCAAATTAAGGTAGTAGCAGAGCAGCCATTTTGAGAAAATGGGGGCAAGAGGATTTACACTATTCAAATCAAAGTAGGCATCTGTACATTGAAAAATATTTTGAAAACATTTTATACTGCAGATCAACACGGATAGGATGGCACTGACTCAGACTTTCCACAGTGTGCAAAAATCAAAAGCACAGAAACAACAAAATGGCCCCCAGGAGACAAGTCTGCCAGTTTACTTACAGTGACTTTGTCCCCCTTTTTGTCAGTGAGTCAACAGTAAACAATTGGTTAAAGCTTTCTGAAGAGAGCATTGGTTACTGAACACACACAAGCACAAAGCAGACGACATGTTAACCTATGACAAAAGCTATTTCTTGAGTTATTCAAGCACACACAAGCACAAAGCAGATGACATTTTATCTATAATCTAAAAACACAAGCTACTTTTTGATTTCTTCAGCTGTAAGCAACTTTTGACTCAGTGTCTAATCAATAATGCAGGGCATCATAAATTGGTAGTTTTACTGAACATGAACCCTAAGCGACATGCTGAAAGAAAAACCTACCTTTTGAAGATAGAATGTGCGGTACGCAGGATACCATTGATGACGTGGAAGTCTCCGGTCTGAAATTTGCTGACCATCTCTGAGATGAGATCTGGCCATTTGGAGGGAAAGTCTTCGCGCCCTATTATGCTGATTGCATCACTGAGCTAAACACCACACAATGAAAATGAAAGGAAAAAGGATTAGGTGCACACAACAGAAAAAAAGACATGAAAAATAGAAGTTAATGCAATTCAAGTCAATGTCACAAGAAACTACACCAATTTGAATTTTGAACACCCATATTTTCTTTCTTTTTATGTAACCTTTCACAATAAAACAATTAATAAACCAGACTTAGCTCAAACACGAAAGCATACAATTTTTTTTTAACTGCTTACTTGCTTTCACTTCACATTCCATTTTTATATCTAATCCCGTAGCAGCCATTCAAATACACACCTGATTTTGCATAACTTCATATATAATATATAAGAATCCACCTGTTTTCATTGTTCTCTGAGTTTTAAAAATGCAATGCATGAAATTGTTTAGCCACAAATTTAATTTCTCTGAGCTAATGAGATCATAAAGCAATCTCGAATGTTGGCACATCAATTATACCTGTTTCACGCAAATGATCCTGCACTCAACGACACACCTATCTACCTACTGGGCAGTTCAGTGAAGCTGTTTTGCATAAGTGAATGCCTTTTGTAATCTTTTGTGCAAGAAGTCGTGAGAGGTCGCAGCATCACTTCCAGGCTGATTTCTGAGTAGGCATTGCTTCACGCTGTGTATAACACTGGAAGTTGAATCTAGAATTGTGAAGCAATACAAATGCCACCACTGTTGCAGTTGCCAAAATTACTGGCGAAAGGGGATGGAGGGTGGAAAAAAGTGTCTTTGTTTTGTTTTTTGGCTGACCAGAAGATCACGAGTTCATGAGAAAGAGAAAAAAAATTGGCGGGGGGGACCATCCTATAGCATGAGCAACAAGTTATTGCATGTTGCCAAACACGTTCTGACTATGGGCCTCCAAAAATGCCTTTAAAGTTGGCAGTGTAAAATTTGCAAATTCACTGTCACCGACTTCCATTATGAAGAAAGTACTCACTGGCAGTAAAAGCAGCCAAGGGACTTGAGTGATGCCGGGCAAAAGTCAAGGGAGTTAACAACCCCGCCTAAACCGCCCAATACCCCTGAGTGCGCTCAGTGACACACCTCTTTGCCAGTGCTCCTGATTCTGCCCTCAAAGACACATGTACACATTCACCTGACTGTGCACTCTATGATTACCTGTTCACTCACAGAGTCACACAGCTGACTTCACTCACTGATGCATGTACCCATCCATGCAGCCATGCTGCACCTCCACCCCAAAGTGACACACACACACAGCACGCTGCACTTAATATATATATACACACCAACACACCTGATTCTGCACCCGTTCCGGACTTTTCAGCATGAGCCCCACAATGTGCTGTTTGATGGCCTGCCTGTCTGCAGAATGGATCTTGTCTGCCTCACCATCCACCTATCAAAACACAGAAAGTAACAGCAACCCCAAACAGTAAAACAAATATGTTGAGGATGTTCACCGCTCTTATTTAAACTGCCAAAGTCCACAGTGACATTTTTGTCCAGTTCACACAGCACTTCTGCTACACAAAGCAATGAAAGTGCTGAAGCTGATATTAATCACAGAGTAGCACCTTGGCTTGGTCTGTGTCTCAGCACGCTGACGTCGGCAAGAACACCAAGGCTTCACTAAAATGCTGTCACGCACTGAGCATTCAAGTTAATGGAATCATACACTATAAAAGTGAACACTGTCATTACCATCATCATGCACTACATGGTTCTACAGACCATCTCCAGCCATGATACTGATGTTAAAAACTCCTCGTGTAACAGCATCCACCTCCCAGAAACAGAGACAAATCCTCTGAAGACAGCAGGTGGCTGCCCGTGTGGTGGGGTAATAAAGTAAGTCATACACACAATCCTCTCGCCCTATGGAATACATCAATTTGTCTAGACTCTACAACTTTGGTTCAGTGTTGCTTTACATCCAGAGAAACCATAGGCTTATTAAGGACAGGAGTCCAGGACAGCCACCTAGACTTTCACACAGCTCCTCAGCTCTAATAAGTAATATATACAACTATATATTAATATATACCAGCTGACCCCCAGCTGGGCAATGCTACAAGTGCAACAACAACAATCACATTGGAGAAAAAAATAGACAAGCATTCACCTTGTGCAGTTCTACTTGATCTGTCCAAGACATAAGCGAAAATAGTTCAGGTTTCAAATACTATTTTAATATATTTGCCACTTTTAAGTTTTATGCAGTATATGAGCACACATTCTGATTTTCTATGAAGAAGTTCAAGTAAAGTCAAACAAAATGTCACGAGTCTCACCACACGCCAGTTTCTCTTGACATAATTCTTGAAAGCAATGGCCCCAGAGACACGGATGTGTAGAGCAATGTCCTGTTTGTCCATGAGGTGCAGCAGCAGCAGGCCATAGTTCTGGTTCTGCTCCACCGACTCCAAAAACTTCTCAGCTGAAACATGATAAATATGCAAGGGAATTTATGTATACATGCTGTCTATGTATCAAAACATACAAAATAATACAAAGCATAAATTTTCTTGAGAACAAAAATGAACAAACAAGGGAGAACACTCAAAAGACAACACACAAATACACCTGAGTCACCTACAGTTACTCTCATCTGGCATACAAGTAAATGCAACATACACAAACTCCACCAGAGATATATCATTATATGTGAGGACTATGAACCTTGTAGGTGGCATTTACTTGCATGCCATTTTTTTTTTTTTAATGTGCAATACTACAGCTAGTTCAAGTCCAACATGTATAACTAATTGTCTAATAATATCTTTTATAAAAGAATATTGTTTTAAAAGAAGAGTTACTCTTAAACTAGAATAAACAACTATACAGCATCACATGGATGCAAACCCACCAAAAAAAAAAAAAGAAAGAAAAAAAAAGTACCTGGTTTGCGAATATCTGGCTCAGGTGCCATCGTTTTTTCCAAGTATCCAGCAAGGGTTTGTAGGTTTCCATCAGTGATTTCCATGATTCACGTCACTAATAAAGTGAAAAATACAAGGCATAATTATAATAATTAATATATTATACAGAATATGTGTGATGTTGTTAACACTGAAATGATTCATATAAAAACAGCACTGTAAGTGTAACTTGTATAACTGTAAGTGTAATACTAGTCTAACACAGGGGAACCTCTAAGTCTAAGACTACCATAAAAATCAAGCAAAAGTGGTCTTACAAGACACATTAGACAGTTGATGGTCTTTGTGGCTGGATGTTCATTTACATGGAAATACAATGGCAAACATTTCAGAGAAAGTGGTCTTAAAACAATAAAAGAGGGGTGGTCTCTCATCAGGGACATTTTACAGGGGTTCCAGTGTACAGGAACAATATAGTTACAAACCTTCAGTTCAAGCAGTTTGACATGATAATAATATTACAACAAGAAAATATCAGGCTATTCAAACTTCAGCCGAAACTGTTAAAAAATCAGTCAGTGTGATGTGTGAGCTTTGGATTGATCACATGCTTTACCCCAGTATGAAAAAAAAACTGTTTTTCAAGAAATCAGACTTGTTCTTGTTTCTGTCCCTATGGACCTTTAAGTGACCAACATGGTTCACAGAAAAGTAAGTTTACACCAAGACTAGTGCAAGGGTACACTTATTATAATATATTAATGCACATTCAGCCATAACCTGCCATCCCTACTGAGGACAGAATGACTGCGGTCCTTTTAAAGCTTTATGTGCAACTGCAGTAACACTGGGTTGAATTTGAAATGGATTTCAACTGAAAACAGGAGTCAGCGCATAAAGTTAACTATGGAGAAAAGAACTCTCCTGTCTACCAGTACCAGTACCACTACCACTACAGAGACAGATATATCCATCCCATTGCTTACAGAGCCATCTTAATCTTACATAAAAATCTTAGTTCTACTAGTACTACAGTGTACTTTAAATCAATAAATGTTACGCATCTGCTTATGACAATTGTTTGGATCAGAATAAAACTCAGAGCTGATGATATATTGACAGTGTTAGTCTTTACCAACCAACTGTGACTAAAAATGTATGGGCATATCACCAGTCCAAATGGCTGCATGACAGGCAGTGAAAATCCCTGTCAATGTCATGATATAGTGTCAATCAAAAATGCAAGGTCAGTGTTCCACAATAATGTTCTTACAATAACAGTTACAGAGTACTATCACCAAAACGGCTACCAGAACCATAAGTCTCAACAGGTGGAACTGGTACATCAAGATCCCAACTGAGAAGCCCAACTGACAATTTATAGTACTGATTATAACACTGTTTAAAATTAATACCCCCCCCCCCCCACCCCCACCCCCCAAACCAAACCATAACCAGCCCGATCGTCAAGCTTTAATTTAAAATCACGCAACAATACAAGATCCAAAAAACAACCAATGTATCAGCACAAACTGTAAAATCAAGGTGTCATTGAGAGATACATTATACTGCCTACTCGTGTAACTGTAACCGTTACAAATACAAGCAAACACGGTCGGCCTACATAGTACAGTATTACTATTAGTCATAAGGATGTGTATTTAACTTAGCCGTCAGCTCTGGTTGAAATGAAAATAGTGAGGCATTACATGAGTAATTAACTGCCTGGCTATACATATAACAATAAAGGGTACTTTACATCTAACATGTGAGGGTTTGTGAATACAACTATTCTTGTAATACGACTCTACCCTAAAATTCAACTCTCACATGTGGGAATCGCGGCGCCACAGAAAACGTTTGAACCAAAAGAGAAGAGCATAGGAAGGGAACCTACTCTCCCTCTCTCTCTGTGAATCGGTCAACAAAGGTAGGTAGGTCCAGCCAAATTTTCAAAACTGACTCGGACAATACAATCCATTTATACGTCATATTAAAGAGAATCGCAAGGCAAGTGCTCGTGCCCAATTTTATGCATTTATCTGTGAAAATTTCAGAGATATGATCCCTCAAATATCAACACATTCAGGCCGCTTTTTACGCGCATTTTACATAACTGATTCCATTTTTGCCTGCAAATTATCATTCATATATATACTTACAGCTTCTGTTATTCAGTGTATACACTGCATAGAATAGATATATTATTTTTCGAGTACTGTTCCTCCCGCAAATATTGCAAGTACAGCGTTCCAAAGATGCAAAAATATTTCATTTTCGCTTTGTTCAATCCTCTGTCGGTAGCATCCTCAGTAAGATATAGAATGGAAACAGCTGTAGTCTTTTTTTCTTTTTTTCCCCCGCGCGCGGGTCAAAGTGTGTGTGTGTGTGTGTGTGTGTGTGTGTGTGTGTGTGTGTGTGTGTGTGTGTGTGCGTGTGTGTGTGTTGCAGTGTAAAATGGAAAACTGAGCTGTACTGAGCTCTTTAAGTTTCCCTGAGTCATTAGTCCTTGCCACGCGCGCGGCGCGTGCGTGTGTGTGTCAATGTGTGTGTGCGTGTGTGTGTGCGCGCGCGTGTGTGTGTGCGCGCGCGCGCGTGTGTGTGTGTGCGCGCGCGCGCGTGTGTGTGTGTCTGTCTATGTGTGTTTGCCGCTGTACCGGCATTTATGTGTGTGTCTGAGTGTGGGTGGGTGGCTCCTGTTTGAGTCAAGTTGTTGTGTTGTTTGTTTTTCACTGAGGATGTTTTTCCCCCTCTCTTTTAGTGATGGTCTTCCTTTGTCTGATTTCTTATGCTTTTTTGTTGTTTTGTTTGTTTTTGAAAAACGTGTTCAGTTTTGTTTTTCTTGTTGTTTTGTTTCCTTTTGTTGTATGTATCTGCGCTTAGTTGAAACAGCCATTTATTGTCAATATTTTGGTTTATTGCCGGTATCTAACCGATTTGAAATTTGTCATATGTTCTCTTGTTGATGTTTTATAGACCAGTTGGGGTTTCTAAAATAAAATTCTTCAGCGACTGATAGGCATTTCTTTCTTTGCTGTAGATAACCCTGCCGATCACTAATCGAGGAAGCTGATTTGGTTAATGTTAAACACAAAATTATGTGATCCTTAGTAGGCCTGTTGTCTGGCTTCAATTCATCCCTTCAGTGCAGATCTGAAGGCAGGTAGGGTAGCCTATGTAGCGGCTGCTGCTGCCCCCTGTACAATAGAGGGAACTAACACTGAGGAATCGAATGGAACTTGGTTTTTAAAGCCCAGTTAACCACTGATGAGTCAGACTGCTGATGGGAAATACACAAGCCGGTGTCCTTACCTGTCTGTTCTGGACTGGGAGACTTGCTGTGACTTGTCTTCATTAGTGCCAGCTCAGTGAAGCTGTTTTCTCAGTGTGAGTGGCAGTTTTTTCCAAGCAGTGTCACAGCGTGTGTGTGTGTGTGAGAGAGAGAGGGAGAGAGAGAGAGAATGTGTGTGTGTGTTGTTGTTGTTGTTGTTGTTTTGTGGGAGGCACAACTTGACGGATTCACCGGATTCATCGACACCAAAACATCCATTCATGATTTTGTACATCGCTGCTAACATTGTCTGATGTTCTCCGGGACTGCAAGTTTTCCAGCTGGATTTGGGCCATTAGGGCGCCACATGGGGCTGAACCAATCATCGCTGCTGCACCATATTCAATCTTGTCATGTGTGTGTATGTGTGTTAGTGTGTGTGTATGTGTTAGTGTGTGTGTCTGTCTGTCTGTGTTAATTAACTGTCAGTATCTCAGCACTCCTCCTTACCGCAACACTTACAGAACCTTAGAGAAGGCACCGGAGATGAACGGCTGGGAAACACACACAGACACACACTCACGACACACATAACCAAACACGTTATACGCAGAAAGTCACACGAATGAACCGCAATGTGCATTATGACCGAATATACTTCATGTGGTGGACAAGTGCTTGACAATATCAGTCTTTATGCGTGCAAGTTGGTTTTAGTTTTATGCAAGCACACACAGTAACTGACACAGAATATCATTATTAATGACTGGCCACCAGCAGAGGAGTGTCTACACACTCCGAGCATCGCTTTCCGGCACCTTCCTCCAAGGAAGGATGTCGTAAACCTGTGCTTGGAGTTTGGAGTGTCTATAGACTATGGGGTGGGTGTGCTGTGGTTTGGTTTGGTTATATTTATTTTTTCGGTATCAGTTTGGTGACCAAGTAAACTGTCGGTATGATATGCATGTAAGCAAGATTGGTTCTTTCCAATTTTACACTCATTCAACTGTAAAGTGCTAACTAATCACTGTGCATGCAACAAAAAACACCAGTAAATTCCACCCCATCTTCATGAGCTTACTACATATTCAACTTAAACACGCACGCATCCCCCCCCCCCCCCCCCCCCAACTCCTAATAAGCCTTGTGGTTTCTGTGGACGTTAAGCACAATGTTCACTTACACACACACACGCACACATACAGTGATACACACGCACACACAGAGTCTTCAAATTGTTTACTTCCCATTTCCAGTACGAGTAGGTACTACAATCAATACAAGTTTAATATTATAAAGTAAGTATATCCGGAGAAGGCAAAAACAAAAATGGCAACAACAAAACTGAAAAAGACCCCCCAAAACAAAACAAAAAAAAACCCGCACACACCTAAAACTAAAAGGAAAAAAAAAAAATGCACTACACGTGTGACGGTTCCTAAAACAGCTGGCGGACTCCTCACCCGGGCCGCAGAATATGGTGCGTAAAACATCGACTATTCAGTGTATCAGTCATGTATCAAAACTGAAATGTGAATGCGGCCTATCACACAATGGAAGCAATCTCATTCTCTGCAACATCACCACACGCGGAAAGGCAGCACGAAGAATAAAGCAGGGTATGGGTCAAGACCGAGCACAGACATGCAAGCGGTTCGTAATTATCTGGAGATCTCGCTCTCTCAAAACTATTACACACACACACAACAACAACAACTAGAGAATAGCTCAACTGGTACAGCGTTCGACTAAAAAGCCAGGCGCAATACTGACACGGGTTTCCAGTCCCCGATGAGGCCCAAGGGATTTTTCTCCCAGAATCAACTTCCGGTGCAGACGCTCTTACGGTGTCCGTACGACCCGTAGTCGTAGTCGTGTAGTCGCGTGCATCAACATCTGTGCGCACATTAAAAATCACAAACGCTGGCAGCCATACCATTGTTTTCACACATGAAAATACTACACTGACACACTGATAGGAATGGGTAGCGCTGCTCTGCGACTGTTGTGCCTTACCCAGGCAGCGGCGACCCGAATTTCTCGCAAGGGACAAAGATGTACTCAGTTTTTAAAAAAAATTAAAAGGGGTAGAAAAACTGTCATGCCATTCGGCGTGGCGTGGTGTGTCAAAAGAGTCTGTGAAACACTCCTCATTGTCTGGGGGTGTTGGTGCAGTGGTGAGACTGACTCGGCTGAATTACATCATGCAGAGCCGGATAACTACGACCCGGCCGCGGAGGACAGGACTCTCGAGGTCTCGAGAGCACGTGCAACCCAAGGCACTGTGCATCACCGGCCGTTCACACAGCACAGTCTGTGTTTGGTTTAGCCCGAAAGTGGCTGGAGTGAACACTTACGTGATTGCAGAAAGTCGGCACAAGGAAGGACAGTTACAATACAGACACTGTTCTTGTCGCTTCTCCGTTTGAACCCGAAGGTTTACCCAAAGTCGTTTTTTGTTGTGTGTGTGTGTGTGTGTGTGTGTGTGTGTGTGTGTGTGTGTGTGTGTGTGTGTGTGTGTGTGTGTGTGTCAGTGTCTGTGTCCTTGTTCTAATAGGAGTAGCGACAATCATCATTTTAATTATTCTGCTACTATTATTCGTTTCGATGTTGTTTTACGTCCACAAAGACCTTTTGGACTATTTGGGATGGGGAGCCCAGGACGTCCACCTCTGCTTTCACTGACACAGCTCCTGCCTTCTGCTACTGACTATTATGCATCAGGCAACAGCGGCATTTTATAACATCAAAACATGGTCTATTCACAACGCACGTTCTTTCATGAACTATGATCAGCTCTTCTTGCATGACACATTGATGACATTTTTTTTTTTTTTTAAGACAAAGGCTCACAACGTTTAGGATCGCAAAGGCACAACACCGCACTGGCATGGTAAGAAACCGGGGCAGAAGGGAAACAACTCGACACTCCGACGTATTCATGCATGCAGTGATGGGGATGACAGTACAGTCCATAGACAACAACGGAATCATGTTGTACATTCAATAAAAATTTAAAAAATAAAGAAGAAGAAGCAGAAGAAACCCCCAAAAATAACATGTCGGTAAATTGCAGTCTGGGTGTTCGTGTCTAAGCCTGGCCTGATACGCAGAACAAATGATTACCTGCTAACCTCAACAAGAATCACATGTATACAGTGAATCGTAACGCCGTCCCCACCCCACCTAGCCCTAACCCAAGCACACGTGTATTGAATACCTCGCACAAATGCCCGTCTCCTAATCAGTCTGGGTTCCCAGTCAAATGCTGTAACAGCACTCACGGGCAGTGTTCTAACTTCGTGTCGAGGGGTGGATGCAAGAACGTGACAATTTCACACGTGCGATGCGTGGCTCTGTACCAAGGGCAAACAAACTGTAAGTTACAGAAACTGATTCAGTTTGCTTTGCTCTGTTTGGCTCGTGATTCAGCTCTTTAAATAAAAAGAAAAAGAAGAATGGATGAAAATTTAAGCGTCATATACCGTGCGTTGCCTAATCAGCAGCCATGATCTTACAAAACGGATCTTTCCCCTTTTTCACACACACACACACACACACACACGCACGCACGCACGCACGCACGCACGCACGCACGCACCCACGCACGCACGCACGCATGCGCGCGTTAACTATACACGATACTGCTAGCATCTGTTAAATTAATCCACACAAACGGGTCTGCATTCGTTCTGTAAAGACGACTGAGGTAGGCTAAACTAAAAAAATACACATCACCCTAGGCACCGAACGAAAAGGAGTGAAAAATGGTCACAAAACTGGAGACATAACAAAAGTGAATCTAATCTACTAAACTGTCCTGTCGAAACTTTGGTCCATTGTTTTCTTGTTTTCTTTCTGCATGATCAACAAAGTTAGTTGCAAGGAAACAAAATTGCATAAACAAATCACATTGTTGCTAGGCAACAAACAAACAGTTGAAAAATATCACATAAAACTTGCATGAGATTTCATCGAGCTTTAGTGCAATGCCAGCAAGCAACAACTCGATGAAAATAAAATCTTTTTCCACCCCCGCTGGATTTTTTTTTTTTTTTTTTTTTTTTTAATCCAACAAATTGTACTTACCCAAGAGAGACTAAGCGTGTTGCATAAAAAAAATATAATTCACAACTTCCGAACACTGTACAAACAACTGTTCGTTTGAATGCAAACGATGTCGATTACAAAAAAGAGAAAAAAAAGAGGATATTTCTTCATAACGTGAGGAAATCATGATACTTCAAAAGCTATCCGCATGTCAAGTTGCAGCAAACTTGCTGAGAGAAATCTTTACGGTTCTGACTGGTTTTTGACATTTCACAACAAAGAAATGCTCAGCAATGTTGGCATTGTCAACAACAACAGCAACCACAACAACAAAAAACGCCTTCACTTTCAGTTTTGGAACCTTTCAAGTCTATAGAACACTTTCAGTTTTGAAACCTTTCAATCTACAGAATTACCATCAAAAAAGAAAGAAAAAAGGTTAAGCATCAAAACCGAAATCTACACGAAATCTACTGTAAGTTATACAGTCAAGTGTATGTAAACATCATACATGCCAAATACAAATTCAAAATACAGTTAAGACACCCCATCCCCGCCCCACCCACGACCCCGAGTTTAAAGCAGTTAATGTGAAATAAACCTCCACATACTGTCACTGCAGTTTCGATCCCAGGTGTGTAAGCTGTGGTTATTACTTACGGTTATTTCTTCTGAACAGATACGTACTAACACCTGTAGTATTATCACAGATGTCAAAAAGACACGAATTCAATCTTCTCATGTGACTGGAAAATTGATTCAAATGGTATTGGGTACATTACGAACCAAACCAAAAGCAGAATGTCAAAATCAAACATAATTACATATACTAACCCGGACAGATGCAAATTCTAATCCAACACCAATGCGACAGGCTATAGCCTCGATCTTTTAAAACCGCTAACATCGCGTTTGTTGTCTGGTAAGGAATCACACACTTCACGGATAGACCGAATAATAGCCATTCGCTGTTGTTGTTGGGGTTTTTTTTGTGTGTGTGTGTGTGTGTGTGTGTGTGTGTGTGTGTGTGTGTGTGTGTGTGTGTGTGTGTGTGTGTGTGTGTGTGTTTTCCGCTGGTCTCTACCTTTATACATTTTTTTTATTTTTATTTTTAACACCATGCTTTGAAAGTAGTCTTTCCTCGGACTGATGAAGGCAACGAAATTTTGACATTTTCCCCGAGAAAAAAAAGAAAGGAAAAAACAACAACAAAAAAACAACAGCAACAAAACAACCAGAATCGAAACCGGCATTAACAAAAGGCCTAATCGCTGGTTACAGTCTGGGATCGAAGTACCTGCCAGATGGATGGCAAAGGGCGAAGTCGATTCACTATGTTAAACGACTTTTTCTGTTTCGTCTGGCATCTCTGGGACATAACTTCTTGTTATTCTAAACTCTTCGTCGTTACACGTTTCAAGACGATGTCTATGATCTGTGAAAATGCGGTTTCTGCTGAGAGTTCTCTCCTCCTTCGTTCAGGCTGATGTACGATGGCCGCCATTTTGGAGCGATTCAGTCGGCGTTAGAGGCTAGAAAATCAACGACGTTGCAGACTTCGGCGGACAAAAACAACAACAACAACAGGCCAGCTTAGGACTGGATGATAGGCTTCGTGCTCTGTCATGATTACCACAGGCTTAGTACTTCGCCCTGATTACCACGTTCCGGCTTTGATCGGGAAACTGGTGTTAGCTGGGGATTAGAGGATGTAATCATCTCTCATGCAAACGGGCCCAAGCCCAGGGACTCACGGACTATCCATCTCTGCGTCCGATTAATTCTGCTAGTGCTTTGTACTCCTTTGGTTGGTGGGAACGCATCTCAACGGCGAAAAGGAATCAGGAAAATGGAAGGAGGCGTGTGACGCGGCTTCACGAAAATCAATAGACACGTGCAAAAAAATAAAAATAAATTGCTTTCCAAAGTTTTAAAGTATGACATTGCCATACAGAGTTGATATAAAATACACGGCTGTGCTTTTAAAAAACAAAACAAACAAAAAACAAGACATCGTAACTGAAACAGAATGATACCTGAGTGATGCCTGGACAACCTCCCCCTTTTTTTCTTTTTTTTTAAGACAAAAGACAACGTCGAATGTTTCAAAGGCGACTGAAACGCGCATTATAGTTGGCAAAACTGTCCTAGATACTCGAGTTATCAAAAATTAAACCAAGCCATGCTTTTCGAGTCAAGCACATTCTCACTTATTTGTTAAAATTTATACTGGTACGCAACTGAACAAATCTGCTCTTTGTTTGTTTGTCCGTTTTGTTGATTTAAAAACAAAACAAAAAACGACAGTGCATTTGCTGAAATGTTTTTACTGAAAGCGCCTACGTGTTCCTGGTGACACAGGTGGCTGGGCTCGAGCTCGCTGAAGTAACTGATCCATTTTCGAACCAAGGTGACGCGCCGACTGCCCTGCACAAAGCAGTAAACAGTCTCCGCGCACGCTGTGCCCAGACGATGGAAGAAATCAGACCTACTCCCATCAATATCTATATATATATTTTGCCGTCCGGGCTCAGACCCGAGGCTTCTGACATTGCCATTATTGAGGGATCTTATTAGCTCCAGCCGGAACGTTGGGGATAAAGCTTCATAGGTTCAGTATTTCAGGTTCAGGTCTTTTCAGTGTTAAAAAGCCCCATGTCAGGTTTATCATCAGCTAGGCCTGCGATAATCTTTACGACATGACAAACTCCAATACTGAAGTCCCCGAAGTTGGAATGCAGCTGCCAGGGAGGCGTGGGTAACACCGCTGCCCTTGTATGCAGGGCAGTGTTTACAGGTGTGGGGAATCGGCTTCACACGCTACCTTCTCACTCAGCATTGGTCAACATGGATTTGTTGTTTTGTTGTTGTTTTGGGGGTTTTTTTGTTTTTGTTTTCTGTGTGTGTGTATGAAGGGGGGGAGGGGCGGGAGGTGGGGGGGGGGGGATTGAGGAACGCTAACAAACAAACAAATATCTCGCTGTTTTCCGTAGAAGATCATACCAGCATTGTACATATTGCAGAATTCGAAGAGGTCCAGATCAACGCACCCTGAACTTCTCATTCAGCATTGTGTAAACATCAGGGTTTTTACAGCTAAGGAAAGTTAACAAGCAAACAAACATCTCACTGTTTTCCGTAGAAGATCTTATCGTGGGAATTGCCGAATTTTCGACGAGGTCCAGATCAATACTGAACCTATGAGGCTCATTCAAAACACGACAACCGACCCCTACCCCCAAAACAAAAACAAAAAACAACAACAACAACAAAAACACACACACACAACAACTGCACAACCCTCTGCCCTCAAAAGGAGAGCCGAGTTTAAGTATAAATACAACGGGGTCCAACCCATCTGACGTTAACCCCGCGATTTGGGTAAACATCAAAAGGAGATCATTCACCGCCCGTGTTAATGCCACCAGTAACTTCCGGCGGACGACGTGGCGATGCAAGTTAACGACTCATTTTGGTGCTGACAGTGTAGCTCTAGGCACAGGCTTCCTTCTCTACAGCCCCAGGGTTTTCTGTCCGCGCCTGTATCTTGCAGCAGACAACGCCGCAATAATGATAATTACAACAAAAACTTCAACGCGCAAATTAAAACATAAAAACGAATCATATGTTGCTGGTGTAGCGTTTGGTACAGTTCCTTTCTCACCAGTCTCCAGAAAGATCTGTCCCTTCCAATATCTCTCCGGATCTCCAGAAATTTCTGTCCCTTCCAGTACCTCTCCGGAGACAATCTGGCGTTAAACGACCCTAACAGACAAACCTGCTTCCCGCCACATATTTACCATGGACACAAAACTGCCCTGATGTGTCCAAGAATAAGTCAAAGCTGTGATGGACAAAAGCGGACCTGCTGTGTCTGTCTGTAAGTCAAAGTTGTGATGGACAAAAATGGACTTATGTCTCTGTCTACAAGTCAAAGTTGCGATGGACAGAAATAGACTTGATGTGTCTGTCTAGAAGACAAAGCTGCGACGGCCAAAAAATGGACTTGATGTGTCTGTCTACAAGTCAAAGCTGCAATGGACAAGAATGGACTTGATGTGTCTGTCTACAAGTCAAAGCTGCAATGGACAAGAATGGACTTGATGTGTCTGTCTACAAGTCAAAGTTGCGATGGCCAAAGAACGGACTTGATGTGTCTCTCTACAAGTCAAAGTTGCGATGGCCAAAGAACGGACTTGATGTGTCTTTCGACAAGTCGAAGTTGCGATGCCCAAAGAAATGGACTGTTTACAAGTCAAAGCTGCGATAGGTAAAGAATGGATTTGATGCGTCTGTCTGCAAGTCAAAGCTGCGATGGCCAAAGAAATGGACGTGATGTGTATGTCTACAAGTCAAAGCTGCGACAGCTAAAGAATGGACTTGATGTGTCTGTCTGCAAGTCAAAGCTGAGACGACCAACGAATGGACTTGTTGTGTCTGTCTACAAGTCAAAGCTGCGATGGCCAAAAACTGGACTGGGATGTGTCTGTCTACAAGTCAAAGCTGCAATGGCCAAAGAATGGACTTGTTGTGTCTGTCTACAAGTCAAAGCTGCGATGGCCAAAAACTGGACTGGGATGTGTCTGTCTACAAGTCAAAGTTGCAATGGCCAAAGAATGGACTTGATGTGTCTGTCTACAAGTCAAAGTTGTGATAGCCAAAAACTGGACTGGGATGCGTCTGTCTACAAGTCAAAGCTGCAATGGCCAAAGAAAGGACTTGATGTGTCTGTCTACAAGTCAAAGCTGCGATGGCCAAAACTGGACTGGGATGCGTCTATCTACAAGTCAAAGCTGCGATGACCAAAGAATGGACTTGATGCGTCTGTCTACAAGACGAAGCTGCGATGGCCAAAAATGGACTGGGATGCGTCTGTCTACAAGACGAAGCTGCGATGACCAAAGAATGGACATGACGTGTCTGTCTACAAGACGAAGCTGCGATGACCAAAGAATGGACATGATGTGTCTGTCTACAAGACGAAGCTGCGATGACCAAAGAATGGACATGATGTGTCTGTCTACAAGACGAAGCTGCGATGACCAAAGAATGGACATGATGTGTCTGTCTACAAGACGAAGCTGCGATGACCAAAGAATGGACTTGAGGTTTCTGTCTACAAGACAAAGCTGTAACGGCAAAGGATGGACTTGATGTGTCTGTCTATAAGTCAAAGCTGCAATGGACAAGAATGGACTTGATGTCTTGCTCTGAAAGTGAAAGCTGCGAGGAGGAAAGACGGACAGGCAAGAGTATTTTGTTTTGTTTTTCATATCGTGAACTGAGTAGAGAAAACAATGTGATGGATAACTCAATTAACGCCTACGGAAGACTTCTTGCCATCAAGCGGCCTCTTGGTTCACTGTTGAACAAAGTCGGATCCTCTCTCGCTTCACTGTAGAACAAACTCACAGTTTTTGTTTCTAAATCTAATCGATTTGTTTCTAAATCTAATGTAATCTAATCTAACCATCATTCCAGTACCAAAGTGGGGATGGGGCGACAGAGGGAAGTGGAGCTGAACGAAACAAAACTTTGGCTGGCAGTGGCAAGCATCGTTGTTGTAATGAAAACGGAAAAACAAACAAACATAGGCTATCTAAAGTATGATGCTGGGCCCACAGGCGCGCTGCTGTCCTTGTTGAAAACTACGACGGCGCACTTGGCTTTTCATCTGCCTTCTCTTTCGATTTCTCTTCTTTTTCGTGGTCTTTGGGGAAAATCAGAAGCGGGCACATCCCCAGAAAGCAGCCGATAGCCACGCCTATCACCTTGCCCTGGAACAGAGTGTAAAGTGGTTCAGTGAACAGGTAGGATACTCTTCTGCATACTGATCCGTCGTTTTCCTTCTTTTCATTGTACCAACCCATCACCACTAATGCACGTATCTGTAGAGTGAGTGAGTGAGTGAGTGAGTGAGTGAGTGTGTGTGTGTGTGTGTGTGTGTGTGTGTGTGTGTGTGTGTGTGTGTGTGTGTGTGTGTGTGTGTGTGTGTGTGTCAGTGTGTGTGTGTGTGTGTGTGTATGCGTGCGTGCGTGCGTGCGTGCGTGCGTGCGTGCGTGAGAGAGAGAGAGTGAGTGAGTGAGTGTGTGTGTGTGTGTGTGTGTGTGTGTGTGTGTGTGTGTGTGTGTGTGTGTGTGTGTGTGTGAGAGAGAGAGAGAGAGAGAGAGAGAGAGAGAGAGAGAGAGGAAACGTATCCTTATGTCTTTGTAAGCGTTCCGGGCTCTTACGAGATGGGGCGCCATAAATAATCCACTGTTAGTTATCATATGAAATACTAAACGAAAAGAGTGGACTGCGACCCCCCCCCCCCCCCCCCCCCCCCTGTCTCTCTCTCTTTCCTCCTCCCTCCTTCTCCCTCGACGGCCAGTAAACATCAGCATCGTTAGCGGCAGTTTCCCGTGTGGGTGTGAGCCGGTTTGGCCTAGCGGTAAGGTGTTAGGCCACACTCCGAGCACCGTTTTCCGGCACCTTCTTGTCGTAAACCAGTGCTTGGAGTTTGGTGTTAGGTTAGTAAGCAGAAGGACCTCGCTTCGATCCCGTTTCTGCTTTAGCTCTCCTCTCTCTTCACAAGTTGTGGTTTATGGACACTTGTCTTGCGACTGCTCCGCACAATTAATGAAACATTAAAAGGGCTCTCATCGCTACCACTCAGTGACAATCATTCTGGTGGTGACAGTGTAGCATTAGGTGTAGTTCTCCTTTTGCCCCCGCTCTCCTGGGATCTCGGTCCCCGCCATTACCTCTTCGAAGACCACTCGGCGTTAACGTTAAACTAGTTGACTAATTCCCGTGTGGACCCGCGAATGAAATAGAAATGGATCACCCTGTGGCGGGAGGCTCGTCGTCGAAACCGACTCAGAGATGCCGATTCCCGTGTTGAGAGGCCGCGGAACACAAAAACTATACCCATTTGGTGCGATTATTGATCTGACCTGCAGCAGGTCGACCTTATCACCTTCATTTGCATGCCAGCAAAATGATCAGACATTGTATCGTGTGGCGCAAACTCCAAGCGCTTGTTTACGTCATCCTCTCTCCAACCACTGCCATAACGGGTCCGCCGTAGGTATCAGGGGAAACGATCTGCTGACAGCTTTCCGTCTGTGTTCAAATGGCAGTAAATTTGTAAATGACAACCCAAAATGCAAACTCCAAGCACTGGTTTACGACATCCTTCCTTTGGAGGAAGGTGCCGGAAAGCGATGCTCGGAGTGTGCCCAAAATGGTATCAGGCGTTTCTTTTACAACCGCCCTCGTTTCTTACGCCAGCACGTATCAAACCAAAATCGTCTGAATCGAGAGGGCAGTTTCACCCGGGCAGACGCGCCTGATATTTTCCTGCGTGCTTCAACGGTATGCTGCTCCCACAGTCTTATTTGTACCCAAACCTTTCGGAGGGCGCTGACAGCGTCGGTGCCAGACAGATGCACGGAGATAAGGAGTGTCCCTTCAGCGGCGCTACCGATTATGGCAGAGTCTGGAGGAAGGGTGCCGAAAAGCGAGGCATGGAGCGTGCGTGTGCTGATGACAATTTATCGCAAGTCTAACACCCTCCCCAGACGGGGTAAGCCGGTTGTCGATGCTATGCTTGAGGCTCAGTGCAGTTTCGGCGTGCATGCGTGCGTGTGCGCGCGCGCGCGTGTGCGCGCGCGCGCGCGTGTGTGTGTGTGTGTGTGTGTGTGTGTGTGTGTGTGTGTGTGTGTGTGTGTGTGTGTGTATAGTCTGTGTGAGACAGGAACGGACAGACAAAGAGAGAGGGCAGGCGGAGGAGTTACCAGACTGGCCGCCCAGCGTGTTGACTTCATGTCGACCTGACTGGGTGTAAGATGGGGGGTCCGAACGCCGAACTTGGCCACGAACGACTCCACATAGTACGCTGACCTGAGCAAGAAAAGGACAAGCATGAAAGGAAGCTTTTCTTTTTTGCTATTTTTAAAGAAGAAGAAGAAAAAAGGCAACACTAATCGATCATGTACGTCGATATATATTGTCACGGAAACATATGTGTGTGTGTGTGTGTGTGTGTGTGTGTGTGTGTGTGTGTGTGTGTGTGTGTGTGTGTGTGTGTGTGTGTGTGTGTGTGTGTGAACAAAATCTTTAAATGATAAACATGTTGTAAGCGAATCGAAACAATGGTATGTATTCTGAAGTCAATGCACAATGGTTTGTGTGTTTGTGCGTGCGTGCGTGCGTGCGTGTTTGTGCGTTTCGTTTGTTTGCTGTTGTTT
>OY757545.1:7609455-7627718 GCA_963584105.1 Alviniconcha strummeri
AGAGAGGAGAGAGAGAGAGAGAGAACGCCTTTTGCCGTTATTGCAAGAACTGGCAAAGTCCTTACCGCCACAATCATTAGGAAGTTGTCCAGGAATCCGAAGCCAATGAAAGGGAGGGCTTGGTGAAGACACACTGTAATAAAAAGCAGACACAATGAAGCGTACAGAGACAAAAGCAGTCACCCCCACAAACCAGACTTTATTGTGCAGTCATTCATTGTATCATACACCCAGTTTCATTTACGGCCGGTTGAATCCACCTCAGTGAAGTATACGAGCAAACAAATGTACCGTTAGGGACCGTTTACCCTTTCCGTGCAGCGCACAAAACATGAGCCACGAGGCGTTAAATTCTCATTACCGTTACGAGGCGGTTGTCAGTGACTATCCTTGGCCGTCACCCGATACGGCCATCTGTCCTCTCAGCGGGCAGACCGACTTGCGGATGCAATCATAACCACTTTGCAACGCGAATCATACGCGTGCTTTTACTGATTCAGCCCACTGGTCAAAACACACACACACACACACACACACACACACACACACACACACACACACACACACACACACACACACACACACATACACACACACGGACACGGGTGCCATCGGGCAGATTTCTGGGATTCGGATAAACACTGTGCCATCGGGCAGATTTCTGGATTCGGATATCGCTTCTTTTTGGTCATGCAACCGGTGCTCCAAAATCGACTCAGTATTGACCATCCAGAATCCAACATTTTCAAAAATCGGCACTTCTCCCAAGGGTACTGAGCAGCTTAGTACATACTACTTCTTGCAGTCTGCTCCGCGCGCAGCCTAAAGCTTTAGAAAACCTCTGGTGGGCTCTCCGGGAGCCGGTTCAAGTTGGCCTAGCGGTAAGGCGTTAGCCTGGGCTGGTAAGCAGAGGGACATCGGTTCGACTCCGCTTCGGCTCTCCTTTCTCTCCAAAAGTTGTGGTCTGTGGACAGTGTCTTGTGGCTTTATCCCTCACAATTAATGGAACATTAAAATGGCCCTCATCGCCGCCCATGGTGGTGACAGTGTAGTGATAGGTATATACTCTCTCTCTTCCCCCTCTTCCGTACACCCCCCCCCCCCCCCCCCCAGCCCCCCGCCCCACTTTCTCCGAGCCTTGTGGCTTCTGTGGACGTCAAGCAACATGGGCTCTATACGGGATCCCTGCAGAGGAAATCTCTATGGGCCCTCTGCCGCCGAGGCGACTTTACTGAATTTCTGCGTCCTCGGTGTTCCGCCTCTTCGAAGAAACCTTGTCCCGAGGCAAGCTCACCGATCAGCAACGCTTTCGTGACTGCTAGCATAAAGTTCTTCTGATCGTTTCCATAAACATTTGATACGTGGACCCCCAAGCTGCTTTGCTGGCAAACCAAGCCAGATCTCTTCTTCCTTCCTTCCTGTGCAAGTAGCCGCAATCAGACAGATTACATCGCTGCTTGTTTGCAGCGTCTGTTTGTTGCAACACCATGCACCGGACGTTAACAGGCGTTCCCGCGTCAGGACATGTTCTGTTGCACTGTTCAGACTGGACTGATTTGACGTTACTGAAAGGTGTTTTAATGTACTAATTATTATGCTTTAAAGCAAATTCTGCGATGATGCTTTTCAGATATATTTCTCTCCATCTTCGATTTTATTTTATTTTTAATAAAAAAAATAAATAAAAAAAATTGGGGGGGGGGGGGGGGGGGGAGAAGTTAGTGTTTTAACAAATTGTAACTGGCTGAATTTCGATGTACCTTTACTCTTTACGTTGGATTGCCCGATTTATATATATTTTTATTTTATTTATTGTATATTTTTTATCGATTTTTATTAAGTAGTGTTATGTTGATACGTGTTTCGTCCAGAAATTACCTACAAAAGTTGACCGGGCGTTAAAGAACAATTACCTAACTAACTTACTTAAAGATGATTGCGGGATCTTTAACCTGCGTCACAAACGTATTGCGTGCTGTGCACAAAAGGGTAGTCAGACGGGTCTGCACAAGCGTTGACACGAGACAACTGAAACAGTCCGCCACCTCCTACAGTGCATGACTTGGGACTGAGCCAAGCTAGGTGGCTCCTGCAGCAATACTGCAGGGGCTTTGTACCCAGGAGGCAGTGTGCAAAAAAGCTGTGTAATCCGGATCGATAGGAAAAGAAGAAGAGAAGAAGAAAAAGCCCAGTGTGAGCAAATTAACCTAGTAACCGCCCCGTCCACGTGCACAAGAGACGGCGTGGAGCTGGTCAGATATTAACCATCTAGAGTTCGGTGGAACAGCGTGGTTAACACGTTAAGATCATCAGTGGAGACTCTCTCTCTCTCTCTCTCTCTCTCTCTCTCTCTCTCTCTCCTCTCTCTCTCTCTCTCTCTCCAAAATAGAGATCTAAAGCAAACAAAAACAACAGTACCACCATACTGTGTCATAATTTTTAGTTTTATACAAACCATTCTCAGTAAACTTACACTGGAGAGAGAGAGAGAGAGAGAGAGAGAGAGAGAGAGAGAGAGAGAGAGAGAGAGAGAGAGAGAGAGAGAGAGAGAGAGAGAAAAGCAGAGCGAAAAATACTATCTTGTGTGCGCGCGCGTGCGTGTGTGCGTGCGTGCGTGCGAGCGTGTATATGTGTGTGTGTGTGTGTGTGTGTGTGTATGTGTGTGTGTGTGTGTGTGTGTGTTTGTGTGTGTGTGTGTGTGTGTGTGTGTGTGTGTGTGTGTGTGTGTGTGTGTGTGTGTGTGTGTGTGTGTGTGTGTGTGTGAAAATGTTGAGTTTTTTTTTTGTTTACTCCCCCTCCCCCCCCTCCACCTCTTGCTCTAGTTGTGTGTAATATACTGGTTCGTCTTTCTTCCCCTACCCCATACCGCCCAGGCGCCTTGAACTGTCTCTCTACATAAATATATATATAGATACACACACACACACACACACACACACACACACACACACACACACACACACACACACACACACACACACACACACCGTACAGTATTAGCCTACACCCCTTGAGGAAGTCGGTCCTACAGAAGCAGCCGATATATATATATATGCATTCCTTCCATTTTAATCATGGCCGGCTGCTTCCTTCAGTGCGGCCTGTTACTTGACAGCTGCGCAGTGGCGACTTTCTAAAGAATAACCGGAACAGCAACAAGAGTAAAAATAGAACAAGCTAAAACCGTCGTCTTCTGAAGAAACGCCCAGCCCATTGTCTCATTCATAATCGATTTTTTAAAAATTCGTTGCTGTAATCTTCCGGCTCTCTCTCTCTCCCTCTCTCTCTCTCCCCGAGATTGTGGGGGGGGGGCGGGGGAGGTTTCTTACGGTAAAAGCTTCTGCAAAATGTCTTCGGCTGCCCGGCTTGTTCCATCCTGATGGTGAATGCCCCAAGTGTAAGGTAGTCCGCCATGAAATTAGTTTATTTCCCTGCGCCCTCGATCGATATTGCCTTCACGTTGTTCACGCGAATGTGGTCGTTATCTGCACTGATGAGCTGTAGAGGAGTGCATCAAAGTTTGCTCTTCGATAACGCCACACGCCCGCCTTCATGCCAGCACCAGTAAAAAGACCTCCACCTTTCCATCGGCCTCCTTCGCTGTTCCCAAGTGCTGATTAGAGCTTCCGGAGTGGCCCAAAGGGACTGTCGAAAACTGGAAAATGAGGAAGCTGGAACGAGCGACCCGAGGAGAGGATGGCAGTTTGGTTTGGTTAGACGTGTTCAACGCTGAGTTGTCTCCGAAAGAGGTAAATCATGGCGGGGACCTGGAGGTGATGGAAGTGAGAGACTATAGCTAGCACGACACTGTCACCACTACTGAGAATGACTCCTGAGTTACGATGGGCAGCGATGAGAGTCGTTTTAATTTTTCCTTAATTGTGAGGGGCAAAGTCACAAAGACAGTGTCCAGTTTTTGAGAAGAGAAAAAAAGAAAGAAAAAAAAATAGGTAGAAGAGAGCTGAAGCGAAAATCGAACCGCGGTCTTTCCGTTTACCAGCCTAACACCTTACCGCTAGGCCAAACCGGTTCACACAAGGAGGATGGCGTTTCGGATGAGGTACTTATAATTATGGTCTTTGTGCCGAGAGCCAGCGACAGAGCACGGGGCGGGGAGGGGGGGGGGGGGGCTGTGGCAACTGACGAGGAATAAACCTGGATGCGACGATAGTACCTTTTCGGACCCCTAAGGTCAAGGGTACTATTCTATTTGACGGAACTGGGTTTGAGAACGGCGTTCTCGGAGCTCGACAACTCCGCCTCCTAACTCATCACTGGTGGTAGGATGAAAAATGATTTTTATTTTATTTTATTTTTAATGTTCGTTCATCTCACCAATAGCGGAGTCGGCGAAATCTATCAACACAATTCTACACAGAAAGGAGGGGGTGGGGGGTGGGGGGAACAACGTTTTGGTGTTCATCGTAAATGTTGGTCCAGTCAAAGACCTTCCCCTACGGAAGAGGTCTTCGGTCAAGCTAAGCTGCGCATTTTACTGGTGCCACAGTGTCAATCACTCGTAAATATTTTTTATGTTGGTTCATCTCAACAATAGCGGAGTCAGCGAAACCTATCAACACAATTCTATATAGAAAGAAGGGGAGAGGGGAGGGGGGGGATGAAGAACGTATTAGGTGTTCATCGCTGATGTTGCTCCAGCAAAAAACTAAACAAACAAAAAAACTCCCCCTACGGAAGAGGTCTTTGATCAAGCTAAACTGCGCATATTACTGGTGCCACACTGTCACTCACTCGTGAATATTTTTATGTTCGTTAATCTCAACAACAGCGGAGTCGACGAAATTTCTTAACACAACTGTACACAGAAAGAGGGGATGGTGTGTGTTGGTGTGTATGGGTGTGGGTGGGTGGGTGGGTGGGGGGGATTAGCCGTTCATCGCAGATGCTGGTGCAACCAAAGACATTCCCTGTGGAAGAGGTCTTTGGTCAAGCTAAGCTACGTGTTTTACTGGTGCCACAGTGCCACTGCCAGTCACTCGTGTCATTAAGGGGTTAGTTAGCAGTACTTGAATCTTAACGTCCTGTCAAACGTACAGCAAATGACGTCCCTGGTAAAGTGCTTCCCGTCTGCTTATTATATTATAGGACGTCACGTAAGATCCTCAGTGAATACAGACATTTCGTGTATTCTCATACACGCTGAGAAAGGTTTTCCAAAATAACTTTTCTAAATAGCTGGTTTCTCTACGATACTATTCTCGGAACGAAATTATGATGCTGTTCTTGGAAGGAAATTATAGTAGTGCAATAGTGCATTAGTTTGGAATAGAAAAGTTTAATTCCTCCAAAACTTCCTCCTTCCCCACCCTCGTGCACTCTTCGGTAGGTCAGTCTTCAGTAAATGAGTGGTACATGCAGATTTGATAAAGCCGAATATTCTCCCGTCTGCGTCTGTCCTTCATCTCTACTGGTCCTCCGGACGAACGAGAAACTAAGGTTAAGAGTGCGCACGTTCCATGGGAAACCTTCCAGTCGGGAGAAGAGAGTACAGAAAATACCAAAAATAGAAACCTTTTTGTCAGCGTAGACAGTAAAGTAAAGCAGACGGTCACTACTTCGAGCGTACGGCATCGCCACTCTGCCGAAGATCCACAACTGTCAAAAGTTCTTTCTTTTAGGTTTGAGGAGCACGTCAGAACACGCTTTGGGTGCTTCGTTACAGACATATTAATATTCTGCCTTATTAATTCCAGCCTGTCTTGTTCATTCATTTTCATTTTCATTGACCCACACGTTTTTAAACATAAACTGCTGTGTTGAGCAACAGTGAATCATATTTACATGCGGTTTGCTGAATTGTGTTTCGCCAGCGTAATTATCGAACTTGCAAATGACAGGGCATTTAAATTTTTAAAAATGAAACCATTAAACATGCACAAGCTGCTAATTCGTTGACCATATCTGCTCACAGGTTAATGTCCGAGAATCTGGGGTAGCAGAGAAAGTTTGTGCTGCGACAGTAAGTCTCAGTCTTTGAGAAGAAGTTCATTCAGCTTCGTACTTTGAAGACATTAATGTTCTGAGTCCTACAACTGGCAAAAGAGAAGCGCACCTCTGTGCAGCAGACTGGATGTTACTGATGCTTTACACATTCAGCTTGAGCCCAGGGGCTTCAAAGCATCAAACCCCGCGCTCTTGTGAACCGGTTAAAAAAACAAAAACAAAAAAACGACCAAAGTAACATAAATCTGCAAAGAACCAGAACACAGTGGTCACTCCGAAAAGCAACTTGTGTGGCAGATATTCCAGGCGTTGAAACTAATCAACTACCAAGCTGTGTCACATCGAAAGGAGCATGGGGAACAAGTGGGGAGGAGGGGGAACGGAAGGGGGGGGGGGGGGGGGGGACGCTGACGTCTGTGTCTCGGCAACGTCAATTCCGACCGTCTCGGGCACAGACTTCCGGAAATTAATTGCCGAAAAAAGTGACAGGTGGTTGTAGACTATTGACGTTGTGAGCAAGAACCTTACGGATCTGTGCCCTGCTCCACTTTTGTCAGACGAAAGGGCGGTAGGCAAATAGTTGCTGCGTGGAGTGGTGGAGCTGACCCTGTCCTTCGTCACGTAGGACCGGCATGCTGCTTACCTACAGCAGAAGGCAGCAGCAAAAAATATTCCAGACAGATAGTGCCTGGGAACTTCTTCTGCACTGTCTTCGTTAAAAATGACCCTTTGCATATTTCTCTCACCGGCAAACATGTCGAAAAGTGGGCAGTAGCAGTGATGTAATTTTTTTAAATAATAAACAAGTCTTTATAAGACGCCTACACCTAACATAAGCCAGAAGCGCGCA
Source organism: Alviniconcha strummeri (assembly GCA_963584105.1). Taxonomy (NCBI): domain Eukaryota; kingdom Metazoa; phylum Mollusca; class Gastropoda; family Provannidae; genus Alviniconcha; species Alviniconcha strummeri. Next base: position 7,616,270 of record OY757545.1, read on the forward strand.
ACACAGAAACAATAAGGTCGAGAAAATCTATACTAGAACCAAGAGCATAATGGAATCCTGCTAATTACACGAACAAACACATTGCAACACTTCATTCAGCAATGCAGCCTCCGGCAGTGACGAAAACGGTCAGGATGACTGTCGTTAATGCAGTTACAACAAGGTGGTTCCAATAAAGACATATCCTCCTAACCTCGTTACCGGCGGCGGGGGAGGTGTTGGGGTGTATGTAACCAGAGATCTCCACCGTCAACACGAAGGCGACCGATAGGAATCAGTCTCCAGATTACACGCCTCTGCACTAGTTACCCACCCAGACCCGTCTAATCGTCCAACGGCCTTCCAGACAGGCCAGCCAACGGCCTTCCAGACAGGAGGGGCAACCGCCTTCCAGACATGAGGGGCAAAGTGGGCGGGAAGGGCGGGGAGAGGGAAACCTGGTTACGGCTAAAAAACAAAAACAGCTGGCTACGTTACTCATGGCTAAAAACAAACAAAAAACAACAACAACAACAACAACAAAAAGCTGGTTACGTTACTCATGGCTAAAAAACAAAAACAGCTGGCTACGTTAAAACAAACAAACAAAAGCTGGTTACGTTACTCATGGCTAAAAAAAAAAAAAAAACGAAAACAGCTGACTACGTTACTCATGGCTAAAAAAAAGAAGAAAACAGAAGAAGAAGAAAAAGCTGGTTACGTTACTCATGAATAAAAAAGAAAAACAGCTGACTACGTTATTCATGGCTAAAAAAACAACAGTTGGATACGTTACTCATTACTAAAAAAAAACAAAAACAGATGGCTACGTTACTCATGGCTAAAAACAAAACAACACACAACAACAACAACAGATAAACAAACAAGAAACAAACTTCTCGAGCCTATACACCATGTATTTACATAAGTATACGTATACATATGTAAGTCCACGCTAAAATTCCTCGTGCCATAGTTCAGGAGCTGTGTCAGAGTCGAGGTGGACGTCCTGGGCTGTCCGTCCTAACGAACCTTCTGGTTTTCGTAGACGTAAAGATTTATTGAACCGTGCTTCGGCATTGGTCACAACTTGTCCCTAATATGTCAACTGACATCTGAGGACATTAAGCAACACTTGACCACCATTCCTCGTGCCACGCTGCATGGAGGTGTGTCCTCGGTACTACTGTCCGCAGACAACACATGCCGAACAGGATGGACAGATAGATAATTCTCGGATTTTTAACGCCCAGTCAGCCATGAGTGTTTTATCAAGACGAGTACCGAACAGGAGTTAGTTACTTGATATTTAAAAGAAAGCCGAATCGAAGACTCATGCATGACCGAAAAAAATTAAGTCGGGTGAACCGGAAAGGCAGAAATCAGCTTCCAGGCAGCAGGCGAAGCATGTAATGTAATATTTTGACCTAAGTGGGGCATTTTGATAGATTCGGATACTCAGCAGCTAAGACTAATTTCTGCGTCCGCGGTACCCCACAGCTGTAAGTGAACAGGAACAAGTCATCTCCAGCTCTGTCTAATCCGGTTGAAGAATACGTCAAACTATAAGGAACGCAAACACACAAATACATAGAAAACTCACCAAGGCGTAGCTGGGTTGCTGTTGGTTTGACCGCGCTGTCTGCAAATAAATGTAAACAATAACATTCAGTAAACACTTCATGATATAGTGTATCGAATGCACTTTTGGTTTTCTCACAAAGAGAGGCGGGTGGCGGCAGGAGGAGGGGGGAGGAGAGAGAGACAGAGACAGAGAGAGACAGAGAGAGGGTTGGAATCCAGACGAGACAGACAGTGCCATCTGGAGGTTTATTATTTCCAACAATAGTCCCAGGCTCAGCAATTGCTATAATGCTTCTGTTTCTGTACTATTTGCTGAAACGTTTCACTTTTGTTCTGTCCACATTTCCCGTTCATGTTTGCGCTGCTGACAGACATTCTTCTGTATGTTCTTAACTACAGTCTCGTTCTCCTGCATCACAGAGCATATTATATCCTTTTTGTGTGCTTAATCTCACTCACCATCTGATTCATTTCGTGGTCTCTTTCACATCCCCCCCAACCTCCCGCCCCCCAACCCCGGGCCCCCCTCATAAGTATATAGTGAACTCAGTATCTTGCAATCTTTAAAAATCTTTTCCCCTGTGCTATGTACAAATCTCTAGTAGTTTATGTATATAATTATACGCTTATATGCGCCAATGATCACAATGATCACAAGTTCAGGAACAGTGCCTCTTTAGCACGATGGATGAACGTAAATATAGCATCTCTGTGCTAATCTATTTCCACCGTGAATATCCCCCTTTCTCATAACCTTTCAAAATCAAAACTACAGAAACAAACGAACAAACCTCCCTTTGGGCCTCCTCAACCAAAACAATAAAAAATAAAATCTAAAACAATCAATAAAAAATAAACAACAAAATATAAAAACCCCATGTAGTACTAGTTAGTTTTCACAAGGTAAGTAGTGTTAGAGAGCAGCATTTCCTCAGCATGAGGTCCGGATGATTACAGGTAGTGTATTATCATCTCTTTCCATCGTTAATGAGCTCTCTCTCTCTCTGTCTGTCTCTCCCCCCCCCCCCCCCCCCCCCCCCTCTCTCTCTTGTTCTTCTTTCTCTCTGCCTCTCCGTCCCGAGTTTTAATGTCCGCTCAATGCATGCAACGCCACAGTATTCGTGAAAATCTTACACAGCTTCACCTCGCGACTGGCACGAAAAATCGCCTTGAGGAAGAGAGTTGCCGATCGATTCGGCGCTACGATTTATGCCATGAGAAAATTAAATCTGCCACTCGATCCAGTTTACTTTGTTCTGGAAAGAAAATCCACTGTCTTCTTCGTTTCCTCGTCTAACATATATATATATAAATACGATTCGGGCAAAACCCGCTATATCTACTGAAACTGTGCGTCTATTATGTGCTCGCGTCAGATTTACAGTGTTTCACTTTGTTTCAGTGGGGAAGCTTGTGATGTCAGTCTTGTTTTCCTTCTCTCTCTCTCTCTCTCTCTCTCTCTCTCTCTCTCTCTCTCTTAGTGAGTGAGTGTGTGTGTGTGTGTGTGTGTGTGTGTGTGTGTGTGTGTGTGTGTGTGTGTGTGTGTGTGTGTGTGTGTGTGTCTGTGTGTGTGTCTGTGTCTGTCTGTCTGTGTGTGCCTGTGTGTCTGTGTGTGCACGCGCGAGAGTGCGGCGCTGTTGCCTCTCTTGCTTGGGGAAAACTTTTTTTATTTTATTACGGAAGGTTTTCAGAAACAGTACCCGAACGGTTTCCACGTCACACACACACACACACACACACACACACACACACACACACACACACACACACACACACACACACACACACACACACAAACAAACAAACAACAACACACTGGACAGAAACAGACCAATTTTCAAGGGTTTCGTGTACCTGTTGCAAGTAGCTGTACAGAGGGGATTTGCACCAGGCTCACCGAAAGATACCTGGTTCACCGAAACTAACGAGATCCGACCTACGCCCACCCCCCGGTGTGTAGGTGTGTGTGCGAATGCGCAATTCGCCGAAGACAACTCCTTTTTATCAAGTTACAGATGCAGCTTTAACTCGTACGAAACTGAAGTCGTCAGCAAAAATTATTTCTGGTGCAAGCTCAGGATGTGTGTGAAAGTCGAGGTGATCGTCCTGGGCTCCCTGTGTCTAACGGCCAGTAACACGGTCTATGTGGACGTAAAGCAACACTGAACTTGAAAAAGCCACCGTTATTACAAGATTCGCCTGAGTACTCGATGCATTACACTTTTGTTTTTTTAATTTTATGACACAGTTTCCTGACATTTAATGCCTAGTTAAAGGAGAACCGAACCGAAGATGCAAGCTGACCTCAAAACATAAAAAAAATTGAAAATACTTTCATCTGCAGGCAACCAGTATTTATACAAAATAAGCTTTTTTTGTTACTGTTTTTGTTGCTGTTGTTGTTTCGCTTGTTTGTTTTTGTTTTGCCTCGAATTTGAGCTCCTCAGGACACAGGCATGTTGGTTTGGTCTTCACCAATAAAGAGCTGACAAGGGTTGGCCCTCACGTTGGGGTTTTCGCGACTTTCAATAAAGAGCTGAAAATGGCTGGCTCTCACGTTTGTGTTTTTGCGACTCCCAAACATCGATTTTTTTAAATTATTTTTTTAATAAAAAGGACAAGATATCGAGTAAAAACTGCTGTGTCTTCCTCTTTTCTTTTCTGTCCTCTTGTATTGCTTAATGTCCTCGGATGTCGGTTGACATATCAGGGACAAGCTGAGACCAATGCCGAAGCATGGTTCAATATAGCTTTACGTCCTCGGAAACCGGAAGGCTCGTTAGGACGGACAGCCCTGGACGGCCACCTCGATTCTCACACAGCTCCTGAACTAAGGCTGCGCCAGACTGCGAGGCCGACAGTTTCTCCGAGAGTCTTTCTCTTTGTTGACGGCACGTAGAGAGAAACTGTCAGAAGACGCGCGAAGCTGAGGCTAGGGTTTGTATAAATTATGCAGTGACTCCACTCTGGCCAGTAGCAGGGACCGCCGTCAGAAAGGGTACTGAAGCCCACATGGCTGTGGGAATTAAGCCAACGAAGGGAACAGAGAACAGCTGTGATATGTGACGTCCCCTACGGAAATCGAACAAGCCTAGAAGCAGCACTGTAAAGACGAATAAGTTAAACCAGCTCATCAAACAGGGGAGTTGACCAGAGCCTGAAGGACACCACACGAACACAACACAGACCTGAGTCGCCAACGCTTTCACCTGCCATGTGCGCGAGTAAATAACGAGGTACATAAAACCCCAGCAAAGGAAAACCAGCTCATCACAACCATTTTGTATTGGGGCGGCTGGGGGTATTTTCCCAACGGATATGGAAAGAGATCAGACACAAGCATGTACGATTTCATATATCCAGCCCTCGCCCAAAAAAGGGACTACTGTAGTTCTAATTGTACATGTACAGATTTTCTAAGCTAGACGGAATGTGTAGACATCTGACAACCGCGACTGGGTACTTTCGGGTTCCACTCCCGATATCCCCGTCCAAATTTCATTTCCACTCACGCCACGCAGTGGGGCATTACAAGCAAATTCTGATTCGCTACCAGTCAACGATTACTTTACATCCGAAAAGGTTCGGGAGAAAAACAAAGCTGAATGAATCCAGAAGGTCAAAATTGGAAAGGGCGCAGTCCCGTCACAGAAGCGTTTGACCACCCAAAATATAATAGTTCGGTAGTTACTGGGTAGTGCCTATCGTAGCTATGGCTATTTTCAACACAAGAGTATGCCGGCAAAACACACAGGCAAACAAAATCTGGATTTTTCATTTCAAATCGTGTTAAGAACCCTTTAGCTTGCTTAACTATAAGGGCTGCACAGGATCCCAGCACCTAACTCGTGTGACAGTTCCCACGCCTTTTGCGTCTTCGGTCCCTCTACATGGAATGACCTTCTCCTCCCTGTCCGACAGAAACCCTCTCTGGACTTTCAAATTTAATCTTCAGACAAAAATCTGAAACTTTTGTTTAAAATCGTGTTAAGAACCCTTCAGCCAGCTTAACTAAAGGGACTGCAAAGGAGCCTAGCACCTAGAAACATGTCGTATGACAGCTCCCGCATCTTTTCTGTCTTCGGCCCCTCTACGTGGAATGACCTTCCCCATTCTCTCTGGGCTTCTTCAAGTCTGACCTTAAAACATTTTTATTTGTTCCAAAACAATAGATCTGCTATGTTTTTCTGCTCCGCGCTGCTGTCTTCCTCCGCCCCAAGTCGTTGTTTCTTATCTAAGTTGTGTGTAAAAGAAAATGCTATACCCGTGCGTGTGTGTGTGTGTGTGTGTGTGTGTGTGTGTGTGTGTGTGTGTGTGTGTGTGTGTGTGTGTGTGTGTGTGTGTGTGTGTGTGTGTGTGTGCGTGCGTGTGTGTGTGTTATTATACGTGGAACATCAACAAACTAGGGAGTTAATTAGTGCTCGAAAGACATCACGCAAACATAACAACAAAGATCTGAGCTGCCTACGGTAACTCTCACCTGGAACGCGAGTAAATAAAAGGTACATAAACTCTATCAGAAGTACACTCCACCAGTAGCCTGGCGTCTAACTGATATACGGTGAGAGAGAGAGAGAGAGAGAGAGAGAGAGAGAGAGAGAGAGAGAGAGAGAGAGAGAGAGAGAGAGAGAGAGAGAGAGAGAGAGAGAGAGGAAGAAGAAGAAGAAGATCAAGATCTGTCAACTGGGTGTCGCGTCTCCTATTTCCTGACTACTTACACTTACAGTAGACAAAAGTATCAGCTAAGGTACAAACAAATCAACCAAAATTCAAACAAACAAACACAAAAAAGCTCCCGAATTTTTTCTTTCTAATGCATCAAATGCCTGTGTCTCTCTCCTTAGGCCACTTCTCTTTCAGACAATCCAGTCTCGATTGGCCTCACTCTTTCCAGGACTCTAAACCCAGCATAAACCCTTCGACATCCATCTTCCCTCTAACGCGATTACCGCTCGCTCAGCTATTGTTGCCCAGCTACAAACTGACTCTTTCGTCTTCCGCTCGGACAGCAGGCAGCGATGGAGCCGGCTGCCGCTTAGCCGTTCAAACGGTAAATTGTCATTTCTGCTCGTCTGAACCCTAAACAGCCACTCTCCGTGACTAACACAGCAGACCGCGATGGAACCGTTTCGGTTTGCACTGGAGCGGTAAATCACTCACCTAGCCTACATGGGCTCCGATCAGAGGCTATTGACGTTGTCATTGTTGGTAACCCTATCGTCTCCAGACACAACGATGGGGCCAAAGCAAAATGTTTGTGGTGTTAAGAGTTCTACGCCAGGATCACTTTCAGTAATAATCTGCACAACTTCCATCACAGAAATCCCCGAAGTCGGCATACAGCTACCGCAGTCGCAGGCACTTTTATGTGGAGGTGTAGGGAAACGGCTGCACACGCTGCCTTCTCACCCAATATTGGGTAAACCGTGGGGGCTTTAGCAAACGAGCGCTCGCTAACAAACAACAGCAAAAAAACAGAGTCCTCTGCATCTTCACCCCAGCAATCGCTGGCTTTGACCGGGCAGAACACTGCGCCATTGTCGTTTTGTTCGTGCATGTTGCGATTTTTTAAATATTTTTTTATAAGTGCTGACGTCTGTGAAACATCGACTTGCCGAAAGGGCGTTCACCAAAATGTATGCGTTTAGACTCGCCTGAATATAATGGTGAACCCATATGAAAATGCACGAGCTGTGTAACGCATATTATGATATGGCTACATTAGTTTTAACAGATTTAAAACGACTCTACTAAAACGTCCAAAATAAAGCGAAACAAGCGCCAAATCAAACGATAAAGATCCTGGCCGGTTACAAAGAGACAGACAGACAGAGGCAGAGGCAGAGACAGACAGACGGAGACAGAGATTTAATGATTAATGATACATTCGTGTGGCATGTTTTAAACCAAACGAGAAAGTCCGGTAGATTTCACACATATGGCATGTTTTATAATTATACTTCTTGAAAAACTCACCAAAAGATGTATGCGACCAAATCCAGACTAAACACTCAACACAACGAAAGAGAGAACTCGACCAAATCCAGACTAAACACTCAACGCAACGAAAGAGAGAACTCGACCAAATCCAGACTAAACACTCAACACAATGAAAGAGAGTACTAGACCAAATCCAGACTAAATACTCAACACAGCGGACGCGACGGCAAAAAACATACAAAAAACAAACAGGGCAGTTCAAAATGAAAGAATGGGAAGCAAAAGGAATCTTGAAGACCCCACTGCCGACACAACAGACACGCAGTTAAAGTCCAAGGTTTTTAAGTATGCAAAATGACCATCGAAATGATTGACAAATGAGTCACTAGTTTCAGATTTAATGAAATTAAATATAAATAAATGTTTAATTGGGTTTTAATCGATTTTATTTTCTGTAGGCTTCCCCGGAAGTGACGTCAGTCTGGGGAGTCAATGCGGTTGCCATCTTAGATTCTTCAGTAAACTGTGTATGCGTGTAGTCGACAAAAAAAAGTTAACTATGCTGGCCTATTGTGTTGCCGCGAACTGTAACAATTCGCAGACGACCCCAGGTATAACAATGCACGAGCTCCCGCGCAATCGACCCGCAGTGAGGCGAAAGTGGATTAAGTTTATACAATTCAAACAAGCTGACTTTCTTGCTGCGCCGCATCACGCCCATTTGTGTAGCAAGCACTTCAGTGAGTGCGATTTCGCAAACCCCATGGAATACCGCATGGGGTTTGCTTCGAAGCTGACACGATGTTCCGGTACTCTTTCAAAATCCTGCCTGACAGGCTCAAACTGATACGGCTGTATCCTTGTGGGTCTCTCGGGCAAAGTATCAGTATCGTCTTCGGAGCTCGAGCTGGCCATTTTGCAGCGACTCCCCAGAGTGATGCAGTAGGCATATGGTCACGTGATTTGGGCGTCATGGCGACGCTTTCAGTACGACAGAAAATGCCTTTTTTTCCCCTTCTTTCCCCGGTTTGGCCTAGCGGTAAGGCGGTAGGCTGGTAAGCGGAAGGACCTCGGTTCGATACCGATTCGGCTCTCCTTTCTCTTCAAAGGTTGTGGTTTGTGGACACTGTCTTGTGACTTTGTCCCTTACAATTAATGAAACATTAAAATGGCTCTCATCGCTGCCCATCTTAATGCAGGTCATTCTGGTGGTGACAGTGTAGCGATAGGTATATACTCTCCCTCTTCCCCCACCTGCATACCCCCTTCCCCCCCTTCTCCCCGTCCTTAATAAGCCTTATGATTTCTGTGGATGTTAAGCACCATGTTTATTTACTATTTCGAATCACATGCGACAAAAGCCTGTTCCAAGTCTGCTCGAGAGCGGAGAATAGCGCTGTATAAAAGCCATCATCATCATCATCATTTGATTGCACGTCCCTGATAAGCCTTATTATGGTTTCTGTGGACGTTAAGCACCATGTTTACTTACTTACTTATCATTTAACGTCTGGTCAACCACAGAGTCACCTCAGGATGAAGCAGTCTTGGTGGATGAGTGATTTTTGTTTGTTTATTTTGGTGGATGAGTGATTCTTAATTGCCTATTTAACATCCAGTCAACCCCGAAGGACAACAACAACCGCTCGTTTTTAACCTCTCTCGCGTGCGCTTGCGTGTGTGTGTGTGTGTGTGTGTGTGTGTGTGTGTGTGTGTGTGTGTGTGTGTGTGTGTGTGTGTGTGTGTGTGTGTGTGTGTGCGTGCGCGCGCGCGTGCGGGTCTGTGTGAGCGCGTGCGCGCATCTGTGTGCGTGTTATTTTTTTCTCACTGTAAGACAATTTATATACCGAAAAAGGACACAATTCCACAGAATCTACACAACGATCAATACTGTTGCTGTGTTCACATCCGTTCTAAATTACACCTGACCGCTTGACCTTTTGTGGGGAGGAGGTAGCGGCAAATGGCAAAACGTATCGACATATCATAAACAAAACATATAATAGATAATGCGTTTATCCATCCTCTGGCATCTTGGTAGCGAGCTAACGTCTGTTGATTGGTGTCATCAGTGGAATCATAACGTCCTCAAAAACTGAAGTATCGCTCAGTTTGTTTGACTGCCGTGCATATTGTGATGCTCGGCGGCCGCTTTATTTCCATTTTGAGCGCGACATTGTGAGAAAGGTAGACTTGGCCACGATCGGAGGAGGATGGGGGAAAGGAAGGAGGGTGCCGATCTTGAAACTAATATTCCCTGAATCGCTAAAGGTTCAAAGGGTCGTTAATTTCAGTCGGCAACAATCGATTTTTTTGTTTCGACTTCTTTTTGTTTTTCTGTCCGTTCATGATTCCAGGAAGCCAAACCTCAGGCCAGGCATACCGGCCCTGTTGTACTGGCTGGTCTAAGACTCGGTCGAGAACGCGACCAACAAGCGGACAAGTATCGTCTTTCTCAGTCCAGCTGTCAGATTTCCTTCTTTCTCCAACCACAGCTAACAAGTGGACAACATTTCTTTCTCAGTCCAGCTGTCAGACTTCCTTCTCTTTCTCCGACCACAGCTAACAAGTGGACAAATTATCGTCTTTCTCAGCCTAGCTGTCAGACTTCCTTCTCTTTCTCCGACCACAACTAACACGTGGACAAACTATCGTCTTTCTCAGTCCAGCAGCCAGACTTCCTTCAATTTCTCCGCCCACAATTAACTAAGTGACAAGCGCACAAAGTATCGTCTTTCTCACTCTAGCTGTCACACTTTCTTCTCTTTCTCCGCCCACAACACAAGTGGAGAAAGTATTGTCTTTCCAGTGTGTCACAGATTTTTGTTTTGTTTTTTGGTGTGTGTGTGTGTGTGTGTGTGGAGGGGGGGGGGGGTCCCCACTCGCAAGTTCGAACAAATCGATAAAGTAATGTCTTACTAAGCTGTCACAAAATGGTCTCTTTTGTCCCCGCAGCCACACCACTGGCACTGTTTGACCCTGCGGGGGCAAACTACCAATGCATGCATTACATTCAGTCCCCTTATGCTGAGAACCCAGAGATATCAAGCTCAAAGTTTTTTTCGTTTATACCTGGAGCAGGTCAGAACAGCGAGTAGTGATTGGATTTTAACGTCCCGTAAACCGCACAGGGTCATAGGATGATCGAACTGTATTTAACTGTATTTTAAACCCATATGTCAAAACTCTTCTCATGTTTGTGCCCTTTCTCAAGTCAAATCTACAAACTTGATCCGTGCACAAAGTCATAAAACAATATTGTAAAATGAAAACGCACAAACACTTTGTTTTTCTTTCCTTTTTTCAGTCTGACAACGCAAACACGCGCTGTCAGACGTTATTTCAGATTTTTTTTGCTTCCCTCCCGCCCCCCTTTCTTTTTACTATTATTGTCGGACAACACAAAACATGCGCTGTCAGACAATGTTATTTCAGATTTTGCTTGCTCCCCCCCCCCCCCCCCCCCCCCCCCCCCCACTTTCTTTTTACTATTATTATCTGACAACACAAACATGCGCTGTCAGTCAACGTTATTTCAGATTTTGTTTGCTCCCCCCCCCCCCCCCCAGCCCCCCTTTGTTTTTACTATTATTATCTGACAACACAAAACATGCGCTGTCAGACAACGTTATTTTAGATTTTGTACGATTTTCTTCTTCTTTTTCTTTCCCAGAATAATTATAGTATTGCGTGCGTCGCCTGCTGTTACGAATGCCCCTCTTCTAATTTCCGCCCTCTCGGTTGATCTAACTTCCATTTTTCGCTGATCTTCTCCAAATATGCAATGTAACAAGACATTTACTCGCGACATGGTGAATTTGTTCCGCCCGTATGCGGCTTTCGCGGCCGACCGGGTTTTAATTATCAAACATTTATTTGTCACTTGTTTAAACAAGACTCCACCCAGGCCTTCAAACAATGCAAGCTTTTTGCCTCGGCCTCAAAT
>OY757545.1:7630418-7692740 GCA_963584105.1 Alviniconcha strummeri
AGTATGTCTGACTGGTTGCTGGCTTCTATTCCAGTATATGCTGATCTTAAGTGATAAAATATCAGAAAGAACCAGTTAACATGAACCATGAATTCATACAGATGCAAATATCCTTCTCTTTTTAAAAACCCTTCTATGAGAAACAATTCTGAAATGCTGAAGGTACAGTTGTGAGTGGAGCAAACCAGAGTCTAAAGAAAAAAGAAACCCCAAAGCCCTCTATCACTGGTGATCAGTTTGAATGACAAGATCAACGTCTGACCACCCTCAGCTAAAACTGTCCATTTATCTTTCTTCTGCAGAAAGAGATCCCTGATCAATCCTTTGATCAATAATGACATATTCTTTTGGACACTCAAACATACCACAAGCCATTTTATGCATGCAAAACCCCATTCACTATCTAGAGCATCTTCCCCTGTCAGTACCAAAGGAATGGTCATACACAGCAAGGTCTAGTGTACCGCTCTAACAACACAGCAACATCTCTGTTCCCATCTACAGTCCCATGCTTACCCATGTACTTGTGTCCATCTACTGTAAGTGTAATAGTATTACACATGAGATCACACACTGTGTAAGTTACATTGCACATGCCACGATGTACCATATTGTTTACTGTGTTAAAACCACTGGAAACTCAAAGATCACAGCTAAGTCACATCCATTACTCATTCACTGGTTCAGAGGACAGAATCTGAACCAGAATGATGCAGTTCATTTCACCATCAGACGGAGACTGCAATGGGATTAAACAAAAATCATTTGCAATCCTTAGAATCCCTAGTGCACAAGATGGTGGGAATTTTAGGAATTTCTTTTCTTAAACTAACATGAGACATTTCTTTTAAGGACCTAATGCTCAACTGCACATAGTTCATCTGAAGTGGCAAACATCCCCTCAATAGCAGACCACCATATAACACACATACACGCACACACACACAGTTACTCTACACACACACACACACACACACACACACACACACACACACACACACACACATAGAGTTTATCATTATAACACTAAAAAAACACTACAACAGTCCAAACTAGTATAAATGTCTCAGCTGCTATAACTTAATAATAATGAATACTTTGAGCGCCTAACCCGTACAGGTCCTAAGCGCTTACATATTCTTTACAAATACATATTGTCAAAATTCAACACATACAACATGAATGCACACACAACCACACACACAACCGCACACACACACACACACACACACGCACGCACATATGCATACACACACACACACACACACACACACACACACACACACACACACACACTTACCACTGCTCTGGGCACCAGTGAACTTGTGCAGCTCAACAAGCAGACGTTCTCGCTCTTCATGGCTCAAGGCAAACACAAACTCTCTTGCTGCCTCTTCATCATACAGTGTTGGTCCATGAATGTCACGATACAATGTCACAAACTTGTTAGGTATCTGTGATACACACAAAGCAAACAAGAAATTTAATGAACAGGTTTACGGCTTCAAACTTACTTTTGTAGGTGACCCAAACTCTGACAATGTGACCTGTTTTGTAAGCCACAGATAGGGGGTCAGCGGGATGGGGGAAGGGGTTGAGTCAGTGAACATGTGGTACACACACACATTTTTTGCTGCAACATACTACATAGACTCAAATTAAAAATATATATAATTAAAAAATCTGAAACAAGAATGACGGCTAGTGTTTGGATTTTACTTATCACTTTCCTTTATGGTGCATGTAAAGTGAAGATATGATGGGAATTTCAATTTCCTGATGGGTGTTTCAACTATATATACTGAAAACAAAATCAGCAACTGGCTGTTAACCGGCTTTCATTTTGTTTGACTGGTTTTCAAAAAAAGAACAAAACTCAGCACAAGGTGAGAGTGTATGTTTTGTGCATGTGTGTGTGTGTGTGTGTGTGTGTGTGTGTGTGTGTGTGTGTGTGTGTGTGTGTGTGTGTGTGTGTGTACATGTTCACATGTGTGTATGTTCTTGGCGGGAAAGGGAGCTGAGTGTTTGCTAGTATAGCTCTAGTAGTAGTATGGATAGGTTACAGTGATTATCTGACTGGTTTCTGTTAACCACGTTTGCCATCTTATAGTTACAGACGTCACACAAGGTTGAAAAATGTCTAGCACCATCGCTGGACTGCATGTACAGAACTGCTGGAAGAGCACAGTGGGAGGTTGGTCTGCTCTCTCTCGATCTCTCAAGTTGTTCATTCATTCTGTCTCCAAGACTTGACTAGCAAAAGTCACCAGTATGGGGCACAGTATGTGTCATAGTCATCAACATGGGGCACAGTTGGTAGTGCCCTGCATATACTGAATAAGATTAAGAACAGAAATCACTAAAGTAAATCAGCAGAGTGCATACACGTTTCGTTCAGATGGTGGCCCATTATTGTGCCAATGATCTATGTATCTCCCTGTGGCTGTGAACCTCTGGATGTGGCAGGGTATACAGTACTGGCTGAATGAGTGTGGCAAGGGAGCAATGCATCTGAATCTGTCTTGGATGCTCAGACAGCAACAACAAGAAGAAGAGAGAGAGGGAGAGAGATTTTTCTAGGCTTGAAATTACCTACTACAACAGTTTAAAAGAAACAAGAAGAAAAGATGATGAGGCTGTAAAAGCATGGGACTTACTCGTTCATGTGGCAGCCATGTGTGTTTATTGAGAAGAGGTAGATTTGTCGCATGGTAAACACGAGCAACTTGCATAAATGGACTTCTAGTGCTTAATTTCAGACATCTTCGACAAAATCTTAATGATGCTGAAGCCATAATAATTTGAATATTGTGATTTTTTCCTCCTCTCAGCAATCTGACAATGGCCACACACACATACACAAAATACTGTTTATAAATGTTCAAATACAGCCTTTTTTCTAGATATTATCCATCAGCACTTTGTCAACACTGTGCTTCAGTTACTCAAAACTGAATATCGTCTTCTCACTCTTTTGATCAGGCTGATGTAACAAAGTTTTAATTTTGGTCCGATAATACAATTAAATCGAATCAAATACTATTACTAATGACTTGAATAGTACGTAAATTTATGAAAAGTGTCCACACGTACAAAACCGTATGCTGTAGACACTCCCCGCAGTTGCAGGTTCTACCGGCTAACCACGTAAAAAAGCAGTGGCCACAACGCTGATTTCCTAAGTTAACATGCCCATGAAAATAGGACACGGACACGGACGTCGAAAGCAGAAACACCTTCAAACACAATCCTGAAAGTCAAAGTTACATCGAACCGAAGACCGACGCCAGAACAGAACTGTTTGGCACTACTTGATTTGCTATCTCTGTTGCTTATATGGCGTTCTTGCTCGATCCTAACACTTGTGTTTCCCCTGGGATGCTGGCAGTGTCGTCTGCTGCGCTGTACTTCTCACTCACGATGTCTTATCACAAGATTCACGAGTCTGACGTAGTTATGTCCCTTGAAGACTTTGCGACACGGGAGAGATCATTATTTTTTTGCAAAAAAAGTCCGACTGTTTATAACTTAATGTTCTAGAGTCTTTACAAACTTAAAAAGGTGAATGAAATTAAAATTTTAGCGTAACTGAATGAATAAAAAAGTAAATGTATAAATAATTGGAAAACAAAGGCTTCTGTATTATCCTATGATTACTCCCTCACGAGAGGTTTTAGTGGCATAGGCCAATGAGTGTAAAAATTCTTCTTCTTTTTTTCTTTTCTTTTTTTGGCTCGGGGGTTAAACTTTTGACAGGGCTAGCCGTCTGCCTGCCTGCCTCTATCTCCCTCTCTCTGAATTGATCAGATGTTTAACTACCTTATTTGCTGGTTGTATGCTCATAATGTATAACTGAGTGGTGTATTCAAGTGTCCGTCTGGCGCGGTGAACACGCTATGTTTTGTGTGAAAATTCTCATGTGTAAAATTTCACTCACTCATGCTTATATGTATATAAATGATGCCTGTAATTTTATATTTACTCATCAGTAGCTTAGCAAGGACTAGATAGGTTTTTGACTGAATTTAAACTACAATCCTTGTAAAATTAAGTTTTCGAGTTCGAGTTCTCTCTCTCTCTCTCTCTCTCTCTCTCTCTCTCTCTCTCTCTCTCTCTCTCTCTCTCTCTCACACACACACACACACACACACACACACACACACACACACACACACAGACACACACACAATGACTGAAACAAAAGACTCAATATTCAAAATCAACACTAAACAAGCCAAGATGGCAGTAAACATTTTTATTTTGTCCCCATCAGTAGCAGCCCTTGTTTACATTTACATGTGTCCTGGAGATAGGTAAAATGATTTTGACAATGCAACAATATTGCTGTGTGTGTGTGTGTGTGTGTGTGTGTGTGTGTGTGTGTGTGTGTGTGTGTGTGTGTGTGTGTGCATGCGCATGTGTGCGTGCATGCATGCTGAGCATACATGCACGTGTGCATGCATGCGTGTGCATGTGTGTGTGAAGTGTCTTGTTTGTGTGTTCTGTGTACAGTCATGAAACATACCATATGTAACTCAATCAGCAAAGAAGGATGAGTGTAAACAATTGCTATATAAACTCCCTCAATCCCCCCTCCCACACACAAATGGAAATTAAACTAGCACGGTCACCTTGGGATGACAAAAATTTGTCACAAGTAAATACATATTTAAACTCTTTTCACATGCAAACCCATTCCCAAGTCTACAAAACCAATACAAGCACAAACACAATCACACAAACTAACATGCAAAACATTTTTGAAGAGATAGTCCCTTCAAGATTGCACCTGCTAAAAAATCATATAAGACAAGGAAAAAGGACATGCTGGTATTATCAATCTTCCATCTGCTTTAACAGCACCAAAATAAAAATTAAAACTTGTAAATAAAAAATAAAAATAATAAAAAAGCGGAAGGGTCAGAACCAATAATTTAAAAAAATCAATCCATACGGCACCATGCTGCACATACCACTAATCAGCTATTATCTATCTCCTAAACACCTGCTCAGTAAAAGCTGTGGCCTTTCCCTAACAAGAAATAAATATTTAATTTAAAAAAGAAAAAAAAGAATGGGCCATTAACAGAAAAAATGACAACACAGAAAGAGAAACAGGTCAAGGTAGAAGAACAAAATGGGAGAGAAAATAATGTAATATATAATTCCAGACAGGGAGGATACGTCAGACAGCCACAGCCTCCTTTCTGGGTGAAGACTTTAGAGAAACGACCGTTACCAAAATCAACGGAAAACATGAAAGCTGAATACATTTCAGAATGTATAAACTGTGTAGCCCACCATCATAAGCAATAGTAACATTTCCTGCATGTGCTAACAACAAAGTCAATGATACACAAGTTCATATCATCTTCAATGGGGTATACTCCATTATTGTCCCAATTTGAAATCTTCCAGTTGGAAATTAGTGACGTGTTTTGTTCCCCAGTCTACTTATACCAATTCTTACCAAAGGTATACTTCATGCAGAAGTGGCTTGGGTTTTTTCTGCAGCTGTGGGTTCTCTAATGCTTGTAGCAGACCAAAAAAACTTGGTTTCCAAATGTAATATACAAAAGACTGGATGCACAGGCCCACCATTCTAACATAAAGGAGAGTGGGAATTGGGTTGCTGTCAAAATCAGAATCCCCCCACCCCCCTCCCCCAGTGATATACTAATAGGGTTGCCATAAAAATCAGAATCCCCCCCACCCCCTCCCCTGGTGATATACTAATCAGGTTGCTGTCAAAATCAGAATCCCCCCACCCTCCTCCCCTGGTGATAGACTAATTTCACAGTCACGCCAGCTACAGAATTAGCTGGATGCACTTATAGTAATGGGTTTGCTTTCAAGCAGCTGTATCTTAAGACATATATTATTGTATCACCAGATAATCAAATCGCAAATAATCAAATCATAGGCACGCAAAAGGCACCTTTAGAGCCTTGTCTGGTGGATGTGTGTGTAGGTGGGTGGCTGGTGCCTGTGCATGTGTGTTGGACAAGCCTTGGAAAACAAGTTAGCTTTCAAATTCAAAATAAAATTTGCAAGTAAAATCCTTAATTTCAGTTTTGTTTAAACTTGTTATCTCCTCCGTTCTTTCAAATGAATGCATTTTCATGGTGGACAGTTTCCCGGCTACCTTTTTCAAGCATGCATTGTTGAGCAAAAAAACATAAAATACTGCTTTAAAACATCCCATCTGGACTTTTTCACTGGTACTGAGATGTGCACTAACTCTTTCATTGGCACTGTGATGTGCACTAACCCCATAATATGTAAACAGTTAAGCATATGGAAAATGATTGTAGGGCAGATGCCATATCCTACAGTGAAGGGTGACAGAGTTGGTCAATAAAAGTCAACTTCTAACTTAAAACAAAAATCAGCTGTGTTTCTAATCAAAGCTTCCATGTGATTTTCATTCTTTCATAGTACTAGACAAGCCTGAGAAAACCCAAAAGGTTAAGGTATGAACACTTTTACTCAGGCAGGTGAAAGGCATAAAAGGTTATTCATTTTCTTTTAACTTTTATAGGTGCTAATGCCTTGGTGCACACATCATACTTTTGACTTCTGTGACTCTTGTGGTTTGTTCCTGTTAAACTTTGTTCATGGAACTATATGCAGCCAAGCAGACACAGTTGTTTGGGTCTGCTGTAAAAACTGGGCACATTTCTAAATCAGGAAAAGAGAAAATGTTACCAAGAACAGAAAAACAGCCATTGACTAGTGTTGAGGAATCTCCATCTTGGATACAGAAGAAAAAACAACAACAACACTGGACCATTGTCATACTGCTTGTCATATTCAAGCAAACACTCTACACAGACTTTGTTTTTATTGCAGTATGTTTAAATTTTCAGTTGAATCACAAACAAAATCCACAAAGGTGCATTACTGTTTAAACTAATTTGGTTTATATTCAAGTATCTTAAGCCCGTTCTTAATTGGGTGAATGTTTATTCGCGAACCTAGTTGGAAGTATTTGGCAAAGCTAGTTGGTTCTTAATTGGGCCAACTTTTCTTCGTGAACCTAGTTGGAAGTATTCGTCGAAGCTATATTCGGGGCCAAAAAGCTTTGCTCAACATGTTCTGAGAACACTAAACAAATCATAGTTCGTCGAAGTGTCCGAAGTATGTTTGGCGAACAAACATTCACCCAGTTAAGAACAGGCTTTACTCATAGTAGAGAGGGAGGGACATACACAGTTAGTTATAAATAGGTTATAATAATTTCAGTGTTTTCACTTTTTAAATTAATGAGCTTTTAGTAGTTAGCTGAATTGCTCTGTGAGGAATAAGTAAAGCGTTTTAACTTGATTTGACTTAACACACACACACACACACACACACACACACACACACACATACAGTCAGAGACAACAAGATTCAGAAACAGATTTCAAAAAATCAAACATTAGGCAATAATTTATTCTAGCAATCTTTTCTTGCTGAAGTATATAGAGAAGAAGTGTTGGGGTGGGGGGGGGGGGGGGGGGTATGGAGGAGGACAGAGGTCTCAGAGGATATCTTATGAAGTACAAAGAAAAAATGTGCATAAACCCTGTGATACATGCAACCAAAGCATTTGCATCACAAGCAAAACAATGACATTACCAGAGAAAAAACAAAACCTTTATTTAAATTCTGACATTAAATTTTACAACTCAATAATAATGATCTCAAAATCATTAGTTCTTGTGGTGATACAAGTCAGTGAATGACAAAATATGTAATGTATAATTTCAACATTATACATTTACAAGGTATCACTTGTCCATGTGCCTGTGTGCACAAACGTTCTTAATAAATTATCAAGGCATGAGCTGCATGCAGGACACTATAAATATCAATTAACATGCATGCACTGTAATTTGAAAAGTATGCATCTCTGTGGATCTGTTCATTGTCATTGTCATCAATCTAACAATGTTTACCATGTGGTACTTTTTTCTTCTTCTTTTTTGTAACCATGGACAAACAGGATGAAAGATGCATTCTAACCAAACCTCCTGCTTATTTACAAAGTGTACATAGCACTCTCATAATGTATGTGCACACACACACACACACACACACACACACACACACACACACACACACACACACACACACACACACACACACAGAGTTGCATGCAAATACATATGCACACATACACATGCACAAGTCAAACACACTTTTTTTCACACATGCTGTTTACAAGTCCACATACTATTTTGCTTAAATGCTCCAAACATCCCCAGTTTCTTTTTTTCTATTTATTTCTCCTTCATCATACAGTAAAATTGTGTACTCACACAATAAAATCAACCGCCACAACACAGGTATTTTGCACACTGATGAAAATGTACACTTTCAAAGTTCTAGACAATGGCAATATCCAGAGTACTAAAGAGGTAGTTGGCCTTGATTTTCATGTCCAGTTGTCTCTGAGAGGTACTGTCCGGGACGGGGACAGTAATCCCGGGGTGGGGTCAGTGGGGAGTGGGGACAAGGAGCTCTTACCTAACACTGCACTGTCACCACCAAAGTGATTCTGTATTTCTGGGTAACGTTACCACCATCCTTGCTCTTTCCAGCCAAAGTTTATGCTCCAGTGCATGCTTGGAGATGACACAGACTCTGTTCCACATAGCAAGGCACAAAACAGCTGCTCCTGCCTCGACAGGCAATGGGGTTGACAGACTGCTGTTGTCACTGGTCAAAATTCACAACCTTGCATGGCTAAAGAGTACACAGGCTCTCTATGCCATAAAACAAGGCACAAAACAACAGCTTCCGTCCTGATTACCAATGTGGTGTGACCATTTGCTACCAGCAGTCATGGTTCATGATCTTGCGCGACTGAAGATGACGCACGCTCTCCACACTACAGCAAGACACAAAACCACTGCTCCTGCCTTGACTAGCAACGGGGTGTGACTGCTGTTGTCAGTGGCGCCAAACATCTGAAACACAAGTGTAGCCTTTTGTATGATCTTTCAACTTTTAACCAGTAAACCATTATGAGGAGGTGCCACAGTAGGAATGGGAAGTGCTGCTCTTGTGGCTGCTGTAGGCAGACAAAGGTAAGGTGACCCAAAGTTCCCATTAAGGATTAATGAAATATTTATAAAAAATCTTTGAAAAAAACTTAATTCAAAATCAGGCATGGATTTGCATGTGCATGTTTAAAACAAATTTTACAAAAGAGAGAGAAACAAAGAAGACAGACAGTGAGGGACATTCTATATCTTGAGCCTTGACGTGGAAATATTTGACGTGGAAATATGAACACTATTAAAAACACATGTAAACTTTCATACCTCAGGCAATCCAGACACCTGCCCTTTTAAAAGTGGGGGTGGAACATCTGGCCGCACTGCATCTCGTTTGGAGGAGAGTAGTCTGCCCTTCATGTAGTGTTTGCCCGTCTCCACAATTTCCACCTCCACCATCTTGCCCATCAAGTCTTCATCTTTTGGCACTAACACCTGGAGCAGACAGCATAATCTTGTCACTACAATTTCCTAGCACTTTACTAACAGACAGTACCATTTCATAACTTGGCCTTTGTTTTTGACACATGCAGACAGCACAATATATCATCACAATTCCACATTCTACCAATGCAAAGGACCTTACCATAACTCTAGCTTGTCTTTTGGCAACAGCACCTTGAGACAGGCAGTGCAAATTCTACCACAATTCTGTACTCTACCAATGGAAAGGATCACACCATAACTCTACCTTCATCTTTTCGCTACAACACCTCAAGATGAGCAGCAGAAAATTTCAATCAGTCAGTCAAACACTACCAGTAGAAATGACCATGCCAGAACTTTGACTTTGGATGTGTCTTTTGGCAACAACACCTTGAGACACTCACCAGCAGACCAGATTCTACCAAAAAAAGGACCATACCATAACTTTATCTTTGTTAGCAACAACACCCCAAAACAGGTCGTATGCAATTCCCCCTACAAATGGACATTCCATCATGCAGCCTTCATCTTTGGGCAACAACTTAGGCAGCACAAAACTTCATGCAACATCCTGATTTCTGCCTGATTCCCGGGATGGGGAATCAGGCAGAAATCAGGATTTTGCATGAAGTTTTGTGCTGCCCCCTTTCAGTAACACCTGGTACAGCACAAAATTTCACTGCAGTTCCCTTTAATTCTATCAACTGACATGACCGTGCCAGAACTCCCTAATCAGCAGATGTATACAAACATTATACAGCACAGATTTGATTGAAAAACATAAACTTTATTGAAAACCAGATGCAATACACAATGTAGCAGGAACAAGTGTGGTATGGTACCTGGTCATAGCTCTTGTTGTGGGCCACAAAGTACTGCTTGTCATGTGAAATCTCTGTTACCAGCACCTGTTGCTTTTCACCATGCTGAAACACATACCAGTACAATCAAGTCAGAGCTTAGCCAGGACAAGGTCACAAAGTACTGCTTGTGTGAAACCTCTGTTACCAGCGCCTGTTGCTTTTCACCATGCTGAAACACATACCAGTACAATCAAGTCAGAGCTTAGCCAGGACAAGGTCACAAAGTACTGTTTGTGTGAAACCTCTGTTACCAGCACCTGTTGCTTTTCATCATGATGAAACATACCAGTACAATTACCAGCACCTGTTGCTTTTCATCATGATGAAACATACCAGTACAATCAAGTCAGAGCTTAGACAGGACAATGGACCTTGAAGTACTGTTTAGTTGCATGAAATCTGTTACCAGCAACTGTTGCATTTCACCATGCTGAAACACATACCAATGCAATCAAGTCAGGGCTTAGACAGAACAATGAGCCATAAAGTACTGCTTGTCACATAAAATCTCTGTTACCAGTTAGTTCGTTAGTTGGTGCTTTGAGCCCAGTCAACCACAAAGGGTTACATCAGGGATGGCACCTGTTGCTTTTTACCATGCTGAAACACATACCAATACAATCAAGTGCAAGTTCTTTATTGCATATCTTTTAATTTTTTTAATTTTGTTGTTGTTGTTGTTGTTGTATACATTCCTGTCCTGTTGGGAATTTTTGCTACATCAAAATCAATCTGACTGTCAAAGGACAGCCAGCTACAGCAGCCATGTTTCCCAGTCTTGGCAAATTCCTAGCACTGGGGGAATTTGTATGGAATTTTACCTAAAGCATAGAATTTTACCTAGACTACCTTGTTACTACAGGATCTTTAATTATCAACTGGAGTTCAGTGACTAAACAAAACAATAAACAACAAATCCTGCCCCCAAAATTAGATAAAACAACAATACCAGTCACACAAGTAACCTCACTTGCATAACATGACAGTTTTACAAGTCATTCAGATTTTGCTTGAATCCATACTTTGATCAAATATAAAAATAAAAAAAAGTATGTTCTGCCCCCCACCCCCTTACAAAGGGTTGATTTAATCACAGACAGTCAGGCTCAACTTCCTCTTCGAAAGCTACTTACCTTGCCCAAAGATAACAACCAACATAAATTACCTTTTCTTTAATTTTGTTGTTGTTTACACAACTTACCTTGTGCGTGTAAGGATGGTAGGACTGGAAGAGCTCAGACACCATCTTTGTGCGCTGCTTCACCTGATTGAAGGTAGAAACAGCTTAAGTGAATGCTATTGATATAGACTATATTAAAATTAGGATAAAATATGTTAAAAACAAAAAAAGAACAAAAAGTTTTGATGAATGTCTTTTTATGCTATAATTATAGCTACCATTTTCATGAATGAATTAATAATATGACTAAATGTAAATTCCTTGCATATGCTTTCATCCCTATGTATTGTGTGTGTCCATGTGTGTTTGTGAGTGTCTGCATGTCTCTGTGTGTGTGTTGTGTGTGTGTGCATGTGCATGCATACAATCATGTATGTGACAGTGTGTGTGTGTGTGTGTGTGTGTGTGTGTGTGTGTGTGTGTGTGTGTGTTAAAGTAAATGTGTGGAAGCACAAGCAATATTTTTTACACATAATTATGCACATGTCCACATATACCTCCATCAGTGAATGCACATGAACATTATGATTATGATTATGTACATGCAATGTGGGGTGCATGCGGGAACATGTATGTGCATGTGACTGCTGACCTGTGGTGGTGGAATTCGAGGCATTTTGGCAGCTGGGGTGCCAGGTCGAGGAAAGAACTGGTTGATGAAAAGACTGGGGAACTTGTATTGGCGAACCAGTGCTAGGGTTTCCTCAAAATCCTGCATTACACAACAGGAAATTAAAGAAACTGTAACAGTATGTACACCCTCAATTATCAAGGGGGAAAATGTACAATTTAACTAAGTAAATACTCCATCTCTTGACCCTTATTTTTCACAGAAAGAGACAAGACTATCTGACTGAGACACAGAGAGAAAGAACAACAACAAAAAACAACAGGCAAAGTAAAAAAACAGCATCAAAATAAAGAAACACAATACAGTACAGGTAGAACATTTATAGAAACAAATGCTAAAATTACCTTTTCTGTCTCTGTTGGAAACCCACAGATGATATCTGTTGCAATGGTTACATCAGGTACTCTGCAAATGAATAATACATGCCACAATACAATCAACATGAGGCCATAAAGGACAAGTCCAAGGTTAGGGGTAATTTTTGACACGATTTCCGTTAAAGCTTTCTGAGAACGATGATGTAGGTGAAACTGTGATCTGAGGGTTATAAATGCACAAAAAAAGGCATTTTCTGTCATACCAAAAGCGTCACCATGACGTCCAAATCATGTGACCATATGCCTACTACGTCACTCTGGGGAGTTGCTGTAAAATGGCCAACTCCAGCTCATGAGACGAAACTGATACTGATATGAAACTGATATGCCCAAGAGACCCACAAGGATACAGCCGTATCAGTTTCAGCCTGTCAGGCAAGATTTTGAAAGAGTACTGGAACATTGTGTCAGCTTTGAAGCAAACCCCATGCGGTATTCCATGCAGTTTGCGAAATCGCACTCACTGAAGTGCTCGCTACACAAATAGGCGTGATGCAGTGCAGCAAGAAAGTCAGCTCGTTTGAATTGTATAAATTTAATCCACTTTTGCCTCACTGTGGGTCGACTGCACGGGAGCTCGTGTGTTGTTATACCTGGGGTAGTCTGCGAATTGTTACAGTTCACGGCAACACAGTGGGCTGGCATAGTGAACTTTTTTGTCAACCACTCGCATACACAGTTTACTGAAGAATCTAAGATGGTAACTGTACTGACTCCCCAGACTGACGTCACTTCCGGGAAAGTCACATGACTGATGGAGAACCTGAGACTGTAGTCTCAGCCAGCCTACAGAAAAGAAAATCAATTAAATAAAATCTTTTTTTTTCCATTAAATCAGAAACTAGTGACTCATTTGCCAATCATTTTGATGGTCATTTTGCATACTTAAAAACCTTGGACTTTAACTGTTTTGATTATAAAACTTTATACCCACACCACCTCTGAAAACAAAAATGCAATGGCTGATCTTGATGAATGGCAATTTATAAAGCATCCCCCTCACCCCATACTAATGGGTAAACCTGTAAGCTGAAATGATAATTTCTGTACTAATTTTTTTATTACCATAGCATTCTCTCACTGCTAATTTTCTATGAACAAAAAAAAACACTATCAACCAGCAAACAAGCAACAACATGCTGAAAGAAAGAAAAAGAGAGAGGAAAACATGAACAAAATATAAATGAACATAAAACATGCATGGTAATGTAAAGTGTACTAGTAAAACAAACTACTTAACCAATCTGTTTTCACTAGTCATGAAAATTCTAAATGAACAAACAAAGCGCAACAAAATAAATTCTAAAAAAGACTTTTAAAAAAAGGATTCAAAAGAAAAGTAAATACATTTTTCATAAATGAATAAATGCATAATCAGTAAATACACATATATAAAACATGAGGCAAACTCATTTCAAATACCAAAACTGTGGGCACAAGTCATATTACTTATTGTATTGTCAAATGTCATCACTCATCTGCCACAATTGGTATCAAACTAGCCGCTGCAAAAGAAGAAAACTGTCACTTCAACTCATCCATCAACCTTCCTGCCTCACCTTGCTTTGAGGAAATCAGCAACATGTTTAAAGTCTGCACAGCAGTACTCCCTCCTCATGTCCATCAGAACACTGTCTGAGGCTGACTGAACAGGCACATGGAGAAATGAGTACACCCGAGGGTGATTCAAAATCTTGGCCATCTCCTGTCAGGCAGAGAAAGCATAATTATTAGGTGAAGCAGAAACACACACACACACACACACACACACACACACACACACACACACACACACACACACACACAAAGGGGAAAAGAAAAGAAAAGAAGAGCAGCTGTTACAACATTTTTTTGTTTTCGTGGTGTTTGCAACAACAACAAAATTCTCCACCAACTGAAGCCAAGTAGATTAAATTTCATTCCTATTATTGTTTGTTTCTGTATTCTCTGTCTCATCACTGTATTATCTGTCTCATTTTTCATTAGTGTATTACCTGCCTGTTTGTTGCGTGAAAAAGGCACTTTCACTGAAAATGTGTGCATGTTCTGATTGTCTAATTAAAAACAAGCCTTCTTTTTAAACCTTTTGTGTGTTTTAATCTTGTTTCAGAACACTGGCAGTCAGCTTTGTTCCAGATTTGTTTGTTTCAATGGTACTCAAGGTTGCAGGTCCACATAAACATGTAACTGAGTCTGGAGTACATGGGTGCTGGGATATTAACAATTGTTTCTGTGCATGACATGCTTATCAGTGTTGTCTTCCCTGTGCATGAAAACTCAGCTGTACTGAAGAAGAAATAAATGCAAGTACAGAGTTCCATATCAAGCTGTCATAAAAAGTTTGGAACTGTTACTCAGATATAGTTGGTACTCCACATCTTTAGCAACCAACTGGTCCAATGCACATGACCCCTAAAAATATATTAAAAACAAATATATAAACAGACAAATCAAAGTTATCAATTCAATCACCCATTCATAAAATTTATAATTTGAGAAGCCCAGCATACTTCAGTCACAGTTTATTGAGAAATATTTCCAGAAAATATAACATTTTGAACACAGTGGAGTGTCAGTGTTGCTTTTATTTACTCTACAATCAATTTTATTTTAGTGAACTAACAAAATTCTGAATTAAAATTTAAGCTCCAGTAAACCCTACCTCCAAGTGCTCAAGGATGTAAGGGGGGTTGGTCATGCCAAGTCGCATGCGCGCTCCCTGTGGAATGACCTTCACCAGTTGCCATAGCAACTCAGGAAGTGTAACACC
Source organism: Alviniconcha strummeri (assembly GCA_963584105.1). Taxonomy (NCBI): domain Eukaryota; kingdom Metazoa; phylum Mollusca; class Gastropoda; family Provannidae; genus Alviniconcha; species Alviniconcha strummeri. The sequence continues at coordinate 7,645,713 of OY757545.1, forward strand.
AATGTCATGACCATATGCACCAAGATCTTCTGATGTCAGCCATATTTCCACAACACCCTCTGACAAACAAAAAGACATGACCGCAGTCCAAACAAAGTGGGACTAAAAATCAAAGAGATCATAATTCCATGTTACTATTTGCTAGTCAGTCTGGTACAGTCTAGGTGGATTGTGGTACATTCAGTTAAACAGGACAATGCTGCACTTAAAGGTTAAATAAATAAGTAACAGTGGAGCAAGCAATCCAGCAGAAAAACAGCAACAAACAAACATATTGTTAAGCAAGGAATGGTGACCAGGTTCTACTTCTAGTGTTAAAATGAAACCCACTTGCATGATTTACTGATTACATTGACTAAAGAAAATAACCTTCTCACACTTTAATATACAAAACCAAAGGTGCAAACATTCACTCAGTTCACACTGAAAACAGTGAAATATAATTAATGTTTTCTCATTTTTCTTGACCTTGAAAATAAGTCATGGGTACCAAGACATGTATATATGATTAAGATGTACAGCTTAATAAACATTATTGTCATGTTCATTTTCAAAGATCATGCTGAAATGAAATCCATGACAAGGCCCAATTTAAGATTTGTGCTGATGCAGCCAGAGTGCCAATTATTTCCCTCAAAATATACAGTACAAATACTTTATTAAAGTGCTTATACACCCATCAAGAATGGAGCAATTTATACACAAAGCCAATATAAAGAAGTGGGACACTGAGGTCCACTGTCACTTCAGCTCAAGGTCCCAAAGGCCTAAGGCACTAGCGTAAAATCAACAGTTCAGGGGATTTAAAAAAGAAAGAAAATAGCATTTGATAATCAACAAAACCTTTGTTTGTCATTTGTTATTTGTCCCATTCATTACTGACCTGAAAATGACTGTCTTGCTCTCTCCACAATTTCCTCTGGTGGGTAGCTGCCCAAGTCGCCCCTCGCATGCTTTGTTTTACAGTATGTGCACTGATTCAGGCATCTGGAAGTCAAGCAAGAGAAGAGAAAAATCAGATGCACAAATAACTGTACCACACTCTCTATAATTTCCCCTGATGTGAAGCTATAGAAGTGATTTCTCACTTGCATTGTTTTGCAGTATATGTGTGCTGCTTCTGGTATCTGTGAGAAACAAACAAACCAGGAACTTGGATGCAAAAATAAATCAACCATTCTCACTATAATTTCTCGTGATGGGAAGCTGCAGAAGTCACTTCTAGCATGCACTGTTTTACAGTATGTTTTATGTAATGCTTCTGGCATCAGTAAGAACAAACAAACCATGAACCCAAACACTCAAGTTAAAGGAGAACCATTGACAATATGATTCATCACAATCTGAGTGCAAAAGTAACTAATACTCACATGAGAAACATAGACGCATGCACTACCCACTAAACCAACAAATAATCAATCAAGAAATCAAATCAAATCAAGCAGCCTGCCAGCCTTTATCTGAAGGACTAATCTCAACTATGTAACCTGAATTACCTCAACCTTGTAAGCTGATTAACCTCAACATTGTAAGCTGGCTAACCTCAACCTTGCAACGTGACTAACTCTCACCCACATAACCACACCTCTTGAAACAACACCCGTTTGTCACTCTGCAATAAACATACCCTGTGTTGATGGCGATGATTTCAATGAGGGGATTTTTGCGTATTTTTGGCAGACTAAGTGCCGCCCCACCAGATTTCTTTCCAGACTGTTTCTTTTGGCCAAACAATCGCACTGTGTGTCCTGCAGCAAAATAACCAACACCACATGTCACAGCATATATATATACTAAAGACAAGCACATGCACTTCATCCTTGATTAATCATGGCATGGACATATCTCAGTGATAGAGCATCAGACTTGTGACCAGAAGGTCACAGGTTCAATTCCTGGCACGAGCAATGTCTTCTCCAGGGTCAACTTTCTGTGCTGACTTATTTCAGTATCTGTTCCATTGCCATATTATCACAGAAGATCTTGGTCATTCTGCCAAAAATGCAGGTGGCAGGTTATGGGTAAACATACATGCACCCGACATGGTTTTGAATAAAGTTGCAATGTAAACTGGTGCATGGTTGTGTGGTGTTCACAGAAAATGCACATGGAACCAGCCATGGAACAACCAAACAGTTCTCTAAGCACACCACCTAGGCGGATATAAAACAAACAAACACGTGCCATGTAAGGCTAAAGTCATTCCTTCAGAGTTCCGTGCATGCCAGGAAGCAGAGAATAGCACCATATAAAAACAATTAACATATATCTTGTTATTTTGCCTGAAGTACTACTGTATTCATACCAGCCCTGTATCTGAAGTTTTTACTTTAACATGGGTATGAGTGATTGTGTGAAGTCTAATTATATATTGTAGATGTGGACTGCCTGTGGATATGTTTGATGGAATGACTGCTTTGGGTGTTGTGATTTTTTGGTCAGACTGTATCATTATACAGCACCCAGTACAACTTGTAAATGGCACATGTGCTAAACAGGTTTTCAATATTATTACTGTTTTATATATATATACTCATCACATTCACCTTTTAATGTTTCCTCCACCACCTCCACAACCCGATCAATCTGCTGTACACCAACAACACTCAGTCCCTGCACACAGAAAATCTCTTCTATGGAAATGGTACATACTCATACAAGTTAGCATCATTGTGCCCAGCACAAATAATCCTATTACAATTTACATCCAATCTGATTTTAGCAAAATGGCACACAAATGCATGGTGTGTCCTCTCAGTTATGGAACCTAAACTGACATATTGCTGCGGCCATTTCACTCACTAAAGAGACCTTTCAGTGGGCAGCTGGTAGACAATTACTTCTTAACATCTAGTCAACCATGCAGATCATACCAGGACAAAGATGGGGTGATGAGAGAAAAAAGGTCACGTCAGACCACAACATAACAGATGTTATAACGTAACCAAGATGTAATACAACATACAAACAAGCACATTTCAGTTTAAAAAGAAAAAAAGTGTCCCTCTTCCCCTTTGCACATCAGGCAGCTGCACTGGGTTTCTGTGTGGAATGGGGATAGCTCAGTTAGTACAGCATCTCACTGAAAAGCCAGGTGTGATACCGATGCAGGTTTGGGTCCCCTGTGTGGCAACGGATCTTTCTCCCAGAGTGTCTGTACAACCCATGTGTGCAACTGCAGGCATAAACATCTGTGAACATACTTTAAAAAACACCAACACTGGCAACCATAGCATTGCCTGGATACACAGAAATACTACATACACTGGTAGGAATGTGTATGGCTGTTCTTGCAGCTGCTGTGCCTTACACAGGTAAGGTGACCCAAATTTCCAGCCCCAGACAGTGAAGTTCTAAAAATAACAAATAAATTAAAAAAAGAAAAACCTTACGTGCATGTACTGAGCTTTGGGCTGACCCTGTGGCACACAGCCAGCCAGCACAAGCTTCTTGTCCAGTTTCTGGGCCTGTGTGATTTCATTGCGGAAATGATCCTCTGCTGGACTCTTCACTGTGCAGGAGTTCAGCAACCACAAGTCTGCTGCTGCTCTGTCATCTGAGTGAGAGAGAAAAAGAATACATGTAATGCATGTCTAATGCGCTGCAATGCTCCATAATATGTGTATGAGGCTTAAAGCGCAAAACACAAAACATTACAAAAGGAGACAATCTAACTGCATTGCACAGAGCAAGTCTCTGTATTACTCTCTTTTGCATGCACACACATGCATGTGCTTGAGCATGTGTGCACGCACGCACACGCACACACACACACACACAATCTCTCTACCCAATCTCTTCTCTAATGGTGGTTTGAAATATAAAATCTACATTTTCTGTTGACTCCACTACAAGGTGCATACAACCATGACCAGGTAAAAGTGTGCTTATAAGATAAATAAGCCAGTAGCACAAGTCATTCAAAACAAATCTGTTCCCAGCAAAGGCACACATGCTTAATATTAATATTAGGGGAGCTATATCTGAAAATAAAATTGCACCTGAACCCAGTCTACTGTAATTTGCATACAGGTATTCAGGAGTCAGATGGAAATCACCTTATATCCACAGCAAGAACTACAGATTTTTAAACCTCAGTGTTTTCCTATTCTGTCACATCTGTGTGTATACAATAGGTTCAACTGTTTTATTCGGCTTCGTAGGAAATGGTTGCCATGGGAGTAAGAAATTATAAAAATGCACATAACTTAACAATAACATTGTCTTCCATTATAACATGTCTTGCATCACTGTGTGAAAACCAAAACTGTAACCTTTAAAACAACTATTAAATCTGTGATAAAGATGCTGTGATTATAAGGTCTTTGTGCATTATGTTGTTTAATAATTTGGTGTGAAAGACCAACCCACCTGTGATTCTGAAACCATATGCTGCTAACTGACCGGCCATGTATTCACTGTCTGAGTTGTTGTGGGAGCATCCCCATGTTTTCACATATATTGTTTGTGTACCTGCACACGAATTGGAAAAAAGAAAGAAAGATCAGCCTTCATATAACAGTGAGAATGAGATGATTTCACAAACATGCATAATGTGTACATACAACTTATGTTTCTATAAAGCTGTTGTTCTGTAGTCTTACATTAGAGTATCACATACGTTGTAACAAATCTCCAATAAAAACTAAGTAATTCTGGAACAATATTTCTGATGTCCTGTTGGTGGCTGCCCAAAGTCAAAAGCAATCTTACTGCATGCAGAAAATTAGGACATAACGTTCTTGTCAAAACTCTAGCTCATTGTTATGATTTAAAATTAAGACATAACCACTGCATAATGACTGAAAATGTCAGGCAGTTAAGATTTCTAAATAATGAATAATTTCTGGATTATTCCAGGTGAGACACCAACAGATCCTCTGTGGAAAAAAATTCAAATCTTTTCCCAACAATTTTTTTTCTGTGGAACGAAAGCCATAATATTTCTTTGGTGGTGCCCAATGCTATTGCTAAAGGTAGATGCTGAGACCCACAACTCCTTTCACTGAATCAGTGAATGAGATGACATTTGTATGTTTAATTCCTTACACATTACAAGTTACATGCATCTTCTGGCATTTTGCAAATGCCCAGTATACATCCATTTTTCAAGGATCTTGCTAAAAAGCTTTGAGTCTGACTATTACAACAATCAATGAATCACATACTTTTCAGACAGTTCAGATTTGTCTGCAAATTTATTATTATGCAAAATGACAAAACTTTGATGTTTATGTTGTAAGGAACTTCTGCTATGTGTTTTTGCTGACCTGCAACTTTGAAATAATAACAATAATAAATTATCTGTGGCACTCCATCTCATTAGAGCCCAAAGGCAAAGCACTTTCAAAGACATAAGGATATGTTCATTTCACCACACACACACACACACAAGCATGCACGCACATTCTCTCTCTCTCTCTCTCTCTCTCTCTCTCTCTCTCTCTCTCTCTCTCTCTCTCTCTCTCTCTCACACACACACACACACACACACATGTACACACACTACAAATACATGTATACATTACTGGTGATGGGTTGGTACAATGAGAAGGGGAAAAAAAGACAGATCAGTATGCAGAAGAGAAGAGAAGGGTTTTCAGTTTTGACTTAAAAGAAGAGAGTGAAAACAACAACAAAAAATCAAGAAAGAGAGAGAGGAAGAAAGTAAAATAATGTGTGTGTGTGTGTGTGTGTGTGTGTGTGTGTGTGTGTGTGTGTGTGTGTGTGTGTGAGTGTGTGTGTGTGTGTGTGTGTGTGTGTGTGTGTGTGTGTGTGTGTGTGTGTGTGTGTGTGTGTGTGTGTACATCACATGTGTGTTTATGCATGCATGTGCAGATGTGTGCAAGAGAGAGAGAGAGAGAGAGAGAAAGACTAACTCTTTTAATATTTAAATGTTCTCAGGGCTGGGGACATTGTCACTGCACAGCCACATGCTAAAGGTGAATCATGAAGTATCCACAAGAGCTTTATTAGTTTATATAGTACTGTTTGACAACAATAATAAAGTTTTTATCACCCAACTGACCTGGTATGTAACTGTCCCCTTCTGCTTCTTCCCATGCTGAAACCTGTGTTTTGGAATCTCCACTTCTCCGCTGAGATCGTCTTACTCGTGGAATGACAGAGCTCTTACTGCCAGCTCGATCAGTAATTCCAGCATCATGTGAGGAAACAATGTCTTCAATGTCATCAACATCTCCATGAGATGGATCAGCTGGCATGGTGAAGTCTTCCTCTACTAACCAATTTGGAGATTATTTCTGGGGGGAAAACATACAAAAATGTTAGTAGATCATATCTAGAATAGAATAGTACCATCCATCATCATATTCATAGTCACAATCATGATATATAAATCATGATCATATAAATATAACTGATCCAACTGCAAAAATTGGGTATTTCTTACTTTCATCCTGTTGACTTGATAAGTCTAACTGAGTAACTCTGAGTAAATGTGTGCTATTAAAATGTAATTTTAATGACACAAATTATATATATATCTTGAAACAAAATAGTTGAAAACTGGATGCCTTTACAATTAAAATGGCATATAAATGATATATAATGAAAAAGGTGGTGAATTTGAAACCACTTTTAAAAGTTCTCTCTGCACAATTATTACTGAAATTCACTATGTCGGGGGGTGGGGGGTGGGGGGGTGGAGGGGGGTCCAAAAACCATGGAAACTGAAGGGAAAAAACAAACACCTCTTGTAACTGCTGCTCTTCTTTGTATGTGTTTCTGCTTCAGCTAAAATATATATCTGCACGTCTACGATACTGGCAAAACCTGGTGAAATCGATGGGTAGGTCCCCTCATGTGCAAATAGTAAACTATCTGTCCATCCTGTCACTAGAAAGCAGTATGGATGCACAACTGATTTATGCACACCATCAAGGTATCTGTCTTGCAAAAATTCACTGTGCCACAGTCTGTGTTTGTTTTTTAATATTTTTAAAAACCTGAAAATGTAAGTGAAAAATGGCGCCAAACGTGGGACATTTTTCAGTCATGTTCATCATCACAAAAAATAAATAGTTTCAAAATGCCTAACAATAACAACAGGCATCTAAAATGGTACTTAAAAGATCGATTTTCAGTGCCAAAGCATTATGTGGGGACAGAAAGGTGTTTTTGTTGTTATACTCAAAGGAATAAGCAATGATGTTTGTTGCACATCATTTCCACTGACACCGGTCGCTAATGCTGAAGTGTGTACTACTAAAGTACTATTAATTGCTGACACAAATTCAGCAACCATTATATCAAATTCTTTTATTCCACCTATTAAACTCAAGCATTGCTTGCAGAAATATGTTTTACACAAGTAACTTTTCTCGTCAAATTTTGTGAGCAGGGTCAGTTTCGTTTCCTGCAGTAACGAACATCAGGTCGACTCTAACAACCAGACAAAGGTGCTGACAGAACCCAACACACTCAGCTGACCTCACTTGTGTAGTGATGTGTCAAGTTTGAGTCAAAACAATGTGTGATGTGACTAGAATTACCTATGATTTTTCAATATTTTCTTTGTTTCTGCTTCTACCATGATGGAAATGAACATCAGGTGGTGGCACTGTGCCTGATTCTTGCCAGTGCCGCATGTTTTTCAGCCAGCTGGCTGCTTCCCTTAATGACCAATACAAAGCTGACATTTAAACAAAGCTGGTGTTGTTCCTATTGCTTCCCTTAGGAACCAATACAAAGTTGACATTTAGACAAAGCTGGTGTTGTTTCTATTGTTTCCCTTTCTTCAGTACAGCCTACAGGGCAAAAACTGATCATTAAAATGATGATTGTGGTCTTTCCAACCAATGGAGCAGGCACTTGGTGAGACCCACATTCGGCCTAGGCAGTTCCATGTACTTAAACATTACTGACAGGCATAATGTGGAGTGAATTTGTAAATTGTATGAAACCGATTATAAACAAATATGTTAAAAGGTTGACATAAGTCATAACGGAATTCGAAATTCATTTCAATTTTCAGGTATTCTGTATTAACAAATTTTACACACACACACACATGCAAACATACACACACACACACACACACACACACACACACACATACACAGTGCCCCACATGTATACACACAGTGACACATACACACACAAAAGTGAAAAGGCAACAAGCGGAGAAAGAACTGACATACAGGGATGAATGTGGATACAGCCAAAGAACTCCAGGGTACCAGTTCTCTTTAAAATCACATGTGACAAGAGCGCAGTGAGTCTGTTCGAGAGCGATATATATATATATATGATTAGAATGTAACAGTAATAACACTAGCACTAGCAGCGATCACCAACACCCCAGAAGAAAAAAACGTTCGCACATGGTGTGCGTGTGTTAGTGTTACTCTGTGTGTGTGTGTGTGTGTGTGTGTGTGTGTGTGTGTGTGTGTGTGTGTGTGTGTGTGTGTGTGTGTGTGTGTGTGTGTACATACGTGTGTGTGTGAGAGAGAGAAAGAGAGAGAGTTGGTGTTTTGATCTAGACTAGAGAGAGAGAGAGAACTCACGTTCACTGATGTATACTTTTGACGTGTAGATTCGTCCTGGTACAACATATGTTACAACACCGGCAACATGTTGATTTTTCGTTTTCTTCGTTTTGATGTCAGTCCATTTGGTTACACGATCTTACCATGTGTGGCATAAGCGTGGCGAACATACAAGGGGAAGTACTCAAAAGAAACGGGAGACTGTTTACGGCATGCAACCATATATCGATATTGACCAGTCTCTAAATATCGAACCATGACTGGTGTAAGTTTTAACTGATGGTCATAGTATCGATAATATGGAATGTCAGATGAAATGAAATTTATTTACGACATCTCAAGCAGAGAGAACTGAAAGTGTCAAGATGGCGGCCGCTATGGGTCGCCCCGGCCGCTTTCGGCACAGATTTCGTGGTAAATTTCAGTTTTCATTCACTATTGCATTTGCATTTAGATAGTGCAGTGTGTTCTATGGTCGATTGTTCATGGTTCTCTCTTCTGTTTCAGCTCGACATGAAAGTGGAGAAGACATAGTGCGACTTGATTTTGACAAAGGTGAGCGTCTGTTTCAGTCGTCTGCTTCCTCTTCCCTTGCCAAAGTTAATGTTTCGGTCATCCAAGTGATGCACGAGCAGTAATTTAATGATTTTTTAAAATTATTAATTTAACTTATTCGTAATTTGTTAAAAAACAACAGCCACTACTTTCATTTTAAGTGGGGGATGCTGTTTGGAGAATAATAATTAATGATTACAGTCACCGATTCATCATTGGCAGTGGCAGAATGCATCTTTTTTGACTAGTTTTACTTGTTATTTGTGCCAGCTCATCCGCGAAGGTCATATCAAGACGAAACAAAATTCATAAAACAACAAGTAAGAGAATGATTCACTATGACTTTTAAGAGGATTTGCACAGAGAAGAAGTTAAATGAACTGGGAAAGAAGAGGATCCAAACACTAACAGTAACACTACTATTGTATTAATATTACAAAGCTAGTTTTGTTACTTTTAATTGAACAGTATGAAACATGTCGAATGTTTTTGGGGAAAGCTCCATTTTTAAAGCAATGAAATGACAATTAAATGATGATGAATGAAAATATGATATGTATCCAGTTATGGTTTGTGAAATGCCAGGACTCGTGTCTGGAATAAGGTTATTGTGCTTCTGTTCCAACTAACTAGTCAATATATTGATTCAGCAGTTGAAGTAAATTGGAACTAAAATGAAATGACTGGCAATTAGTAAAATTTTATACCTTCTCCAGGAGTTTTTGTGATTGAGCATTAAAAACAAAAAAAAAAACAAAAAAAAATCTGTAAAAACTAAAATTTCTTATTTTTGTTGGATAAATATCATAAAGGGTAAGTTCATGTGATGTCAGCTGGCAAACAGTAATGTGAACAGTGAAGTGATGGAAAATTTGGACACTTGGCAATGGACAAAATTTAAAAAAAGAAAAAGAAGGTAACACTAAAGCCCGTTCTTAACTGGGCGAATGTTTGTTCGCCCAAACATACTTCGGACACTTCGACGAACTATGATTCGTTTCTTAATTGAACATTTAGTTCGCCGAATATGGTTCGGACAGTCCAGACTTTACTTTATTCTCAACTGGCTTGTAATGAGATGCAAGCTTCAGCCCGAACTTGCGGCAGACGCGCAGCAGACAGCATGATGGAAATGTAGGCTAAAGTCAAGTCAAGTCAAGTCAGTATACTTTAATCATCCCTCACAGGGTAATTCAACTAACTACTATCTCATTCTGGGTTCTCCGAGACAAGGCTGCGCCTTCCACAAGTCTAACACAAGTCAACAAATAAACAAATTGCCTTCGAAGCGAGTGAAGAACCTAGCGACACCGTCATCCATTTTTATTTTTGTTTTTTCTCCATTTACAGGAGAGCTCTGCTCTCAGCCAATCAGAGGCAATGATCGTCCAATAGGGCGAATGTTCCCAGAACATGTTGAGCGAAGGTTTTTGGACCCCGAATATAGCTTGGACGAATACTTCCAACTAGGTTTGCGAAGAAAAGTTGGCCCAATTAAGAACCAACTAGCTTCGCCGAATACTTCCAACTAGGTTCGCGAAGAAACATTTGCCCAATTAAGAACGGGCTTAACAGAACCTTACGCTGAAGTGACTGAGTGGGTTAACCTATTTTGGTATTTATCTGCTTAGTTATGCATTAGGAAAATGGGTCAAATGGAAGTGATGGTGGTGAACTTTTGCAAAACATGTTGCTTAACCATTTCATGCTTGTCTACAAGTACAAGTCTGTTTACTGCACATTTAGCCCTTGGGATGCCAGAAATTGCTATATATATCTCTGAGTTTAACATCAACAGGACAGGTGGTTGTTGTTTATGGGATGCGGTGAAACTGCATTCTATTTCTAATAAAATCTGAGGTGCTACTAGGATCACTGTTAGTGTTACAGTTAGGGCCTTGCCCTTGCCTGTTCTTGATCTGTTACTTTTCTGTATATGACTAAGTGCCAAAAGGTGCACATGAAAAGAGGACACAGTAGGTCAGAAAAAAAAAGTATGAAATAAAGTAAAAAGAAGTAGGTTTTTAGAATGTATACTATATTGGTAATCATCACTTCAAAGTGGAAGATAACGACTTTTGAGAAAATGAGCTTTGAAAGAGGAAAAGTATGTTATGTCGGATGTCAGAGATTGCAACACAAAAGTGCTACTGTATGGCTGGTAAATTTTTATTTTTATTCCCAACCACTTTAGACAGATTAACGATGTCCTCACATGTATTTTCAAATACATTTATTGCAGTCTGACTTCTTACAAAAATATTGATGTGTGCTGTTTGTTGCAATATCTGACATCCGACTTAATTAAAAAAGTTACCTTTTCTTTCTGACAACAAAAAACACAAAGTTTCATCCATTCTGCCATTCAGACATTTTAGTGCAGGTAACAGACACACTGGAAAGTCAGTTTTGAGGAATTTGTTTCTTTTCTTGATATAAAGTATGATAATGTCATAAATATGACTTGACAGTGCAATAATTATTGAAGATTCTACATTTCTCTTCAACTACAAATGTAAAAATATATATTTAAACATAGTGCTACATTCAACTTATGATTGTTGGCTTTTAGTTTTACTGCAGAATCATAAATGTCGAACATCAGCTTGTGACAGTCATAAGACTGGACAGTACAACTTTAAACTTTCTGTTCACCTCATACCATCACCGTGACAGTTTGTTGATCTCTCAGGAAGCCCTTGATCCATGTGTTTGTTCTACTCGTGATCCCATAATGGGACATCTTGTGAAGAGGGCCTTGGAGAAGTCCAGCCCACAAGGTCTACCAGTTTCCCTGCCTGAAAGTCATGCGCGAGTTCACTGATTTTAGTGATTAGGCCAAGAAGTTGGGTTTCACATGAGCAACCACATGTAAAGCCATGTAGTTCAGGAGCTATGATGATGTTGTCTTACTGCATGATGCTACTGATGACAATATGCGAGGATCTTGCACTAGTTGCAGACGACACTTGTGAAGGAAATTGGTCGGAATGGTTTTGAATGGTAGCATTCTTAAAGACAGGTGTGATAAGTGTGGTTCTCCAATCTTCAGGCACAGTGCTGGTACTGAATGATGAGTTGATGATCAAGGTCATACTCATAGCATGGGCAAGTTTGTCCTTGTCCTGGTCATGTCAGCAGTTATTGGTCTGAAATAATAAGACAATAACAATCAACATGAGAAACATCATCAACAAAAAATCCTATATACAAATATAATTTATCCATAAAATACAATGAATAATTCAATAAAAGTATCAAACCTAAACTAAAACCAAACAAGCAAAATAAAAAGTCTAGGAGTACTTACTAAACCATCAGTAAATGACTCTTACAAGCCTTACAAAACTTAAACAAAAAGGTGTCATATGTCATCAGCAACAAATTTTTGGGTAACCCTGACGTGCGACCGACTTAATCCTCGTAATTTTTTAATATTTTTTTAAATGTTATTACTGCCCAATTTCACAAACCGATCTTGTCAAACGAAGCGTTATGCCATGTTGGGATGGCAACTGTCATATTTCACAAATGTCTGCACTGTGCAACTGGAGGTCAGTTTTACGCCACATGGTGATCAGAGGTCTGAATTACAGCAAGAACTCATGCTGCAGTATAATTCTTCATTGCGATACTAGCACAATGTTAGCCACCGCAAATCTCACCCATTGCATAAAAGCGACACTTCATACTACTGCGCTCTAACCTGAACACAACAGATCATCTAAATAACTATTAACTAGCTGATTTCATCAAATAAACAGTGAAAAATTGTGATTGGACGTCAGGAATGGTCGGACAGCAGCCTCATGACAATAACTGTGACGTACCTTTCAATGTTCGCAGCAGACGATTCCTTCCACGCCATTCAAATCAAATGTGACCAGGAAGTGTCATGCAGTGCCTTCATGTTTGTTGACAAGTGTAAACCTATAATTTTTAGTTTTTCACTCACAACTTGTTAGACAATCGGACGTCATATATTGCAACAAAATTTGAGGAGCAGCAAATTTTGTTAATGCTACAAAAGTTGTTTGGTTAAATCTTTTTAAAGCTGCCAAGTGATTGACTGCGAGTCTGACTGCATATGACGTCACTTCTGCTCATGTCAATGGTCAGAGTTGTTTCAGTCTGTTGTCGAAGGTTTGCGTTTCGTATTGCGACACAGATGATGTCCGATCAAATAAAATTTGATATGCTTTTTACAAAAGCAACATTTAGTGGAAGTCTTTCTGATGCATGAATCTTGTAAACCGATCTTTCGCTAACATAATAGATGTGATAAATATAACTTTTCCTTGTTTTATTTAACCAAACGACACCGACAGAGACAGGCACTGTGCCACTGTCCGTTTTTCGTGGCTGAATTTCAGCAGTAAAATCACACTTTATCAGATGTATTTCCCAAACCGCTTCAAAAATTTTGCTGCGATTATTTCAACTATATCCTCATTCATTTTCACACACAGTCAACCCACACTCATGACAAAATATTTTTCTAAACAGCTTTTATTCTCAGCACAACCAAGTCACCCATTGCAGACAACCTTTTGGCACTTATATATTCCTGATCTGTTGAACACTTTGGTGGGCAAAAAAACTTTCTTTGCTTGACAGTGCATGCTACATCATAAGATCAGGTGACCACCAGATCTTAGTTCGCAGGCAGATTTTAGACTTTGGTGGTCAGAAAAACAACCTTCACTTGACTGTGAATGGGATTGAGTATGTTCCACCCCCTCTCTCACTGTCACTGTTGTTGGGAGTTTGTCCAGTGTTGCCTTTCAAATGCTTCATTATTTCACTAACAAAGACCATATCAGTTATCATGGCCTTTTAATTTCAAAATAAATTATCAAAGATTATTGTTTTGGGTGCCCCTTTTCCATGCAGTGGATGAGACTGTATGCCCACAGGTGGTGTCTGAAGCTCCTGGATGCTTAGGTTCTTCAAAGATCCAAGCTATTTGTGTTGGTTGTTTTGTCAGCCAGTCTTATCCACTTCCTTATTTTTCCATAACCCCAGTATGCCCAGGACATGATGCACAGTCAGGGGGGTTTGAGTATCGAGGACAAACATCTGGACTTACCATTTGGCTTTTTGTAGCAAACTTACTGAAATCACTGTGTCAGAGTGGTCATAAATGTGTGGTCTGGCTGTCAGTCCCAAAGGCAGTCCAGTGGATTACAATATATGTGTGTGACTGTCAGTGCTGTACAACTTAGAAGCATTAGCTTTGGTAGAATGCTAATGATGTAATGCCCTGCACTGAAGTCATAAGTTACATTGAGATTCAGAAGATTCAAGACGTTAGAAGAATTGTATTTTTTACTGCATATGAAATGATGGGATGTAGTATACATGTAGCACATGATGTGTGTGTGTTTATAAAAATAAATAATGACAGTTGTAGTATGTAAATGTGGATGGAAATGATTTTGGTTTTACATTGACAGTCACGAAAACTTCTGAATAAATGACTGCGTTAAAAAAGAAAGAAAGAAAAGTAAAACCATTTACATAGTTTTCTTCTCTACACCAGTTACCTGGTGCACTGACTTTTACGGTCCCATCTTGCTGTCTTCTGGTTTCACGCAGCAGCACTACAGTAACTGAGTAAGTGGTCATGTTTGTGTTCCTGAATATGATTGTGGTTTCCTCTCATTGCCTTGCGCAGACCCAGCAGAGAATATAAAGGAGATCCTGCGCCACGTAGTCTTGCAGCAAGGCGTTAGCAAAGGGAAGAAGCTGGCCTACCTCAACAGTTTCGTCAAGCTCCTCCACAGACAAGGAGATGACAGAGCCTTGGGCCTTGGAAGCATTGAAATTTTAGCCTGGTAAGTGTGTTACTCTAGTGTGAAGTAGAAGGTCAAACTGTAAAGATGGGTTACTGAAATTATCAACATCTCAAGTTCAGGTTCTTCACAGGTCTTTTCAAATGTTCTTAATGTGTGTGTGTGTGTGTGTGTGTGTGTGTGTGTGTGTGTGTGTGTGTGTGTGTGTGTGTGTATGGCAGGGTGTCTTGAAAAGTGACTCAAGTGAGCCAGTACAAACCATTAAGAAAATACACCTAGGCTGTCACTGAATTAACAAAATACTGTTGATAGTGATAACCGATGTATATTACCTAATATATATCCAAACACACAAAGGGTTCAAAAGAATGCTGGTTTTAATAGGACAGCAATAAACATGCCCATGTTTTGTGTTGTCCTATTATAATGTTAAAATCAGCATTCTTTTTAATCTTTATCTGTAGCAGTCAACTTTGTTTGAGATTATAGTGTAGGAACTGAGCAAATTATTTATTAGTGTACTGATATTTTAATTTTAGCATGTGTTCAGGATTGTCTTTTCATTTTTTTTTTTTATGATTTTCTTTTTTTGGTGGTTCTTCCTTTTCTTCCTTACCTTCTGCCTCTACTTTTTCGTCTTGCTTCATCTGGACTTGTTCTGCAGCAGTGATGGCAGGCTCAGGATAATAACCACACAGCTGTCTTTTTGTGCTGCAGCTTGCAGATTGGCTTACTGCATGAGGCGAAGGAGGTGCGTGCCGCCGTGCTGCGTGTTCTGAGGCACTTACTCCAGGCAGAAGACATGCTTAGTTCCTTCCTCGCGCTGCACATGGATTATTTAGTCATGAGGTCTTGTGATTTGAAGTGATACTCTCTGTCTGTCTCAGGCTATCTGTGTGATTCTCCACTGTGTGTTTTGCATGTATAGTATTTAGTGTGATAAGTAGTGGCACTTTATATGTGCGTGTGTCTGCATGCAAAGACAATAGTTAAAAGAAAGAGACATAGCTCACGGAATATATGATTGATACATAGCTGATACTGTGCTGGGTTTTATGGAAGGTATAATATGAC
Source organism: Alviniconcha strummeri (assembly GCA_963584105.1). NCBI lineage: Eukaryota > Metazoa > Mollusca > Gastropoda > Provannidae > Alviniconcha > Alviniconcha strummeri. The sequence continues at coordinate 7,661,647 of OY757545.1, forward strand.
TAATATGTAAAGTGTAGTATTATTGTATGTGTTTTTTCATTTGTTTTTTGTTGCTTTTGTTTATGCATTAATGTGGTGGTCTAATTGTGATATGATTTTATGTGTGTCCTAAACTTTGACTTTAAGTACTGTTCAGTTGTAGTTGTGCACATTGTTTAATGTCTTGCCTTTTAGTTTGTAACATTGGGTCTTGCTTGTGTACTTGTTCAGGTTGTTTAACAGTGAGTTACCTGTGAGCACCTGTGCATTACAGTTATCTTGCATGTGCAGGTGTCTGGATGTGTGCCTGGAAAATGAAATAGAGCGGATGCATGCCATCCGACTCATCCGACATATCAACACAGTGGCTCCAAAGGAGATGCCCCGTTCTTTTGTTTACTCCATCATTGCCATTGGCAATGACGGGTCCAATGAACATGATCGCTTTGTGCGTGTCTGTTTAGCAACACTGTGTGAAATCGGTAAGTATTATAATATGTGTTGGGGTTGTTAAAAAAAAAAGAGAAAAAAGGTTGGCTTATGGGATGCGTTACTGTTTTTCTTTCACAGTTCAACCTGATGTAGCATGCTTAGTTGATGGGGCATTAAATTGACAAATATCAAATTATTTACTTCCCAGCTAGAACTCGGCTTTCCCAAAGATGTGAAATTTTGCCAGTGCAGCTGTTTTACTGCAGTATCCCTTTGATTAGCAAAAAAACAAAACATGTGACTGCTAGATAACTTGACTTTGGTTGATTTTTCTGGGGGAAAGCCAGCAGCATTGCAGTCACACTGCCCAGCCTACTGATCATATCCTAGTTTGGGAGGAATTTTGCAAGAGTGTGACAGGGTAACTGCTGAGCCCCTCCAGTGATTGTGACACATCAACTCATGAAAATAACCCTGAAGCTGCAGCGAAAGGGGGTAAGAAAGGAGGATCCCGCTTCTTGCTGATGCATGATGTTTATCTTTGTGGTGTCATCATAGTGGACTGTCTATCAAAAGGACATCTTTTTTTCTTCATTAGCTAGCCAAGAGGTTTGTGGTTAACATGGTGCCGTTGTCAGTTCGGTGAAAATGGGTTTGCAGCATTCCGCAATGTGGACCTGGTGGGGAAGTGCGGTGGGATCAGCACCCTCTTGTGGAACATTCTGGACAGTCACCAGTTTCCTCGCCTGAATGAGTCACTGACCTGCACAGTGATGTACCTGATGAACCACCCCCGCTCACGCCACTACATCAAGGCCAACACTGACCTGGAGGCAAGGCGCATGTTTGTGACAGTGATGATACACAAATAATAATACAGGCTCCTTAATGTATACAGTACACAGTACCCTGTCTCTAAACAGTCTTTACAATTTATAAAATATCAGCACAGCAAAGGCATGTAGGCCTGCATCTGGCTGCTAGGGTAAAGATGGCATAAATGTACACACAAAACAATGCCAACACCCAAACCTGTGCTAAAATGTTCTCACCAATCTGTCGGCAAATCCACAGAAGGACAGCCAGCACTGGGATAGTCATTTGAGAATCTTTTGCTGTAAAAATGCTAACCAAGTGCATGCTTTCAGACTTAAGGTTGAAGAGTATCAGAGTATTTTGGCTACTGATTAAAACAAATATTAAACTTGGATGCTGCAACCTGTTGAAGTATTTTTATCCAAAATTGTGAGGGGAGGGCTTGGGGGTGGGGGGTGGGGGCGATTTGCACATTCATTGTTCTGACCTAACCAGTCACACTTTTATATGCCTGTTTTATTCCGTATTTTGAGTTTTGTATTTGGGAGACTTATTTCTGTATATGTTATTTCAATATGTGAAGATCATGCAGAGAGAAAAAAGGCTTACATATCAGCCCTGGGCACTTACTGGACCATGAAAGTTGTCATTCTGCACTGTTATTAACAAAATTATGTCCATTGTTAGTATTATTAGAGAATTTACCTCTAGTATGAGGAAGATATGACATGGTCTGAGAGTACAACTAGGGAAGAAAAAAAAAATGTCACATGATTTGAAACTGTATACCTTACCCGTGTATGTTTTGTTTTCTTGTCTTTCAACAGACTTTATTGGCACCACTGACTGACAGCCAGTTCCATTTGAGTGGGGAAACTTCAGCAGAAGATAAACAACAGCAACTGCGAAGGTAGCAAGGGTCATTTAACATGATCTGTAAATAGAGTAATTATGTTTAATTCCAGATACACATAAAAATACAAACTGTAAAAGTTTGAAAGAAAAAAATACTGGGAACGCTTTAATAAAAAATAAAGTCATGTCAGATTCTACCTCCCAGAATTACATGTGGAATTTGGATTATGTGAGGAGATGCAAGAGCCAATCAGAATGCCAAGAGGTCTTGAGAGTGATGGACATGTTTTACTGATGCTTGTTTTTTGTTGTTGTTAATTTTATCAAGTAAATGAAAGGTACAAAAATGTGCCTGGTTCTGCTCCAGGGAAGAGCTGGAGTCCAAAGCAAAAGAAGAACGTGAGACCCGATTTGTGGCCAGCAAGTTGTCTCTCATCACACTGATGCACACGTGGCCAGGTAAGCTGTTATCATGGTACATATGACGTAAGGTGGAGTTTTGTTCTCTTCATACACATTGCAGTGAGACAGTAATGCCCCCTGCCTTCCTCCAGCCTAAGACTCAGGTGATACACATCGCAGTTGAGACAATAATGCCCCCTGCCCTCCTTCAGCCTTAGACTTAGGGTGATACACATTACAGGTGAGACTGTAATGCCCTCTGCCCTCCTTTAGCCTTAGACTTAGGGTGATACACATTACAGGTGAGACTGTAATGCCCTCTGCCCTCAGCCTTAGACTCAGGATGTGGTGCTTAGTGTCTAGTTCTCTGGTGAAGTGAATTACAGTTGCCTCTGCTGTGAGAGGCATACGCTTTCATGATCAAACTTTCAAGCATCAGTTTACGACAGCCTTCCTTCAACCACTGCCATCACTGGTTACACTGTAGGTCTCCAAAAACTGTCAGCAAGTTCACATAGGGGTGGGAGGGGAGACTCAAATGACAGTAAGTTTGTAACCATGCAGACAACTCATTGCATCAGGATGCATTTTTTGTATTGGCACTGACAGTGCTCACGCCAGCACAGAAAACACACACAACCAAATAGTTAAAGCAGAGCTAGTTTTTGACCCAGGGTGGATGTTCCTGATGTTTACATGCATGCTTAGATGCTGTGTTACTTCCACAGTCTTGATACTCAAACGGTTCACCAGTTTTATGGACATCTCATTGACAGCATGAGACTTGTAGGAGCAATTTTGATAGACAGATGTGCAGAGGTAAGTGGTGCCCCTTCGATAGTGGAACCAATAAGGATACTGGAAAGTGAGGTGTGGAGTGCGGCACAAGTGTGGAGACATTGCACTATTAATTATTAGGTTGGGTAGTGCAACTGTCACATCTAGCTACCTTGGGGAAATAATCCTGAATTTTTCTTGGACAAAATTCCCATTCTCTCAGTAAAGCGGTATAATATTTGTTTTTTTAAAGTTCACACTGCTGTAATCATTGCAAAAACAGTTCCTGCAACTACCATGCTGACAAATGGATGGACAGTGCATGTATTATTTTGCACTGTACCATTTTTGTTGTTGTTTTGTTTCATTTTGATGTAGCTTGAGTGCCTGTTAGCCTCATCATGTTTGTTGTTTCAGGTTTGATACGACTGTGCCACCCTAAAGGATCAGCCTTACAGTCCTTGATAGGAATTCTCTACCTCCCTTACATTGAAATCAGGGTCAGTAAGGTTTACCATCATTGATAGGAATTCTTTCCTTTCTTCTTCAGTCTGGAGCAGCTACAATCATCATTTTAATTATTCTGCTAGTATTCTGCATTCCCTGTGTGTTTCCATTCTGCCGGTTGCTAGATCTTCTCTTGTTGAAAGGTGCACATGTGATTGTTAATGTGCACAGTCATCATAGTATGTTCGGTGCACATAAATGCAGGACAGGCATCTGTGTTGGGTGGACTTAAAAAGTTGTTGACCCTGTCTTGACCAGGAGTCAAACATTTGTTCCTGGATTTAAAATCCAACTTGTTAGCTGACTGCCCACAAACCCCATTAATGTTAAAAAACCAAGGTCAATGTGACATGCAGTCATTGATAGTGAGTCTCTGCTTCTTGTATGTATCCTACAGCTTTTGATAAAAAGAAAGAAGTGTACTTTCTGTTTACAAAAATCATGGTTAGTTATGCTTCTTAATTTGTCCCAGTGATGAATGACTTTATAGAGATATCAGCTAAAGACAAAATATTGTTCAGTACTGGGCTCATTGACTTTATGGTTCATAATAATGGATTTCAGTATTATCAGCATAGTCGGTTAAAAAAAATTGTCAGCTTTATTCTTTATTAGGACAGTATCTTATATTCATCCTGATTTTATTATAAACATTTACATCTGTTGTTGTAAGATTTGATCAGTTGTGTGCTGTGGAAGTTTGGTGTCTTGTTACAAGTCAGTTCTATGTGACAATCGTCCTGAATTAATCCAGAATTTGTGTATATTTATGTTTTCAATACCTTGTTGTACAATTGCTTAGCTTCATGGTTATCTTGCACCTTTAGCTGTAACCAATTGATTCATTTTTGGTTTGGTTTTGTGTTCTTTCAGAAACACATTTTAGAGATGATCTCCGATGTTTTTCGTCTTTCTCTGCCGGACTGGACAGATGACTTTGCTTCAGCTCTTGTCAGCGTTGGTAGGTGTAAATGATAGTTTGTATGGATAGTTGGTGTTCATACTGATGTTAAAATGTGTGGAAATAAAGGTTAAACCCATTTCAAGAAATCTGGAGGAGAAAATATCAGGCACACACAGAAATTCACACAGTCACAAACATTCACATATATGCATGCATGCATGCAAGCATGCACACACACACACGCATACACACACACACACACACACACACACACACACACACACACACACACACACACACACACACACACACACACACACACATCTATATGTAACACCAGTACAGAGTTACTACTACTGTAATGTTTGACTGTTCCCCCAGATCCGTCAGAAACCAAGGATCTGTGGAAGCTGTCTGAGGGGTTTGTTGCAGAAGAAGGATATACACTGCTACCTCACTGTGCAAGCACACGGTATGGCAACAGCATCATATGTTGATCACATTCCACTTTTCTTGGGTAACACTGATGTGTTTGTTTGCTGGAATTTGGGTTGCAGGCTTCCTGATCAGCAGTCCTAGGTGAGACTTATCAAATATTCTTGCAGTTTGTCCTTCTGTTTTGCTCATTTGGTGCTACAGTTGATACAGTGTTTGAACACTGAGCTGCTTACAGGAGATTTTCTTTTCTTGAGGTCTGTTGTTGTTTCGGTGTAACTTGCTGACATATGTTGTTATCTTGATAATTGTAAGGTTAGTGTAATATCATTTATGTGAAAGGACTTTAAATAAAAAGGAAGAAGAAGAAAGTGGTGTGGATGAATGATTAAAGCACTGCACACAGGATAGAGAGGTTGAAAGCAGTCTCAAAACCTACCTGTTCTCTCATTTCTCGCGACTCTACAGTTGAATTTTTTTAAAGCAGTCCCAAAACCTACCTGTTCTCTCATTTCTCGCGACTCTGCAGTTGAATTTTTTTAAAGCAGTCCCAAAACCTACCTGTTCTCCCATTTCTTGCGACTCTACAGTTGAAATTCTGTCTCACACTTTTCTTGTCTTCTGTGACCATGACTTGTTCTTCTAGCTCTTAAAAAATAAATTTAAAAATCTGCCTTCTTCCCCCTCCCCCTGACGCTGTGTGAGTGTGTGTGTGTGTGTGTGAGTGCGTGTGTGTGTGTGTGTGAGTGTGTGTGTGTGTGCATGCGAGTGTTTCAAATGATGTGTGTTTCATATGTATATATGCAGTCTGTGTAGATGACTGATGTTGTATTTCATTGCAAAAAGGCCTTGGGGTTTAGGGTAGGCACTGGATAAATGCACCATTATTACCACTGTCAGTCAGGCATTAACCTTTTCCCTCCCCTTGGTCTCAGCGTGTTGGGCTCTGTGTCCAGTCTTTCTGAAGAGACCAGTAACTATAGTCCTGTGTGAAGCAGAGCTGGACACGTACAGCCTGTGATGGCAGTAAAGGGGGTCCTGGGCAAACTGGTCAGAAAGTCCACCAACACTAGGAACACTAGGGGTTACTTAGTCTGCTTGGTCTTAGTGAGACTGCCGCTGGCTTTCTTCCAGAAAAGAGATTTGATTTGTACATGGGGAAAAAAAATGGTCACACCAATTATTTTTTTTTCTTCATGATTTTATCAAGTTATTTGTTGGTTTGGGGATAACCTTTTGTTATCAACTGTGCGTGTGTTTGTGTGTGTGTGCAGGCCCAACTTGGTGGAAAACCACATAGCTTTGCTGCTGAGCGCTTGGATCAATGCAGGCCTTTTGGAGGTGAGTTGTTCATGGAGAGGGTTCTGCTGCCCAGTGCCATGTGATTGTGATTGCTCTCTCATATCAGTTATTGCTGCTTTTGTTGTTGGGTCATTGTGTTTTCATTTGCTTATTGTTGTCATTGCTTTCTTCTTCAGCTGCTGTTATCTTCCTTGTCCTTCTCCTTAGTTCTCTGGGCATTAAAAGCCAGCTTTCATTCCATTTGTCCTTCTCTTCCGCATCCTTCTGCATCTCCTCTTTTTGCTCCTCCTCTCCTTCCTCTTCTTCTTCTCCTCCATGTTGTCCATCTCTTCTTCCTCCTTCTCCTCCTCCCCTTCACTCTTGTTCATGTCCTCCATCTCCTCCTCTGGCTCCTCTGCCTCCTCCTTCTTCTTCCCCTCCTTGTTCTTCTCCACTTCTCTTCCATGTCCTTCTCCTCCTCCACCTCTTCTCCAATTTCTCCTTCTCTTTTCCATATCCTTCTCAGTTCTCCTTCATATCCTTCTCCTCCATATCTTTCTCCTCCTCTTCTGTTCCATATCCTCCTCCTCCTCTCTGCTTCCATATCCTCCTCCTCCTCTTCTCTTCCATATCCTCCTTCTCCTACTCTTCTCCTCCATGTCCTCCTCCTCCTTCTCTTTCATATCCTCCTCCTCTTCTCTTCCATATCCTCCTTCTCCTACTCTTCTCCTGCATGTCCTCCTCCTCCTTCTCTTTCATATCCTCCTCCTCTTCTCCTCCATGTCCTTCTCATTCTCCCTTTTGTGCCTTGTCCAGCACCTTGTCCAGCACCTCTTCCTGTTCTTTTTGCTCCTCACTGTATTGCTTTATGTGTAGGTGAGTGTCTCGTGAGATGCCTGTGGTTTGCACTTTAAGACCATAGTAATCTTCTGTGTGTGCATGCACTGGTAAAGTCACCAGAATCCTGTCTGTCGTGTTGCAGGCTTTGATAGAGGTGGTGACGAGCAGTGAAGGGCCTCTGTTCAACAGAACCATCATTCTTCTGGGGGAAATGCTGCATATGGTCTGTGCTTTTCGTGCTTACTTGCCATATTTTGTCATTTGTAGTGCAAGTTTTAAAAAAATAATTTGATTTAACATGAACCATACACTTGATACACTGCAGCTACACATGTAACACACATGCACATACTCAACACATGCCAGCACACACACACACACACACACACAAACACACACTTGATTTGTGTCATGCCTCAATAAAAACGTAATGTTGGCCTTTGTGGGGATGCTGTTGAAGTTTTAAAATTCTTTATGATAATAGCCTGTCTTAAACTGCACATGGTTGTACAGCGTGAAAGTCACAGAAACAGAAAAACAATCTTGGAATTTGTGTTTTCGTTGAATGCAAGTCAAGGTAGCATATTTGCTTTTGTGTGTGTTTGTGCTTGCATGCTTGTGAGTATGTTCTGTTATTTTACTGAAACCAGCATATCTATAGTTCATTTGGACTTTTTTTTTTTTTTTAATAGCAGCTCCTTTTTAACCTTTGGGTGAGTAAATTCACCAGAGCATGTTGCTTTGAGGAATGCATGAGCAGTTCCTGATAGTTCATCTGTGTTCTGTTATCGTTTGGCTTTCAGGCAAATGTGTTACTGCCAGCAGAGTGTTACAGTCACAGCCACTGTCTGCCTGTCCTACTCAGCATGGCATCATCCAGCAACATCTCTGGGGTTCAGAGGCAGTGAGTTATTTTCACCTTTCTAGCTGTGGCTGTTGTAATAATGATAATAATGATAAAGAGGATTTCTAGAGCAACCATGTACCGCACAAGGTGGGAGCACAGGGCGCTTTACAGTAACACTAACAACGCACACACGCTGGATGTTGTGAGGAAGACAGTTTAGAAAAAGTTATAGTACTGGTAGTGAACAGGGAATGACTGGAGAACAAAAAAATTAAAACAAAGGTTCGAGGACAAAAAATGTTCATGGTAATGGGAGTTTGAACAGATGATTGCATGTGTTCATTGGCTGTAGTAATTAGTGTATTTTCAAGGATGGTGAATTTGATTTAGATTTATTTTTTATTGTAATATTTTTGTGTGCAGTCGTGCATGCCTAGCAGTGAAGCACCTGAGTGATTTTCATGGTCTGAAGAAGCGTGGGCTGGTGCCAAACAGTTTGTTTCTGGATCAGCTGCTGCAAAATGCTGGCAAGTTCACAGAGACCACCAATCGACACTGGTACCTCCGACGAGACAGATTGTCTGAGTACTACTACAAAAAGGTATACACACTTTCATTTTAATCAGCCAGTTTAGTGAGGTGTCCATCTATTTCATGTGTTTGGAAAAGCTTACACTGCACAAAATCTTTCCCTAGTCTGCTGTTCAAACTTTTTTCAGTGAAGAACTGCACAAAAAAGCTTTGTGTTGAATACTTGTACAACTGACAAGTGCACTGTTGTTCAGATCAAAATAGTGAATCAAATCTAAGCTTCTGTCTTAGTGTCTACCATATTCTTACAATCTTAGTGTGTAGTTTGACTGATTTGCTGACTCTGCTTTAATGTATTATTGCTATGTTTCTGCAGTAAGCCCTGTTTTCACATGATGCAGTCTTGTCCACTGATTGTGAAAGCGTCCACAAACAATTTTAGAAATAGTACATTTAGCAGTGATCAAATCACATAGTTCTGACATGGGTTCATAAATGCACAATGACTGTTTAATTTTTTTATATTTTTTTATCAGAACAATGCATGCAACAAGAGCAGTAACATTATATACATTTTTAACTTGCGTGTTTGCTTGCATCACTTTGAGTGTGAAAACTCTGGGTTAACTGACTCCAGGAAATAAATCTGTCGAGGGTGTAGTAGTAAATGGCAAGCCAGTGTGCTGGCGTGCAGCCAAGTTGTCCGCTGCCGTTGTTTTTCTTCATAGTTAAAGGAACGTTTCTTTGTCTTTCTTCATTGTGCTAGCTGTGTCCGAGCGGGTTCCAGACAAAACTATACGGCCTTCTGTTGGTAGGAATATTGATTATTACATATCCCTGCCATTGCACAGTGTTCGTCTGCTTCTGTTGATATGTCGGAGCATTTGTTTGTAAATTGTTCCATAGCCTGGGGTATGTCAGCCATCGTGCAATGCCAGCATGCCAGGTGACTGGGTATAGTGGTAACTCTGATTGCTATCAATGCAAGTATTACTTCTAGTGTTCGGCGTCAACTTGGACAGACTGTTCTTTTACCTTTGTACAGATTCATTGCTTTGAAAGTACTGACACTTTGGGAGAAATGGAGATTTTTTTTACACCCAACTGGATTCCTTAGCTTTCCAGCAAAAACAAAACAGCATCTGTGTATTCTTTAAGGAGAAGAACGTTGTTTTATTTTTACTTCCTGCTATGCAGGATTGTTCAGAGTAGTTGGACGTATCATTGTGCATTCAAAGTGATGTATTCTTTGTAAACTGTATCGTGCATCATTTTTCCTTTGCTTGCTTTTGTGTTGAGTTTGTGACTAATTGGTGTAGCCCTTGTTCTGTGATGTAAAACAGTAGTGGCACCTTGTAAGTTGGATTTCAGCTTCTTTAAAGGTAGACGGAGCCTGGTTTTGCCAAATTCTGCATTGCATTCTTGTGCCAGTGTGGCAGAAAACCAGACCGACTGTGTGGCACATTGGATAAAAACATTTGATCTTGTGCTTCCATGTAAAACGTACCCCTTGGCACTTGGCAGTTCCATAATGTCCAACCTTAACATTATGAAGATTGACACATTTAATGCATGCTGGGTTATTTGGATGGTTGGGCATTCAGATTTCACATTGATGTTGGATTTGATGGATTGTTAGGTTCCAAAGTGAGTGGCAGACTGAGTTCAACATGTAGGTTGAATCACAAATCTTGATAGGGAATGCAGTTTGAACCAAGTGAATAATAACTCAAAGTGCAGGGGTGTTGAAAAAGTTGTCCGCATATTGGTTGTGCTTTTGATAGTCAACTTGTGGCATGCTTCATGTTTAAATCATCAGCATTGTATTCAGTCTGTCTGATTTGTAGAGCCCACTAGTGTGCTGCAAGAGTTTCCACTGTGAAAGTGCTCTATGAGACTATGTGGCTGCTGAGAGCACTGTGGGAGTGAAATGATTAAAGATTGAATCACAAGCTTTTCATGTCATAACTAGTAGTTTATACTCACATTCTGAATCTCATTTGGGTGAGGTTAATGTTTTGCTTGCTTTGGCTTAGAACGTGTGTAGCGCTTTGCCGTGTATGTGGAAAGTACATTGTATGGAGAAATCCCTTGTTGGGCATGGATGAATTATTGAACAGTTTGTTGCAGCTGCCTTTTTTTCACATTTGTGAATTATATTGAGTTTGAAATCCATGTTGATGGTATGATAGTCATTGAATTAGGCTCTTCATGTTCATTCCAGATTTTGTGGCTTTGGCCTTCTTTTGGAAAAACAAACACACAAAAAAACCTTTCTTTTTTAAGCAATTGGGGTTATTTTGATTTTGAGTTATCTGAATGTACTCTTCTTGCAGATTTTTTTTTTTTTTTAAACATTGCACAGTTTGCACATTGTTATTTGGACATGCAATAATCACTTGTAGTCAGGTGGCTATGAAATGGTTGCTAATGAAGATGTTGAAGGGGAATTCAGTCAGTCGTTCAAAAAAAACATGGATAGAATTAATTAGACCTCACCTAATTAATACAAACAAGGGAATTAATTAGACCTCCAAATCCATCCCAAAACCCCAACGACCAAGACCTGATTCACCTATGGTAACTCTCACCTGGCATGCAAGTAAATGTGAGGTGTATAGACACCAGCAGAGGTGCATCCTTTGGCCACCAGAGCTACATTATGTACATTGTATTTACTCACGTGCCAGGTGAGAGTTACTATAGGCAACTCAAGTCTTTGTTGTGCTTGTGTGACAGCTTTTGAGTGCTGATTATCTCCCTTGTTTGTCGATTCTGCACTGGCGCTCTGGGTTTCGTTCTGTTTCAGATCATGTGAGTGTGTGTGGATGGCAGCAGTTGTCTGAGAGGGATAAGAGGGTAGTGGGTGCACTTTAAGTAATGGCCCCACTGTTCTAATGAAGCTCTTTTCAATTCAACAGTTACCCAATGATGATAACACTCAGCATGCTGTGCGAGACTCTCAGGTAAACAACACAAAAGAGAATTTCAACTGGGACTGGGACCTCATTGGATCCATACTCAAGGTACATAGTAGTGCTAGTTGTCGCTGTCTGTCTCTGCATGTGTGTTTGTGGTGTGGGTGTGTGTGTGTGTGCACATGCATTTTGCGTGTACGCATGGGGGTGACCGTAAGTGTGTAACAATGTAATTGTGGATATGTGAGCAGATCACATCTACAGTGTGTGTGTGTACATGTGCATACACATGTGGGTGATTGTAAGTGTGTGATGGTGTAAATGTGGATATGTGAGCGGATCTCATCCACAGTTGGGGGAGATGATAGCTTTGTTGCATGATGCTTTTGTTCTTTGTACAATGTTTTTCTTTTTTCCAGTGGCCTGATGATCGGCTGAGAAAGATGGAGGATCAAATCTACATCAGGTATTTGACCAGTTCAGAACATTATCATAAACAGAAGTCACTGTGTTTAGCAAGAGACGCAAAATGAGTGTTGATCAAATCAGGGTGGGGGAAGGAGGTGATAATAGTGATGAACAAGGAAAGTAGTAGGTTTAAGAATATGAATGTACCAGGTTTTATTGTCGTTTTTGTTGTTACTTTATTCAACTGATAAATGCTCAAGTTGTGCCTATGACTGTATCAGGGTTTGAGTTGATGGATTGCTGTAGGAGCTGAGGTGTGAAAACTAACATTGTGATCCCCCCTCTTCTCCCTCTCCTTGTTGCTGTGTCTGTCTCTCTCTCTGCTGCCCCCCCCCCCCCCCCCCCCCTCCTTTTTTCCCCCTTCTCTTTGTGTATTAAACATGAATTTTTCAGAGCTTGAGGTCATAATTTGAAGACTGAAGGTGGCACTGTTTTAACAGCTTGATGAAATAGGATTTCATTTGATGGGATACGGGGTTCAATGTCTCCATGGAAAGTCAGCAGTGACAGGGTTTGCTCAGGCCAGTTTAAATGCCCTGATTAAACCATTATACTCTACTGCAAAGACAAGTGTAGGAATGATTAAAGTGCTCATTTCAACATGGCAAGGTTACACTTACCAATAGTAGTGTATGTAATGTGGAAGGAGTACGTGAAACAGAGGCAGTGTATGTAACATGGCAGGATTACATCCAACAGTGATAGTGTATGTAGCATGGCAGGATTATATCCAACAGTGATAGTGTATGTAACATGGCAGGATTACATCCAACAGTGATAGTGTATGTAACATGGCAGGATTACATCCAACAGTGATAGTGTATTCAGGATTACATCCAACAGTGATAGTGTATGTAACATGGCAGGATTACATCCAACAGTGATAGTGTATGTAACATGGCAGGATTACACTGAACAGGTAGTGGATGTAACTTGGCAGGTTAACATCCGACAGTGGTTGTGTATGTAACTTGGCAGGATTACATCCAACAACAATAGTGTATGTAACACGGAAGGATTACATTCAACAAATGTAGCATGTTAGGATTACATTTAATTAAGGTAGTGCATGTAACATGGCAGGATTAGTCACCAGAGTTAGTGGATGTAACATGGCAGGGTTACATTCATCAGAGGTAGAATATGCAACATGGTTAATGGTAGGATTACATTTAATTGAGACAGTGTATGTAACATGGCTGAATTAACATTCGCTAGGTATTAGCATTAGATCATTCCTATTAGTGTATGCAGATTGAGAGAAAGGGAGCATATGTCTAAGAGTGTGTATGTCTGTGTGTTTCATGACTTAGAATTACTGAGATATGTTCTTCATTGTGCGATCGAACGACAGCTTTTATTTCCCGCTGGGATGAATAAAGTACATTGTTGTTGTTGTTGTAACAGTCAACAGAGGTTGTATAGGTAGGATTACATTTAACAGATGTAGGTAGGATTACATTAAATGGATGTAGTGGTTGAAACATGACAGGATAATGCTACATTTCACAGAGGTAGTTAATGTAAGATGGCAAGATTACATCGAATAGAAGTAGTATATGTAGTAAGGCAGGATGACATTAAGTGAGGTCGTGTGTGTAACATGGCAGGACTACATTTGATTTAACAGAGGTAGTATGTATGTATCAGGCCCCAGAAGTTAGCAGTGGAGATGCTGGAGTGAGTATTAGAAGGAAGTTCCAGGACTTCTAACCCCCTGACATTTCCCTTGCACAAATACACACAAATACCTCCCCCCCACCGAACACCAAAGGCATTTTCCCTCCCAAGAAATGTTCATCTTGATTACCCCTCTCACTCCCCTAAGTTTCATCTGACGATAATCCGTTAAATACTTCCCCCTGACTTCCATGCTTTCCTGACTTCTCTTCCCTTTGCAGACCATCAGCATACCCTCCCCTCCACCTTGAGCCCCCACCCCCATCCCCACCCCATGTCTCCATTAGTCGCACCCTCAAACCTTGCTTTTCATTTCACATTTTTGGTTCCAATTACATGGTACCAGTATCATGCTTCTAAATTGACATAAAGCAGAAGTGTCATTCATTTCCACAGATTGCTTTGTACCAAGCACAAGACAGTCCGGGAGTGGGGATGTCTGGAGGATTAGGCATGTGGGAAAACTGTACGTGATGGACAGAAAAGCATCAAATGTAGCAGGACAAAATGCTTGGGAGGAGGGGGGGCAGTACATGTGAGAGACATTTCTGTGTAAAAGGACCTAAATGGCAGGAGAAAAAGGGATGAATATGGGATGAAATGCCTCCCAGGGAAATGTCAAAACACCTTTGAACATGGACATGTCAAGGACAATTGCTGCAAAATGAAAATCAAATAGATCAGTCTTATGGTTAACTGAGCTTTCAAACAGTCAGTCTTTGCTGACCATCAAGAAGTGCCTTTTGGGCCCATTTTTCCATGCAGTCTTGCAAAGCCTGAAACCATCACAGTTGAATAGAGTTTGAGGTTTTGTAGTGTATTGATATGTTGAGATCTTTTCGTTTTGCAATTCCAGTCCAGGACTTTTTTTCACCCCAGAAATTGCCCTTGCACAAGTGTTCCTTCTTTTTTCCACACCAAAAGCATTTTCCCTCCCTCAGGTTTCAGAATGTTCATCCCAGTTATGAGGAAGTAGCAGATTTACTCTCACATTGTTTCATAGAAAGTTAGCTCATCCAGTGATACAGCAATTGGAACAAGTAGTTGATCCTGTCACTGGTTTCTGACTACACCCATAAGAGTTTGTAATAGACTGATAATGGTGGGTGATTTGTGTGCATCAAGAGACCGACACTCACCAGCTAGTGTTTAACACACCATGGCCTCCCGTTATTATCTGGTCTGGCAGGCTGCATAGCTAGTGCTGGGGAGAGGAAAAACTAGGTCAGATGCGTATGCTTCTAGCCAAACATGTAAAAACTGGACTTTGTAAAGTGTGGGCATTGATGGTGACTTGCAGATTTATTTCTGCTTGCTTTGAAAAATAGGTGTTTTCCATCTTACCATAATTTATTACGTATGCCAGTTAGACTGGGTAGCACTGCTCTCACAGCTGCTGTAGTTGTGGACAGGTAAGGTGACCTGAATTTGCTACAAGGGATTAATAAAGTGGTGGGAAAAGAAACAAGCTGAATCTCACAATGATAGGTGATTTATGTATATGTGTATACACAGACATCTCAGTTCGGACACCTGTTATAATTCTGCTCTTTTTGTGGGGGCAGGTTTCTGCGACGTGTTGTGTTCTTCTTCAAGCCGACCAACCACCTGTTCTCTCACATGGATTTAGGCTCGGACATTGGCCACACTGTGTGCATGGTTGCCTGTCAGCTGGTCGACTTCCTTGTTGACGTCACACAGGTCAGGGCTCCAGCTTTCTCATTCCAGCTTGCTTGTCAGTGGAGCATCATGTCTCATCAGTGTACTGACAAAAGGCACAACTGTTCAAGAAGTGCAAAGACATATTGTCCAACATTATTTTTATTTGTTTTATTTTTAATGGATTTTGTTGCAATTTGTGTGTGTGTGTGCATGTGAAGCAGTTTCACAGAAGGTATGCCAGTGGCTTGGTGGAAAAACAAAATGTGCCGTACAAAATTGTGCAGCCTGGCTGTGTAGCTTTTGGCCAAAGTTTGGTGAACTCTCTTTCCCCCCCCCCCCCCCCTCCCCCACATCTCTCTCTCTCTTATTTGTTTATTTGGATTCTCTGCTGACTGAGAAAATAGCTATGACTTGGTCTGGAGGGAGGCAGAGTTTTGTAGTAAAAACAATGACCAGAACCTGTGTGTGAAGAATCATATTTCTGGAACTAGAAGTTTTGTTTATTGTGATTGTTTAGAAACCGTACAAAATGCATTGCTTGTGTGGATCAGTATGGCTCTGTGCATCTCCCAGGAATTCTTTTTTCATGGCTTCCTTGTCATTTGAAAAACAGAACCTGATTTTGGTTGGGCTCTCTCCGGCATGGAAAAGGCTTTTCGTCTTCTTCTTTTTTAACAGTTGATTATAGAATCAGTGTTGTTTGGAATATGTTGGGCAGTGAAATACAATCTTTTCAATACACTTGTGAATTTCTTGTTACAGGAGGAGGTTGTGAGACTGATGTCGGAGTTACTGGCAGACATCAACCACTGTCTGAATGAGGTGAGTTGAGTCTCTCTTACCCTTTATTACTGTCGGTATGAGTTGGGCTGTCTTTTTTCCCACATGATTGTCTGAACAAAGATGTTCTTTTTATTTTTTATTCTGACTTTGTGTGAATGGGCTTCACATTCATCAGCCATGCATTGCATGTCAGAGTGTTAACCCTTTCACTGCCACACTGGCCATGCTGTCATTTGAAAACAGCCAATAAAGTGCAACATTTGAAATCTGAAAAATGGTTTCGTTTCCACACGAGCATGTCAAAGGAATTACATCTAAATGCACAGTATTGAAGTAGTTTGAAATATGGGACTGGAAAAAGTTCTGTTTGCAGGCATGTGTGTACACTTTTCTGCTGGAAAATTTTACTGGGCGGGGCAGTGAAAGGGTTGATAGACAATTTCCAGAAATGACAGGTGAAGATAATTTGACAGTGTTTTGACTGTGGGAGAGTGAAGTCCCCTGAATGGAGGCGTCAGCGGAGAAGAGCCGATCTGCAATGGTTTTAGATCTTCATGCATGGACCTATTATAATTTATACTAGGCTACCATCTGGGGGAACCTACTATCCAATCTGCATGTTCCCCACGAACAGTAAGTGCTTGATAGCATTTCTGATGCCTTTTCTGTCTTTTGTTTACGGGTATCCATCATCTTCCCCACATGCTCACTGTACCCCCATCATCAAAAGTGTGCCTTCTCTGTGCTACACCCACAGGCATGGACATATATATATGTATATACAGGTCCACACCCATAGGCACTTACCGAGTGCAGTCCCCTGGATTTGCAAAGATTGTCTATTGTGGAAGACAACATGCATGAGCTTTTTTGTTGTTGTTGAGATTTTACTTTTTGTGGTTGTGACAGGTGGCGATGAAGCATGCAATACCAGAGTCGGTGTTTGGTTCACAGAGTTTGCACAACACGCTTTGCATGTATTACTTCCTCATGATTGGCCGATTCTCTGCTACTAAGACAGGATGTGTCAACCTGGAAAAATCAGGCATCTTTCAGAGGTGAGTTTTTATTTTTGCATTTGGGCAATTAAGTCATTGATTCCTGAGACTCTTGAGGATTTCAAACTTGCATGGGGTTTTCTGCCTTCTGCCTGTCTTTGTTGTAAAAACAATTTTTATTTTTATTTTTTTGCTGAGGTGTTGTGGTTGAGGCTGGGTGGAGGGGAGGTTGCATTTGAAAGAGTGTGTGTTGTGCACGTGTGTTTGAGTAGCTATAGGAAGAACTGATATTTCTTGTCTTTAAATTGATGTGTGTTTTGTTATGGATGCATGTTTGTTGTTGGTCTCTAGTCATATTTTTCCATATCTTAAACTTCTCTGTCTTTCTTTCTTGCAGTCTGATGGAGATAATGACGCCATCGGCACAAGACATGCATGTAAAACTGGCCATCTCAGCCCTTGACTACTCAAAGGAAGGCTCTGCCAGGGTTGTCTTGTCTAAGGCACTCACAGCTACCTCAGAGGTCAGTTAACACAGCGGTAGCACAGTTTTTGTGGGCTGCCTTGAAATGAGAAATGTTGGTGGTGTATGTTTTTTGGCATGTCAGTTAACACAGCAGAAGCACAGTGAGTGAATGTGTGTGGCTTGCCTTGAAAGGAGATTACTGGAGTGTCTTTTAACATAGTAGTCGCACAGTGAGTAAGTTTGTGTGGACTGCCTTGAAATGGGAAATGTTAGCAGGAAGTGTGATAACATAGCAGTAGCACAGTGAGTAAGTTTGTGTGGACTGCTTTGAAATGGGAAATGTTAGTGGGGAGTGTCTGTTAATATAGCAGTAGCCTACACAGTAAGTTTGTGTGGACTGCTTTGAAATGGGAAATGTTAATGGGGAGTGTCTGTTAATATAGCAGTAGCCTACACAGTAAGTTTGTGTGGACTGCCCTGAAACAGGAAATGTTAGTGGGGAGTGTCTGTTAATATAGCAGTAGCCTACACAGTAAGTTTGTGTGGACTGCCTTGAAATGAGAAATGTTAGTGGGGAGGGTCTGTTAACATAGCAGTAGCACAGTGAGTAAGTTTGTGTAGACTGCCTTGAAGTGAGAGATGTTAGTGGGGAGTGTCTGTTAACATAGTGATAGTACAGTGAGTGAGTTTGTGTGGATTGCTTTGAATTCAGAAATGTTAATGGTGTACACTTTACTGGAGTTTGCAGGAAAATTGGTTTGCAAGCTCTAAATCTCCCCTAGCTTTATACTAAATGTTTGAGTTACAGCAAAGTCTGAGCTAACAACCACAAAAAGGGCACAGTTTGTGTCTGTGTTGTGTGTGCAGAGCTGTCGTTTGTACAGCACTGAGATGCTGGTTGTGTCTTTACAGGAAAATTGTGTGCAAGCTTTAAATCTGACCTGGCTTTGTACTGAATGTGTGAATTGCAGCAGACTCAGAGCTAAAATAACAAAAAGAGCATGGTTTGTGTCTGTGTTGTGTGTGCAGAGCTGTCGTTTGTACAGCACTGAGATGCTGGTTGTGTCTTTACAGGAAAATTGTGTGCAAGCTTTAAATCTGACCTGGCTTTGTACTGAATGTGTGAATTGCAGCAGACTCAGAGCTAAAATAACAAAAAGAGCATGGTTTGTGTCTGTGTTGTGTGTGCAGAGCTGTCGTCTGTACAGCACCAAGATGCTGCGTGTCTTGCTGCGAGCCAGCACGCCTGGCTTCAGCAGCTGGGGAGTGGAGCTGCTGGTCACCCAGCTGTATGATCAGAGCTCGGCTGTCGCCTCTGCCGCCCTCACCATCCTGGATGAAGCTTGTGACATTGAGGTGTGTGCCTGATTTTTTTGTGTGTAAAGGAAGTAGTATCCACAGGCGTAGCAAGCCACCACAGTTAGGCAGATGGCAGTATTAGCTTTGTCTTCCCCTGCGTAAAGTATACAGCAGCCCTAGGCTCACATGTAGCAGATCCAGCTGTGCATCAGCAGGATAACACACACACATGCACACACACACACACACGCGCATGCATGCATGCTCGCGCACACACACATGCACACACATGTGCAAAGTGATGGGTGGGTACAGTTTTTATTGCTGAGCCAAATTCATAATATTTCTGCCTTAGTGTGTGAGTGTGTGTTGCTTTTCGCAGTCTTGGAACATTTCTGTTTATGGATGCACAGGAACATCATAGAAACTGTCCATAGACTAGTCTGTGAAGGAGGTCCAGACTCATACCGTGGATGTGAAGCATGTGTTTTTTGTGTGATTTGCTTCCAGGCCAACCTGCTTCAGTTGATCAAACTGCGTCCATCTCTTCTTCACCTGGGGGACCAAGGGGTGACATTGCTGAGTCGATTTCTCTCTGTGCCCACTGGTTTCCGGTCTCTTCGTGATGCCAACTTTATACCCTCGGAGCTGGAGAGGTGGCACAAGGCATGTTGCGACTAGGAGAGAGAGAGAGAAAGAAGCAAAGGGTTGCAAGAGTGTGTGGGTGTACATGTGAGCATGAGCGCATGTGTGGGAAGGGGAGGGATAGAGTGAGATATGTAATGCATTATTAACTTAGGTTGTGTATTGTTGTAATGTTTCATGTATAGCACTTTGAGCCTCACACAGATAGTCACAGAGGGATTCACTGCATTAGAAATGCATTTATTATTATTGTGTGTGTTTTTGCATTGCCTCTTTGGCTGATTTAGAGTTTGAGGATTTGTTTCCTTCTGCATTTTTACATTGAAAGATGGGGTTTTTTTTGTGTTCAGCTTAAGAAACATTTTTTCCCCAGTTTTTGTCTAGGTATAATGTTATACTTAGCAGAAGATTAACTGGTAACTTTGCCATCAGCTCAGGCTTCTTTGTACTGTTTCCTGCTCTGCCATCTTACTGCAGTGCATGCATGGTAATTAAATCTTAAATTTGTTTATCAGTGGGTCATTTGCATGAGATACTGGTTGCAGAATTTCCCATGTGAATGCTGGATGCATTCCATTTGATCAGTGCCAACACTGATGATGGAATTCCTTCCAGTATTGTTTCGTGGGATCTCATTGTTTTTAAAATCAGAGAATAAAATCTCCAGCAGGCCTTGCATTGAAACCCCCCACCACTGTACCCTAGTAGAGGTGATCTCTGTTAATGGGAATGGTGTAATGATTATGCGTGGTGGAGAAAAATATCAGTCGTCTGTCAATATTTTATGTCTGTTCACATTCACAGCAAGGTGATATTAGATCCCCCCACCCCCCACCCCCCCATCCAAACAAGAAACCTTAAGAAAAAAGGAAAAGGCTTCATAACTATGCTTGGTAAAGAGGTAAAATTTTATTATATTAAAATGAGCATGACATAGTGAATGGTTTGATAATTTGGCATGGTGTGTGCAGACATACAATGCACGCTATGTGAACATAGTAGAGGAGCTGCTTTATGAGGCGCTGACATCACATGAAAAGAGCAACCATGGGGCATTCACCCGCCGCTCCATTCACAAGTAAGTGCAGTTCCCTCCTTGTCTTACTATTTCCATCTCACCTATCCTCTTCTTCTGGTTCTTGCATGCCAGTGTTCACTTCTGGTTGACAGGTAGAGCAACAGGTGCCTCTTTCTGTTCTTGAGTGCCAGGGTTGACTTCTGTGCCAGGGTTGACTTCTGGTTGATTGGTAAGTTGATAGGTTTTTATTGGACTTGAGTGCCAGGGTTGACTTCTGGTTGATTGGTAGATTGATAGGTTTTTACTGGACTTGAGTGCCAGGGTTGACTTCTGTGCCAGGGTTGACTTCTGGTTGATTGGTAAATTGATAGGTTTTTACTGGACTTGAGTGCCAGGGTTGACTTCTGGTTGATTGGTAGATTGATAGGTTTTTACTGGACTTGAGTGCCAGGGTTGACTTCTGTGCCAGGGTTGACTTCTGGTTGATTGGTAAATTGATAGGTTTTTACTGGACTTGAGTGCCAGGGTTGACTTCTGGTTGATTGGTAGATTGATAGGTTTTTACTGTACTTGAGTGCCAGGGTTGACCTCTGGTTGATTGGTAGATTGATTGGTTTTTACTGGACTTGAGTGCCAGGGTTGACTCCTGGCTGACCGATAGACCGATAGGTGCCTGTTCCTGTGCTTGCATGTCAGGGTTGACATCTGGTTGACAGGTAGACCAGTGGTGCCTCTTCCTAACTTTGTTTGCCTAGATCCACCTCGGTTGATGGGTAGACTGGTAGGCACCTGATCTTAATCTTGACTGCCAGGATTACATCTGGTTGGCTGGTAAACCGATAGGCGCTTCTTTGTGTTCTTGGATTCCATTCAGTCATGTGCAGCAAGAGTGCAGTGAGTCTGCTCAACAGCAGAGAACAGTGCTACATAAAAGCAACCAACAACAACAAGCTACAGTCAGTCAATGCTTGCAGTCACCCAGTCATTCAGTGGAATTAGGTGTTGGTCCTTTACATCTTAAAGGCTTCCAGCCCTTCAGCAGAATTAGATTTGTTAGTCCTTCATGCATCTTAAAGGCTTTCAGTGTTTGCTGTCTTGCGTGCAGGGGCCCAAAGAAGGACGTGTTTCTGCCAGTGCATTTGTATGGACAGCTGGCGCTGCATGAAGATGGGATGGAGCTGCTGAAAAAGGAGGTAAGGGATCTTTCTGCTTCCTTTTGTTTTAAGTCTTTTCACATGAGTGGTATTACACTGATCTTACCATTATCAAGATAACAACACACGTCAGCAAGTTATACCAAAACAGCAACACACTTCAAGAAAGAAAACAAATTAGAAAGAGAGTTTACACTTGTCTGTAGTCACAAAAACAAACATACGTTGGTATATGTATCCATGCACATAGTTATTTTCACCTGATCTATATCTCACACTCACAGAAACACATTCATGCACCTGTACTAACACATTTGTATACAATAAATGTCATATGCTTGCACAGTGATACTCCAAAAACATTGTGTAAAAACTCCAGCATACCTTCTGGCACACTTCTATCACACATACTTTCACTCCACTCACCCACCACCTCCACATACACATAGACATACATATACTCACACTTACACAGAATCCTGCACCCCTTCCCCCCCCCCCCCCCCCCCCCACGACCCCCAACCTCCATATGATGTTAAAAAGAAAGAACAAAGGTAAGGGATTTGTTGAAAATGTGAAAATTAATGTGTTACTCTTTAACAGTTAAAAAGAAATACAAGATGGACAAGCCTTTCAAACTGCCCTTACTGGTCCAAATATCCTACTTTATAGATATGACTTAGTGCCAAAAGGTGCGCATGCAAGGGGTTATGCACTTCAGTTGAAAATAAAACATTGTTAAAAACTGTTTTTATTTGAAATGTTGTGTTGTGTACTTGCATGAATGAATGAATATATAGTACAGATAATTTCAGCAACCAGGCTGTGGTTGATTTTAAGTTATAGTCATCACACACTGAAAAAGTGCTGAAAAATGACTGCCAAAAACGGACATCCATGTACCGAGTGATTTTCGTCACTGCTTACAAACAAATCGCAAGCACATGGAGAAACAATCACTGATTTGTATTTGGAAAACATCATTTTATACAGATAATATAACATCAACACTCACGATAGTTGTATTTTCGATCAATTGATCGCGAATGTTTGCCCTGTATATACGTCGGATGTGTTGCAAACTCAGACTGAAAACTTTGAACAACCGAAAAATGACAGCATCGCTTTGGAATCACCGGAAACATCACTTGTGTTCCGATCCATGCATTTGCACTACACTCGGGGGGGGTTTCAGCGAAGTTTTGCACGAAATCTGAAGAACATTTCCCCAATCATTTGATATTGTTGTAATATCCGACGTCCCTACAAGATATCTAATATTTTGTACAAAACAAACGAGAAGCAGTCTCTTTTTTTTATCGACAACATCCGGAACGTCACGTGACCTTTCCCCGAGTGCCTTCATTTTCCCGGCCGCATGGCGTGTCTTTGTTCGGAAACACCGTAAGGTGTGTTGTAGTCTCCTTCAGTGGTGCTACGTCGGTAAAGTGGTCTGATATAAAACATGCACTGTGCGCTTTTTCAGGAGTTTGTTGAGATTATTTTCAAGTTTTCCGCCGATTTGGGTGTGTGAAATGAAAGTACTGTGAAAAGTGGCATCTTCCCACACTGAAGATTTGAAACCCGTTTTTTTATACTTAGTCGAGTACAGCGTGAAAGATTTCATTACGACAAGGCAATATCTTGTAAATGTTATGTGCAACTGTTGATTCAGGATGTGTACTCAATTTCATCAAAAACTTGTCAGTTATAAGTGCATGCTTTTTGTAGACTGTTTAGTGGTGTTGCGAGAATATTTTGTTAACTGAGCGAGAGTGACGAAGTTATAGTTTTTTTTCTGGAAGTAATTTCCGTCCTGAAAGTTATGTCAGACGTCATGTTTGCCACACAAATGTTGTTGTAATGTGACGTAAAACATTAAACATTTAAAGTTTAATTAAGCCCAACAGATGTTAGTAATACTAATAGCGGTTCTGAGAACTGAGTACTGATTTGTGTAGAAGTCATGGTGTGTAGGTTTGACATGTTTGTACTGAGCATATCAGTATTGGGACAGTTGCAGGTTATTGGGTTCTTAATTTCATATTCATAACACTTCAAATTCATTGACATGACCAGGGTATGCTGAACTGAGTGTACTCCTGAGCCAAATGGTACAGCAAGGAGGAAAACATCAAACACAGATAGTTGCAGATGGTACAGAGACTGAGAGAGAGGCTGGCCGCAGAGAATCCACATCTCAAAGAGCTGTGGGGGGGGGGGGGGGGGGGGGGGTCCTGGACTTAATTATTAATTACCTTGATAAAATCAGGTCATTCTGATTTGTTTTTGTTAGACTGATCTAAGCAAACAGAATGTTTTCTATGCTAAAAATTGGGGAAATGTTATTTTGTTGTAATACTGATGTAATACAGAAATTTGTTTCATTTAATTTTTATAACTTGTTATTAAATGCAAACTGAGAAAAAATCTTCTCACTGTGTTTTTGCATGCACTTGTATGGCTGATTATAGTATATAGCATGAAAGGGTGTGTTACTTGTTATATAAAAAAATGTTGAGTTATGGGTTTATGTCACCCATCAGATATTACAACAATGAACATGTCATAATCATGTGTTAAATTATATGAGTGTACAAAATTTGGCACAAACATAGTGTGCACTAATAGTGAGATGCGCACTAATAGTGTGACTTGATTTTGTGCATACTTGTGCAAAGCTAAAGACACAATGAACTATGCATGTTGTAATACCTGATGTACAACATGCAGCCTTTTATGACCTTTGTCAGCAAATATCTCCAAAAGTGCACAAGTTTTTATCCTTTGCTGTTAAGAAATATTTCCTAGCATTGTGCACATTCTGAAAACACAACTAGTTTCAATGTATCATCAACTTTATTTTCTACCCCCTTTGTCCTGTTTTCATGCACACCTTTTGGCACTAAGTCATTTATATACACAAGGTGATTCAAACTGAATGCATTTACTAAGATGGGGCGGAGCAGCTTGTAAACATTCAGCAAAGTAACAAGCAACACTCAGACAGAAAGACAGTTATTTTACATGAGAGTGACAGAAACAAGTTTTGCTTGCATTTGGATAATGCATGGATCTCACCAAAATGGGATGTTTATTGCTGTTCATACCTGTGTTGCAGCCATGCCTGCAAGAATACTTCAACATCATCCACAACCAAGAGCTGATGGAAGACTCTGACATATTCAAAATGAAAGAAGCCCTTTGGGCGGTGGTGTGTATTTTTTACTACTTTCACGTTTACTAACAAGGAACGTTTCTGCGTGGCAGCAGGGGCCTTTTTTTGGGGGGGTGGGGGTGGGGGGAGTGTGTGTTGCACATTTTATTGTGCTACTTTAAAAACAAAAACAAAAAAACTGTGGGTGATTTGAATTGCATTCCTGATTCGCAGAATCTAGATAAGGGGAATATGATAAAGGAAGATTTGATGGCATACCTTAGGAGATGATGCCAGCTGGTGTTTTAGATCAGATCCCTTGTCAAAGCAGGGGCCAATGATAGAGCAGAGGGATGGTGACAGTACTGATAAAAAATGAAGTTGAATGGGAATTTTGATGTGGTTGAGGTGGAATTTCTCACAGATCAGCAATTTGGCTGTTGTGTTGCTGTAGCGTAGAAGGGATAAGAGAAGAATGCTAAAGGTCTTGGAATATATGTTTATCTGAATGCCAGTACTGAAGAGACTCAGAGCATCATTGTCTTCTTTTCATACCACTGGCAACCACAACAACAGCTCTGAGGGATCCTGTAGGCCATACCTGGGATAGAGAAAGGTGTTAATGACTTGGAATCCTCAGCCGGTCTCATTGGCTGAGGTGGTCACCCCAGGCTTGACAATGAGATTTTTTTGCTTGTGTTGCTTCAGGGTCATGTTGGGTCCTCTGCATACGGTGTAAGCTTGCTGGAAGAGGAGAGCATGGTGCCAGAGTTGATACGTCTGGCGGAGGAGTGTGGCGTCTTTTCCATCAGAGGGTATGCTCCTGATCTGTCACGCTGTGTATGTGTGAATGCTTGTCCGAAGATAAAATATTTGCTTGTGTTCCATTCTGTCTATGAATGAGAGTGTTTCAGCCTGTCCCTTTCTCACAAACATTTTTGTCTATACCTGCTTTCATCCATGTCTGCAGAACGGCTTTCTATGTGCTGGGTCTTGTTGCTTCGACGCGGCGTGGTGCCGAGGTGCTTGCAGAGTACGGTTGGGAGTCCCAGTGTCACACGCGTCGAGAGGTCTGGCCCGTGCTGGATGAGAAGGGCTGGATCTCAGAGTCTGTCGGGGAAGCTGTGAGACTGGCGGACTCCTCAAACACCCAGCGCTCTGGGAGAAGTGAGGGTGGCCGACTGTCATCAGTCGGTTCCACCCAGCTGTCTTTCATCAAGGAGGAGACGGTGCGCAGTGAGCAGAATGGTGGCACAGATTCCCGGCGCCGAGGGGCTGGAGACAGCAGTGTGGGTCTGCCGAAGAGTGGAAAGTTGGAGCTGGTGAGCGGTGACGGGCGTGTCTTTTCAGCCCCCAGTGAATCTTCGGATGCTTTTGTGGGCGTGCCCAGAAGCCGGACTCTGCCCAACGAGTCAGCGGATTTCCAGCGCTACCAGTCACTGCCTGCACGGTCCGTGTCGGAGCGCCATGTGCACAAACGCGGCCTGCCTCTGTTACAGCCCGCCCGGCCCCTGGGCCAGCAGGCAAACAGTGCAGACGCTGGGGTGGTGACACCCGAGGCCATTTCCATCAGGGTGGAGGGGGTTGGGAGTGAGGGAGACTCAGGCCAAGCCTTCCACACTGCAGACACTTGTGAGGTGGCACCCTCTCCAGTGATACGCCTTAGAGCATATTCGGAAGACGAGCAAGCCTCCCCAGAGCTGAGCAGCAGCAAGGGCAAGGAGCCGATGTTTCGCATCGGCAGCGCCAGCGGGAGCAGCAGCAGCGGTGGGCAGAAGGAGGACCGCAGCAGCAGCGACAGTTCCCAGCGCAGCAAGGGGCGGGCGGACAGCTTCAACACCGACTCCACCACCAGCGGGGTGAGCTCCTGCGAGTCGGGGAACCTGCCGGGCGTGGCCGCCACCCTGTCCTCCCTCAGCCCCATCCCCTCCACCTCCTCCATCAACACCCTGTCCACCTCCATCCCCACCGCCCGCAGTCACATGGCCCCCCTGTCCCCCACCGGCAGTGGGGACGTCCAGGATCCGGTTCACCCGTCCACAGCCCACCGGAAGCGCTGGAACCTGACCCGGATCCCCAGCTTCCACCGCCAGTCGGCTTCCCCGGCTCTGGGCTCCTTGCAGTCCCTGCCAGGCAGCCAGTCCAACTTCTTCACCACTCACCGTGACGTGTTGGGCTATGCCACGCTGAGAAACATTCGACGCAAACGCACGTACAGTGCTGACGCTGATCCTGATTCAGGCAACGGTCACAGTGGGGGAGGGGAACCGAGGATCACCCGCACTATCAGCGTGGAGTCAGACTCCAGCCTTGATAGCAATATCTGGCTCAGGTCAGTGTCATGATTTTATTGAGTGGGTGTTTACTCTCTCTGTCTTTGTCTCTCTCTTCCTCTCTCTCCCTTTCTGTGTCTGTTGCTCTCTCTCCCTCACTTTCTCTCTCTCTCTCTCCCTCTCTGTGTCTGTCTGTTGCTTTCTCTCCCTCTGATTCTCTTGCTTTCTCTGTCTTTCTCTCTCACCCTCTCAGTTTTGCTTTTCATAACTGTACTATTTGCAGAATGTGGAATTTACCATGTGGCAGTATTTTGTTGTAAGAAACTTAGAAAATGAAGTTTATTCAAATGCTAACTCACAAGAACTTGAACCTCAGATGTCCTTTCTTTGGCATGTATATGATTCATTGCCTGTGATTGGTTGGTGCAGCATCCGACGCAACGTGAGCAGTGCTTCACTGACAGACCATGACCATCAGGGCCAGCAGCTGGCTCCGAATCTTCAAACTTTCAAACCTCTGTCTCTGCACAACCGTTTTGTGGGCCTGGCCATGCCTGTGGATGTCAACATGATGTTTGAGGTCAGGTCCCTGCGAGTGCAGGGTAAAGCTTTGTCTATGCTCTGTCGCATGAGTCTCTTGGCCCCAATCAGAGGCCAGGAGATGCGAAATGCCGATAAGGACAATGTCCTCAGCCACTGATTGGGGCTGACGTCAACAAACTGTTTTTCACATACAGCTGTTCATGACAGTATGGAGCAGGCAGTGGGCATGATTAAGGACAATCAGTCACTGAATCTACTCACTGCTGACAGTGACAGTGGTTCAGTTTGAGATTTTCCTTGTTGAGAAAATTGTAAGTGAATATGGGTGAATTATAAACAAATGCAAAAAACACTAAACGTGCACATTCCATCAACTCTGTGACATCAAAATCAAACTTTAATCTCAAAATAACAACCCATTTCATGCTCCGTTAAGTTGTCTTTAAATTGATGTATGGATGAATATGACCGGATGAATGGTTGAGAAGCTACAGCAGTTTAAAGTAGGTAGGTAGAGATCTGCAATGTAGTGCTCCAGCACAACTGGTTCTGAGCTGCAGTGTGCTGCACTGCTGGTTTCCACATGTATACTTTGCATGCACTGTTGGCAAAGAAAGGGTTAACAAAAAAGAAAATTGATTTTTTTTTCTTCAAGATTTCTTTTCAGTATGTATTTCATTGCACTTTCTTGTGCTCATCTGTGTGAGGTAAGCTTGCTGTGTTGTCTTACGCTGTTTGGGTTTCTTTACAGGTGATAGAAGGGGAAGACTCCAGGTCATCAGTATTCAAACAGAAGAGCCCTGAAGAGGCACTTGCCGAGCGATTGTCAGGTGACTGGTCATTTGTTACCTTTAGGTTGATTGGCAAGATAACTTTATGGGATGTTTGTTATTTTCAGTTGCTGGAATAAATAGCACTTATACAGTTTGCATGTTGTAGGTTTGTCAGAACCCACTTCTGCAGAGATTAGGGTTTCTCTTTGTAGGAGCTGGGGCTTCCAGGAGCTGTGTGCACTGCACAGCAGTAGGCCAGCAAAGGCTATCTTGCTGATGGTTATTAGCATACGGAAACATGTGGACAGCCTGTATATTATTTAGAAAACAAACTGTTATCATCTGCTATGATCTTGCATAAGACTAAGAGGTACACTGTCACTGATCTGTTCAACCAGGTGTCTGCAGTGTGAAATGGGTGGTTTACTGTGTGAAATGGGCAGTTTGCTATGTGAAATGGGTGGTCTGCTGTGTGAAATGGGCAATTTGCTGTCTGAATGGGCAGTTTGCTGTGTGAAATGGGTGTGTGTATTGGTCAGCTTATGCCCAGAAAAGCAATGAGATGAGACGAGACACAAGATATTTGTCTCTGTCTGTAATTAATAAATGAGCTTTCGGTTGATCTACTGTCAGGCATATTAGGGGATCATACTGACTGAATGAATGTGTTATGAAAAAAGAAGAGATTTTGCTGCAGAGATGAAGGTGTCTGTGCCACCTCACATTCCACCGCTGATGGAAGAGCGGTCGTTCGAACATTGCCGTGACACCTGTCTCCAGTGCAACCGGTCACGCCAGCGCTGCTTTAGAAATGGAGACCCAGCCAGAGGCCAGGAAGGTACGCAGGAGGTGAAATGGCCGAAGGGTTCCCAGCCCAACAGTAATTATTAAATGAGCTGGTCCTGGTTCGAGTGTGGCGCAGGTCTGTACATCATCTTTTTGGCTGGGAGGCTGGACTGCACTCATTCCTTCAGCTGAGAATGAGAAGCTTGTCAGTCTTGTGCATCTCTGGCCACCTATGTGAAAGATCCCTCGGCAGAAAAGTGGAAAAAGAAGGAGCAGCAGTTTTGCAGACGCCATAGCAAAATTGATAATTCCCCATTGGATGATGCTATGTAAAACACTGAACAACTGCATGTGTATTGACAGGATTGGTAGCCTTGCTCTTGTTGTGCCTTCCAGGCCACCCACCTGAATTTGCTGCAGAGGATTACCACAGATTTTTTTTTAAATGACTAGAGTTGCTAAAGCGTCAAGCGTGTGATCATTAACTGTACAACTTATTTTGTGATGTGCTGTTTAACTAGTTAAGGGTTTAGACAAATGAAGATTATTTTTTTTTAGATCCAAGGCCCAATCTTGTCTGCAATATTCAGCATACGTTTATCCCAAATTCAAGGTCAGTTTCAGTTTGACTCAAAGACCTCTTCTAGCTTTAAGCTTAGGAATTCCTCAGCCATGGGGCATTTCCAACTAGTTGCTCTTTACAGTACTTAGAAAGCCTTTTGCTCCATAAAAGGGCTGACAAAATCTTGATTCAAGTGCATGATTTTGTGTGCAATGAAACAGTTTCAAGTGGATGCATTGGAACTATCACAACTTGAGTCTTAGAATGTTGCAGCACTTGTTGCTGCAGTAGCATATGAAAGATCTCAATCATTCTGCCAAAAGTGCAGATTGTAGGTTATAATTAAACACACATGCGCTCTACCTTTGTGGCTTCAAATAAAACTGTAAACTGGTGCATGATTGTATAGTGTACAAGAACATGCACTGAAATGGCAGCAGTTTCACGTGCCACCAGCCATGCAGCAAGTAAACAGTGCTGTAAGTACACCACTTTAGTGGATATTCAAAAACACACTGTAAAGCTACAGTCGCTCAATCAGAGTCACAGGCAACTAGATCACAGTCTGCTCAGAAGCAGAGAATAACACTGTATAAAAATGATCACTCTAATTTTGTTCTGACCATGAAAATAATGTTGAAATGCTCAGAATAGAAGGGTTTATTATTCCTCCACAGATATTCCCAGCATAGATGCAGAAACGGAGAGCGTTGGAAGGAAGGATTCTGATGTTGATTCCATGGTTACGGGGCAGAGAGATGCGCGTTCACGAGGAGGCAGCATGAACGAACCCGTATCCTCAGCCACACCTGGCAGCCAGACCAGCAGCACCAGTTCAGATTCTGGTGAATGTCTTTTCTTATTTTTCTTTTATATATTTAAAGGTATTGAACAATCCTCTTTTAAATGAACTTACAGAGTTGTGGGGTTAGTTGGTGCATGTGTGTGTTGGTGGGGGGGGGGGGAGGGATTTTGTTGTTGCAATGTTAGCAAACTGAGACTTTCATCCACAAGTGCAGTTACTCATTTGTTTATGTCATAGTATTTATTATGTTCTTATTGTCTTCACTGGCATGCTTCAGTGATGCTAGAGGGGTGAACCCCCTTTTATCAAGGTTTGCTGTCACATGGCTTGGTAGTTCCATACACCATGAGGAATAAGAGAAGCTGTATAGATCCATCATTACATACGCTGAGTCAAAATAGAAACAAAGGCCACTGTTTGCTCAGTTGTGGCCACACCTGTTACTCACCACTTGCAAACTGTCCAGTCCATTTTCATTTCTGGTTATCACACATACAC
>OY757545.1:7692940-7733433 GCA_963584105.1 Alviniconcha strummeri
GGCAAAGGGGGCTTAGGTAACTGTAAAGGGGGGTTGTCTTTCCAGAATGTTAGTTGTTGCTAAAGGGTCAATCTAAATGTGGGCAAACAAATAAATGAATTTGTAAACAGCTGGTCTTGAAAGGGGTGGTCTCCCTTGAGGGTGATCTGTGACAGGGGTTCCACTGTATCTGCAAGCCATTCTTGAATGAAACAAACACACACACACAAAACACACACATCTTATATGACCAGTAGCCATGGAACCAGTGTTCTGATTAGTTAACTAATGTATTTCAAACCTTCAGAAGGAAACCATGTCTTCTTTTTGTTGTTGTTTTTTCTTTAAAAAAAGAGTACACATCTGATACCACTTGGTCACTTATAGCAGATTTTGCAGTAATGCTGGCCACACTGCTGTTTAAACATTTTGTTCCACATTATTGTTTGTTTTTTCTCACCCCCTGCAGCTCGCTTTTGCACCAGCACTGTTTGTTTGATGACATACTTCGATGGGCTTATCATTCTTATCGCCCATTGTGAATTGTATGCTGTCGAAACATTTTGTTCCATGCTGTTACCTCTGCTTTTTCCTCCGACCCACTTTTGAACCGATTCTGTTTTGTTTGACTACATACAGCGATGGGCGTATCGTTCTCATTGCCCATTGTGAGCTGTATGCACGCCCCCCCCCCCCCTTTCTGAAACCTGATATTCAGGGGGCTGTGCTGCCCAGCCTTGTTGTGCAGTGTAGTTCTTTTGTTGTGTTTCACTTTCTCTTGATGCTCATTGCCACACAGCTTCACTCATTTTCCACAGTTGCCACTGAGGTTTGACCAGCAAGTGAGAAACTAACAGGCATGCTAACTCTGAGGCTGAAGGAAGGTGTGTGCGTGTATAGTGTGTGTGTGTGTGTGTGTGTGAAAGAGAGAGAGAAAAGAGAGAGAACCTCCAGGACTGATGAAAGATGTTGAGGAACTTGTGTGTGTGTGTATGTGTGATCCACCAGGTGCGTCAGACAGACTGAGCAGCTGTGGTATTTCACTTTGCACTCCTCTGGATACATTCCCACTGGATATGATGACACGAAGAGACTCTGGTTTTGTGAAAATATTAATATTCAGTGGTATTTACTATGATATCAAGTGGTCACAACTGAAGTCAAGGGAGTCCTGTAGTTTTTTCATTTTTTTCCATTAAGATTTATATATTGCTTTCTATGTATGCTTATAGGGATGGGGGTATGGGGTTTGTTGGAGTATGTTGTTTTCAAATTTCTTTTTTCTTTGATACAGTTCTCATCCTTTTTAAGTGTTACTGTTGTCTGGTCGTTGTTGAGTTTATTCCGTGAGTCATTATACTGATTCTCTTGTCTTAAGAAAAGGTGAGGTCTAAAATGGCAGAGGTTGCATAGTGTTTTAATTGTTCATCTTCTGCAGTTATCCAGTTACCACTTTCTTGTTGTTTCTTTGTATTTATTTTATTTTTACACTGATGTAACATTTCCTTCCCGAGACAAATGTAATCTGTTCTGAATGGCACAAGAAAGAATAAGAGCTGTATAAATGTGAATAAAATCTCCACCACCACCACCACCACCACCCCCCCATCCCCCACACCATCCTTTTTTTGTGTGTGTGTTTGTGGTGTTTCGTTGGTTGTTGTGTGTTGAGGGGTGGGGTGGGGGCCAGGTATTTAGTAATAGTAGAGGATCTGAAACATGCCTGTAAGTAAAAAAAAAAAAGAAAAGAGCTGTGCATTTGGGAAGCCTCATCTTATATCCGTTCAGTCTGATGTGCTCTGTTCAGATGAGATGTACTCTGTATAGATGAGATGTACTCTGTTCGGATGAGAATTATGGCTTGTCAGGGAGAAAAGAGATAGATTTTTCTGAATGTGGTGTTTTAGCATTTTTTGTTTTGTTTTTGCCTTGCCATGATAAATTGTTAGTCTCAGTTGCGATAAACAGTATAAGAAGTATTCAGATGGATATTATCATACTGGGCAAGAAGTTTGAAAATGAAAGTGATCCCAAATGAATAAGACGTTGTGTTGAACATGAAACACTGAAAGTTTGTCCTGTCTGTCTGGTGTAAAACTGAATGCATGTCCCTAGGCCCATTTTGTGTACATAGGGTGACAGGTTTGAGTTTCTGCATTGTGTTGAATCAAATTTATTTTAATTGTTCCCCCTGAAAAAGAAAAGGAGGCAGATTTGCTGACTGACTGGTGATGTGTACATATGCATGTGCCTGCCTTTGTCTGGTCATTAACGTCTCTGAAAGTAGCGTTGTGAATAATAATAATGGAAATTTGTAAAGCGCCTACCTTGCGGCTCAAAGCGCTGAACAAGCATACACGCATAATGTACATCGAGATGGCAAATGCTATTAAAAACAAAACAAACAAAAAAGATATTGACAAGGGTTTCTAAACACTGTGCTAGAGACGCACACACACACGCGCACACACACACACACACACACACACACACACATGCACACACACACACAAACCACACACACACACACACACACAAACCACACACACACACACACTGTACAGACTGATAGGAGTGAAGGACAATGTGGCTTAACTGAAATATTCTGAGAAGAGAAATGTCTCGAGCAGGCTTTTGAAGGAAGAGAGAGTAGCAGAGTGCCTGATGTCTTGTGGGAGATTGTTTCAGATGTGGGGCCAAAGTGTGAGAAAGTGCAAAAGCCATGGGTTTTGTGGTTGAAGTGTTGGATTTTGAACTGTGTGTGTCTGATGAAGAGTGGAGAGAGCGGGAAGGACTGTAAATGTTCTGGTGCTGTGAACACGCAAGGTTTTGTGTGGAAGTTTTTATGCGCTATATATAAATTTTGATTCATTCATTCATTCAAATGTGTAGCAGCTCAGAACGATAAGAGGGAGCGGAACCTGTGATTGCGTTGTAACACATGCAAGCAGTTTTGCTATTTTATTTGTGAATGGCATACAGTTTATAATGATGCTAGATTATTTATGGCACCCCATCTCATAAGAGCCTAGAATGCTTACAAAGGCCCACAGATAAGCATATTCACAAACATACACAAACACTTATGAATGGGCACATGCATGCACATGCACATGCATACACATTAAAAATGCATGTGTTTGAAAGGTAAATCCAGCTGGCTAAACTCAATGTTTAACATGCACCTGTAGGTGGTATTCTTTGTGTGCATGCCCACACACACACACACACACACACACACACACACACACACACACACACACACACACACACACACACACACGCACTTCTCCCTGTCTGTCTTTCATACACATACATGCATGCACACACTTGTTCACACACACTCTCCCTCTCTCTCACACACACACACACACGCATGCATGCACACACTTGCTCACACACACAGTCATGCCACTGAGGCATTATGCCCCACCTGCCTTGCTACGGAATAAGTTAATTTCAATATGGTCATATTTTCTAGTCTTAAAGCATGGGCACATGAGGAAAAGGGACACATTTTTTGTGTTGGTTTTGACCATCCTGATTTTGCTCCTGCTCACTTGTTGCTGGTGTTATTGCCTGATTTTAAAACAATTATTGCAGGATAGTGGATCAGTTTGTTAAGCATTTCAGTGAATGTTGTGTGAACACATTGAGTTTAGGACTGTGGTACTGGTTTTGTTCCATTCACCTTTGAAAATAAGACATAATGTGGCTCCTGCATTAACATGAAAGCTCAGACAAATAGAATTTGAACAAAAATGTTTAATAATACCCCTCGGCCCCAAAGGCTGTAAGTGTAACTGTCATAGCAGTCCTGTTTGAACCCCAGTCCACAAAACCTATGCAGAAGAATGTGTTCATGTAAAAGGGGACTGACTTTGGTTCACATGTTGATGCTGTTTGTTCAGCTGATCTTTCAGTATATCACTATATGTGCATGCGTGTGTCTGTCATTTTTGCTGCAGTATGATGTTTTAAATGGTGATTCTGATTAAGTTATGAAAGTATGCATTTTTAGTATTGATAGGAATGTGAACACCTGAAAGATAATGTGTAAACCTGTTGTCTGGGTTGGTGCATTATATATGGAATTTGGATAGGTTTGCATGGCAGTGCATATTCTCTCTCTCACCCTCTATCTCTCTCTCCTTCCTTTGCCTCCTCCCTCTTTACCGACCCACATTTTGGTTTGTTGCCATATCTCACTGCTCAGTCATGAGACTTGAAGTGAATAAAAATCTAAAATTTGCAAATGCGTGTTTACAGTGTTTCTCTTTCTTTCCTGGTATAATTTATGTAAAATTTGGGTATTTTATTACTGTTTCAGTTGAAGAAATATTAAAGATAAGAAAAGTGCTATCTTTGTGTACACAGTATCACCAGTGCCAAGACTGTGTAGCTGTTTTTGACAGTTTTGAAATGGAGTATTTTTTGCATGATCTGCAATGTTCATGCATTTTTCATCTTGCACAAGAGAGATCATGGGAGTCTGTAATGGTCAGTGTTTTCTCAGCCAGCCTTGTCAAAGACCTCACCATATGGCACAGCTTCCTTGTTCACCATCAGACTGACATCTTTCAGAGTTTGCATGGTTACTACCAGTACCAGGTTTACCCATTCATACCAGCAGACCTTGGGCAGATTTCAAGGTCATAGGAATAAAAGCTCAGACTGAAAGTTGCACCTGCTTATTTGGAGTTCAAACTATGCATGATTGTCATTGTGCAAAAATGCTTCTTGTGTCTTTGGTTTGACTTTGGCTTGTGCTTGGGAGATAATTTATGAGCATTTCCAATGTGCTACTGGCTGTCTTTAAAACCCATTATGTCGGAGGTTCCTCACAGACTATTTTAGATAACCAATGGAAACTTAGCACAATGATAACTGCTGCTGAGCCTGTCTTCCAAATTTTGATGACCTTGAACTTTTTTTCAGTCAGAAATTTCAAAAATAAGCTGCATTCTTCTAGTAAATTTTGAGGGATTCAGTTAAATTTGGTACAATTGTTAAATAGGCAAGGTCATGCACACACTAGCATTCTTTTGGCAGTTGAGTTCTTTTAATGATACATTGCACTTGGCAAATACCTTAATGTTGGTGTTTCATCAGCTGTTGCATCAGTGAGACATTTGAAGCTGCTTGATAATGACCTTCATTGTGTTCTGCACCTAACAGGACTTGACCCAGTTCAAGGTCAA
The DNA here is from genome assembly GCA_963584105.1 of Alviniconcha strummeri. Taxonomy (NCBI): domain Eukaryota; kingdom Metazoa; phylum Mollusca; class Gastropoda; family Provannidae; genus Alviniconcha; species Alviniconcha strummeri. The sequence continues at coordinate 7,698,121 of OY757545.1, forward strand.
AAGAGAGGGACAAAACAGTAAAAGTTAAATTTGCTAGTTTTGAATGTGAGACTGGCTTGCTCTTCCTGTTCAGCATTTTGACATAAGCTGATGCCCGATTTATCTACTGGCCAACAGTCTATAGACAGATCTCTTTATTATCTTTCATTTTTTGTTTTTGTGTACTGGAGAGAGAGATGAACTTGCTAAAAAAAGAAAGAAAAAAAGATATATATTTAAAATTAAAATAAAGGAAAGAAGGAAAGACGTAACATGTATTAAGATGATAACCAAAGAGAGAGTGCTAATTACATTGTTATCTGTTGTTAAAATTATGTACCAGTAGTGTGTGGACTGCATTGCCCAGTTGGCAAAAGGAGTATATTTGTGTGATATACATTTTGTATACATGTATGTGAAAAATACACAGTGTGAGACTGAGTTGTGTGTAGAATTCAGTAATGTATTTCAAACAATTTGATTCTAATTCTATGTGAATAAAGATGCAAAGCAAGTGTTGAAGTATCACAAAATGGTTTCATTAAATAAATGATTAATCAAGCAAAGTGTTCTCCCCCTTTCTTTCTATTTTTGTCTCTCCAGTAAAAAGTTCACAAGGTTTCTATATATATATATATATGTATGTCACCTTCAACAGCTGCATTGGCCTCTCTCTTTCTCCAGTAAATTAATAAATACACCAAATTTCTGTGTCACCTATACGCTTTACCAGCTGCATGGCCTCTCACTCTCCTCTGTGTGTGTGTGTGTGTGTGTGTGTGTGTGTGTGTGTGTGTGTGTGTGTGTGCGTGTGTGTGTGTGTGTGTGCATCATACTGGTCCAAACTTCAGTATTATGCTAACTGTTTTTGCTTATTATAAATATGTACGTGAGTGTTGGCTAGAATTGATCTATAACTGTGTAGGGTTGGATACTGTCTTGTGCTTTGCTCATGCTTCGCGTTTGACACGTCTATTCTCTGTAGGTCTGCCTTTATATGCCCTTCCTTTCAGTATACCATATTTATATTGTAGCAAGGCAAATTTTTCAGAGTTAGGCTTTTGGTCTATTGGCACTGCCACTATACTCTGCATATATGGCTGTGTGCTTTTGTTGTTATTAGAGAGGGTTAGTACATGGGTGGTAGTGGTTGTGGCACAACCCGACTGTCTTCCTATGCTTGCGCACATGCCTCAAGCGTAATGGGGCCGAAATCGCACCACTACCTAAACACCTGCCCCTTCACACAGAAGAGTCACTTGAGAAAGTTCATCCAGCGACGAACTTTACTAATCAGTCTTTTGTGGCATCACTTGTTAAGTAGTTGTTACGCTCGTAAAACTGACAACAAAGACGCACTCGCCGACAGCGAATCCGGCAGCGGCACTCAGTTGCACCGCTACGGTCCACCATTTTGATCTCAGATCTCGGATGAAATCGATAGGGTTCCATCGTAAAACTAAAACAGCAATAAAATCAACAAAACAACCCAAATTACAATCTCATACAAGCATATGATGCTAATCTACAAAGAAATGTATAAGTTTAATGTTTACATAGCAAAATAAAGTGGACATGCCCCTATGAATCCACTGTGGTAAGAATGCAGCAGTAGATGAAAACTGGAGCCATGTGGTAAACAATCCTCGTAACCTCTGACCTGTGACCTCTGATCCGCACACAAATCGCTGATGTCACAAGAGAAAATAGTTCCCTAACCATTACCACTACCACTAAAACCCTTGCTTATTTTACTTTTAACTAGGACAGATTGATTGTAAGACTAGGCTCCGGCCTAAAATCTATATTCTTGAGTATTAAAGTTCAGTCAGTCTCTCTCTCTCCTTCTGTTTCTGGTGCCTTGGCAGCTGCAGTAAGTAAGTAAGTAAACATGGTGCTTAATAATAATTAACATCCGCAGAAACCGTAAGGCTTATTTGGGATGGGGATAAGGAGGGGGGAGGGGATATGGAGGTGGGCGAAGAGGGAGAATATATATTGCTACGCTGTCACCACCAGAATGACTCCTGCATTAAGATGTGAGCCATTTTAATGTTTCATTAATTGTGAGGGACAAAGTCACAAGACAGTGTCCACAGACCACAACTTTTGAAGAGAAAGGAGAGTTGAAGCGGATTTTAACCAATTAAGTCCCTCTGCTTACCAGCCTTACCGCTAGGCCAAACCGGCTCACAAGGCAGCTGCACTGGCATACAGCACCTAAGACTCCAACACAAAATATGCATCACAATTAAAGTATGAAAAACACAAAAGACCACCAGCCTTGCAAAAAAAAAAAAAAAAAAAAAAAAGGAAAAGAAGAAAAAACTCTTTAAAACAACAAGCTCTAAACCACAAGGGAGTTATTTCGAATTTTTGTCTGCCTGTTTTAGCGTAGCCGCATGGGAGGTGTGTATGAACAAAAAATACACCTGGCTTGCACAACACACACACACACACACACACACACACACACACACACACACACACACACACATCTGCATGGTCATGAACCTATATATATATATATATATATATATATGTGTGTGTGTGTGTGTGTAGGTCCATGCATCTGCCGACTCTGGGTGGGTTGAAAGCCGGTGGCAGGCTGTATTGTCACTTCGCATGTGTTTCACTCAAGTCCAAAATGTTGCTGGCGTGGAAATTAATGTCCCTTTTTCTTTTCTTTTTTCTTCTTCTTTTTCCCCTTCTGTTCTGAGGTAACCGACCTGGTTGACTGGGCGTAAAAACAAAACAAAACAAAAACACTAAATAAAATCAAGTTACCCCTAATTGTTCTTTTCATTAAAAAGTGTAATCCTGGAAGGAGACTTGAAATCGCCCCTTATTAGCGTGTTTCTGGGTTCGGGTTAGAATAAGGAGCGTCTTTCTTGAAGTTTATTTGCTGAACCGATTTTTTGTTGTTGATTTTTGTTGTTGTTGTTGTTGTTGTTGTTGTTGTTGTCTGCATTCATTTTTGCCGACCAGGAAGTGGTGATTTTGAAAGCAAAACAACTTTGGCCCGGGTGCACGAAACAAGTGCGCGAGCACCTGTGTACGGACCTCCCACATTCCGCACAACCTCGCGAGACACTACGAGACCAAGCGCAAAGACCGCTTGAGATAGGCTTTGGGGACCTCCCGAAGTTTTCCTCTCCACATTGCACTTCCTGGTCTGGCGGATCGGAACTCAACCTGCCGACTTGCTGTATTGGGAAGCTATCAAAAAGGTGTGTAAATTCTATCCACACTGTGAAACTAAAGACCAATTTATGATTCACCCGGCTGTTAGTGTTTGTGTCAGTGTGATTGCGCTCGCGAGGGAATGTGATTTTCTCGAGGTGCTTGTCACAGGGCAGAGCTTTGTTGTACATAACCAAGTGGACGTTCACAGCTACGAAGAGGGTAGGTCGACCTGCCTATATACCTGACTGCTCATTTACTCGTTGAAATCTTTCTCCCGTACCTGTATTGGAATTCCCTCAAAGGGATCCATGTGAGACGAGTGATTTCATTTCCCCTAACTTCGAAAGTCGTGTTCTGATTGGAGTTGAGGTCCAGTCATGCCGTGGTTGACGTGAAAATATTGCTGTCCCCAACACTGCCGCAGGCAATAACTAACGTTACTGTGGACTGACGTAAAACGCTGGTTTTAAGGGGAGTGTGGCAGGAAACACGTCCGTCTTACTATCCTCCCATTCACTGATTTAGCGTGAGTTACTTTCGTCGTGGACAAGCAGCGCTGTTTAATTGCATCCTTTGGGGTGGCCACGGTTACTAAATTATACTATTGTATTGTTGCGTGGTGAACCCAAATGTGAGACTGACGCATTATTAATTCTTGCAACTTCAGTAGTGTTGTAACTTGTATTGTTTGTTTTGTTGGTTGTTGATACAAATTACAATGATACTTGATAGTTTCTCTGCATGATTGTACCATCAGCATTGTACACAAATCACCAGTTAAGCATGCAGTGTTTCATATTATTATTAAACATAATATTAATAATTGATTTTTTTTTTTTTTTTTTAACCAGAAATGTAAAACTGAACTATGCTCAGTAGGGTTTGAATCAGTAAAACTTGCAATTTTACATACATATTGTACATTTAATTTATGAAGGCCATGCTTCTAACTTCAAAGCCTTTCTGGTAAATGATAGTTGATCATAAAATTAAAAAGGGAACATTTATAAATTTTCCCTTTTCAGGTTTGGTTTGTCAGAACTTGACACTTGTCATATCAGAGACATGGGTCATGCTATTAATTCTGGGATAAGTTGTAGGTCTCATGGCTGCCATGGCTATACCTCTTTTAACCCATTCTGTGCCATATAATGTATAGTGTTGATACTGATGCCATCCATAAGTTGTCCAGAAGAGAGGTTAGATTACTTAGAACTGGCACACCAAAAATATTCCTTGAAGGTGTGAAGACAGGTTTCAAGCAGGAATTGATGTAGGTGTCCTGCAATGATATTGAAAGCACTTTGCTACACGGATGTCATGTGATGTCCCAACAGCAGTGGAAAGGTTTTTTTTTTTTTATCTGCGACCTTTCCTTATATAATAAATATAGATATAATAATGTCCATGTAGATGGACCCCTTTGTTTAAGACCCCTTTTGCTTGAATTGTATGGGTGGTCGTTTAAGAGTAAGAGGGGCCCCAATGTCCATGGCGATGGCGACTTATACGCTGTACCTGTGGTGGAGCTTATACATCTTGTATTTACATGCATGCCAGGTGAGAGTTAGTGTCAGTGACTCAGTTTTGTTTTGTTTTGTTTTTAGCTTGTGTGATGTCTTTTAAGTGCCAATTAAATCCCTTGTGTGTTAATTCTGCATGAGCACTCTGGGCCTCATTCTGTTTCAGATTGACTTATGCTAGTTATACTATTATAGAATGCTCAGTTTCCATGTGTAAGTCATGCTTATGATTGATGATATAGTAATGTTGTCAAAGAAGCACCGCAAAATGGAGAGAGACCAAAACCCCAGCTCTACTTCTGACACCCATGTACTGAAAACTCCAGCAATACAAATACAAGACTTACGGCTTTCACACTTTCTCTTGCTTTGGATCCTACATTTGGAATTCACTCCCACAAAACCTTAGACACTGCTCAACCCTGTCAGTGTCATCTTTTAAAGTCAAACTGAAACCTTTCCTCTTCTGACAGCATTTTCTCACACTATCAATACCCAGTTTCTACTACAGTCTGTGTGTGTGTGTGTGCACACACACACACACACACACACACGTGTGTGTGTGTGTGTGTGTCCATATAATGCCTTATGTAAATTGTTTTGGTAGAACTGTCCTCTATGTGTGTATAGAATGTTGTATTTAGGTTAATATATAATGTATGATGTGAGCTCTGAGGGCATTGATGAGCGCATGGTAAATGTACATTATTATTATTATTAATGCAGCAATGTAGCTCTCAATGGAAAACACATGAGTTTTCAGATGTGCCTGCGAACGCCTGTCAAGGGTGTATGTATTCAGTGATTGATTCACCCAGACTCTGTGGGGCAGTGGATGACCACAGTCTGTGGGAGAGTGTTCCAGGGTCTAGGTGCAGAATTTATCTAGGCTTATTGTACACCAAGGTAACTGCAGCAATATCCTGTCTTCTGCGCCAGTACAACTACAAGACAGAAAGAAACCTTGGTAACCCATAAATGGAGCTTTGGTAATTGGTTGCACTAGCAGGATCAAAACTACAGTGCAGCTGCAACAAAAACAGTAAAACTAATGCTAGTTACTACAATAGTAATACAGTAACTTGGCTTGAAAGCCAAGTTAAGCATGACTGAAGCCTTGGTAGCCCATAAATGGAGCTTTTGTGATTGATTGATAGTACTAGCAGGATCAAAATTACAGTGCTGCTGGGACAAAGACAGTATTACTAATACTACAGTAGTAGTACAGTTAAGCACGACTGAGCATGGTCACCACATGGATGAGTGACCATCATGTACTGGGCTTTGTGCCCACCCCATAATTTCTCCAGATTCAAATTCTGTGCAGGCTCTACAAGTGCCCTTCAGATGAAACTGTAAACCCAGGTCTGCTGTGTGCATACACACACACACACACACACACACACACACACACACACACACACACACACACACACACACACACACACACACACAATTACCTTGTACCACCATTATGTGCTTACTCAGGGCAAACCCAGCACATCTGTCTTCAGTTTGTTTTGTTGCCATTGGTCAGTGGTATTCTCCCAGGTGGGCTAGACAGGTGTCATGACTTATGAGCCCCACCTACCCAGGTTTGAGATCACAGTTTCCTTCTCCTCGGTTGACTGACATGTGTAATGAGTTCAGCCTGCCCAAGTTTGAGATCAGAGTTTCCCTCTCCTTGGTTGACTGCCATGTATGTCTAAGGTTAGTAACAAGCTCGGCCTGCCTGGGTTTGAAATCAGAGTTTTCCATCTCCTAGGCTAGGCTGGTTCATGGCACCTTCTTCCACATTGTCCAGTGCAGCCCCCTCAGAGGGCTCCTCCCATCCACCAGTTGGGAGGACACGCCTCTACACTGTCTAGCGCCAGCATGAGGAAAAGGTCATGGCCAAGATGGAATGTCTTTCCTCCTGAATTCATGGACCCTTCTCTGCAGATCTGTACAATTTAAAAGCTATATTTTACCATTCATTGTATAGAATCAGAAGCAGAATATTTGTGGTCCAAGAACATACTACGTGGTTACCAGGAACTTTGTCTTGCAGTGTACAATAATAAAAATTTAAAAAAAAAGGAAAAGAGAATATTTAAGTAATACAGAATTAGTGACTAGGCTGATAGTAATACATTTATTGACAGAAAAACTGTTCAGCTCCTGAAAGGACTGCTGCACCCAACAGGCTCTTTAAAAATAGAGAAGGCCTTTCTAGTTCTACTCCTCAGGTGTGCTTTTTCTTCTGATCTACTGTAATGCCTCAACAATCAGTTCCCTTTTCTCTCTTTCTACACTTCCACCTAAACAGAATCATTATGTGTGAAAATGGTGTAACCATACATTGTATATTGTTAAAACTATGCCCCTGACCATTCAGTTCTTTGTGATGATGGTGACTAGACTTGTAGAGCACTCGGTATCCACTATCCATGGAGTATACATGTCCAAGTCATGCTCATAGGGGCGTAATTTTGACAGCAGCAAGAAGAAAGCCCAACAGCGATAGACAAAAATTAATAACTAAGATAAAATGTGGAAGGGGAAGAATGTGTCACTCACAGTCAGTGCAGCAATTCAGTGGCTGAGAACAGATTAATTTTCAGGTGTCTGTGAAAGACTGTTATTAGTGTTAAGGAAGTGTATTTTCACAGTTTGTGATAGTGTTCCAGAGTGTGAAAACTCCCTGACCAATCAGTTTTCACAGTTTGTGATAGTGTTCCAGAGTGTGAAAACTCCCTGACCAATCAGTTCACTGTGCAGATGCCACAGAGTGTGAACACGATGTCATTGGCCAGTCAGTTCATTCTGTAGTGTAAAAGTTGTGTCCCTGACCACTCAGTTCATTGTGCACATACCAATGTGTGTGAAAACCTATTGCCCATGGCCAGTCAGTTCATTGTTTTAGTGTGAAAACTATGTCCATGGCCAGTCAGTTCGTTCTGTGGTGTGAAAACGATGTCCCTGGCTAGTCAGTTAATTGTTTAGTGTAAAAACAATGTCCATGGCCAGTCAGTTCGTTCTGTGGTTTGAAAACAATGTCCCTGGCTAGTCAGTTAATTGTTTAGTGTAAAAACAATGTCCATGGCCAGTCAGTTCGTTCTGTGGTGTGAAAACTATGTCCCTGGCTAGTCAGTTAATTGTTTAGTGTAAAACAATGTCCATGGCCAGTCAGTTCTTGGTGTAGTGTGAAAACTATATCACCCAGTGACTCGGGCCTTTACTGTGTGCCTTGAGAAACACTGACAGTAAACACATTGGTGTAAAGGAAGAGAGTTTCAGATTACCCTTTCTGCTTTTGCCAGATAACAGTAACACCATGTTATGCAGCCTGCCACTGTCAAGTGCTTCCTCTTTGTTCATGCTGGCTGTGTTCTGTGGGCCTATTGATAAGAGGCAGCAAGAGTTTATGCAGAAGACTTTTTCTGCAGGGTGGAAGCTCCTTATAAAAATATTGATTAGAAAGCAGCTTGGAGTTAGGCCACCAAAAGTGCTTAGGAAAGGAAGTGAAAATTGTCTGTAATCTGTACAGTATGAATAGACTAGTTGAATCTTGAGGTCCTTTGTCTTTGGCATAATTTTGTCTAAACCACCAGCGAAAGAAATTTTTCTGCACTTTGACCTAAAGTCAGTGAAAGAAGTTAGTTCTCAGAGGGTTCTGCTGTACACTGGGCATAGTTTTGTGTCTGTGTGCATCTTACAGCATCAAGTTTAACTGGCTGCACCAACAGGAATAATTGTAAAGAAGTAAAGGTGAGTCTCAGTTCTGATGTAACAATAAAGTATGAACACAAACAGTAGTGAAAAATATCTTTATTGATACAATGCCAACAACATCAAAAGAAATTTAATTATCTGTGGTTGATTTTCTGTTTGATTTAAGGTCAGTTTTTTTTTTTTTAGGGGGAATCCAGATGGTTAATCCATTTGGTTCTGGTACTGCTGTTTCATGTGAATATACCAAATAGGTATATGATAAAATGTTTTTACTAGAAGTGTTTTAAGGATTTTTCTGAGTTAAAAATGAGGCCCAACCCAGTGGGTCTCCAATTCTGGAGAACGACTCATTTATGAGTCCTCGAGCATTTCACTGTGTGCCATTGTCAGAGACTGTCAGCCAGTAGTAACAAGGAGACAAATTTGTCTCAGTTTTAAATTTATACAGGAAAAGGCAGCACAGGCAGTGAATGGGAGTAGATAAATTCTTGAATGTTGAAAGTGTCATTTTTTTTTTTTTTTAAATGCATGAGAAAGCTTGTGACTTTTGTCAAGCTGACGAGCAAGCCAGCGATTTCGTTACTGTCTTGGAGACTTAACAATATGGATAGCTTGATACTTTGGCTGTTTATTATTATTTTTAATTATAGTCATGAATTGGCAGTACATTGAAATGAAGGGTGAACATTCATCACATGGATAGAAATCATTTGAATAGTTAAGTAATCTGGTCATTCTATAAAATATTACTGTGAGCAAACTACTTCAACACGTCTGTAGATTCTGTGTGTAGCAGCAGTACGGATACCTCAACTGCATACGTAAGACTAACACTAGTAACAGGCGCTACAGCAGAACCTGGCCTCTAGTCTAAGTCTACCTCCCCCCCACCCCCAAAAAAAAAAAATCAAGGAAATGTGTGTGATCTTAACCCCTTCACTACCTCCCCCCAAAAAAAACAAATCAAGGAAATGTGTGTGATCTTAACCCCTTCATTACCTCCCCCTCCCCCCCAAAAAAAATTAATAATAATAAAAATCAAGGAATTGTTACTGACTAGCAGAGCATATCTGTGAACAACATCAAGGGTAGCACATCAAGAATCTAAGCTGCTGATCTGCTGCATCTGTCTGCTCGGTTAGTGAACAGAGACAAAGACCTGATTGCCACTACTGACGCATATCACGGCCAGTTCAGGAACACGCACAAAGACCTGGAAAGGGTTTACAAGCTAAGCAGAATGAAAGTCTGCACGCCTAAGACTTAGCTGTACAAAAGCCAGATCAAAACAGAAATAACGTGTCTCACAGTTTACAATCAGACCTCGGCACTAAACCATATATTCAACTATTAAAATGAACATTTGACAACTATGAAGTCAACATCTTCAAAGTGTTAGCCATGATATACCACCGATTTCATGTAGATCAGTAGAAACAAATAAGTTGTGCAGCACAGAGATATACACGGCTGCACTGGTAAAGGACCCATACTTTAGAGGGATAATTTTGCGTCGGCAAAGCATCACTGAAACTGAACATCCAACAATGGCAACATAACATACTAGCTACATATCAGCTAACCAGGGTTAGCTGCATACATGATGGAAGCACTGGTCATCTTGTGGCATAAAAGCTTAAGATTTGAACACACATACAATATACACTGATGCCATGGCGGCTGCAACCAGCCATAGAAAAATAACTACTTACAGGCTCTCCCCTGAGATGAACACAGGCTGCAATGACAAACAACCTGCTGCTGCAGGGACACTGGGGGAAAAGGGACACTGCTGGCCCAGTGCAAAAGTTTTAACATTTTTAATAATTGGGGCCATGAAACTCCTGCCCAATCAAAAAGGACGGGAAAGAAAAGGTTAAAGGGTCATAGCCCGAAACACATACAATACACTCAGTTACATTAAGAACACCAACAAGCCTGTGCAGCTTGTGTGTGATGCTGTCATCATAAGTCATTGACAGACTTGTTTGTTAAGAAGACAGAGCATTAACAGCAAGGGATTGGTCCCAGGAGCTCATTTCTGTGGGAACAAGTATTTTCAGAAAAAGTGAACCTTTAACTAAAGGGTGGTGGTTTGTCACAAGGATTCTGCTGCACTGACATGCTTTTCTTTTTAGGATACCTTAGCTGGAAGTTTGTGTCATACAATAATCTGTGTTGTATGTGTGTGTATATATATTATTCTGTTTTGCTAAATTGTTTTTACAAGTTTGATTATGTGGAATTTGTGTCACATGTATGCATTGTTGTGTCAGTGATGTGAAGGGGGTGGGTGAGGGGGTGTAAGTGTGTGCTATGCAAAATATATCCATGCACAGAAAATAATGATTTGTCTCAAGTTTGAAGACAAGACTTATTCCACCCTGTCATGTGGGTGTGTGTGTATCTATATATAAAGCAGGATTCAGGATTACTGTATTATCTCTGATATCAGAGAAATTAAAATACATGGCTGATAGTGATACAGGGGTATTTAATAATGAGTGACATTAAGACATACACAAGAATTTGTCTTGGTGACAGTCCATGACTGAACACATGAGCATAAATGAACAGTACACAACAAATACAAGCCGTCTAATGATCTGTAAATAATTATGAAATCATTTAAATTTTACTTTGTACAGATTTCATTTGTGCAGTATAAATTATATAACTACTGCACACACAGACACGTGCACACCTACCCACACACACAAACACACACACACGTGTGCATGCACACAAACACACACTTACTGTGACACACAAGCAGAAATATACACAATCACACATTGACAATGACATGCAGTCAAATATACACAATCACACACTGACAATGACATGCAATCAAATATACACAATCACACATTGACAATGACATGCAATCAAATATACACAATCACACATTGACAATGACATGCAATCAAATATACACAATCACACATTGACAATGACATGCAATCAAATATACACAATCACACATTGACAATGACATGCAATCAAATATACACAATCACACATTGACAATGACATGCAATCAAATATACACAATCACACATTGACAATGACATGCAATCAAATATATATATATAACATGTACACATTTCCACACAGCCTGCACATGACACTTACATTAAAGTTTAATATTAATGAAACCATGCACACCAGCACATCCCACTACTAAGGTCACTGTCACGTGTGTGTGGTTTTTTTTATTTTTTACAAAGACCCCACATAAGTATGTAATGCATCTTTTAGTTACAGTCTCTGCCTGTGAATCACTTGGCAGTTTGTCAAAATATACTTGCAAAGCAAATTATCCACCTGATATCTGACAACACCTGCCCTGCAGTTGTCTATAATGTACTTGCGCTGGGCACTGTGCCACCGCTGACAGTGAAGTGCTCAGGACAGACACTTTAAGAGTGCAGAAGTGAGGCCACATGCTGCTGTCACTTACTGTTCTTTCATCAATGGCCAAGTTTTGGGAGAAGAGATTTAAGGAATATTCTACTTGTTAATGATAATAATAATGGGTGCTTAGAGCTCCTAACCTGTACTGGTTCTAAGCGCTTACAGATTCATTAACTGTGGACACACAGAGGCATGTACACACACACACACACACTCTCTCTCTTTCTCACACACACACACACACACTCCTATCTCCATGCAATGGGACTGAAGAATTTTTTTGAAGAGAGCAGTGTTTTCAAGGTAGATTTGAAAGAGCTGACAGAAGTAGCATGATGGACAGAAAGAGGTTATAGAGTTCTAATGGAAAGCAGTAATATATGTATACTAAATTGATATATACTGGAAAATTGCTGTCTGTGGCATATATAAAAAAATATATTTTTTATCTCAGTGTGGAGGTGTTTCATGGCATACAAGGATATTTATTTGCCAAAGACATTTAAATGTACACAGGAATTTGTCTTGGTGACATTCCATTCATACAGTGCATTAACAAATGTCAAATAGACAAAACATTACAATTAGCCATGTATAAAAGTTATAAGTAAATAAAGTTAAATTCAACAATGTGACAATCACATTCATACACTGTAAGCCACCATGCACACACATACTCATGAACACACACACGACATGGCGTAACTTTTCACAGTTCACACAGGTGGTTGCAAGTAACCTGCACATCCGACTTCTGAACCATGCACACTAAAACAAATCACCCCTAAGTTACAGCTAATCACACTAAAACACATCACCCCTAAGTTACATCTAATCACAGTCACATAAAAACATATATGTCATAATTATTGGAAACATTGGTCATAGCATATGATGAAAAGCACAGTGGCTGTCCATTTCATTTTCAGGTGATGCGGTAAACACCTTCACCAAAGCGAGATGGGAATCTGCTTTGGAAAGGAAGAGACCACAGGTCATGGGAACCTGCAGAAGCTGCCCTCGGCAGCAGAGGTCAATGGCGGAAACCCCAACATCGGTTCACCAGCCACCATCGCCCACCCTCATGATGTGCAAATTGGGATGCCCGTGAGACCCCTCCCCACACCGCCACCAAAGAAAGGTAAAACTATGGTGAAGGTATTGCGTTCAGCACCACCGCCTTCACGACTATCATCCTTACCATCTTTATCATGCATGTATGCCTCTTCATTATTATTAGAATTAGAAATGCTGCAACAGTCAGTACATTCAAACCTGCTCTGAAAACAGGATCTCTTCAACTTCCAAGAATCTGATGAGCTTTTTCCTGTTTGATTTGTTCTGTGTGTGTGTGTGTGTGTGTGTGTGTGTGTGTGTGTGTGTGTGTGTGTGTGTGTGTGACTTTGTGGGCAGTGGGAATAAGCATTGTGTCCAGATGTCATTCTCCTTATTTATGTACTATGTAGAGAGACATTGTACAGCTTCTGTGTATTGGTAACCCCCCACACACACACACACACTACCCCCCCCCCCCCCCCCCCATTCCCCCTTTATATTGTAAGGCACTTAGAGCTTCTGAGGATATGTACTAGAGCAATATAATCTTTATTATTACTATTAGCATTATCAATAACCTCAACAATCTCACAGAATGTTAACTTGATAAGGCCATGAGTGGTCCAAAGTGTTAATAGGGAACCAAATTGAAAAAGCAGCACAGGCTGTATTGACAGGAGTGGATTTAAGAGAAGGGCATACAGCAGGGTGTTTTGTTTGTTGTTGTTTGTTTGTTTTACTGAATTTCTCATGCAGCTTGTTGAAATTCAACATTTGAAAATTACCCAACCTTGAGTGTGTCCAGTAGTCCATGTCAGTGACATCATAAAGGAGGCCAGCAGGTGTAAAAATATCCAGTATGTGATAAGCCAACCCTTTTCTGTTCATTGGTAGAGAGCCAGCCAACATGGGTGTGCCCCAAGGAGCTCAGATTTAAAGCAAAAAACAAAACAAAAGTACTTCTTTTGTATAAACATTGATAGAACAACCAAATAAAGGATTATGCCAATGGAAATATTTCCTCTACGTTTTCCAGCCATTTTGAGTTTTCAGAAATGTACCCATTGCTTGGTGAATTAAAAATGTAATGCCCAGACAGATAAAAGGTTCAAAAGAATGCTTATTTATTAGGACAAAAACACAGCTTGCAAATTTAAAGTGTTGTTTCATTTTAACTGTTGTTTTGTAGCTTGACAAAGGGGATTACCCCAGAAATTTGCAGGTTGTGTTTTTGTCCTAATAGATGAGCATTCTTTTGAACCTTTTATGTGTTTGGACATTGTTTCAGAATGCTAGCAGTTATTCTGGTTTCAGATGGGTTTTTTTTTTAAGATGTTTTTGTTTTTGTGGAGACAAAAAACTACAACAGCAACAAAAATGTCAGGAGCCAGAGTTGAACTCTGCTCGTTTCGGGGAATTGTATGTATTGTTGCTGCATTGGTGTGGGAATATTTTAAATAATAAACTTTGAATTTGTAGATTGCATATTGAGAATTGCAATAAACAGTCATGTATTCTTGATCGTGCTATTAGTTAAGCTCTCAGACTGAGGCAGAATACAGTTACAAGCATGAGCATCTTCAGACTCACAAGTGAAGTCAAGAGTTTTTAATGTGAAAGCCAGATGGACTGACTATTTTGGCATGTTGGAAAGTTTTTCTTTCTTCTGTTTTTGTTGTGGTTTCATACCATGACCAGTCTTCTAAGAATGATGGAAGTCTGGTCACCATATTGAAAAAGAGCTATGCTAATATGACAGATGCAATGTTTCAGATGTATTGGTAGTTCGAGCACTGTACGACTTTGATGCCATCAATGAAGATGACCTGTCCTTCAAGAAAGGGGACAGAATGGAGGTGGACGAGCAGGCGTAAGTTTTTTAATTTTTTTAATTTTTTTAAATCATCATGGTTTGTGGCTATAGGTCGTTGTTTTAATCACCACAATATATGTATGTGTTGGTGAACTTAATTAATTTAAAGAGTAGCACTCTATGAAAATTAGTAGCAGCAGTGGGAATGGTGTTGCTGCTGTTGTTTTACATGACTGACCAGTGCCAGTACTGATTTAAATCATTCAATCCTGTTGTGTGTGTGTGTATTATGCATTTCTGAAGTCAGAATGTCTTGAGGGTCAGTCAGAATCTCAGAGCTTGACATGTACTTGTCAGATTGAACATGCATACTGGGACTTTATCATATATCTGTTTATTTTGAGGCAAAAGTGTGATTGGTGGATTTTATTTTCATCATTTCAGACAAAGCTGTGGTTGGTACAGTGGTACTGGTAGGTTTTATTTTCACCATTTCAGACAACATGGTGGTTGATGGTGTTTTTTCTCTCACCATTTCAGACAAAGCTGTAATTGGTGGGTTTTATTTTCACTGTTTCAGACAAAGCTGTGATTGGTGGGTTTTATTTTCACTGTTTCAGACAAAGCTGTGATTGGTGGGTTGCAACTCACATCAAGACTGGCCAGAAAGGCTACATCCCCAGTAACTACGTCTGCACTGACGACAACTCCCCTCAGGCACAAGAGTGAGTTGACGCAACATCTACACTGTGAACATGCATGTTCTTGCATGGAGGTTTTTCAAATCATTTTTATGGGCATTATAAATCATTCATTCATTCATTCACAGCTTCTTCTTCTCTATCTGTTTCTTCCGTCCAAAGGCTGGGTTCTTACCAACACAATTAGTCATGATGCAATGGGATGTTGCAGTCTGAGTGCCAGTTTCTAGTACTGTAGTAGCAGCTTAAAAGTTCAAACTTGTGCATGCTCTCCTCCTCATTCTCTCTGTATGTCGTTTTTGTTGTCGTACTTGAGTGGGCGTAAAAACCAATTATCTCTCAACGTCGTGTTTCTTTTTGTGCAGGTGGTGGTTTGACTTTGATCGCAAAGAAGCCGACAAAATGTTGTTACTACCAGGGAACACCACAGGAACCTTCCTTGTACGAGAGTCTCAAGGTATGTCCATGGATGGTATTTGAAGTCCCAGGGTATGCCCATATTGGTATTTGAAGTCTCAGGGTATGCCCATGGATGGTATTTGAAGTCTCAAGGTATGCCCATGGATGGTATTTGAAGTCACAAGGTATGCCCATGGATGGTATTTGGAGTCACAAGGTATGCCTATGGATGGTATTTGAAGTCCCAGGGTATGCCCATGGATGGTATTTGAAGTCACAAGGTATGCCCATGGATAGTATTTGAAGTCACAAGGTATGCCCATGGATGGTATTTGAAGTCACAAGGTATGCCCATGGATGGTATTTGGAGTCTCAAGGTATCACCGTGGATGTATTTGAAGTCACAAGGTATGTGCATGGATGGTATTTGAAGAAGGGGCTAGAGCCACAAACAGGCAGCAGGCAGAGCGCGTGTGGTGTGGTGTGTGTGTGCTTGGTGTGAGAGAAGGGCTGGTAGCCTCCTCTCTAAGTGGGAAATAACAAGTGGCCATGTACTGCAACCCGACCCATACAGCTAGATGTGCTTTTTGCATTCAACCATTACTTCTCATAGTTCCAGTTCCCTGTCAAAAGTTTGTCTCTGTCACTTTATTCACAAACCAAATTGGGACCAGGAAAGAGTCAACCAACCGTGACACCCAGACAGAATCAAATAACCATTGAAACAAAGGAGTTGAAGCATGTGTTATTGCCTCACACATTTGTTGAATAAAACAGTAGAGTCTGACATCTCCCTCATGGGTGTGATGCAGCCAGACAGACCTGAAAGCATTAGAACACATCAGAACTCTGTCCTCCCCAGTGTCACCACAGTAACGCATTTTGTCATTGTGCCAAAAGTGCAGGTGGCAGGTTATAGCAAGACATACATACACCCTCTCACTGTCAGTGTGAACTTGTTGTTGTACTTCTGCATACACCCTCTCAGTGTCAGTGTGAACTTGTTGTACTTCTGCATACACCATCTCACTGTCAGTGTGAACTTGTAGTTGTACTTCTGCATACACCTTCTCACTGTCAGTGTGAACTTGTACTTCTGTCTTCACACTCTCACTGCCAGTGTGAACTTGAAGTTGTACTTCTGCATACACCCTCTCACTGTCAGTCTGAATTTGTAGTTGTACTTCTGGCTGCACCCTCTCACTGTCAGTCTGAATTTGTAGTTGTACTTCTGCATACACCCTCTCATTGTCGGTGAGAACTTCTAGTTGTACTTCTGCCTACAAAGAACAAGAACTGACTAGTTAATGAGAAGGAAAAAAAACTGCCCTCAAAAGTCACCTGTTTCCCCACAGCCATGTAAGTTTATGTGTGTGTATGCATATTTGTGTGATTGTTTATGTTACCACTGTAAAGCTGTTTGTGCTCCCATCTTGTGTGTGAAGGTGGACGCTAAATAAAAACAACTCCTCTTTATTATCATTGAGAATGCCCTTTACATTCTGATGCGAGAGGGGGAAAAAAGTTGTCTTGTGCCCTAATAAATGTAATTGCTTGACCAATCTGTTTCCAGATAAATCGTCCTATGTATTGTCCGTCCGAGATGCTGACAAGGCATCAGGTGATCCATGTGTGAAGCACTACAGGGTGAGGAAGATGGACAATGGGGGCTACTTCATCAGTCCCAAGCGAACATTCCAGTCCATCTTTGAAGTCGTTGATCATTACTCAGGTAGGAGTTGTTGTTTTTCCCTCCCCTTTCAATACCTGTAGTTGTTGTTGCAACAGAATGTGGCTTCGCAAGTGTTAACTGCTCAGGTAGGAGTCTGTTTGTTTTTAATACCTGTAACTTTGCTGCAATGGAATGTGACTTCACAAGTGTTAAATACTCAGGTAGGTGTCTGTGTTTTTTAATACTTGTAACTGTTTGTTGCAAGGGAATGTGACTTCACAAGTGTTAAAGTGTTAACGGACATGCTGTTGTTATTGCTCAGCAATGCCTTTACGTATTTTTCTTGCAAAAGTAAGGTTTTTGTTATGATTGTGATGGTGAGAGTGCAGGAGAGGATCAGATGTGTGTAGGTATGCGAACAATGATCAAACAAACCGGTAACAAACATTGGTGTGTATTATTGTGGTCATGTGGATGCCTTTCTTCTGTCTCGCATAGTCAGTCGCTCAGTGTGTAAACTTTCAGCTGACCTTAAACTACAGATCGTTGTGGGTTTCTTTTTTAGATAAGAATGGTGTGCTTTTTTATGTGTTGTTTGTATGTGTCTGCATACATATGAGTTAATGGCTATTCCCATCCATGCATGCATGCGTGTGTTGGACTTTCCCTACTGTGTGGAGCAGTAAGTGTGCACCCCTACACTCTGCAGGTGAGGGTCATACCCATTTTTGTTTTTCCTAGCAGGGAGTAAGTAGGAGGGGACAGGTTCTGCTCAGAGAGGTCACTCTGATCTGGAGTGCCCCCCCCCCCCCCCTCCACTACCCCCGTCTCCTGACCCCCACCACCCACAAAAGCACAGGCTAAACACACACCAAATGGTAGCTCAGAATGGAGTGGAAATTGGTTTTTAATGCCCAGTCAACCATGACAGTGATATCAGGGCTGGTAGCTCAGAGGTTGCAAGGGTTGTACAAGATAGTATGGGGCTCACTGTGTAGCTTGTTTCTGAAATGAGATGGGCTGGAGAAATGGGTGCTTTCCACTCCATGAATGAGAATGGCTGGAGAAATGGGTGCTTTCCACTCCATGAATGAGACTGGCTGGAGAAATGGGTGCTTTCCACTCCATGAATGAGACTGGCTGGAGAAATGGGTGCTTTCCACTCCGTGAATGAGATTGGCTGGAGAGGTTGGCTGGAGAGGTGGGTGCTTTTCACTCCGTGAATGAGATTGGCTGGAGAGGTGGGTGCTTTCCACTCTGTGAATGAGATTGGCTGGAGAGGTGGGTGCTTTCCACTCCGTGAATGAGATTGGCTGAAGAGGTGGGTGCTTTCCATTGCATGAATGAGATTGGCTGGAGAGGTGGGTGCTTTCCACTCCATGAATGAGATTGGCTGAAGAGGTGGGTGCTTTCCATTCCATGAATGAGATTGGCTGAAGAGGTGGGTGTTTTCCATTGCATGAATGAGATTGGCTGGAGAGGTGGGAGCTTTCCACTCCGTGAATGAGACTGGCCGGAGAATTGTGTGCTTTTCACTCCATGACTTCTGCCTGTATTTCAGTCCAAGCTGATGGGTTGTGCACTCGCCTGGCTACTCCATGCCCAAGGATACGACCTGCCGTTCACTTCCGAGAGCTGGAGGTCAATCGAGAAGCAGTCAAGCTTACCAACAAACTGGGAGCTGGCTGTTTTGGGGAAGTATGGAAAGGTACGTACTGGGGACTGATGACGGGGGGCAGAATGTCCTCAGATGTTAAGCTGACATATTAGGGACTGATTTGGTTTTGTTTTGTTTCTTTCTTGAAGAAGCTGTTTGCTTCTGAATGGAAGTTATTATTTTTCCAGTGTGTAGAAAAGGCCCAAAGTTAGTGGTTGGATTTTAACATCCAGTCAGCTCTGCTAGGTCACCTCAGGACAAGATGTGAAGAAACACTTCCAAGGTCTCTCAGGCAAATGCTGTGAAAAGACTTTTTCACTCTGATCACTTGCTATTTGAGGAATGTTTTGCTGGACATACCAAGGTCTTTCTAGTAAGTACTGTAGAATGACCTTTTCACTCTGTTCACCTGGCAGTCTCAGGAATGTTTTTGTGGACATACCTTTAATAGGATCTTTCTGGTAAATACTGTAAGCTGACTTCTTACCTTACACTCTAAATCACCTGGCAAAGTGAGAAATGATTTGTTGGACTTATCAAGGTCTGTCTAGTGAAGCGATTCTTTCACTCTAGCCAACTGGGGAGTGATTTGTTGGACTTAATTGCTTCCCATCATTTAATTGTTTATCAAGGTGTGTCTGGTAAAGCCATTCTTTCAGTCTGTTATAACAATAATAAAAATATTTATAAAGCACAAAATCTTGTCTGTAGAGACTATTCTAAGCACACACATGCACAGGCGCTTGTGCACACACACAAACATACACACACACACACAAAAACAACAACAACAAAAACAGGCACCCCACACACAAACAGGGACCCCCCCCCCCCCCCCCCCCCCACAAACATACTGACAATACAAAATTTATGCACAGGTAAACTGAGGAATGTGATAGACGTGGCGGTGAAGACGCTGAAGGCAGGCACCATGTCGCCTGAAGCCTTTCTGGAGGAGGCACGCATCATGCATCGGCTGCGGCATCGCAAGCTGGTCCAGCTGCTGGCCGTGTGCTCTCAATCAGAACCCATCTGGCTCATCACAGAGCTGATGGTGAACGGCGCTCTGCTCGACTACTTGCGCAAGGATGAGGGAAAGCTGGTCAAGTTCCCCGTTGTTGTAGACATGGCCGCACAGGTAGGGTTCACCTGGGTAGATAGAGGTTGGGTGTGTCAGTTTGGATGTAGATGGGTGAATGAGAGAGAGAGAGTGTATGTGTGGGTGAGAGAGAGAGAGAGAGTGCATGTGTGGGTGAGAGAGTGAGTATATGTGAGAGAGAGTGTGGGTGAGAAAGAGTGTATGTGTGGGTGAGAGAATGTATGTGCATGTGGGTGAGAGAGAGAATGTATGTGTGGGTGAGAGAGTGTGTGTGTGTGTGAGAGAGAGAGTGTGTATGTGTGGGTGAGAGAAAGAGAGAGAGAGAATGTATGTGTGGGTGAGAGAGAATGTATGGGTGGGTGAGATAGAGAGTGTGTATGTGTGGGTGAGGGAGAGTGTATGTGTGGCTGAGAGAAAAAGAGAAAGAGATTGTGGGTGAGAATGTGTATGTGTGGGTGAGAGAGAGAGGAACAGATTCTATCTGTGTGAGTGGGAGAAAGAAAGGAAGAGAGAGCATGTATGGGTAGGACAAGAATGTATATATGTTATTATGAGAGAGAAAGAGAGTGTGCACATATCAATGAGAGAGAGAAAGAGAGTGTGCACATATCAATGAGAGAGAGAAAGAGAGTGTGCACATATCAATGAGAGAGAGAAAGAGAGTGTGCACATATCAATGAGAGAGAGAAAGAGAGTGTGCACATATCAATGAGAGAGAGAAAGAGAATGTGCACATATCAATGAGAGAGAGAAAGAGAGTGTGCACATATCAATGAGAGAGAGAAAGAGAGTGTGTGTGTGTGGGTAAGACAGAATGTGTATGTGTGGGTGAGACAGAGAGGGAGAAAAAAAGCGTGTGTGATGGTGGACAGGTGAGAGATACAGAGAGAAGGAGTGTGTGTCTGTGGACCCACTGGTCTATGTGAGCACTGGTGAATGGTGACCTGTGAGTCACTGTTTGCATGGCTGCGACAGTGGGGGATTTATTACAGACATTTGCCTACTGACACCTTTCCATGGACTGCTGCAGATTGCAGATGCAATGGAGTACCTGGAGGCAGAGAACTTCGTCCACCGCGACCTGCGAGCAGCCAACATTCTAGTGGGTGAGCACCATGATGTCAAGGTGGCCGACTTTGGACTGGCCAGGATTCTCCAGGAGGAGAACATCTACGAGGCCACAGAGAGTGAGTATTCCGCTTGATTCAGGCGTCTTGGAGAAAGAAAGAAAAAAATCATTGAGAGAACGTGTGACAGTCTTCAGTATTTGTCAACCTTCGGTCTGTAAAGTTGCATTTGTGGTAGCACCCCTCAGCTGAATGCTCTGGGGTCACTGGAAAGACGCAGATGTACATTGACAAATGCATTCCATAGGATGAGGGGACAGTGTGTGTGACTGTGTTCTTGTTGTTGTTATTTATATTATCCTGCCATTTTTTTGTTTTTTTTTGTTTTTTTGCAGCTGACTCCTTTGTTAAGACAGAATTTTGAAATAGGGAGAGACCTCTGTGTGCTTGTTTGTTTCTCTCTCCATGTGCCACAATGCATCCCCGACCATTGTAGTGAATGGCTCATTGCCTGTTGATGTTCCAGTAAGAACTGTCAAGTGCTCTGAGAGGGACAATTTCTATAGGGTTGTAAGCCTTTGATGTGATTCTATGTGGAGGTTTTAAGGTTGTACACAGTATTCAAAAGAACTTCCTGGTTGCAGTTGTGTGGCCTCACATACCTTGACTGGAAAGGCAGCACACGTTAGATATAAGATACTGCTGGCGTGTTGCGTTGCAGGAAATGAAAGGAATCAGATTTCTTTCGGCTAGTCAGTCCTGTAGAATACCACCCCCACCCACCATGGCCACCCCAGCAACTTGAGTATATATAATGTGTATCATGTGTGGGAATAAGAAGTTACAGTTTCTCCCAGTACAGCCCTGACAGCTGCCACCACCTCTCTTTTAACATTCCTCAGAATTTCATGAGCAGAAAAATCCAGCTGCTTGCATTATTAGTCAGACCCAGGTTTAGCTTTGTATCAGATGTTATCAGGGTGTCTTTGTCATGCTGTGTGCCATTTCAACAAGGAAGTAGGCTCCTTGAGAGTGTGTTGGGTGATTGTGTACTGTGTGTGTGTGTGTTTGTGTGGCCATGCGTGTGTGTGTGAGACAGAGAGAGCATTACATATCTTAAAGCTGGGCAAGTGTATTGGCTGTTCTTATCAGCTCACTTTGAAATGTACTTCCTTGTGTAGTCAAGACAGCTGAAGACTGCATACATTACATGTGCTAGCCTGTGATTCATTGAAAATGTATTTGCATGCCTGTACAAGTGTTGAATACTACAGAACAACTTCTGCTTCTGCAATGGGTTTTTCATCCCAAGAAGCACCCCTGAGTTTGAAAATACCATGACGAAGTCAGTGCAATGTTTTTATGGAGCAGTTTGGCCCCGAAAGTCAAGCACGCAGCAAGGCTATGGATTTAAATCCTACCTTTTGATCACCTTTTCTAACTAAAAACTGGTTCAAGACCCATCTTTGCCCCTCTGAACATTAAATAGAACATTGTATGGCTTCAGGTTTGGTAATGTGTGTGGTAGCGCATGTGTTGTGTGGATGCATTGGAAATGACAAGAAAAACATTAAATTAAATGTTGTAGTGTACGTGCTTATATAATTAGTAGGGTTTCATTGCCCTCTTAATTCTATACACTTTTTAGGTGTAGGCGCTTCACAAATATTCTTTGACATTACTTTAACAAACCAACTGAAGCATTTCTTGCTTTAAAAAAAGAGTGATTTGAACAACAGTGTGACCCTAGTTTATCTTAACCCTTCATTAGTTTAGTCCTGGCTGTTTTCAGTATTTTGTGTGGCTGTTGTTTCAGACACAAAGTTCCCAATCAAGTGGACAGCCCCAGAGGCGGCCCTGGAGCGAAAGTTCAGCATCAAGTCTGACGTCTGGTCATTTGGGGTCCTGCTGTATGAGCTCATCACGTTTGGACGTGTGCCTTACCCAGGTAGGTGCCCCATGTGCCTCATCCAGTGCCTATGTACCTTATCCAGGTACGTTCCTATGTGCCTAATCCAGTGCCTATGTACCTTATCCAGGTAGGTCCCCATGTACGTATGTGCCTAATCCAGTGCTATGTACCATATCCAGGTCAGTGCCCCATGTGCCTATGTGCTGTATCCAGGTCAGTGCTCCATGTGCCTATGTGCTGTATCCAGGTAGGTGCCCCATGTGCCTATGTGCTGTATCCAGGTAGGTGCCCCATGTGCCTATGTGCCGTATCCAGGTAGGTGCCCCATGTGCCTATGTGCCATATCCAGGTAGGTGCCCCATGTGCCTATGTGCTGTATCCAGGTAGGTGCCCCATGTGCCTATGTGCCGTATCCAGGTAGGTGCCCCATGTGCCTATGTGCCATATCCAGGTAGGTGCCCCATGTGCCTATGTGCCGTATCCAGGTAGGTGCCCCATGTGCCTATGTGCCATATCCAGGTAGGTGCCCCATGTGCCTATGTGCCGTATCCAGGTAGGTGCCCCATGTGCCTATGTGCCATATCCAGGTAGGTGCCCCATGTGCCTATGTGCCGTATCCAGGTAGGTGCCCCATGTGCCTATGTGCTGTATCCAGGTAGGTGCCCCATGTGCCGTATCCAGTGCCATGTACCATATCCAGGTATATGCCTTTTCCATGGAGGTGCCCCATGTGCCTAATCCAGTACCTATGTACCTTATCCAGGTATGTACCTTATCCAGATAGGTGTTCTGTGTATTTTATCCAGGAAGGTGTCCATGTGTACTTATGTACTAATGCATTCACACACATACGCACACACCTGTGCACATACCCCTCCCCCCCCCCCCCCCCCCCCCCATATCCACACCCACACCCATGCACACATTAAATACACACACACACTCATCAATCAACTGTAAGGAAATTGGGGAGTGGGGTGGGGAAGGGGGGTGGGGTACCCTGTCAGATACATGAGAATTAATTGCTGGTCCATCTGTCCTGGTTTTGTCCAGGATGACATGTATCTTGTGAACTGTTCAACCATTTGTAACCAGCTTGGTGTGGCAGTGCATCACAACAAACCAGAACGATTTGTGAAAAAGATGGGTTTCCAGTTCCTTTTTTTCTTTTTCTTCTGTGGTTTCCTTTATTGTGTTCTGTTTTCCACAGGTATGTCGGGCTCTGAGGTGCTGTCCAAAGTGGACAAGGGCTACCGCATGCCCAGACCCACAGGGGGCGTTGCTGGCTGCTCCGACGCTTTCTACGAAATTGTGGAGAAGTGCTGGAAGCGCAGTGCCGAGCAGCGACCCACTTTTGCTTACCTGCACAGTTTCTTTGATGACTACTTTGTCAACATTGAGCCCAACTACCAGGGTCCTGACGATTGAGAGGCGTGTGTGTGAAAGGCTTGGCCAGGTGTGTGTTCATCCAGTGATGCAATCAAAAACATGTCGTTGGGCACTTCTTTTTTTTTTTTTTTTTTTTGGCTATGCTGAAGATGAGGCATGTCATTCCGACCTGGGTGAAAAAGCCTTGAGCGTGTTTTACGATTGTGGCTCAAAATGTGTATGCTTCCTATGCTTCTTGCTGCACATGTCCATCCATTTTACATAGCGGAGCTGCTATGCAAGGATTTGTGGGGCCTTCAACACCCATCCCTTCTTCCTTACCAACCTTACCCAGAACCCCCCCCCCCCCCTCCACCCCTTCCACACCTGAAAGGGATCAGCATTTTTATTATACAAGTTGATCTTTTCCTTGATTTTATATGAGGTTAATTATACACAGCAGCTCTGTAAGATCTTTTAATATTAAAAAGGAAAGGAAATAGCTAATTAAGACTAATTCAATGCATTATCCAAATGGTTACGCAACTTGTGAGTCAGTAATGGTTGAAATACGGTCATGGTCAGTGACTACAGCTGAAATAAGGTCATGGTCAGTGACTACAACTGTGAGAAGTCACTGTCACAATAGTCAAGCATGCTGCACTGTGAATTATAAAGGTATCTTGATAAGAGATTATTCCTGTCTGTGGATTATTGTGTACTTGTAGTTCATACAAAAGTCATACAATGTACATGGAGAGCAGATCATTAAGGTGTGTACATGGAGAGCAGATCATTAAGGTGTGTACATGGAGTGCAAATCACTAATGTTTGCTAAAACCTCAATTTTACTTCTGTTTAATAAGGCTGCATGTTGTGTGTGGGTACAAACTGTTAAAAAGAGAGGTTGTTCTGTGAGCTTCCAGCTGTGTGAAACTGCAGGTGACATGTACTGCATCTGTTCGATGCAGGTGAACAGCCTGTGAATGTTTTTAGTGGTCATGAACAGGGTGAGTTCATGTGTTGATGAGGGTTATTGTGGCCCCCGGTTTTGGTGATCAAGGGTGAGCATGGTAGGGCTGTTGCGTTAATTTTTATTAAACTGAATCTGGTCATGCTGGTTGTAGTAAATTCATACTTGATTCAAAAGTGACAGCAAGGGGGTAAAGATGAAATTTATTATTATTGATTGCTTTTATAATTATACAGTGCTGTTCTGTGCTCTGGAGCAGACTCACTGCACTCTTGTCACAGTTGTGATTCTGAATGAGTGACTGTATCCTTTTATGATGCATTCTTTAAAATCCACCACAGTGGTGGACTGTGACCACTGTTTGGCTGGAACATGGCTGGTGCCACGTATGACCTTGCACTAGTTTACAGTGTCACTTCAGTTCATTCAAAGTCACATATGTAGGGTGCATGTGTGTTTAAGCTGTAACATGCCACCTGCCCTTTCAGCAAAATGACCGGGATCTTTTACATGCTACTGCAGTAGCACCAGGGTGGAATAAGAGCTGGCACCAAAATAAGAGCTGGCACAAAAGGTTGACTCTGGAGAAGAAAATGTTCCTGCTGCAAGAGGCATTCCCATGTAAACTTTCAGACTCTGCACTAATCTGTATTGAATACACAGCCAGCAAGAGAATCAGTTTCAGTTGCTTCGATGTACTTTGACGATGACAAGAAATCTGCACCTTTTTTTTCTTTTCTTCCAGTGAGTTGATGGAACATTTGTTCTTCCTTCTGAAGTTCTTTAAAACACTGGGTTGTACAATTCTTTCAGTGGACTGTAAAATGCTGTGATGTACACTTTCCTCTGTTCTCAGTACAAACGTGAAGTCTGTGTTGTATGATTTCCTCTATTCATTACAAGCATTTTGATGTTCTGAATAGTGACGTACTGAATTGTCCATTTTCTTTGGAGTGGGTTAGTGCATTTGGGTCTTCCAAGCTCATGTTGTTGTTGATTGTCTGATTTTTCAGGGGACTATCACGGGATTCTTCTCGTACTTTGTTCATTCCATGTCTTCAAAACTGAGTGAAGAAAGTGTTTCTTCTTGTAGTTCTACCTCCTTTTGCCGTATCCTAGGATGTGTATCATGTTGCTGTCATAATCTTCCAGTCAGTCTGTGAAATGTTTTACACAGCCATGAATACATTTTGCTAGTAAATCTCTCTGTAGCAATAACAAATATATACACCTTTTGATGGTAATGACAATACCAGTTTATATTGACGAACTTTAGAGAAGCAAATTTGTTACATGCACCAGGAGTGTGAAGACTGTTCTATATAAAATGGTTCTTTTATATATACACATGTTTCATATTCTTGTTGCTGTAAAAACTGCTGCCCCCCCCCCCCCCCCCTTCCCCCATCAATTCAGATGATAAAAATGCAGTTTTGCAGCAGATGTTTGTAGTTTATTTCAGCTAGGTCTGTTTTTGTCATTATATCCACCTAACTTTGTTACAGGTTTTATCAGATTGAAGGTGGTCTCTCATTTCTTTTATATGCTTTGTACAGTGCTGTAAGCATTTGCAGTGTGTGTGTGTGCATGCCCTGTAACTATGGTGGTGATCATGCTCAGTTTGTAGAGAGCTCTGAACAACACTGGGAGAAGTATGATCAGTGGCACATTATGCTGATAGGTATGCCTAGTCTAAGGACGTGACTGTACACACCAAGTCTTCCCATAAACCTTTTTTTTATTTTTATAAATCCCCTACTATCTGATCTGCATGTTCCCGACAAACAGTGAGCGTTTGATCGGCATTTCTGATGCCTTTTCTGCCTTTGTTTACGGATATCCGTCATCTTGCCCACATGCTCACTGTACCCCCAACAAAAGCGTGCCTACTCTGCGCTACACCCGCAGGCCTGGACCTGTATATACAGGCCATGCCTGTAGGCACTTACCGAGTGCAGTCCCCTGGATTTCTGAAGATCGTCTATTGTTAACAACTCGCATAACCAAGGATAATGGTGCAAATCCTGTATATCGGCTTTTGAATCATCTTTTTTTTTGTTTTTTGTCCCCCATGTTGGTTTCAAAAGCATTATGCTGTTGGTGCTGTATTGAAATCGTGGTAACTTTGGTGAGCCCTGATATGTGATATAAGTACAATTCATTCCTATTGCAATAATTGGTCAATTCTTTCCGTATTTATAACAGACAAAATTTCCCTTGCTGCTACTGATCGTTTGGAACATTCTGTAAGGCTACAAAAAAATATCTCGTGGTATTAATCATGATGCAGAAAGCAACAAGAAAATGCTTGGCTAATTTAGAGGATACAAATAGGAAAGAGCATTGCTGTTTTTGTTTTGATTGAAGATTGTTGGCTAGAACACGCAGGAAGCACATGTTACATCTTCATCTTACAGCCCTTCAACCTTGAAGTAACTTTGAAAGTGTGAAGGAGGTCTGAAACAAGAATAAATTAAACACGGTTTCCATGCTTGCATTATTTTTATCATTATCTTAACATTATATTGTCTCATCTTATATCGCTATTAATACTGGTTTTTGTTGCTTATTCATTCAAGGGATGACTTACTTCTCCTTTTTTATCATTTCTTGTTTGGAAGGCGGTTGGGCACGTTTTAGGCGGATGTTATAGTTGTCAGTTTTGTACTACCAAAAGTACCATTCTGAATTACACGACGATTACTTTGCAAGGGCATATGAACATATTCAATGGAGACTTCTTCTGAACTCTTCAGATTTACAGAAAACAGTTTATTTCTCTTTTTGTTGCATTTGACTTTTCTGTCAATATTGCTTCTTGTAGATTTGCAATGTGTGCTAGATTTGAGCAATTTGCAAATTTGTCAGTTTTTCAGCAATGAAAACTAAAAAAATGGCGTTTTGATTGCTTGGTACTGCAGATCATCTTGTTGACCTGTGGAAGAAGATTACTGGAAGTTTCTTTTACAGCTGTTTGTTGAAACTGAATATTCCAGAGACTATGGTTGTGAGCATTTTTATCATTTTATACAGATGTTTGATAAAAAAAATATTTAAAAAAATCATTGATAAGAAGTGCCTTCATTTAATAAGAAGTGCCTTCAGAGGAGATGCTGCTATTCTGCCACTTTTTCATGGATGCAGAAATAATAATCACATACACTTGCATGAAATAAAGCTGTTTGTTTAACAAATAGCAACAGCAAATGCAATTCCTCTCTTCCCTCTGCTCAGTGCTTCCCTCTGCTCAGTGCCCCCCCTTTTCTGGCTCTCATACTTTGTAGGTATTCAGCACAGTACACAGAAATGAAAAGCTGTGTGTATTTTTTATGCTTCTATCGATCTATGTCAAGTTAGTCAGTATTGAGCTATAGCCTGTGTAGAGTAGAACCCCTAAACTGTTTTCCCAGCCAAAAGAGTTTGTACCATTGGTGCATGTTCATTCCACAAGTAGTCCACCTTTGTACCATTGGTCCATTGGTGCATGTTCATTCCACAAGTAGTCCGCCTTTGTACCATTGGTGCATGTTCATTCCACAAGTAGTCTGCCTTTGTACCATTGGTGCTTGTTCATTTGACAAGTAGTCCCAAAGGCAGGTGTCACTAACCAAAAAAGTGCATTCACAGAACTCTTGCCAAATGTGAGTGTGCAAGGAAAGTCTGATTTGCAGTTGGTGATTTCAAACAAAGGGTCTTTCAACATCCATTGAGCAAATGGATACATTTTGGGGCCCCCCCCCCCCTCCCCCCCACTCACACAAAACTTGTCGTTGACGAGGCATTAAATATGAAGCACCTTTGTTAATATAATGTGCAGGCACAAAGTATATGGAACTAACTCCACCCAAAACCGCTGTGTGCTCTGTTCTGCTGTCTAAAGATAATAATAATAATAAAAGCATTTGTAAAGCATAAAATCTTGTCCACAGACAATTCTAAGTGCACGCACGCATGTACACACACACAGGCACCCGCACACAGGAGCATTCTGACTATGCAAAGCTCAGTTTACACAGCTTAAAATGGGCAGCAAGCAGAGACCTAAGATGGATGAAGACAGCAGCATGGAGCAGAAAACATCTACAATTTTACAGATCAGTATTGGCAGTACCCTGGCCAGCAGTGAAGATTCCTTGTAGAATGCTTATCTAAGTATTGATGTAATATATATCCCTAAGAAACAGTTATCAAATATTTGTTATTCAAGTTAACCAACACAGTTCAGTGGCGTGGTCTTCTGTGTCTATTTCACTGCATGTACTTAAACATGTACTTTTCAGCTGCCCCCTCAAACTGTGGGGCTTTCACAAATGGAATCATTGTTCCAGACAGATAAATGATTC
This sequence comes from Alviniconcha strummeri, assembly GCA_963584105.1. NCBI lineage: Eukaryota > Metazoa > Mollusca > Gastropoda > Provannidae > Alviniconcha > Alviniconcha strummeri. The sequence continues at coordinate 7,728,000 of OY757545.1, forward strand.
AGAAGGTGAGCGTCAGTTTACCACAGAAGTGGATGATGGAGATGTGTTGTTGGATTGCTGGGTCATTGTGGAGGAATTTGCTCTGCCCTGCAGGCTGTTTGACAGGGGTGATTACATGGTTAAAGGGAGCTTACCATGTGTAAGTGATAGTTAACTGTGATTTATTGATGAGCACAGAGTAGAGGGATCATTCAGGGTGATGCAAGCAAGGTTTTAACATACCATAAGCTTTCTGAATGTTTGTTAAAGCTTGTTTTTTTACTGCATGTTTGTTTTGTGTATTGTGCAACTTATACTATTTCCAAATCATGCATTCATCACTAATAATTTGATTTGTCTTCAACTGTGAGATTATTCATCTGTAGATGTACATTACATTTTACATTTTTTTTATTTTTATTTTTACATACAGTGTTGAGTAACTGAGTGGAGAACACAGTCTGAAATTAAAATGTACAGGCAATAAACAGGATTTTACTTTCTAACAGTGATGTGTGTACCACTATGAGCTCAAAACATGTAAAACATTTTTTTTTTACATATATTTTTATACGGTGGAACCCTTTACAATGGAACCCTTTAAAGACTAGACTGATAAAGGTGGCATTCTGCTTCTGACAGAGGGATGGGAATATTCTGGCTGCACTGTTTCTACATCATTTTGTTCTTTTAACCTTTGCAGTGTGTTGCTTTGGGCTGCACGGTCCCTACATCGTGGGTCAGTTTGGGCTTACACTTTTTCTCATAGGATAATCATATATTGGCGTCTATAAAGAATATGGGTCAGATTTGACCCATAACATAGGAACTGAGTAGTTCATGTTGTTACTATTTGTGCATTTATTTTTTGATGTAAGCAAATGGAGGAGAGAGAAAAAAGCCTGAATGTGCACAATGACAAACTGGAGGAATATCCGTAATTTCAAGCTGATAGCATGAGTGGTTTTTGAGGTATATGCAGTTGCATGTGTCTGCAACCGTTATGAGCTATGGCATAATGCGAAAGTTAAGACAACGTTTTTGTGAGGAAGAAGCAGTGGTCTCTGTCACCTTGTTCTTTGATGGGTTTTGCTGTGGACCAGAATGGTTTTTGTCAGATTCTTTAAGCTTAACAATCAAAAGTGACATATCAACTCTGTGGAGGCCAAATTACTCCATCCAGTACACTTGTAGTTTGTAGTACACCAGCACTTGTCATCGCCAGCAGCTGCAGGGGTCAAGTGAGTTGCCTTTAAAACAATTTTTAATGTGTAATAATGTTACATACGTGAGCTGGTTTCTCAACCTGTCTTTTGCATAGTACAGCATTTGTACATATATACATTCCTGTGCCTGTTACCATACATTTATGTATAACATACATTTTTAGGCATTGTTAGCAAGTCTAGAAGTGAAAAACATAAGCTTGGAAAGTGTATGCTGCTTCATGCTCCTTTATACTGAATGTTTGTCATTCTTTTTGAATGCTGCACACATTGTTTTTAATTAATGATGCCATTCATTGCACCTTGGGGGGGGGGGGGGGGTATATTATTGTGATGAGGCTATTGTGATGATGAGGTGGAGGTCAGTGGACACCATCAGCACCAGGGCGGGGTGTCTGGTTTCCTGAAGACCAACAGATGCTGTTTAAAACCTGTTTTGGATTTGAAGGTCAAGAGACCTGGGTGTCTGATCTCCCGAAGGTCAGTGGTCCTTGGTGTCTGATCTCGTGAAAGTCAGCAGTCCTTGGTGTATGATCTGAAGGTCTGCAGTGGTTGGTGTATGGTCTCCCAAAGGTCAGCAGACATGGTTAAGACTGAATGTGGAGGTCAGCAGACCATGGTGTTCTGGATCCACTGAAGGTCAGTAGACCATGGTGTCTGATCTTCTGAAGGTCAGCTGTCCTTGGTGTATGATCTACCAAAGGTCAGTAGACATAGGTAACAACTAGTTGTCTTGGATTTGGATTGCAGCAGACGATTGTGTCTGGGATCTCCTGAATGTCAGTAGACCTTGGTGTCATGGATCTCCTGGAGGTCAGCAGACCATGGTGTCTTGAATCTCCTGGAGGTCAGCATACCTTGGTGTCTTGGATCCCCTCAAGGTCAACAGACACTGTTAACACCTGGGTGTCTTGGAGGCACAAACCATCGCTACCTTTTATGTTTCACTGTTGACGCTTGGCATCATGGATGTAGAGACCAACTGACACTGTCAGTAGCAGGATGTCTTTAATCTGATGGGTCAGCAGACTTGTTTGTTAAGGAGCTCCTGGAGGTCAGCTGACAACAGACACCATCAGTGGCAGGATGTCTTGAATCTGAATGGTCAGCAGACCTTGTTTGTCAAGGAGCTCCTGAAGGTCAGCTGACAACAGACACCGTCAGCAGCTTACAGTCTAGAATCTCCTGTGTGGGTTTTTCCCTCTTTGTCCTCTTCGCACCTATCAAAGTGGCATAATTCTCAGATGTGGTTGTGGTTTCTGTTCGAGAGAGGAAGTGTTCTGACCGAGACTTGATCCCCCAGAAGTATTAATTGTACCAGAGATGACCCAGAGCTGGTTTCAGAAGAATCTTATGTCGTTAAGTTGCGAAATCACTCACTTGGAAGAATGAAAAGACTGCAGATTCAGGCTGTAGGCAATGGCGACAGTTGAAATATCGGCAGCTCTTCATCGCATAATAGCTGAACAAAATAAGAACGAGTCGATGCCTGCTTTGAGGCAAGGTTCACTTCCTGGGGCCTCGTCTTTGTTGTCTGGTTGACTGGGCGTTAAAGAACCAAGTTACTGCCATTCTCTGTAATGGAGGAAGGTGGACAGGGTTTCCGCCCTTGTGCAACCACTCAGTCTGTTTCGGCTATAGTATAAAGCTGTGTCTTTCTTTATTTTGTTTCTGACATAAAGTTGTATTTTTCACTGTGGTAAAAATAGTGGCCAACCTTCGCCATACTGGAACTAGCTGTGACTTTCTTTATTTTGTTTCTGACATAAAGTAGTATTTTTCACTGTGGTAAAAACAGTGGCCAACCTTCGCCATACTGGAACTAGATGTCGCTGAAGAGTTCCCATCATTTTGTAAAGGGAGTGGGGCCAGGAGAGGAGGTGGGGTGATTTTCATGTTCTTTTCTATAGTTCCTGAGGGTCATCCAGAGCTGAACAAAGCATTGCGTAGAGCACATTTCTGTTGCTGGATGTGATGCTGGCATTTCAAAGTGAAGGCAACCAGCTCACCTCCAGCCCCACACATAAGCCAAAGAGACTATAGTGACTATGCAATAGCCTCGTCTGTCTGTCCTTGGGGGGGGGGGGGGGGGGGCGAGGAGTTACTTTTTTCGGGCATGTCACCCATTGCCAGGATGCTCACTGTATCTTCATTGCCAAAAGAATCAGGGATGGATGACCTCAACTTTTGTAAACATGCCTTTCATGTTGACTGATGCTTAGCAGCAGCCACAAAAGCTGTGGCGCCTTACATCTGTGACTGGTGCATGTGATTGACTATTGACATATATACGTATGTTTTATTTTTTCAAAGAACTAACATTCTATTTTTACGGAAAAAAAATTATGCAGTATAATTTATCAAATACTGTTGACACTTTTCGTGTCTCTTTGTTGTCGTTGTACAGCTGTTGTCTGCAATCATTCCATAATCATTTGTACATTGCCATAGAGTAATCCAGTGTCATGCAATAAACTTTATAATTCAAAGATCTTGTTGGGTTGAACATCTGGAGCTTCCACCCCAGTGTATGTGTATGTGTGAGAGAGAGAAGAGAGAAATTCTTACTCTTCATCTTCCAAGTAATGTCCAACTTCAATACTTTGAAGGGTGACATTTTTAGAGCATACTGGACCATTATGAGTGTACCTGGCACCACAAAACATTCCTCGTGTAATCAGTGTATTGACACAGAGAGAGAGAGAGAAATTCTTACACTTCTTCATCTTCCATGTAATGTCTAACTTCAACACTTTGAAGGCTGAAATTTTTAGAGCATACTGGATTATTATGAGTGTACCTGGCACCACAAAGTTGTATTTTGGTACTTCCATTATCCACCTAACTCTGACGTGGGCAACAGCATCTTTAACATGTGTACATGATCTTTTTGCGTGCATGTACACACGGAGAACCTCAAAGGTTAAATTACTCAAGAACATCAACCACAATAATAATGACTGAACATAGCTCTGTTACAGTTCGTGTTGTATCAGCACTTGGTGAATGTCGTACAGTTCAAAATCGGACGTCTGAGATATCATCCAATAACCTACTACTCTCATCTCATGAGGTTAATTCACTACTTAAGAAGACTGTATACAAACAAAATTGAACAAAAAGTAAATCTGCGATACCTTCTTGTTCTAGATATTTAGCAAGAGTAATATATAAGTTACATTTAATTCATGGAACACTAAATATTTACAGAATGTGACATGCGTTTGTAAAAAATATCTGTTAAAACAGAGTGTCCTATTACTACAGTTATTTCAGAAAAATGGATATGACTTACAACAACATAAGAGAGATTTTGTATAATACTGATGTTATCACTAGTAATTGTCAAATCAATTGTTCATAGTCCTGTGGGAAAATTAGTATAAATAATAATTCTATGGGTTCTTTTGGGGTCTAATATCACCTCGATATGAACAGACATAAAACAAAAACTATTGATTGAGTGATTGATAAGCAAAACACATGAAAGGAAGAAAGAAAAAGAGAAGAAGAAGAAGAAAACACCCATCGTGCTTCAGATACAGGTCAGGCTGCCACTGCTGACGGTTATTCAGTTTGGTGTGTGCGCACAGCTGTAAGTGAGAACGACAGAGAGAGAACTAAAAGTAGAATTGTAATTGTATCTTTTTGAGTTTTTCTTGACTTTTATGCGTGGCAGGGTCCACACCTTCAATGGTACACATTTATAACACACACACCACAGTAGTAGTAGTAACTTGGTGTTTTTACGCCCAGTCAACCATAGCAGTTAAATCGGGGCAAAACACACCACAGTAGCTTACCCTTAAATTCAAAGGTTGTTCCCGACCTGTGGCCAGTATATTTTTCTTAACGCGTATTTTTCAAGCCAACCCTATAAAGGCGGAAGAAGATTTTTTGTTACGCTGACTGCAGTCAAGTGTTCGGTGATCTAAAAGCGGAAGTGATTTCTCTTTAGTAGTAGTGAACGCTTGCTTTGTGTCAGTTACCTGATGGGTGTTTTTGTTGTTGTTGTTGTCGTTGTTTGCTTTGTTTGCTTTTTGTTGTTGTTGGGGGTTTGGGTTTTTGTACACTGACAATATTGGGATACATGATATGTCATCTGTCTGGTATGAACGGTGGAATGACAACGTCATCGACAAAGTCAACTTAGTCTTTGTGAGAGAAACTATTCGCAGTCGCGAAGCGTGTGATTATTTACATCATCTCAGAGTAAGCCCGTCAGATGC
>OY757545.1:7733633-7743633 GCA_963584105.1 Alviniconcha strummeri
CGTGTGCGAATGTAACTTCGCTTTCTAGCCCCCAGGGGCAAAAAGCTCAATAAAACCTTGAACCTTGAAACCTTTGTTTCCCCTAACGAGCCTTCTGGTTTCCGTGGACGTAAAGCTATATTGAGCCATGCTTCGGCATTGGTCTCATCTTGTCCCTGAAAATGATATGTCAACTGACAACCGAGGACATTAAGCAACACTACCTACCTAACACCAGCAAAGGATGTACACTTGGCAGAGTTTATGTATTTTGTGTTTACTCGCATGACAGAAGGGAGCTATCGTTGGCGGCTCAGGTCTCTTGTTGTGTTTGTGTGTCTTTCGAGCTCTAATGATAATAAATCATGATAATAATAACTTACACTGCCCTATACCCCGCCAAAAATTACGAACTCGCGGTACTGTACATTATCAACAACAAAATCATGACAAGCAGCAGCAGCAGCACTGCAACAACAACAAAATGACAAGTCCTGTAAATCTGCATCTACACTCAAAAACATTTCACACCCAACCACCCACAACATAATTACGCACGCACACACGAACAAGTAAGTAACTAAGTAAGTAACTTGGTGTTTTACGCCCAGTCAACCAGTGCGGTTATATCAGGGCGAACAAACAAACAAACAAACAATATTCAATGAACTCGGTAAAATATTCATTATCAGAACATCTGAACTTCACTCAGATAAATCGAAGCAAATTCATGCTGAAAAATAAATTTAATTGGTGTGAGATGGAGGGGGGTGCAGGAGTTTGTTTTTTCGTGTGTACTGGGATGTTTGTGTGTGTGTGTGTGTGTGTGTGTGTGCGCGCGGGGGTGGGGGGGGGGGGCTGGATAGTTTTTTTTTTCGTGTGTGCTGGGATGTTTGTGTGTGCGCGGCACTCGCGCGTGTTTTTTTGTATTGCATGAAAAGGGCGCTAACGAAAACTGTACTAATATCATTGTCATCGATCGCCCACTTAGACAAGCGGAGCAAACAACATAACACGTGTTTGAGTTCGAGGCGCTTCCAACCGCACAAATCCAAGGTGACAGGTGCGTGTCACTGTTTTCAAAAACAGCACTGGCACGCGCTCCGTTTGCATTACAATGGCGCTTGGACTTTTTGGCGTAATGTGTGCAGGCGCTAAACTCATCCGTCAGTATGAACGCGGTCAGAGGTAAATCAATATACACACAGGCTAAACACTGAAGCCGTCACAGCTCTAAGGTCTGTTTACATACTGATCTAGCCCAGATCAACATGGCGCCAGTTTCCTGCTGACGCAACACACGTGAAAAACGTGTGCTGCAGTGCACGCGGATAGAACAAGTAAGTATGCAGAGGTGCTAACTGATGTCACGATGGGAAATCATTGATACAGTTCAGTAACCAAACATTATTATTATTATTTTAATGCAACTAAATATAGGCAGACAGCTATAAGAGATGTGTCAGTGATAACTGCCGAATGTGAGCCGGTTTGGCCTAGCGGTAAGGCTGGTAAGCAGAGGGACCACGGTTCGAATCCGCTTCGGCTCTCCTTTCTCTTCAAAACTTGTGGTCTGTGGACACTGTCTTGGGTCTTTGTCCCTCACAATTAATGAAACATTAAAATGTCTCACATCGCTGCCCATCTTAATGCAGGAGTCATTCTGGTGGTGACAGTGTAGCGATAGATACATAATCTCCCCCCCCCCCCCCCCACACACACATACACACACATTCACTCCTGTGCGAAGTTCTGTGCTGCAGAAGGAAGGAATCAGGTTTGGTATGTCTCGAGTATATACACGATTCGTCCTAATATAACCGTCATGGCTGACTGGGCGCTAAACCCAGTTATATATTTTGCGTACCGTCCACATGATTATATTTTCTTTATTCCAAACCAACGATTATATTTTTTATATCCCAAACCGACTTCAAACGTAGACTGACCACTACCCTATCCTCATCACGTCTCTGCCATGGTTGGCTATGCCACAGCCTCGAAAACTGACAGATAACAGTCCGTTTTTCGTCAGTGCACGGAAGGAAAGGGAGCGGGGACTGGCTCTGATGTAAGCAACTGTGGCAGAGACGTCAGGGATGGCCGATGGTCGATGCTTGGAGTATGGGCCTAGGCTAGCCCAGAGATCGGGGACGATGGGCTATTCCTCCCTTCTACACATTACAAGACAGCTGTCCTCGCCAGCCTGCTAGATCTATAAATTATGGACCCGAAAATGGCACACAGGGTGAGCCGGTTTGGCTTAGCGGTAAGGCGTCAGGCTGGTAAGCGGAAGGACTTCGGTTCGAATCCGCTTCGGCTCTCCTTTGTCTTCAAAAGTTGTGGTTTGTGGACACTGTCTTTTGACTTTGTCCCTCACAAGTAATGAAACGTTAAAATGGCTCTAATCGCTGCCCATCTAAATGCAGAAGTCATTCTGGTGGTGACAGTGTAGCGATAGGTATATAATCTCCCTTTCAACACCTCCATACCCTCTTCTCGCCGTCCCTAATAAGCCTTATGTTTTCCGTGGACGTTAAGCACCATGTTTACTTCATGGCACACGCTACAGAAGACACTTGAAACAGATGGAGCGGTTCCGCCACTCTCAACCTATGGCCGGGACGGGATCAGAAAGCTGGAAATGTTGGAAAAGGCCCGGTACTGAACCAGCACTATAGCCGTGCTTCTCGGCAAAGCCCAGCGTTGATGGACCGGGCGTGTCCTCACAGAGGATGGACGATATTAGGATCCCGAGACACGTACGTGCTTCATGGTGATCTCTCTAAAAGTAGGCGTCACAAACGTCTCAGTTCAAGGCTGTCTAAGTGCTCTAAAGGCAGACGTCACAAACGTTTCAGTTCAAGCACTGATTATCTAGTGTGGTGTGTGTGTTTGTGTGTGTGTGTGTGTGTGTGTGTGTGTGTGTGTGTGTGTGTGTGTGTGTGTGTGTGTGTGTGTGTGTGTGTGTGTGTGTGTGTGTGAGTGCGTGCGTGTGTGTCTGTTTGTCTGTGCGTGTGTGTCTGTTTGGCTGTGCGTGTGTGTCAAGTGCTGTCTTAAAGGCAGCATGGTCCAGTCTGTTGGAATCTGCTGGAATCCTCTCAAAGCAGATGGAGGAGCGAGCAAGGAACACTGAGGCTGAGGTCAGGCTGGAGCAAGCTCGCCAAACAGCGGCTGTCAGCTCTGAGGGAAGTCGTCGCACCCGCCAGGGAAACTCTAGTGAGAGGAGGAAGACCGCTGCGCCAAGTGAACCATCCTACCCCCGGCCATAGCGCCAGTGGACATGCATGCAAATCCCAAACTGCTGTCAGTCACCCAGCAAACATGGCGGATCCGATTCGAAAGCGTTTTGCTTAGGGCCATTACGGCCAGCGTGCAGCCAGTATTGGGCCGGATCGTATAATTGTGCCGGATCCGACTTCCCGCAACTGATTCGTTTCCTTTTTTCCAAAGAAGGCCCGGATCATATTATGCATAAAAAACCCGGCCCGGATCCGATCTGGACAGTCTGGTCAGGTTTTGGTCAATCGTATCTGGTCCAGAAGCAGGAACCATCGGGCCAGGTTCTGGACTGAAGAACGCAGCCGGGTCACTACCAGTTTCCCACTTCCAGACTCGGAAGCATTCTTCCACAGACGGACCGGATCATATTGTGTAACGTAAGGTTTTGGCCAAACTTATCCGGCCCGGAAGCAAGGCGGTGTGCAAAAATCATCGGGCCAGCTTCTGGCCGACGCTTTCGAACGGATCCGGACCGGATACGAATCGGATCCGGCATGTTTACTAGGGGCAGTCGTAGCTGGCAGCGCCCCTGCCTTTTGGACCTGTTCTTGTTCTGCCTGCCAGGCTTTAGGCTTTAAGCTTACTTCTGCGCCACATGAGGGAGTGAGAACAGATGAGGTTTTTTTTTTTTTTTTTGCTGGCGTCATCAGACGCTGGACTGCCTTTGCAGTTTAATGCACTAACACTTTTATTCATCCCTCAACGGGAATTTCCACGTCTTGGACAACTACCGCGTTCCTCTTTGGCAGAGAACCACCGCGTGGATTTCCCACCTTTCCTGTAATTAAGATAACGGTGTACACGCACCAGTAACTGCACATCAGTGGACGGGATCTCTATTTCAACTTGCTGAGCTGTGAATGAGGCGGACCGGGTGTTAGCCGAGTCGCTTGACGATCTTTTTGTTCAGTGTCTGTACCACTGGTTGCGCCCCTTCCTTCGTGTCCGGTTTCTGCAGGCAGGTGAGTCCCGCTGTTGCGTTCGCCGTGTGTACCGGTTAACCAACGAGACACTTCTGTAGTCTACTTGTGGATGTGACGCCGATCGGTACATCAGCAGGGAAGTAAGTTAACTGCTGCTCGGTTTGAAGATCGGCTCGTTACTTCTTACGGACACTCGTTCATGAAGTCTCGACTGAGTTTCTGCCACGGTAAGTGTCACTATACTGATCAGGAAAATCTTAGCATCTGACGCAAACCTGCCATGTCACCTACCCCATTCTTGTGATCAGGTCATTCCTGTCGTGCCGAAACGAAACATGATGAACTAAGCCGTTACTGAATTGTGATCAGGGGCACCTGTTGGCCGTGAGATTTTAAGGTTATAATTCTGGCCATAGCAGCCTGGCCTTGTAGCCTGCTGCGGTACAAACAAGTAAGAATGAATTTATACTCAACATTCTATCTGTATATAAACTGAGTTGGGTCCAAGCAGTGCAAACCAGCACGGTTAGGCTTTGAATCACTTCCTTGTTGCCGGGTGTGCGTGGGTTGTTGGAAAGCACAGGCGCTTGGTGAGTAATATTCTTCTCCTTCTTATTCTTATCAGTAGGCGACCAACTATTCTGGTATCAAAGTCTAAATTCAGTCACACAAGTACCGGGTCACTATTAGCCTACAAATAAATATGTGGAGTGTAGATCGTACTTTACTGTGGTGTTCGCTAGCGATGGTGTCGGCATGTACATGCTAATCAGTTTCCCTAACTACTAAGTTTCTCTGACTATACATTGTAAACGGTTGTTGTTGTTGATCGCTTTTACATAGCGCTGGTCTCCGCTCTCGAGCAGACTCACTGCGCTCTTGTAGCATGTGATTTTGACTGAGCGACTCTAGCTTTTCGTACCGTGTTTTTGAATATCCACCGAAGTGGTGTACTTACAGCGTTGTTTGATTGTTACATGGCTCGTGCCACGTGAAGCTGCTGCCGTCTCGGCGCGCTCTGCGTACACCCTGTCACGTTACTTCGTCCAACGCTACATACGTAAGGTGTTTGCGTGTTTAGCTGTAACCTGCCACCTGTACTTATGGCAGAATGACCTGAGCTATGGTAGCACACGGCCTGTACCACCCGATACTGGGAACTGACGGGTCTGCCGTAATGACGTTTTTAAAGACGAAGTAGGTTGGTGTTTTACGCCCAGTCAACCAGTGCGGTTATATCAGGGCGATTTTTAAAGACGAAAACAACAACAACAACAAAGCAGCTGAACAATACAATCATGGGGCACTGTACGCGAAAGAAGATGCACATTTTTATTAGTCACAGAGTAAATGAGCACTTCAGTTCCAATCTGTTTTCATCGACCTCAGTGATAAGTTGCATTGTTTGGCACAGATTCGATCAGACCAATCACGATACTTCAGTTTGATAAAGGTATATATGGACGTATGCTGTCCGCCTATTTGTAAGATTTTAAACATATATAATCTGGTTGCATTCTGCCTGTCTGTCTTTCTGTCTCTGTCTCTATGTCTGTGTCTCTATGTCTCTCTGTCTCTGTCTGTCTCTCTCTGTTTCTGTCTGTCTGTCTGTCTCTGCGTCTCTGTCTCGTTCTCTCTCTGTCTCTCTGTCTGTCTCTGTCTCTGTCTCTATGTCTCTCTGACTCTGTCTGTCTGTCTGTCTGTCTGTCTGTCTGTCTGTCTCTCTCTCTCTCTCTCTCTCTCTCTCTCTCTCTGCGTCTCTATCTCGTTCTCTCTCTGTCTCTGTCTGTCTGTCTCTGTCTCTCTCTCTGGTACAGGCGAGATGGAGGGAGGGGGAGGGGGAGTGTAAGAGTTATGAAGAAACGTATGAAATGTTTATTTATGTCGATATTGTACATACTCAAGTACGTTAAAGTCAGCGTATTTCGTAATGAAGTTGCTTTTAGACGACTGCAGTTGTAACTAGCCAATCACCCATTTAACTACTTATGTGAATACATTATATCAATATTAGTGAATTAGCTGCATGTTTGTCAGTCTACCTGTCTATCTGTGTAGTGATATGTTTCTATAGTTTGTCTTGCTGTCTATTTCTGAGTATCTATCTCAGCCTATGTACGTCTCAGTATTTAGCTCCATCACTAATACCTGTGTATGTCTCAGTATTTAGCTCCATCACTGATACCTGTGTATGTCTCAGTATTTAGCTCCATCACTAATACCTGTGTATGTCTCAGTATTTGGCTCCATCACTAATACCTGTGTATGTCTCAGTATTTGGCTCCATCACTAATACCTGTGTATGTCTCAGTATTTGGCTCCATCACTAATACCTATGTACGTCTCAGTATTTGGCTCCATCACTAATATGTACCTCAATATGTATGTATGTATATACTCAACACAAAAACTGACTTACCTGGCACATCTTTTCACCGTATGTAACAAAATCTGAGCAGACGAAATTTCATTCAATTGTTCGAATACTAAACAAGTCAAAAGTGATGCCATTGTCACGGATGGCTGCCCGCGCCGCTTCTCTTGTGAACATGACCAAGCTGAGTACCGTGTGTGGACGAACAGCAGAGCGTCTGGCGCGTAGGCCTTGCTCTCCCAAACGGTTCCGGACAGTACCAGAATTTATTCTTCTCAATCCCGGGATGGCGCCAGAGGTGACTTCTCTCTGTGTGTCTTTCTTTGTCTCTGTCTCTCTGTCTGTCTGTCTGTCTCTGTCTGTCTGTCTGTCTGTGTCTCTGTCTGTCTGTCTCTGTATTCAGGGGACCCTGACGGGACGTTGTAATCCAAGAACTAACTCTGTGTCTCGCTGTCTCTGTCTCTGCCCTCTCTCTGTCCCTCCGTCTGTCTGTCTCTCTGTGTCTGTCTCACTCTCTCTGCATTCAGGGGACCATGAAGGGAAATTATAATCCAAGAACTAACTCTATCTCTGTCGCCCCCAACCCCCCACCTCCCCACCCGGGCATCCCCCCTCTCTCTCTCCGTACTCAGGGGACCCTCTGGGGACGTTAAAATCCAACAACTAACTCTTTCTCTCAGTCTCTCCCTGTTCCGCCATTAGGCCTAATGTTGACTTTACAATTTTTACAACTTTCGGTTGGAATCCGCTTCGGCTCTCCTTTCTCTTCTAAGCGGCGTTACAATGTGCCTGAGTGGCAGTCGGGTATTTGGGAGGAAAAAAACGTGTTTGTCTGGGCGGGAATGGAACAAATCAGTAAAATAGAATGCACTTTGTACGCCCAGTCAACCTCGTCTGTCACGTCAGGGCGTGGGGCGTGCGCGGACTGACTGTGTGACGTCGCTCTGTTTTTTTCTGTTTTTTGTTGTTGTTGTTTTTGTCGAGGAGGTGGAGGAAAAGACGGTTCTTGGATTGATTTTATCTCATCCTTCAACAGTTCAGGTCCCCCTGGGTACGGGGTGAATGGGGGGGGGAGAGAGAGCGAGAGAGAGGGAGAGAAGGAGAGAGAGAGAGAGAGAGAGAGAGAGAGAGAGAGAGAGAGAGAGAGAGAGAGAGAGAGAGAGAGAATGAATACACTTTATCTTAGGAGTGGAGTGGAGTAGACACAGGGTCGTTTTACATCCAGCCCTCGCCCATGAGGGACTAATTCTACAATACTACATGTACTTCAGATACACCAAAACTCAGGTATACATCAAAACCGTGCCGGACATTAGTTGATATAAGTTTAGGGCGAAAAAGTGGATGGAAAACAAACAAACAAAAGCAACAAAAAGCTTAAAACATGTCTAACAACTAGGCTTTGCTAAGTTACTCAAGAATAACATATATTTGTTAACTGAGAGAAAGAGAGAGAGAGAGAGGGGGGGAAGTTTTATTCATTTAGATCATTGTCCCTCATGAAGGGGTGCAGGTGCATGACCTAGCTACCACCTCAGAGCGGGAGAGAGAGAAAGAGAGCGGGCAGGCGAGAGAGAGAGAACTCGAACTCGGAAGGTTTATTTTACAAGGATAGTAGTATAGGTTCAGAGAGAGAGAGGCTTTTTTGAAAATTGCTATCTGCATTTGTACAGACACAGCGGAGAAGAGTCACACGTAAAGCCCGTTCTTAACTGGACGAATGTTTGTTCGCCCGAACATACTTCGGACACTTCGACGAACTATGATTCGTTTCTTAATTGAACATTTAGTTCGCCGAATATGGTTCGGACAGTCCAGACTTTACTTCATTCTCAATTGGCTTGTAATGAGATGCAAGCTTCGGCCCGAACTTGCGGCAGACGCGCAGCAGACAGCATGATCGAAAATGTAGGCTAAAGTCAAGTCAGTCAAGTCAGTATACTTTAATCATCCCTCACAGGGTAACTCGACTAACTACTATCTCATTCTGGGTTCTCCGAGACAAATTCCACAAGTCAACACAAGTCAGCAAATAAACAAATTCCCTTCGAAGCGAGTGAAGAACCTAACGACACCGTCATCCATATTTATTTTTGTTTTTTCTCCACTTACAGGAGAGCTCTGCTCTCAGCCAATCAGAGGCAATGATCGTCCAATAGGGCGAATGTTCCCAGAACATGTTGAGCGAAGGTTTTTGGACCCCGAATATAGCTTGGACGAATACTTCCAACTAGGTTCGCGAAGAAAAGTTGGCCCAATTAAGAACCAACTAGCTTCGCCGAATACTTCCAACTAGGTTCGCGAAGAAACATTCGCCCAATTAAGAACGGGCTTAAGTAAGTAAATATGGTGCTTAAAGTTCACAGAAACCATAGGGCTTGTTAGGGACGGGGAGAAGGTAGATGGGGGGGAGGGGGTTTGAAGGTGGGGGAGAGGTAGATTATATACCTATCGCTACACTGTCACCACCAGAATGACTCATGCATTAACGTGGGCAGCGATGAGAGCCATTTTAATGTTTGATAATTGTGAGGAACAAAGTCACAAGACAATGTCTACAGACCACAACTTTTGAAGAGAAAGGAGAGCCGAAGCGGATTCGAACCGAGGTCCCTCTGCTTACCAGTTACCGCTAGGCCAAACCGGCTCACTAAAGAGACTCACCCGTGTTGTGCCTGCTGTTTATTCTCCCTTTGTCTAGTCTTTGTTCCCGCCGATAGCCAGTCAAGCCATAGCAATGTTTCCATGGTGTTCATTCGCATTGCCCGATTTCACGTTAGGCAGCCTACCCGGAAGGAGGAGTAGATTGTAACGTACGCGGCCTGTTTCGGTGACTGACTAGTACTTCAAGCCTCACTTTCCCGCTCCTTCCTCCATGTTAGTGGTTGGAGGAAGGATGTCGTAAACATGTACTTGGAGACTGTGACCGACTGTCTCCTCTCCTAAATGTTCAACAAGAAATCAGTCGGTCTCCTCTCCTAACTGTTCAACAAGCAATCAGTCGGTCTCCTCTCCTAACTGTTCAACAAGCGATAAGTCGGTCTCCTCTCCTAACTTCAACAAGCAATCAGTCGGTCTCCTCTCCTAACTGTTCAACAAGCAATCAGTCGGTCTCCTCTCCTAACTGTTCAACAAGAAATCTCAAACAAGAATGACTGCTAGCGTTCTAAAACAAGATTCAAACACATAGGTCCAAGGTTAAAAAAGAAAAGACAAAAGACACGCTATTTCTTATGACAAAACAACATACGAATTTTCGGGGTGAGCCCCTTTTTTAAAGCTACAAAACAACACGGTTGGAAGAATCAAACACTGGACTACAAATCAACCAAAGGCAAACAGATATCCTACATCTAATTTTCCACCGTTTAACTGTTGTTAAAGTGCTCTTTTCTAGCTTCAAAAAGTGGCTTACCCCGAAAATTCACATGTTCTGTTTTGT
>OY757545.1:7751133-7759863 GCA_963584105.1 Alviniconcha strummeri
GAAAAGAACAGGCTCCTGTTTGTGTTGCATGCACATTCTCAGTTAAATAGACTGAATTTGCTGACTTGTTGGAGATCAGAAAGAAATAGTTTGAAGAGAGATCTTTGTATTCATTTTTTTAAACGTGTATCCGGAAATAATATTTAGCTTCTTGCGAGAGATGCGTGTGTTTTACAAAATATGTGTATTGAGGAAATGTCCGTGCTTTTAAGGAGTTGTTTTAATTTTTATGAAAAACATGTTAAAGCTTGTTTAATGAGTAATTAGGAGCTATGTGGCTGACTGGGCTCAAAGCACCAACTAACTAACTAACCAACAGTAAAGATGTTGTTCCTTGCTTCTTTACGGTTATTTTTAGCTCTCACCAAAATGCTGCACGTGTTTCGTGTAGGTCGAGTGTGTGGTGATGATAAGCTCGTTTTTTAGTTGCTGTTGTTAACGGAGTTTTCTCTTTCGTTGTTAACGGAGTTTTCTGTTTCGTTTTTTGTTTTGTTTTGTTTTATAATAATACTAATAATTAAAGTATTTATACAGCGCAAAATCTTGTTCGGAGTAACTATTTTAAACGCCGGCATACGCGCCCACACATAAACACAGGCACCCGCGCACATGAGTACAACTACTGACTATACACACATTAATTTTGTTGTCTATTTTTGGATTTGAAACGGGCTTGACTGTGCTGTTTGGTGACGATATTTTAAGGGCTGACTAGCTTATTTGAGTGTGTGTGTGTGTGTGTGTGTGTGTGTGTGTGTGTGTGTGTGTGTGTGTGTGTATGTGTGTGTGTGTGCATGCGCGCATGTTCCTGTGCCTGTGTGTGTGTGTGTGTAGTAGTAGTAGTAGTAGTAGTAGTAGTAGTAGTAGCAGTAGCAGTAGCAGCAGCAGCAGTAGTAGTTTATTTGATGCGTGTTATTTTGTTCATACGGTATGCGTGTGTGTGTGTGTGTGTGTGTGTGTGTGTGTGTGTGTGTGTGTGTGTGTGTGTGTGTGTGTGTGTGTGTGTGAGCGCGCACGCGCACGCTCGCTCGCGTTCGTTGATGCGTGTCTATGTATATTAACTGGCCTTATTTTCTACCCCGAACCATTCCACCCGTCACATCACACACCGTTCTCCGACACCAGCTGATGCCAGCAACAGCCTCTGCACTCAGCTCAGTCTGCCGTGCCCTCGCTTACGACCGTTCGAAATGCGCTTCCGTGACCTTGAAATAAACAGGTCGGCCATCACCCTGGAAACCAAACTGGGTCATGGCCATTTTGGAGAGGTCTGGAAAGGTTAGTATCCATGGACTTGCATATATATATATAGGGACCGGGGATGGCTCAGTGGTTAGAGGGTCGGACTCGTGATCGAAAGGTCCCGGGTTCGAGTCCCGGCAGGAGCGGCGGGAGAAGTTTCTTCTCCAGGGTCAACTTTCTGTGCTGACTCTTATTTCGGTGTCCGTTCCACCCCCGTGTTACCACAGTAGCACGTAAAAGATCCCTGTCATTCTGCCAAAAGTGCAGGTGGCAGATTACAGCTAAACACACATACACCCTACCTGTGTGGCTTTGATTGAAGTGACACTGTAAACTGGTGAATGGTTGAATGGTTTACACAGAACTTGCGCCGAGACGGCAGCATTTCACTTGGCACCAGCTATGCAGCAACCAAACAGCGCTATCAGCACACCACTTCCGTGGATATTAATAATACGCGCTATAAAATGATACAATCACTCATTGAGAATCACATGCGACATTTTTTTAAACGAAAAAGAATCACAGTCAGAAGCAGAGGTTTTTAATTACTGTCGGTCCAAGTTTTTAACACTCCCTTCCTGGTATTTCTACCTTTCTCCCCTGTCTTTACATGCCCGTCTTCAAGTCTGTCTACTTGTCCGTCTCATCCGCAGGCCTGTCTCTGCCTGCCTGCCTGCCTGCCTGACATGGCCCCCTGGATGTATGTTTGCCCACCTCTGTCTTTGTCTGTCTGTCTCTCTCTCTCCATCTCTCTGTCTCTGTCTGTGTGTCTTTCTTCGTGTGTGTGTGTGTGTGTGTGTGTGTGTGTGTGTGTGTGTGTGTGTGTGTGTGTGTGTGTGTGTGTGTGTGTGTGTGTGTGTTTATTACCTTGCGTAAACAGCCATCAGATGTGACAGCACTGGTTGATCCGCTAATGATTTTGGAGACAGCATTAAGTCTTGATAGTTCTTCCTGTGCTGCAGTCTACTTCATACGGTCTGGCCTCTCTGGATACATATACTATTACCGTTCTGTTTCTCCATAGAAAGAGCATGATCCTGAGGGATGAAACAACCAAACGAATGTGTTTTGTAAAAATAAAAAATATTCTAAAACATGAATGACTGCTAGCATTCTAAAACAAGACCCAAACATGTAAAAGGTTAAAAAAAATGCTGTATATTATGACAAAACACAAGATACAGATTTTGAGGGAAAGCCCCCTTTTTAAGCTACATGACAAAACAGCTTAAACAAAAGCAGAAAAGCAGCCTACACCTCATTTTTCACCCTTTAACCGTTGGTTAAGGTTTTGTAGCCTGAAAAAGGCTTACCCTGAAAAATTGCATGTTGTTTTGTAATAATAAATAGCGTTCTTTTGAACCTCTTAAGTGTTATGTATTTGGATCTCAGTGTGTTTGGTGCCTGGAGTTACAAAAGCTCCAAAGTGAAAGTGCACAAACCAGCATGTCCATCTGCACAGCCAAAGTGCGACAAACAAAACGAAGAATCTCCTCCAGGGGAAGCTGTATCCATGTGGGAAATGGTTCTCTGCAACAGTGCAGGGTAGATGTATAGACTAAAGACTGTTAACTTAACCAAAAAATCAAATATGTTGCTAGACATGTAATATACAAGCATATCACAATGAACAAATGTCAAACATCACACTTTAAAACCCAAAACTGTTGTCAAAACATTGACACTGTGGATGATTACCTTTGAGAATATCTTTAGTATTTATACACATAACCACGTTGTTGTTGTTCTTTGTCTTCCATGAAGCACAGGTGGACAGCAAGTGTGAAGATGTGACGCACAAAACATGTACTTTGTAGCCTTTGTGCTAGAGGGTGAAAGAAGCGGCTTACCTCAAGAGTGCGACAGGCAGGTGGAAAGACAGAGTGTGGAGGTGAGATGCCCAAAGCCTGTACTGTATCAGAAGGTGAAAAAAGCGGCTTACCTCAAGAGCAAGGCCAGGCAGCGGACAGAGAGTGTGGAGATGCAATGACCAAGTCGTATACTTTCTAGCCAAAGCACAAGAGCATGGAAGTGCTGCTTACCTCAAGAGTGCACCAGGCAAGTAGACTGAGAGTGTGAAGATGTGATGCACAAAACGTACTTTGTTCTAGAGGGTGAAAGATGCTGTTTACCTCAAGAGGGCAGCCAGGCAAGCAGACAGCGTGGAGAAACGGCGAACAAGGCACATGCTTCGTTCCGGCTGCGTGTTGGGCAAAGCACAGGTAAAGATGCTGTCGGACCCTTCCTCTTCACCTGCACAAAGCAAAAAACATGATCAGCACTTTTTGTTTTGTGCTGAAGGATGGTTATCCAGGTCATTGTTTTCAAGTGATGGCTTGACAAATACTAAACACACAAACGCATGCATGCACACACACACACATGTACAGACAGAGATGCTGCACTTAGGTCGTAGAAAGGAAAGTTACTTTTGTCCTTTTGATTGACCTTCACTTCAAAACTGATCCATAATGGAGAAATGGGAGTCAGGAAGGGGGGGAGAAGGGGGGGGGGGGGCAAGTGATATATAATATCTTTTTGTGATTCAATCAAATGAGAAATTATTGTGTGTCTGAGTGTGAAGGCTATTCCAAACCTAATTAAAGGAAAACTGTTCCAAACCTGACTCTACAAGACTATTTCAAACCTGATTCTAAGAAAACTGTTCCAAACTTGATTCTAAGAAGTCTGTTCCAAACACGATTCTGTTCCAAACCTGATTCTAAGAAGACTGTTCCAAACCTGATCCTAAGAAGACTGCTCCGAACCTGATTCTATGAAGACTGCTCCAAACCTGATTCAAAGAAGACTGTGCCAAATCTGATTCATTGAGACTATTCCAAACCAATTCAAACAAGACTGTTCCAAACCCAGTTCAAAGCAGACTGTTCCAAACCTGACTCAAACAAGACTGTTCCAAACCCAACCCAAACAAGACTGTTCCAAACCTGATTCAAACAAGACTGTTCCAAACCCAGTTCAAAGCAGATTGTTCCAAACCCGACTCAAAGAAGACTGTTCCAAACCTGATTCAAAGCTGAGGTAGAGCTGGGAGAGAAGGCTGTTTAGAGTTGACATCAGTTTATTGTACTGTGCGGTCCATGCTTCTCGGTGCTTCTCCCCACGATGTCCGCCTGTGGTACACCGCGCCAGCAGTGCGAAGCATCGAATGTACACCTGTGTAGTATGTAATACATATGTACACCTGTGTAATTTGTATAACACACTGAACGGGTCCTTGTATAATAGGGTCCTTGTATAATAGTTAACATGTATCACACTAATATAAACATGGGCAACATGTATTACACATCAAATAAACATTCATGTAAAATGTATAATACACCTAATATAGAGAACAGGCACAGAACGAAAATCATTTATTGTTTTGACTTTTACTGGTCTGGCCCCCTGAATTATGATTCTTCTGCACACATGTACATGCAAGTGTGTGTGCAAGTCTCTGTGTGTCTGGAGGGTGTGGGTGTGTGGGGTGAGTGTGTGTGCATGCGCACGCATGCATGAGTGCATACTATATCCAACTGACCTGAGATGGAGACGCATTATCCAGCTCCTCTGTCACAAGGGCCTCGATCTTAGACTGTGGATAATTAAAAGAACCAAGCTGTAATGCACAAGTCAAATACTGTTCTTTAGCTTCATGAACATGCTGTCTTGATTTGTAATAATATAAATTCACACACACACACACACTGATGCACCTCTGTATATATACTTTTCTTTAGCTTTATGAACATGCTGTCTTGATTTGTAATAATATAAATTCACACACACACATTGATGCACCTCTGTATATATACTTTTCTTTAGCTTCATGAACACACTTTCTTGTTCTGTAATAACACAGATTCACACACACCTGTACATGCCCACATAAGCATGTATGGGCACACATACAGATACACACGGATACACATACAATCACACACATACATACAGATACACACGGATACACATACAATCACACACATGCAGATACACAAATACTTGTTGGTTCATCCAGGTCAAGACAACTGCCACCAAAGCAAGAGACAAGGACCCCCCCTCCCCCCCTCCCCCAACTGACCTTGAAAGCACCGGTGGGTCCAGGAAAATGGAGGATACAGGCGATGATGCAAGAAACAGCTGCCTCTCTGGTGCACTGAACAAAAACAACAGGAAAACATTGGACTGGTGTGCATGGAGGGGGTTCTGTACAGTGAAAGGTAAGTCACTTCAACAGTTCAAGATACCCCAGAATTGATCTTTTTCTCCTCTGACGAGGACCAAGACCCCTTTAATGGAGAAGTTGGAAGGCATGGTAAAGCAAAAATCGCCCAAACTGCTACTGTCCAAACAACTCTGAGATGAGAGAAACTGAATTCAAACTGATTTATGCTACTCTTTGTGTGCCATTGAAAAATAATCAGCCCCTCTCAAAAAACCTCACACATACAAATAAAAACAATAATATTCAGACCCCCCCCTCCAGCCCCCAAATTAGTTCTGAAAACAACACACAGCACCACCACCACCTCCAACAACACACACACAGAAACCCTTAGAAAAAACCTAAAACCTTGTTTTTGATGCTTGTTGAAATGTGTCTACCCCCCTAAACCACTTGACAAACTCTCAAACAAGAGACTTACCTTGGAAGTGAGAGAGAGAAGAGCTGGCAGCAAAACCTTGATCCTGGTGGTTCCTACATCCCTGGCCAGTTCTGGGAACATGGTCACCCTTTCGATCACCATGGCGAGAACCTTGAGCGTGCACTGGTGCTGTGCTGATGAGCCGTGGGTCTGAAGACATGAGGAGCAGATTGTGTGAGTCACAACAGCGCTAACAATAAAAACACTGTTGAAATATCCCGTCAGTTTTTTTCATACTGGTCACGGTACTAAACTAGCATCTGATCAGCTTGACTAAGATGACAGCTCAAGAAAGAAAATCAAAAGAGTGACAGCAACAAAAAAATCAGTGGTTACATGGAGTCTCCGTAGTAACCTACTTCCCTAGTAAGCCTGGTCTTATTAAGCATGCTTTAAAAATGGAGGGGGCAGGGGCGGAACAGGGGGTGGGGGTGGTGGAGAATCAAACTAAAAATCTTAAGTGCAAGAAATGTGTGGGGAAAAGTCTACCTCAAAATGACTTACAGTTACAAGTTACATTCAAATACAAGCAATAAACTTTTAGACAATTATGTGTTTTGTTTCTAATAAATCATAAAAAATGATCCATCACTTCAGTCTCTCCCTAGCCCCAAATAGTCACACATGCTTGTCTATCTCTGTGTGTCTTAAATCTTTAAAAACATATATATATAAACCTTTTACTGCAGAAGCCAACTGACCATGCACAAGACAATAATAATTAATATTGTAATTATATTAAATAACCAATAGAATAGAGGTCAGAAAACACATTTTAACACATGAATCATTCTGTGGCCGCAATCATTCATTCACTGAAGCTGAACAGTGATGTATACCTTGTGATAAATCTTTGTCTTCATTCTGTGACTAACGAAGTTAAAATGTCCCCTGTACTTAACATATGTGTACAGCTCTGATCATGGGTCCCAAAAGTGTTACATGCATGCCCAAAGCAAAAACTTTCAAACAAGGGATATATATGGGATTGGTTGTATGAGTAAGACTCTACAATCAGTTAATATTTACAAAGCAGACCTTGGAGATGCATATTTTGACTCTGAGAGGATGTGAAGAAACGTGAACTGAAATAGTCACGCATATAACATGGTCATGGTGTCTTTTATTTGTAAATTAATTGTTGGTAGAGGCACATACAAACATAATGACACAAAGAACATTTCAAATTTGCAGTTCTTTATTGAAGGACATTACCCCCTGTATAGTATTCTACAGTATGTTAACAATAAACTGATAAAGACATGACCTAGCAAGCAATAAATATTATATTTTATACTTAACACACACACGACATATACACACACGCATGCATGCAAACAGATACAAACACACGCATACAGGTATGTACACCAATCATTCTCCCATCACTCACTCAAATATTTATTACCAGTACTTTTTTTTAAATAAACAAAAACTCCCTTTGAGTCTTTCTTCCTCTGCCCCATCCCCACTGTACCTGCAGAGCCTGCAAGAGAAGCTGCATCCATGTTTGACAGCTGCTGCTGAAGACCTCTGCTGAACACTGACACAGAACAGCCTCCAATAGCAACAAGCCATGAAGTCTGCAAAAATGGAATGGATAGACAGAAACAGACATTAAAATTTTTCTGTTTTGTAATTATTTACTAAAGGTCTAAAGATTAGCTATGTCCAGTGCTTGGAAGAATCTTCAAATTTCTTGATTCTTCCAAGCACTGGACATCACTGTAATTTATGAATAACACTGTCTGTATACTCAAACTCAAAGTTCTACAAGTGTTGACCTGTTGCTAGCTTGGACTCGGTGACACTGACAGTGTGCCTATCTCAGTATCTGTAATTAAAATATTACAAGACTGTCCCAGGATGGTGCTGACTAACTCTAATATGGTAATAACTAATATTAATAATAAATTAATAATGATATTGATACTGAGTGATGACATACCTTTTTCTGGAGGAGTTAAGACAGTTGTTAATCTCAGCTACAACACTTTGAAGAGCATCAGCTTTCTGCACAACAGACAGACCATTTACTGATAGCGATATGCACAGCACAATGTCAAATCACATGGAACTACTGGAACCATAGTTGACAGTATCATCAAATACTGATGAGATTACTGAGACTAGTGAGTGTGAGAAACAAGAGTTACATTAGACACACACATGCCATATTTTATCTTTTTCCACATTGGTTAGCCTGGGACTGCTATGCGGCATCTGTGTGTTTTCATACTACTGCAACAAGCGCTGGCCAGTTTTCCAAGTAAAGAACTTGTGAAATGAAGTAAAACTTGTTCACGTAAATAAATAGGTGACTGCAGACTGGGTATTTTAATGTGACAGTGAGTAAATTAGCTGTAAGTGTAAGCGACGTTCTTTGCGCTTTTCGTGGACGCATGTCAAATTTGCCAATGTGTTTTCTCATTTGATCCAAAAACGGTTCTATGTCTCTCCCTGCCTCACACCTGGAAACACAAAGATAACGCATTTATTTTAAAATAAATGTACCACTAGAGTGTAGCACGCCAGATCTGATGCATCTAAAGCTAAATTTTCAATCCATCTACAATGCAGTACCTTCAGACTAAAAATCCCATGTTCAGAAAGTGCAGGTAAGATATTACAGAGAAGGTCAGAACTTTCAGCACTTTGCAAACTCAATGGCAAAATTGTGGAAACCACGTTTCCTCTGTAGTCTGCCATCTTGGATCGATTCGCAGCAAATAAGTTGCTGGATTTCTGATTGGTTTATATTGAAGAAGGGAAGTCACTCTTACGACTTACTCAATAACAGGGGCCACGCTTGCTTTGGTCAAGCTTGTTTATA
>OY757545.1:7760063-7789490 GCA_963584105.1 Alviniconcha strummeri
CAATATTAAGTAACTAGGTCAACATTGCAAGTAGCTAAACTGCAAGTAAGAAAACATCAAGTAAAGAAAGTAACTATGTAACCGTTTCAGGTCGCTTGCAGTTAACTGTGTTTCAGATTTTATTATTACTGTTTTATTTTAGTTACTAATATTGTAATCTTTTCAGTCTTCTTTTTTTTCCAGCTGGACACCTTGTCCGAGCTCTGTTTGATTTTCAAGCGGTCAACCCGGGTGATCTGTCGTTTAAAAAGGGAGACAGGATGAAAATTGATGAATCCACGTGAGTACAGACCCTCGCCACAACATAACAGTGATGGATACTAACAGCGCCTAACCCGCACTGACCCTAAGCGCTTACATATTCTATAAACATATTTACAAAATTCAGTGCATACAACACGCACGCACGCTCGCTTGCACGCACGCACGCACGCACGCACGCACGCACGCACGTGTGTGTTTGTGTATATGATGTGTGTGTATGTGTGTGGGTGTGGGTGTATGTGGGTGTCTTTCGCTAATGTTTGGATTCTGATACACGTTAAAAAATCGTTATTATCATTGTCATCATCATTGCTGTTAGTATTATTATGCTGGTTTGTTTTTGTCAGCTGGTGGTTTGACTCGGATCGCAAGGAGGCGGAACTGATGCTGCTGTTGCCAGGCAACTCCAACGGTACCTTCCTCGTCCGTGAGGCTCATGGTCAGTATACAAACACCCCAGACAAACAACAACAACAACAACAACGACGACGACGACGACGACGACGACGACAATGGCGGCTTCGTTTTAAATTTCGGATTTCGTTTTCTTTCTTTTTATCCATCGTGCAAGTGAATATGTTTTCTAATTATGTTGAATTAATGATGATTTTTTATCTGCGTAAAAAAACTTTCACAGAAGAATATGCGTGTTCACAGCGCAAGAATTGTGGGGAAAGAAAAAACAGCAAAAAAAAACAACAGCATACGTTTGTACACACGCAGATCGAAAAAAAAAGCATACTGAGTTAAGCACACACACACGCACTCACGCACGCATACACGCAAGCACGCCCTTATTACTGAATATTGCTGCAGACAAGAAGTCTCACGTGCTGTCAGTGAGGCAACAGAACTCCGAGACGTTAATCTAGATGACAATGTTGAATGTTGTCGCAGACACAAATACAGGTTAACCAAGGTGACAACGTCTTGCCCTTATTGAATGTTGTTGCAGACACAAATACAGGTTAACCAAGGTGACAACGTCTTGCCCTTATCGAATGTTGTTGCAGACAAAAATACAGGTTAACCTAGATGACAACGTCTTGCCCTTATTGAATGTTGTTGCAGACAAAAATACAGGTTAACCTAGATGACAACGTCTTGCCCTTATTGAATGTTGTTGCAGACAAAAATACAGGTTAACCTAGATGACAACGTCTTGCCCTTATTGAATGTTGTTGCAGAAAGAAATACAGGTTAACCCAGATGACACTGTCTTGCCCTTATTGCATGTTGTTGCAGACAAAAATACAGATTAACCCGGATGACAACGTCTTGCCCTTATTGAATATTGTTGCACCAGACAAAAATACAGGTTAACCTAGATGACAAGGTCTTGCCCTTATTGAATGTTGTTGGACCAGACGAAAATACAGGTTAACCTAGATGACAATGTCTCGCCCTTACTGAATGTTGTTGCAGACAAAAATATAGGTTAACCTAGATGACAGCGTCTTGTCCTTATTGAATGTTGTTGCAGACAAAAATATAGGTTAACCTAGATGACAACGTCTTGCCCTTATTGAATGTTGTTGCAGACAAAAACACAGGTTAGCCTAGATGACAACGTCTTGCCCTTACTGAAAATTGTTGCACCAGACAAAAATACAGGTTAACCTAGATGACAGTGTCTTGCCCTTATTGAATGTTGTTGCACCAGACAAATATACAGGTTAACCTAGATGACAACGCCTTGCCCTTATTGAATGTTGTTGCACCAGACAAAAATACAGGTTAACCTAGATGACAACGTCTTGCCCTTATTGAATGTTGTTGCACCAGACAAAAATACAGGTTAACCTAGATGACGACGTCTTGTCCTTATTGAATGTTGATGCAGACAAAAACACAGGTTAACCTAGATGACAACGTCTTGCCCTTACTGAATATTGTCGCACCAGACAAAAATACAGGTTAACCTAGATGACAACGTCTTGCCCTTATTGAATGTTGTTGCACCAGAGAAAAATACAGGTTAACCTAGATGACAACGTCTTGCCCTTATTGAATGTTGTTGCACCAGACAACAATACAGGTTAACCTAGATGACAACGTCTTGCTTTTATTACTGAAACGTTGTTGCAGACAAAAATACAGGTTAACCTAGATGACAACGTCTTGCCCTTATTGAATGTTGTTGCAGGCAAAAATACAGGTTAACCAAGATGACAGCGTCTTGCTCTAATTACTGAAACGTTGTTGCAGACAAGAAGTCTCACGTGCTGTCAGTGCGGCAAGAAAACCCCGAGACAGGCGACCCCTCGGTGAGGCACTACCGAATCAAGAACCTGGACTCTGGAGGCTGTTACGTCAGCACCAAGAAGTTCTTTAGCGACCTCTTCGAACTCATCCAATACTATTCCAGTAAGGGCCAAATATATATATATATATCAAATTTAGCACACAGGATGGGATGAAACGGTTTTAGTATCAAACAAGTTTCACGAAATTTGACCAGAACTTTCAGAACACCTCTTGTCCGTTTATAATACAAGGAAAGAAAACACTGTTTTAAATGGAACAGAGTTCAGGAGCTGTGTGAAAGTCGAGGTGGCCGTCCTGGGCTCCCCGTCCTAATGAGCCTTATGGTTTCTGTGGACGTAAAGCAACATTGAACCATGCACACGGATTGGTCACAGTTTGTCCCTAATATGTCAACCCGACATCCGAGGACATTAAACTCCACATCATCAACTGTTTTAAATAGACTATACATATCGGCCACACTTATTTGACACATTCCTTTATTCTGAGAAAAGAACAGGCTCCTGTTTGTGTTGCATGCACATTCTCAGTTAAATAGACTGAATTTGCTGACTTGTTGGAGATCAGAAAGAAATAGTTTGAAGAGAGATCTTTGTATTCATTTTTTTAAACGTGTATCCGGAAATAATATTTAGCTTCTTGCGAGAGATGCGTGTGTTTTACAAAATATGTGTATTGAGGAAATGTCCGTGCTTTTAAGGAGTTGTTTTAATTTTTATGAAAAACATGTTAAAGCTTGTTTAATGAGTAATTAGGAGCTATGTGGCTGACTGGGCTCAAAGCACCAACTAACTAACTAACCAACAGTAAAGATGTTGTTCCTTGCTTCTTTACGGTTATTTTTAGCTCTCACCAAAATGCTGCACGTGTTTCGTGTAGGTCGAGTGTGTGGTGATGATAAGCTCGTTTTTTAGTTGCTGTTGTTAACGGAGTTTTCTCTTTCGTTGTTAACGGAGTTTTCTGTTTCGTTTTTTGTTTTGTTTTGTTTTATAATAATACTAATAATTAAAGTATTTATACAGCGCAAAATCTTGTTCGGAGTAACTATTTTAAACGCCGGCATACGCGCCCACACATAAACACAGGCACCCGCGCACATGAGTACAACTACTGACTATACACACATTAATTTTGTTGTCTATTTTTGGATTTGAAACGGGCTTGACTGTGCTGTTTGGTGACGATATTTTAAGGGCTGACTAGCTTATTTGAGTGTGTGTGTGTGTGTGTGTGTGTGTGTGTGTGTGTGTGTGTGTGTGTGTGTGTGTGTGTGTGTGTGTATGTGTGTGTGTGTGCATGCGCGCATGTTCCTGTGCCTGTGTGTGTGTGTGTGTAGTAGTAGTAGTAGTAGTAGTAGTAGTAGTAGTAGTAGCAGTAGCAGTAGCAGCAGCAGCAGTAGTAGTTTATTTGATGCGTGTTATTTTGTTCATACGGTATGCGTGTGTGTGTGTGTGTGTGTGTGTGTGTGTGTGTGTGTGTGTGTGTGTGTGTGTGTGTGTGTGTGTGTGTGTGTGTGTGTGTGAGCGCGCACGCGCACGCTCGCTCGCGTTCGTTGATGCGTGTCTATGTATATTAACTGGCCTTATTTTCTACCCCGAACCATTCCACCCGTCACATCACACACCGTTCTCCGACACCAGCTGATGCCAGCAACAGCCTCTGCACTCAGCTCAGTCTGCCGTGCCCTCGCTTACGACCGTTCGAAATGCGCTTCCGTGACCTTGAAATAAACAGGTCGGCCATCACCCTGGAAACCAAACTGGGTCATGGCCATTTTGGAGAGGTCTGGAAAGGTTAGTATCCATGGACTTGCATATATATATATAGGGACCGGGGATGGCTCAGTGGTTAGAGGGTCGGACTCGTGATCGAAAGGTCCCGGGTTCGAGTCCCGGCAGGAGCGGCGGGAGAAGTTTCTTCTCCAGGGTCAACTTTCTGTGCTGACTCTTATTTCGGTGTCCGTTCCACCCCCGTGTTACCACAGTAGCACGTAAAAGATCCCTGTCATTCTGCCAAAAGTGCAGGTGGCAGATTACAGCTAAACACACATACACCCTACCTGTGTGGCTTTGATTGAAGTGACACTGTAAACTGGTGAATGGTTGAATGGTTTACACAGAACTTGCGCCGAGACGGCAGCATTTCACTTGGCACCAGCTATGCAGCAACCAAACAGCGCTATCAGCACACCACTTCCGTGGATATTAATAATACGCGCTATAAAATGATACAATCACTCATTGAGAATCACATGCGACATTTTTTTAAACGAAAAAGAATCACAGTCAGAAGCAGAGGTTTTTAATTACTGTCGGTCCAAGTTTTTAACACTCCCTTCCTGGTATTTCTACCTTTCTCCCCTGTCTTTACATGCCCGTCTTCAAGTCTGTCTACTTGTCCGTCTCATCCGCAGGCCTGTCTCTGCCTGCCTGCCTGCCTGCCTGACATGGCCCCCTGGATGTATGTTTGCCCACCTCTGTCTTTGTCTGTCTGTCTCTCTCTCTCCATCTCTCTGTCTCTGTCTGTGTGTCTTTCTTCGTGTGTGTGTGTGTGTGTGTGTGTGTGTGTGTGTGTGTGTGTGTGTGTGTGTGTGTGTGTGTGTGTGTGTGTGTGTGTGTGTTTATTACCTTGCGTAAACAGCCATCAGATGTGACAGCACTGGTTGATCCGCTAATGATTTTGGAGACAGCATTAAGTCTTGATAGTTCTTCCTGTGCTGCAGTCTACTTCATACGGTCTGGCCTCTCTGGATACATATACTATTACCGTTCTGTTTCTCCAGGCAAGCTGAACGGCACGGCAGACGTGGCCATCAAGACGCTGAAAAAAGGTACTATGTCTCCTGCGGACTTCCTGAGGGAGGCAGAGATCATGCACAAGATGCGCCACAAGAAGCTGGTGAACCTCCTCGCCGTGTGCTCAGAAGACGAGCCCATATGGATCATCACGGAACTGATGGCCAACGGCTCCCTGCTGGATTACCTGCGCAAGGACGAGATGACACAGATCATCAAGTTCCCCATGTTGGTCAAAATGGCTGCACAGGTGAGAAAGGTCGTCTTTCGTCCTGGATGTCCATGACCGTTCCTGTACTGAGATCATTTCGAATTCGCCATGGCTTCCGTTTCTTTGTTTTTCACCTGGGGAGTGACGAGTTATTAGACCGGGGATCCGGACCGTTCGCCCCCCCCCGAACCGTTCGTTCCCGTTCCCGTTCCCGTACCGGTTGCCCCCAAAATCGTTCGTTCCCGTACCGGTTGCCCCCAAAACAGTTCGTCGTCGGACCGTTCGCCTCTGGACCGTTCGTACCCGGACCGCTAGCTCCCCAAACCGTTCGCACCTGGACCGTTCGTACCCGGACCGTTCGCCCCTGGACCGTTCGTAACCGGACCGCTCGCCCCCCCTGGACCGTTTGTCCGCGGACCACTCGCCCCCAGAAGCGTTCGTCCCCGGACCGCTCGCTCCCCGGACCATTCATACCCGGACCGTTCGCCCCCCCCCCCAAATTTTCTCCACTGGACCGTTCGTTTCCGGACCTTTCATACCCGGATCGTTTGCTTCTGAATCGTTCGTACCCGCCCCGTTTGCCCCCCGGACCTTTCATACCCGGACCGTTTGCCCCCCGGACCTTTCATACCCGGACCGTTCACCCCAAGGACCATTCATATCCGGACCGTTCGCCCCAAGGACCATTCATACCCGGACCGTTTGACCCCGGACCGGTCGCCCATAGGTCCGTTCGCCCCCAGACTTCTCGTCCTCACTCCCACCCATCGTCTGTTGACTCGCAACATCCATACCTAACTGAAAACATATTCACCGCATTTTCATTCATGATTTTCGGTTATTATTTTCAACAGTGGTTGCATTGCGTGCTGTGAAATACTGTGTGTGTAGGTGCAGGCTTTGATCTCTTCGATTAAAACCAACATCGCTCTGATCCTGGACTGTCTTAAAGTATAAGTCCAAGTTTTTTAAGTATGCAAAATGACCATCGAAATGACTGACAAATGAGTGACTAGTTTCAGATTTAATGATTTTTTATATTTTTTTTTAAAGGTTTGGGTTTTTAATCGATTTTATTTTCTGTCTCTACAGTCTCGGGTTCTCCATCAGTCACGTGACTTCCCGGAAGTGACGTCAGTCTGGGGAATCAGTGCGGTTGCCATCTCAGATTCTTCAGTAAACCGTGTATGCGTGTGGTCGACAAAAAAGTTAACTATGCCGGCCTACTGTTTTGCCGCGAACTGTAACAATTAGCAGACGACCCCAGGTATAACAATGCACGAGCTCCCGCGCAATCGACCCGCAATGAGGCGAGAGTGGATTAAATTTATACAAATCAAACGCCCATTTGTGTAGCGAGCACTTCAGTGAGTGCGATTTCGCAAACCCCATGGAATAACGGTACTCTTTCAAATCCTGCCTGGCAGGCTCAAACTGATACGGCTGTATCCTTGTGGGTCTCTCGGGTCTCTTGTGGGTCTTGTGGGTATCAGTTTCGTCTTCGGAGCTCGAGTTGGCCAGTTTGCAGCGACTCCCCAGAGTGACGTAGTAGGCATATGGTCACGTGATTTGGCGTCGTGGCGATGCTTTCGGTACGACAGAAAATGCTTTTTTTTTTCTGTGCATTTATAACCCTCAGATCACAGTTTCACCTACATCATCGTTCTCAGCGAGCTTTAACGGAAATCGTGTCAAAAATCACCCCTAACCTTGGACTTGTCCTTTAAACTCCAAGCCCTGCTTTACGACATCCTTCCTCCAACCCCAGCCATAATTGATTACGCCATAGGTTTCCGAAAACTGTCAGCCAACAAACTGTTTCTCGTTGGTGCTCACATAGCAGTAAGTTTGTAACAGAAGCTGAAATTTATTCTTCCAAACGCTGGACACAGAAACAACACTGCTCAACCCCAAACAGATAATTAGCTTAACCCCATCTCATTTTTCATCGTTTTTCACCGTTTAACTGTTGTTAAAGTGTCGTTTTGTAGCTCGATAAAGGGGATTACCGTGTTGTATTTTGTCCCAATAGACACTCATAACACACTTGTCAACCTTTTATGTGTTTGAGTATATTTGCTGGTCCTATAACAAATCTCCTTTCATAGTTCAGGAGCTGTGTGAGAGTGGAGGTGGACGTCCTGGGCTGTCCGTCCTAACGAGCCTTCTGGTTTCCGTGGACGTAAAGATTTATTGCACCGTGCTTCGGCATTGGTCACAACTTGTCCCTAATATGTCAACTGACATCTGAGGACATTAAGCATCAATTCATCAAATCTCCTTTCAATACTGTGCATTCTAATAGAAGTCAGTTCACGTGCTCATGCAAAGTAGGGGGGAAAGCCTTCAAGATTTCAAGTTTGGCACTTTTATTGGTCGTTTTTTGAGGGAGACGCTGGCAAGCATGGCAGTGAAAGGGTTAATGGCGGGTGTACGTGCAGATAGCGGACCATGTGGCGAAGCTGTTGTCACAGTTACTGGCGGGTGTACCGTGACCATATTGCTTTACGTCCACAGAAGCGAGGTTGCTTATTAGTGACGGGGGGTGGGGGTGGGGGTGGGGGACGAAAGAGTGAAGGCTCGACCGCGGATACCGCCCGAAAAAGACCGGAGAGACCGTGGACCGCCGCCAGAACAATGGAAGTGTTAAGGCGATGTCCCCTCGCCATTGCGCAGCGACTAGTGCACTGCGCAACTGCTGTTTGAACTGCCGTGCTTGGGCAGAGTCACAAAGACAATGTCCGTTGCACTGCTGTTGAAGAACAGCCTGAAGCGAAAGAAGTCCAACTTTCGCAGCCCTGCTCCACCTCCCTGGGCTGAGGGTCCAGCTCCACCCATCTCCTCTTGATCTCGCCTGGAACCCTGTGGTAATGACACACACACACCTGGCGGGTGTACGTGCAGATATCAGACCATGCAGTGGCGAGGCTGTTGTTACAATTACTAGGGGTGCACGTGCACATAGCGGACCATGTCGTGGCGAGGCTGTTGTTACAATTACTAGGGGTGCACGTGCACATAGCGGACCATGTCGTGGCGAGGCTGTTGTTACAATTACTAGGGGTGCACGTGCACATAGCGGACCATGTCGTGGCGAGGCTGTTGTTACAATTACTAGGGGTGCACGTGCACATAGCGGACCATGTCGTGGCGAGGCTGTTTTTACAATTACTAGGGGTGCACGTGCACATAGCGGACCATGTCGTGGCGAGGCTGTTGTTACCATTACTGGCGGGTGCACGTGCAGATAGCGGACCATGCAGTGACGAGGCTGTTGTTACCATTACTGGCGGGTGCACGTGCAGATAGCGGACCATGTCGTGGCGAGGCTGTTGTTACCATTACTGGCGGGTGTACGTGCAGATAGCGGACGGGATGCAGTACCTGGAGGTCCAGAACTTCATCCACCGCGACCTGCGAGCAGCCAACGTTCTGGTGGGTGAGCACCATGACGTAAAAGTGGCCGACTTTGGACTGGCCAGGATTCTCGACGATGACGAAGTGTATGACGCGTCGGAGAGTGAGTGTAACTTTCCGTAACTCTCTTTCCTTCACTCTCTGTCTAAGTTTGTTTTTCTCTGTCTCTATCGCTCTGTCTGGTTGTCTGTCTCTTTCACTGCGTGTGTGTGTGCGTGCGTGTGTGTGTGTGTGTGTGTGTGTGTGTGTGTGTGTGTGTGTGTGTGTGTGTGTGTGTGTGTGTGTGTGTGTGTGTGTGTGTGTGTGTGTGTGTGTGTTTCTCTCTGAGTGTGTGTGTGTGTGTGTGTGTGTGTGCGTGCGTGCGTGCGTGCGTGTGTGCGTGCGTGCGTGCGTGCGTGCGCGCCTGCGTGCAGTGTGTGTGTGTGTGTGTGTGTGTGAGAGAGAGAGAGAGAGAGAGAGAGAGAGAGAGAGAGAGAGAGAGAGAGAGAGGCCCCACTCCACCCTGGCCATCTCAAAGGCGAGAGAACAGAATGAATAATTATAAAAAAAAAAGAGGCACATTGACAACCCGTGAAGCTCACAGTATCGACCAGGAAGGTCAGTCGTGTAGATCCTATAAATATTCTGTCATTGTCAATCCCCGTGGTCTCGGTGGATCAATAAGATAGGCGCTTTACGGTTAACGCCCTATTTTTTCTTCTTTCTAGTAGTTACAGAAAGGCTTGGGAACCTAATCGGGGAAGAGTGAGCCGGTTTGGCCTAGTGGTAAGGCATTCGGCTGGTAAACGGATGACGCCAGTTCGAATCCCTGCTTTGGCTCTCGTTTTATCTTTAAATGTGTTATTTACGGCAGACACTGTCTGGAGGACAACAAATGAAAGAGTAAAACGGCCCGCTGCCGCTGCCCATTTTAATACAGAAAATCAGTCTGGTGGTGACAGTTAGTGCACTGCGTCAGGCAGAGTTCTCCCCCCTTCCCCCACGTCCTGGGGTCTTGGTACCCACTTGAAACATCTCCGGAGACAATTCGGCGTTAAACAAGTCAGTAAAAAAAACGACCGAACGAACCGAAGAGGTATGACGAGCCCTATCGACAGTTAGCAATTAACTGTTAATTTTTGTGTGTGTCTTGTTTAAAATTGTCATTATCATGCATTAGTAGCTTTAGCAAGGACTTTTGTTCGGTTTTTGACTGGACCTAAACGTTATTTCACAGTCCTTGTGAAATAACGTTTTCGCCGAGTTCGAGTTCGACAGGAATGGAATTTAACAACAGCAGCAACAACAGTGACAATGTGTGTATGTGTACTGTCCTTTCCTGCCGACAACTGCCCCCCCCCCCCCCCCCCCCCCAGTCCCCTGTCCTAATAAGCCGTATGTGGCTTCTGTGAACGATAAGCGTCATAAAAACAACAACAACAAAACCGTCTGATACCTCCCTGATAAGCCGTATGCGAAAAAACAAACAACAACAAAACAACTTACGAATAGTAAGGTTGCACGAGTTATTCCCCTTAAACCTCTAACGCTGTATGATGTGAGCCGGTTTGGCCTAGCGGTAAGGCGTTAGGCTGGTAAGCAGTAAGGCCTCGGTTCGATTCCGCTTCGGCCCTCCTCTCTCTTCAAAACGATTGTGGTTTACGGACACTGTCATGAGACTTTGTCCCTCACAAATTAATAAAATTAAAATGGCTCTCATCGCTGCCCATCTTAATGCAGGAGTCATTCTGGTGGTGACGGTGTAGCGATAGGAATATAATCTCCCTCTTCCCCGACCTCCATACTGTGAGCCGGTTTGGCCTAGCGGTAAGGCGTTAGGCTGGTAAGCGGAAGGACCTCGCTTCGGCTCTCCTTTCTCTTCAAAAAGGTTGTGGTTTGTGGACACTGTCTTGTGACTTTGTCCATCACTTCCAACTGAAACATTAAAATGGCTCTCATCGCTGCCCATCTTAATGCAGAAGTCATGCTGGTGGTGACAGGGTAGCGATAGGTATATAATCTCCCTCTTCCCCTTCTTCCCGTCCCTAATAAGCCTTATGGTTTCTGTGGACGATAAGCATCATGTTTACTTACTTGCCCCCCCCCCCCCCCCCACCACCACCACCACCCGTCCCTAATAAGCCTTATGGTTTCTGTGGACGATTAGCATCATGTTTACTTATTTGCCCCCCACCCCACCCCCACCCCTCCCGTCCCTAATAAGCTTTATGGTTTCTGTGGACGTTAAGCATCATGTTTACTTACTTGCCCCCCACCCCAACCCCTACCCTGGCCCTAATAATCCTTATGGTTTCTGTGGACGTTAAGCATCATGTTTACTTAAACTCCAATCACCGTGTCCTCAAACTCCAATCACTGTGTCCAGTCACTGTACATGGCAGTGGTCAGCCCGAGATGTGGAAGCTAGGGCCAGATTAGTGAGTTTCCTTCGTGACGTGCAGATGCCAAGTTCCCCATCAAGTGGACGGCCCCAGAGGCGGGACTGCAGAGGAAATTCAGCGTCAAGTCCGACGTGTGGTCGTTCGGTTCGGTGTCCTCCTTTATGAGCTGTTCACTTACGGCCGTGTGCCTTATCCTGGTAGGTAGCAGTTGCTGGTGACTAGTTAGCGTTTGTTCGTTTCAGGGATAGCGTGTGAGGTTGTGGTTGGCTTTTTCATGCTGCTTCCCACTGATATATAAATAACCCTTACGGTCTAATGTACAGTCAGTGTTAGGCACCATTCATAGCCACGCGCATATAGCCTACCTTTCCTCTGTCTCTGTCTTTCTGTCTCTGTCTCTCTGTCTCGCTCTGTCTGTCTGTCTCTCGCTCGGAGTCTATCCCCCCCTCTCTCTCACACACACAGATAATGCATACACGCACACAGACTTACAAAACGACATACGTACATACACACACACACACACACACACACGCACGCACGCACGCACGCACGCACGCACGCACGCACGCACGCACGCACGCACGCACGCACGCACACACGCACGCACACACACACACACACACACACACACACACACACACACACACACACACACACACAAGCACACAAGTGCCTACAAAACAGTATATTTTCCTGCACTGTAACAAATCTACTTTCAGTATCATGCGTTTTGAAAATCCGTTCAGATGCTAATGCAAAAAACAAACAAACAAACAAACAAACAGAATGGCTTAAGGATTTCAAATTTCTCACTTTGATTGGTCGTTCTCAAGCGACGTCATGGCAGTAAACACGTTAATAATGGTGAACGACGTGTTTTATCATTGTCACGCAGGTATCTACGGGGACATCATGCTAAAAGTGGCGGAAGGATACCGGATGCCCAACCCGCATGGCTCAGGAAGAGTGATCTGCCCTCCTCCCATCTACAACACCATGCTGATGTGCTGGAAACACAAACCCGAAGACAGACCCACCTTCGAGTTCCTCAAGAATTTCTTTGAGGACTACGAAGTGTGTGCCGAGCAGCAATACGTAGAGCAGTGAGCAAGGCAGCCCCCAGAGGATTGTCCCACATAATATGCTGAAAACGACTATGCAGAGATTAATTTTGTCTGAGGACTGTCCCGTGTAATATGCTGCAGAGATTTGTCTGAGGACTGTCCCGTGTAATATGCTGCAGAGATTTGTCTGAGGATTGTCCCGTATAATATGCTGAAAACGACTACGCCGAGATTAATTTTGTCTGAGGACTGTCCCGTGTAATATGCTGCAGAGATTTGTCTGAGGACTGTCCGTGTGATATGCTGCAGAGATTTGTCTGAGGATTGTCCCGTATGATATGCTGAAAACGACTACGCAGAGATTAATTTTGTCTGAGGACTGTCCGTATAATATGCTGCAGAGATTTGTCTGAGGACTGTCCCATATGCTATGCTGCAGAGATTTGTCTGAGGACTGTCCCGCATAATATTCTGAAAACAACTATGCAGAGATTTGTCTGAGGACTGTTCCGTATAAGATGCTGCAGAGATTTGTCTGAGGACTGTTCCGTATAATATGCTACAGAGATTTGTTGAGGACTGTCCCGTATGATATGCTGCAGAGATTTGTCTGAGGACTGTCCCGTATAATATGCTGCAGAGATTTGTCTGAGGACTGTCCCATATGCTATGCTGCAGAGATTTGTCTGAGGACTGTCCCATATGCTATGCTGCAGAGATTTGTCTGAGGACTGTCCCGCATAATATGCTGAAAACAACTATGCAGAGATTTGTCTGAGGAATGTTCCGTATAAGATGCTGCAGAGATTTGTCTGAGGACTGTTCCGTATAATATGCTACAGAGATTTGTTTGAGGACTGTCCCGTATGATATGCTGCAGAGATTTGTCTGAGGACTGTCCCGTATAATATGCTGAAAACGACTACGTAGAGATTTATTTTGTCTGAGGACTGTCCCGTATAATATGCTGAAAACAACTATGCAAAGGTTTGTCTGAGGACTGTCCCGCATAATATGTTGAAAACGACTATGCAGAGATGGAACGCATGTTAGGCATGAAATGTCTATGCGGAGCCTGTCACTTGTAGAACGCAGATACGTGGAATGGCTGTCACGTGTAGAACACATGCATGAAATGTCTATGCGGAGCCTGTCACGTGTAGAACACAGATACATGGAATAGCTGTCACGTGTAGAACACTTGCATGGAACGTCTGTGTGAAGACTGTCCCGTGTAGAACACATGCATGAAATGTCTGTGTTGAGCTTGTCACGTGTGAAACACATATACGTGGTGATGGCAGTCACGGGTAAAACATATATTATGCATGGAACGTCTCTGAGGAGACTGTCACGTGTAGAACGCATGTTAGGCATGAAATGTCTATGCGGAGCCTGTCACTTGTAGAACGCAGATACGTGGAATGGCTGTCACGTGTAGAACACATGCATGAAATGTCTATGCGGAGCCTGTCACGTGTAGAACACAGATACATGGAATGGCTGTCACGTGTAGAACACATGCGTGAAATGTCTATGCGGAGCCTGTCACGTGTAGAACACAGATACGTGGAATGACTGTCACGTGTAGAACACCTGTTAGGCATGAAATGTCTATGCGGACCTTGTCACGTGTAGAACACATAAACGTGGAATGGCTATCAGGTGTAAATAATGAAATCAATTGTGATGAGCACCGTATACAATGGCGAGTCCCAGACGACTGCATAGGCTATAGCTGTACGAATACGAGTAGGGGCTCCGAGAATCATACTGATGGCCAGCTTGAAGGACAGGCTGGTAAAACGGAGATTTCTCATATATATGAACATTAGAGTTACAACACACCACTCTGAGAGAGGAAGACTAAATAAGCCCAGAGGAGACTATTACACTGAGTACGGAGAAGCTGATGATGTTTTTTGTTTTGTTTTGTTTGTCAGTGAGAAAGCAAGTGACAATCATCTGGCTGTGTCTCTGATTACTCAAGCACTTCAACCGCAGAACTACCGATTTTCTCTCTTTTTCTTCGCCCTGATATAACCGTATTGGTTGACTGGGCGTATAACACAACTTACTTACTTGCTTACAGAGAGAGAGAGAGGGAGGGAGGGAGGGAGGGATGTGGAGAGAGAGAGAGAGAGAGAGAGAGAGAGAGAGAGAGAGAGAGAGAGAGAGAGAGAGAGAGAGAGAGAGAGGCTCACACATACACACACACACACACACACACACACACACACACACACACACACACACACACACACACACACACACACACACACACACACACACACACACACACACACACACAAGCTCAAGACATTTTTTCGGTGCTTTTTGAGTTGATGCCATGCTTATCTTGGAAGAGGCTGAATATTTTTATGTTTACGCGATTGGATTGATTCTTTTAATGATTTTTTCCCTTTTTTTTCTTTCGCGTTTCGAAATATGATATACTCTCTCGATTGGACTGAAAATCAGACAGTTGCCAGTTTAAAATAGTTCTTTTGTATTGTATTTGTACTTCCCCAGATATTTCAGTCACCCAACACTGTCCTTTATCCTGTCAGTCTGTACAGTGTGTGCGTGTGTGCGCGCTCGTATGTGTGAGTGTGTGTTGTGATGTGTATGTGTGTGTGTGCGTGAGTGCGTGCGTGCGTGCGTGCATGCGTGCATGCGTGTGTGTGTGTGTGTGTGTGTGTGTGTGTGTGTGTGTGTGTGTGTGTGTGTGTGTGTGTGTGTGTGTGTGTGTGTGTGAGTGTGTGTGTGTGTGTGTGTGTGTGTGTGTGTTCGCTATATATAGTTATGTTTGATGTATGTTATATTTTGAACCGATTTATGATAAACAGATAAAAAACCTTTATTTCGATGCACACTATGTGTGTCAGTTTGAGTGTAAGCGCTTTAGAAATGTCCATTCTTATTCTCCTTTTTCTGCTTCTTACTTGGCTCTGAAGACAAGGTACTGTGGTTTTGTGCATATACACTTTCGGTGCTTTCTGGGTTGATGTCACGTTCACCTTGGAAGAGGCTGAATATTGTAATGTTTACCAGTAGGACTGATTTTCTTCGTGCTTCGAAATGTGATATCATGTTCACTTGATTGGACTGAAACGCAGTTAGTTGTCAGTTCGAAAAATGGCATAGTCATCAACATTACCACCATCAGCCAAACGTTTGTCTCCCTACATTATGACCGGTAATTTCATAAAATAACGAACAGTCAAGACATCCACCATCCTACAGTTTTTATTTTATTTTTATTTTATTTTTTATTTCAAGAGAGACGGTCACTATTTATCAACATCACCGTCAGATCTTGTTTTTTCCACATCAGATCTTTGAGTAAGGTCCGCACACACATCACCTGTAAAGTTGCAGGCAGCATTGCTGTCTGTCTGATACTACTGTATGACCTTCTGTTGCCAAAAGCAGATGAAACGTCTACAAGCAGTGCAAAATGCTGCTGCAAAAACTAAAAAATAGTGGTAGAATCACGTCACTCCCATTTTTAGACAGCTTCACTGGTTTCCCGTTCAAAAACGGATCTGCCACAAAATTATCTCTGCAATATACCGGTCAGTCAGGAAAATAGGCTAATACCCTTACCTCTCTGATCTTCTCCATAGACACACCTCTTCTCGCCTTCTCAGACAGGCATCTAGATCTCTC
Source organism: Alviniconcha strummeri (assembly GCA_963584105.1). Taxonomy (NCBI): domain Eukaryota; kingdom Metazoa; phylum Mollusca; class Gastropoda; family Provannidae; genus Alviniconcha; species Alviniconcha strummeri. Next base: position 7,776,139 of record OY757545.1, read on the forward strand.
CTTGTTGTTCCCTGGCCCAGGGATAAAGCGATACGGCCAGCGAGCCTTCAGGTATAGATGTCGCTCCCTCCCTCTGGAATGTCCTCCTCGAGACCATTAAGGAGAAGTGTGTGTGTGTGTGTGTGTGTGTGTGTGTGTGTGTGTGTAGGAGTGTGCGTTACACTTGTGACATAAGCTATAACTAACACTCACTCATAACATGTCAAAGCTTGCAATGGAATAAGTATCACGGAGTGTGTCGCTTGAGTGACCTTAAAGGATCTAGTCTTCTGAAGCAGGTCTTGTCCAACAGGGGAGGAGAGCTCTTTTTCTTCGGCGTTCCAGGATTGTCCTCACACGTCCAGCTTGATGGAACTGATGAAGCTGGTTGTCTGCAGCAGGTTCTGTCTGGAACCCCAGAGCCTTTCTGCAAGCTCGGGTTCCTTGATGACACAGCTGTGGCAGTGCGTCGGAGATGAGACCGAAATAAAAACTGCGAATTAAAGACTTTGTGGTGCAATTTCCCATTGTTGTCGAAACGTTCTCTTTGGGGGTCATCCTGTATATATGAAAATTGTGCACATTGACGAATGCATTTCATAGGGTGAGAAGATTGTGTATGTGACAATTTTTCTTTATTATCCCGCCACATGGGCAGCCATACGCCGTCTTCGGAGGATTTATCTCGGCCATTCTGTTCTGGAGGTTGGATGTCACTACGCAAGGAGTGGATGAAGATAGTCCCCACATAATTATGCAGCGCATAACAGCATTTTAATGTGGCCTTGGTGTTCTTGCTGGTCAGTGTATTGTGACACAGCCCAGGCCAAGCTTCAGGATTTGCTTGGCTCTAACAGCAACCAGACTCCAAGCACTGGGTTACGACATCATTCTTCAGAGAGAGAGAGAGAGAGAGAGAGAGAGAGAGAGAGAGAGAGAGAGAGAGAGAGAGAGAGAGAGACAGAGACAGAGACAGAGACAGACAGACAGACAGACAGACAGACAGACAGACAGACAGACAGACAGACAGACACGCAAGCTTCAAGCACTGGTTTACGACATCCTTCCTCCAATCACTGCCATAATTGATTACGCCATAGTCTCGAAAAACCTGTCAGCTAACGGACAGTTTTCGTTGGTGCTCAAATGGTACTAAGTTTGCAACAGAAGCTCTTATTATATTAGGCGTTTCTTTTATAGCCGCCTACTTTACACTTTCGTTAACACAAATAAAACCAAAATCGTTTGAATCCAGACGGAATTCTTTTTCTACTCTGGGGCGGACGCGCCTCATGTTTACGTGCGTGCTTGGATGCTTTGTTGCCTCCACAGTCTTATTAGTATCTAAACAAATCACAGGGCGCTGAATGCGTCAGTAGACAGGGTGGAGGCTCCTGTAAACAGCTACGTCAACACCCTGTCATACTATGAAGAGCTTCTGTAAAAAGCTACGTCAACACCCTGTCATACTATGAAGAGCTTCTGTAAACAGATATGTCAACACCCTGTCATACTATGAAGAGCTTCTGTAAACAGCGATGTCAACACCCTGTCATACTATGCAGAACTGGTTTAAACAGCCCCGTCAACACTCTGTCATACTATGAAGCGCTTCTTTAAACAGTTACGTCAGCAGACTGTCATACTATGCAGAGCTGCTTTAAACAGCTACGTCAACACCCTGTCATACTATGCAGAACTGCTTTAAACAACACCGTCAACACTGTATGCACTGTATACTATGCAGAGCTCTATCGTCCCGAGGTGACCCTGTGCTGTGGACGGAACCAGTGTTAAAAATCCAGGAACTGTTATGCAGAGCTCCTTTAAACATCCGCTTCAGCTACCCTTTCATCATGCACTGACGAAGCAGTCTGAACGGGGAAAACATTTTACGTGCATTCTTCTCCTTGAACCAGGAAGAAGGGTCTACCGTCGACGCAAGAGGAGTAACCTGAGCACGGTAAGTGTTCAGGTATGACGATCGACATGCGGGGGAAACGGTCTGGCAGGTCTTGTCTTTCAGCGCGATGTGGTCCGTAGCCAAGCCCATTTACAAACAAGTCTTTCAGCGTGACGTGGTCCGTAGCCAAGCCCATTTACAAACAACAGTCTTTCAACGTGACGTGGTCCGTAGCCAAGCCCATTTACAAACAACAGTCTTTCAGCGTGACGTGGTCCGTAGCCAAGCCCATTTACAAACAAGTCTTTCAGCGTGACGTGGTCCGTAGCCAAGCCCATTTACAAGCAACAGTCTTTCAGCGTGACGTGGTCCGTAGCCAAGCCCATTTACAAACAACAGTCTTTCAGCGTGACGTGGTCCGTAGCCAAGCCCATTTACAAGCAACAGTCTTTCAGCGTGACGTGGTCCGTAGCCAAGCCCATTTACAAACAACGGTCTTTCAGCGTGACGTGGTCCGTAGCCAAGCCCATTTACAAGCAACAGTCTTTCAACGTGACGTGGTCCGTAGCCAAGCCCATTTACAAGCAACAGTCTTTCAGCGTGACGTGGTCCGTAGCCAAGCCCATTTACAAACAACAGTCTTTCAGCGTGACGTGGTCCGTAGCCAAGCCCATTTACTAACAACATTAAAAAAATAAAAATAAAAAATCTCCACACCTTTTACTCACTCTTTAATATATTATATGCTTCGCCCTATTATAACCGTACTGGTTGACTGGGCGTAAAACACCAAGTTACTTATTAACTTGGTCTGGCAGGTCTAGTCTTTTAGCGTGATGTGGTCCGTAGCCAAGCCCATTTACTGACATTAAAAATAAATAATAAAAATCCACATCTTTCACTCACTCTTTAGTATATTATACGCTTCGCTCTGTTATAACAGTACTGATTGACTGGGCGTAAAACCAAGTTATCTACTTACTTGATTTACGCCTGTCTAGTATGTTTCACACTATGAACATACAGGCAGCCTTGCTGGAGAGAAAAAAAAATCTAAAAAAAATCTGCTCTCTGTCGCTAAAGCCCGTTCTTAACTGGGCGAATGTTTGTTCGCCCGAACATACTTCGGACACTTCGACGAACTATGATTCGTTTCTTAATTGAACATTTACTTCGCCGAATATGGTTCGGACAGTCCAAACTTTACTTCATTCTCAACTGGCTTGTAATGAGATGCAAGCTTCGGCCCGAACTTGCGGCAGACGCGCAGCAGACAGCATGATCGAAAATGTAGGCTAAAGTCAAGTCAAGTCAAGTCAGTATACTTTAATCATCCCTCACAGGGTAATTCAACTAACTACTATCTCATTCTGGGTCTCCGAGACAAGGCTGCGCCTTCCACAAGTCAACAAATAAACAAATTCCCCCCGAAGCGAGTGAAGAACCTAGCGACACCGTCATCCATTTTTATTTTTGTTTTTTCTCCATTCACAGGAGAGCTCTGCTCTCAGCCAATCAGAGGCAATGATCGTCCAATAGGGCGAATGTTCCCAGAACATGTTGAGCGAAGGTTTTTGGACCCCGAATATAGCTTGGACGAATACTTCCAACTAGGTTCGCGAAGAAAAGTTGGCCCAATTAAGAACCAACTAGCTTCGCCGAATACTTCCAACTAGGTTCGCGAAGAAACATTCGCCCAATTAAGAACGGGCTTAAAGCCCGTTCTTAACTGGACGAATGTTTGTTCGCCCGAACATACTTCGGACACTTCGACGAACTATGATTCGTTTCTTAATTGAACATTTAGTTCGCCGAATATGGTTCGGACAGTCCAGACTTTACTTCATTCTCAACTGGCTTGTAATGAGATGCAAGCTTCGGCCCGAACTTGCGGCAGACAGCATGATGGAAATGTAGGCTAAAGTCAAGTCAAGTCAGTATGCTTTAATCATCCCTCACAGGGTAATTCAACTAACTACTATCTCATTCTGGGTTCTCCGAGACAAATTCCACAAGTCAACACAAGTCAACAAATAAACAAATTCCCTTCGAAGCGAGTGAAGAACCTAGCGACACCGTCATCCATATTTATTTGTTTTTTCTCCATTTACAGGAGAGCTCTGCTCTCAGCCAATCAGAGGCAATGATCGTCCAACAGGGCGAATGTTCCCAGAACATGTTGAGCGAAGGTTTTTGGACCCCGAATATAGCTTGGACGAATACTTCCAACTAGGTTCGCGAAGAAAAGTTGGCCCAATTAAGAACCAACTAGCTTCGCCGAATACTTCCAACTAGGTTCGCGAAGAAACATTCGCCCAATTAAGAACGGGCTTAAGAGTGGTACCATTTGGCATATTAATGTTCCGAAATGTCATCTGAAATTTCAAATAATCGCGAGACTCGAGACGCCGCCATCACTGCTTGTGGGTCGAGTAAGCAGGCCGCGATAGCAACTGACGAGGTCAAGGGGGAGGGGCTTTGCGACTGGCTCATTATACAGTTGATAAATGCAGTCCACAGAACGAGGAGGCTCCAAGCGTGATCGTGTGTAAATGGATCCAGTTGTTCATGTGTGTGTGTGTGTGTGTGTGTGTGTGTGTGTGTGTGTGTGTGTGTGTGTGTGTGTGTGTGACGTTTAACACCTTCACTGCTGCAGGCTGTAAACTTTCCGGGCTGAAAAGCCGTGTCCATTAATACACACACGCCTACAAACATAATATTTTCCGGCTCCTGTAACATAATTATCTATTTTCACTACTGTGCATTTTGAAGCAAATCCGCCCACATGCTAATACGAAGAAGGCGCAAAAACAGGTTTTAAAGATTTCGAACTTCGGACTTTGTTGGTTGGATCTGAGTGACAGCTTGGAAAGCATGGCAGCAGAAGGGTTAATCGACACCTAAACTGCCTTCCCTTTTAGGGTCGCGGTGCTTAACGTGAGGGTGTGGGGCTATTTTTAGACCGGATGGAAAAACCGAGTTACGCACCGTGAATGTGGTCTTCTGGAAAACTGAACCGGGAAATAAATGGTTCTGCGTCATGTACATTTGTATATTCACTGGCGGAGCTATGTGGCAGTTGCTTTGTGTGTTGTTGAAGTCTCACGCTTCATTCTGCTTTGAGCCATAGAGTCTCAGACTTTCTGTTCCACTGCACTTCTGAGGATTTACCAAGAGCTCAAGGGTTTCACGTATGTGTTGTATGTTTTTGTTTTTGTTTTGTTTTTGTTTGTTAGTTTGTTTGTGTGCGTGTGTGTGTGTGTGTGTGTGTGTGTGAGTGTGTGTGTGTGTGTGTATGTGTGTGTGTGTGTGTGTGTGTGTGTGTGTGTGTGTGTGTGTGTGTGTGTGTGTGTGTGTGTGTGTGTGTGTGTGTGTGTGTGTGTGTGTGCAAAGTGCCATGCGCTCCCATTTCACGTCACAATTTTTGCGCGGCTATAACATCCTCATTATCAATATGTTATTGTTTAAAAGGGCAAAGTGACCGGGGATTTCGGATCATTTTTCGGATACTATGCAGCAAGCTAGTTTAAAACTTCTGTCATGTATCTGCGTCAGGTCAGGTTGAGGATCAAATCCACCATGGGTGGTGGTTTGTTTCGGCCTAGAAAAATCGATCGTCGCTCACATCCTCTCGGCAATCTGCCTTCCGGCACTTCCGGTTCACCGTCAGGACACGATCAGCAAGCTTCCAGTGGGTCATTTGGACAGGACACGGCTGTTGTGCCTGAAGATGTGACCGTGACAATATCCACGAGAACGCTGCCAGACATTCCGGTGAATGTACCCTCTCCACGAGGTAGTGTGTGTGTGTGTGTGTGTGTGTGTGTGTGTGTGTGTGTGTGTGTGTGTGTGTGTGTGTGTGTGTGTGTGTGTGTGTGTGTGTGTGTGTATGTGTGTGTGTGTGTGTGTGTGTGTGCGTGCATGCGTGCGTGCGAGCGTGCTTGTGTGTGTGTGTGTGTGTGTGTGTGTGTGTGTGTGTGTGTGTGTGTGTGTGTGTGTGTGTGTGTGTGTGTGTGGACCCGAATTTCTCCCAACGGATAATGAAGTACTATAATAGAATATACATACAACAAATTAAATAAAAAAGAATTATAAAAATACATGTTGCTAGACGAACAAGATGTGTGCAACTGGCTCTTTTACCCACTACATGCAGTTAGACTTTTGTTAAAGACAGGGATGATGGGCAAACCGAAATAATCAGGGTACGTTCCAAATTCTAAATATGCATAGTGCAGCGTCAAGTCGAATCTGAGTCATGAGCTAAAAATAACTGAGGCAAAAACAAGAACAAAAACAATGTGTCCTTTTCCGGGTACAGGCTACCCCCCCCCCCCCCCCCACACACACACACACAAAAAGAGGACCTAGGTAAGTAAGTAATTTGGTGTTTGACCTAGGGTGACCTTGTTCTTGAAGTAACACTTTGAGAAGGTCAAAACACATAAAAGGTTCAAAAGAACGCTATCTATTAGGACAAAACACAACATGCAAATTTTCTGGCTAATCCCCTTCATCCAGCGACATTTAAACAACAGTTAAACGGTGAAAAAGGATGAAAATTGGGATGGAGAACTGAGCCACTTATCTGTTTTTTGGTTGATCCATGATGTTTTCGTGTCAACTGCTTGGAAACATGTTACAGCGCTAGCAGTCATTCTTGTTTCAGAACTCTGAGGAAAGAAGATGATGATGAAGAAGAAGAAGAAGAAGAAGAAGAAGAAGAAGAAGAAGAAGAAGAAGAAGAAGAAGAAGAAGAAGAAGAACAAGAAGAAGAAGAAGAAGAAGAAGAACAACAACAACAACAAACAAACAAATAAACAAACAAACAAACAAAACCGTTGCTACCGATTGTTTATATATACTGTTCAATCCTTTTTTTTCTTTCCAGATGGGTACATTGTCCGAGCTCTGTATGATTTCCAAGCGGTCAACCAGGATGATCTCTCGTTCAAGAAAGGGGACCGCATGAAAATTGATGAATCCACGTGAGTACTGACCTTCGCCGGTCACATACTTGTACCATGGTGTACTGACCCTTGCCAGTTACATACTTGTACCATGGTGTACTGTCCCTCACCGGTCACACACTTGTACCATGGTGTACCGACCCTCGCCGGTCACACACTTGTACCATGGTGTACCGACCCTCGCCGGTCACATAGTATTATTATGGTGTACTGTCCCTCGCCAAACACATAGTATTATCATGGTGTACGTTGCGAGAATCTCTTGAGTATCGGGAAATTAATTTGCTCTCATTTGGAGCAACTGATGACTATACAGACAGACAGACAGTTGGTTCTTAACGCCCGGTCATCCATCATGGTTATATAAGGGCGGGAAGTGGGATGGTTTATGGGGTGATGAAGAATTCAGAGCTCAGGAGCTGTGTGAAAGTGGAAGTAGCAGTCCCTAACAGTCCTTATGGTCTCTGCGGACGTAAAGCTACGCTGAACTTGAACTTGATCAAGAAGTAACAGATGCTGTGCTTTGTATTATTGCATGATATCGTTTTGTGCCACTGTACAGAATTGCGATGACAAAAACAGAAAACAGGCGAACAGTTCTCGAGTCATACAGATGACATTTAGCCTATGTCAGGTTGTTGTCTAAAAGCCTTCTTCTACCTGTTATTACGCAAAACATGTTTTATAAAGGCTAGTTTTCTGTATGTACTGACTGTATATTCATAAACTGCTACCCCTGTCTGGCCTCGATTTATATCTTTGTATTTTTTTGTTTTTGTTAAACAGACTAGAGTTGGACTGGTGGTTGGCAACACACACGCAGTCCGGAAAATGTGGCTACATCCCCAGCAACTACGTCCACAGGGACGACAACTCTCCTCAAGCACAAGAGTAAGCAGACGTGTGTGTGTGTGTGTTTGCCAAGGATGAAGACAAGGCAAACGTGGCCATTTTCTTAATTAATACATGTTTCAATCCGCTTGTATTCAGAAGTATTAATTTATCTATTTAATCTTTTCGTTATATGTCATGAAAACGAAACAACGTTGCAACTTTGTCAATCTCAGACGTTAAACAAAAATCAGGTAACAGTCTGAAACATAACGAGGCCCAGAGCGCTCATGCAGAATCAACAAACAAGGGAGTTAGTTATCGCTCAAATGACATCACACAAACACAACAACAAAGACCTGAGTCGCCAGCGGTAACTCTCACCTGGCATGCGAGTACATACAAGGTACATAAACTCCACCAGAGGTACACCCTCAAATGGAGTTTATGTACCTTGTATTTACTCGCATGCCAGGTGAGACTGAGAGTTACCGTAGGAGACTCAGATCTTTACCTCCTTTGGAATTAACATACATTGTATTTACTCGCATGCCAGGTGAGATGTTACCGTGGGCGACTCACGTCTTTGTTTTGGGGTTTGTGTAACGTCATTCCAGCGCTGTTGTCCTGAGGTGACCCTGTGCGGTTGACAGGACGTTAAAATACAGTTAGTAACTAACTAATTCGAGAACTAATTTACTCCTTTGTTGTTAAAAAATCACGTTAATTTTATGAGAAAAACAAACAAACAAAAAAGCAAGTCAGACGTTGTCAGTTTCAGCTCACGTGCACTACGCATGAATGAACACGAACGTCAAAATTGAAACTAATGCATGTTGTCTGAGAGAGGCGGAGTAGAAACAACAACAACAACAACAACAACAAGCAAAAAACGTTTGGACATTAATTTTGACATCAACATTTAATATAAAAAACAAAAAACTGACAAAATAACAATAGTGATAAAGTTAAAAAGTGGAAACTAGCAGCATCCGACTTAACAAAACAGGCCAAACGCATGGCTGGTAACATTATTTAATTTATGTGTACCAGATTATGTGCTGAATTGTTGGGATTTTTAACAGGATATATATATTAGAAACCACCTGGTTGTCCGTAATAAATCGTATGAGATCTGTGTGGACGTTTAGCCCCAACAAAAGAAGAAGAAAAACTATCTGACACTGGTGAACAATTATGCCTTTTTTTCAGTTGGTGGTTTTCTTCCGACCGTGACGAGGCGATGTTGATGCTGCTGTTACCAGGCAACTCTAACGGCACGTTTCTCATCCGGGAGGCACACGGTCAGTACAAGCATCCTAAAATAACACTAGCAGCAGCAGCAGCATTAGCTGACTTCTTCATGATATTTAATATTCAGTCAGCCGCGAATGTAAAATCAAAGGGAAACGCAAGTCATCAAATATATTCATCACACAAGACAGTCTGGTCACACAGACCGTTCTCATCACACAAGACAGTCTGGTCACACAGACCGTTCTCAACACACAAGACAGTCTGGTCACACAGACCGTTCTCATCACACAAGACAGTCTGGTCACACAGACCATTCTCATCACACAAACCAGTCTGGTCACACAGACCGTTCTCATCACACAAAGGACAGGATATTCTTATCACTCATGACATTCTCACCACACAGGACATTCTTACCAAAAAGACCGTTCTCATGACACAGACAGTTCTCATCACACAAGACATTCTGTTCACATGGGACATTCTCATCACACAGACCGTTCTCACCACACAGAGGACATTCTCATCACACAGACCGTTCTCACCACACAGAGGACATTCTCAGCATACAGGCCGTTCTCATCACACAGACCATTCTCATCACACAAGCCGTTTTCACCACACAGGACATTCTCAGTATACAGACCGTTCTCATCAAATTGGACATTCTCACTACACAGACTGTTCTCACCACACAGGACATTCTCATCACACAGACCGTTCTCACCACACAGGAAATTCTCAGTACACAGACCGTTCTCACCACACAGGACATTCTCTGTACACAGACCGTTCTCACCACACAGGACATTCTCTGTACACAGACCGTTCTCACCACACAGACCGTTCTCAGCATACAGGCCGTTCTCATCACACAGGCCATTCTCATCACACATGCCGTTTTCACCACACAGGACATTCTCAGTATACAGACCGTTCTCATCAAACTGGACAGTCTCAGCATACAGACTGTTCTCACCACACAGGACATTTTCAGTACACAGACCGTTCTCACCACACAGGACATTCTCTGTACACAGACCGTTTTCACCACACAGGACATTCTCTGTACACAGACCGTTCCCACCACACAGGACATTCTCTGTACACAGACCGTTCTCACCACACAGGACATTCTCAGTATTCAGACTGTTCTCATCACACAGGACATTTTCCTCACACAGACCGTTCTCACAACACAGAACATTTCCTCACACAGACCGTTCTCACCACACAGAACATTTTCCTCACACAGGCCGTTCTGACCATACAGGACATTCTCTGTACACAGACCGTTCTGACCACACAGGACATTCTCAGTGTACAGACCGTTCTCACCACACAGGACATTCTCAGTGTACAGACCTTTCTCATCACACAAGACATTCTCATCACATCTAGCATTCTCACCACACACACAATCCTCATCGCACAGAACATTCTCATTACACAGACCATTCTCTTCACACAGAACATTCTCATTACACAGACCATTCTCTTCACACAGAACATTCTCATTACACAGACCATTGTCATCACACAGATACCTTCTCTTCACACAGAACATTCTGTTCACTCAAGACACTGGTTCTGATCACACAGACCACGCACGATCTCATAAACCTGCAGCCTTCAATAAAAGAGTGTAGATAAAATGGCATGACTGATTTGTTTGATATGCTGCTTTTTTTTTTGCTTTTTTTTTTTTTTGCGGTGAGTTGGTAGTTTCGCTGTTAGATGGGCTTAAGGAACTGCTGAGCTGATGGGTCGGGTGGTATTTTTGGTTACTCGGGGTCTACATATTATTCAGCGGGATCGCAGCACAATTTTATAACCTTTTTAGCTTTAAACCAACAGTTTTGAGGACTCAACGACTGCCTTTTGCTGGTGTTACAGACAAGAAAACTTTCGCGCTGTCTGTGCGAGAAGAAGACCCCCGAACAGGTAACCCCTCCGTGAGGCACTACCGCATCAAAAAACTGGACAACGGAGGATACTACATCAATCCAAAACAGCAGTTCGCCGATCTCTTTGCACTCATCGAGTACTACTCCTGTACGTAATCGACTGTTTCTCTAGAGTACATTTTGAAGCGACATGTGCAGTGATTACTACTCCTGTACGTAATCGACTGTTTCTCTAGAGTACATTTTGAAGCGACATGTGCAGTGATTACTACTCCTGTACGTAATCGACTGTTTCTTTAGAGTACATGTTGAAGCGACATGTACAGTGATTACTACTCCTTACGTAATCGACTGTTTCTTTAGAGTACATGTTGAAGCGACATGTGCAGTGATGGTTACACAGCAGCAAACAAACAAAGAAGAGGAAGAAGAACAACGACAACAGAACACACACACACACACACACACACACACACACACACACACACACACACACACACACACACACACACACACACACACACACACACACACACACACACACACCACATACACACAGAGTCTCGTTTTTTCTTTTGCTCTCACTTTATGACTAGATAATGGCAGGTCGCTATAACCTTCCGGATTATTTTAAGATTTCGCATCCATTAGAGTTTTAAAATAGTGTGTGTGTGTGTGTGTGTGTGTGTGTGTGTGTGTGTGTGTGTGTGTGTGTGTGTGTGTGTGTGTGTGTGTGTGTGTGCGGGGTGGAGGTGGGGGTGGGGGTGGGGGCGGGGGGAACAAAGAATGCGCATTCGTGTATACATATGCGTGTGCCAGTGTGTACTTGGGCGTGCACGTGTGTGTGCGTGTGTGCGTGTGTGCGTGTGTGTGTGTGTGTGTGTGTGTGTGTGTGTGTGTGTGTGTGTGTGTGTGTGTGTGTGTACGGGGGAGGTCATTCTGGACACGTATCCTTCCAAACCATCACCTCACCTTTTCACTTGTCACCAGGTAAAATCGGCCACGGTCTGTGCACCGTGCTCAGTCAGCCGTGTCCTCGGCTGAAACCTGCGCTGCTGCTGAACTTCTGCGACCTTGAGATAAAGAGGTCAGCAATCACCCTTGACACCCAACTGGGTCAAGGCCATTTTGGAGAGGTCTGGAAAGGTCAGTACCTCACCTCGATGGTGTATGCACCCTGAAGAGAGAATAGCAATTGCATACCACTAATGTTATACACACCAGAACTGATGCCTTTGCAAAGTATAAGCCACTGTGCTGACTGAAAATTCCTGTTGGAGTGGGTTGATGGAAATGGTGACGATAATAATGATGGTGGTGTTGATGTTGTTGTTGTTGTCGGTGGTGGTGGGGGCGGTTAACATGAATCTGCACGCTTGCCATCCGCGCTCGTAACCCGAGGGCGTTGCAGAACATACCCCAGTGTAGAGGCAGAAACCCGGAAAGTCTCAATTCTTCCGTGCAGACTCGCTACATACAAAGTCCTTCAGATGAGAACTGTAAACCGAGGTGTATTATATGCATGCAAAACTATTACATACGCACATTGAAGATCGTGTGCTTCATGTCAGATTGGCCGGATGGATTACGGAAACACCGAAAATAACCCAGCATGTCGCTGAAAGTGTCAGCCAGAGTCTACACAGTGCTGAAGCTTGGGACTTTAGGGAAGAAGAGGAAGAAGTGGAGTCGGAAGTGTTGGCCCGTCGACGTCATGACAATCCCCAGCATTCGGTGGTTAAGAGGTTAAAATAATTCAAACACTTCCGCCCCGTCCTCGCTGTCTTTTTCTCTGCCCGCCCACTATCGTCTGTTAGTCTCTGCTAGCCAGCTTGGTGTCTATATATATATAAATTATAGTCTGTGCTAGCCTGCTTGGGCGTCAGTCCGCCCACTATCGTCTGTTAGTCACTGCTAGCCAGCCTTGGTGCCTGTCCGCCCACTGTCGTCTGTTAGTCTCTGCCAGCCTGCCTGTGCGTCTGTTCTGCCCATTATTGTTTGCTAGCCTCCGCTAGCCTGCCAGTGTGTCTGTCTGCCCATTATTTTTTTGCTAGTCTCTGCTAGCCTGCTTGGGTGTCTGTTCGCCCACTACCGCCTGGTAGTCTCTGCTAGCCTGCCTGGGTGTTTAGTATCTGCTAGCCTGCCTGGGCGTCTGTCCGCCCACTGTCGTCTGTTAGTCTCTGTCAGCCAGCCAGCCTGTACTTATCTGGCTATTGCAATGGAATTCTCTCCCGTCTAACATTCGGCACGTTCAGTCCTCCCATGCTTTCAAAGCCTTCTGCAAACAATGCCACAACTCATTTCAAATTCTGCCTTCTTTCTTTTCCACCATACCCCCACCCTCTCTTTCCTCGTTCTGGTTATGTTCTTTTCGAGCGCTAACGCGCGCACGCGCGTGTGTGTGTGTGGTGTGCGAGGAACACAATATTATGTTTATAAATTATTTTTGAGGTTTTATGTATATTTTTTGTTGATCGTGTTGTATATATTTTGTTGATCGTGAGG
>OY757545.1:7789690-7842190 GCA_963584105.1 Alviniconcha strummeri
GTTTAAAGTTAATGTTTGCAAACCATAAGATTTGTAAACTTAGCACAGTTTAACTGCAATACAAATTTAACCTTTAATTTTGATATTATATATATATATTATATATAATTATCAATATATATATATTATTGTTCTGTTGTAATATAATCAATAACTGCTGTGTATAGCCAACTGAACAGTTAACGATAATTTACATTAAATTAAATTAATCTGGGATAGAATCATAGATTTGCCATTTGGTTAGATATTCATTTCCACCAGTCATCACACTAGACATTTTTCAAACTGGTGTGACATTGATAACTTCATACAGTGTAGCTATAATTGTGTATAATTAATAATGTAACTTTATCAGGTGGTGAAAGTTGTACATGGAATCAGACAAATGCTGTAACCAGTCAGATAAGCTGCTGACTATACTACTTTTTTATTACTAGTGTAAAGTACTACTAGAGCTGTACTAGCAAATACCCTGCTCCCTCCCCTGTCTAGTACACACACACACACACACACACACACACACACACACACACACACACACACACACACACACACATGTACACACACACACACACACACACCACCACCACCACCACCACCACCACACTAGACATTTTTCAAACCGGTGTGACATCAATAACTTTATACAGTATAGCTATAATTGTGTATAATTAATAATGTAACTTTATTACATGGTGAAAGTGGTACATGGAATCAGACAAATGCTGTAACCAGTCAGATATGCAGCTGACTATTATCACTGTACTACTTTTTATTACTAGTAAGTAGTATAAAGTACTACTAGAGCTGTACTAGCAATACCCTTCACCCTCCCCTGTCTAGCACACACACACACACACACACACACCACACCACACCACACCACACCACACCACACCACCACCACCACCTGCACATTAAAAAACTTTTTTTAGTAACTGCTGATATTTTACCAGTATAGATGCTGATTGTAACTGGTAAAATACTGGAAATTGCCAGTTAAAGCGAACCCTGACCACACTACCCAACACCCCAAGTACCTCTTAATCTCATGCTCTACAGCTAATAGTCATACTCATAGTCAGACATGGTGATATTTCTAGTGATACTGTTTGTGCGCAGCCTACCTATACTCATAGGTAGTATTAGTAACGATGAAGTACATTGAGTTTAGGTAGTAATGATGAAATATGGACCTTTTGCCACCTAGGGTTTTGAAATTCCCACTGGTCTGGTGGTCTGTGACCACTTAAGTTGCTGGCAGACCAGTGGAGTTCTTTTTACTGGTCCAAAACTTTAATGGACCAGTAACCTTTTGGAAAATGTCAAGCCATTTTTTCAGGGTACTTTTCCCTGAGTACTTTTATGACTATGTTGGGCAGTGGACTGTCTAAAGTGATGAAATCAAAGTTCAAACATACTGCGCAAGCCATGACAACACAGAACAGGTGGGGTTTTTGTATAGGTCCGTCGGCAACAACACTTGCTGGGGGGGGTATCTCATGTCTGGCTCTGTCTCAGTAGTTTGTTGTTTTTCCTCCATGACCAGTGAAAGTTATAGGGGACCAGTATCTAGGCTAGTTGAAGTAGTTCTCTCTTTCATTAGTTGTTCTTCATCACCAGTAAAAATCACAGGGGGACCCACGACCAGTGAAGTTTGTGATTCACTGGGAATGAACTTTGGCGATAAGACTTGCATAGACCAGAGAAGAGTTTTTGCCTAACAGTAATACTGTAATGTGTAATGTGGCTTGTCACTGTCAGAAAACTCAGTTTATCACACATACTATGCCTCAAGCCAGGTTCATATTTAGGCCGCTGCGTGTCAAGTTGATGTGTGCTGCTGACTACCTTCATCGTCTCGGAATTGATGTAACCTTGACAGCAATTCATTTGGGCATGTCATTTATTGGCAGGCGTGCATGCATTAAAAAAAATCAAAATCACTGGTACGTAATGTATGTCCTGTAAATTTATATTAATTCCAGATGACTCAGCTGTGTTGTTGGGGTTGTTTTTTGTTAGAGGGTGGGTCTTTTTCAGTTTCCGCAGGGTTTCTTGTAACACTAGTGTTAAAAACCAGCAGTTCATTACATAATATTTAAACCTGAGGTTCTGCCAGCTCCTCTTTTTATCAGTCATGGTGACCAGTATGAGTCCAAATTTTCCATTACAGCATATTTTAATTCAGCAGCTGAACAAATCAACATATGCTTAGTAGTGTGGTTTGTTATAACTAAATGACTTCTCTGCAAGGCATAAAGGCACAGGATGTACTTTGAACTAGTTGAAGTAGGGGAAATGTTACCCCCTTTACCCTAAAAACAAAAAACAAATCAGTTTGTTTTTCACCTATCCCCTTCCCCCAACCTCCCAGCCCTTCTACCCCCCCCCCCCACCCACCCCCAAAGAAAAGGATAAAAAGAAGAAAAAGAAACAGATAATAAATAATAATAACAATAAATAAAATTTAATAATGCTTGTGAAGTGCTATTCTCTAACCAGAGTTAAACTCACTGCTCGTGACAAAAACCACATTAACATAGATTTCAACAAACAGAACCTTAAATATTGTAGTCACAAATATATACAACACACACACACACACACACACACACACACACACACACACACACACACACACACACACACACACACACACACACACATACCCCTGTGTGCCCAGTCAGTCCCTTTTGCCCATTCAAACATGCTCACTCACTCAAATACTCATTACAGTTAGTAAATTATCAGTACCCTAAACAACAATAGCAAACTGAGTCTCTCTTCTCACTGCTGCCCCCCCCCCCCCCTTGCTTGGATCTCTCATGCACTCGTTCTCATGCACTCGTTCCCCCCCCCATCCATATATCATTATATGCAGCCCTCTGCATTCAACAATAGTCTCCATAATTTACTCAGATCAATGCAGAAAACTATAAGCATGACCAGTCAAAATGTGTTGGTGGTTCTGCATCAGAGTGTGATTGCATTTTAATTACAACCATTTAGTTTCGAAACCAAAACCTGTTATTATTTGTAAAGGAAGATAAAAATAAAATTAAAAAATCCAAACACATTAAACTATACTGAAAGGTTCAAAAGAGCACTCATGTAATATGACTTTTGACACCACACAACATGGAAATTTTCAGGGTAAGCCCATTTGTGAAATGACAGAACAATGTTCAGTTAAATAGTAAAAAATGAAATGTAGGCTGCTTATTTGTCTGCTTGTGGCTATGGTGTCTTTCGTGTATAGTGTGTGAAAGAAAGATCAAGTTGAACTTTGTTTGGAAGCTGGTACTGTTTGGAAGCTGGTACTGGTAGTGTGGTAGTGGTAGTGATACTCAGAATGGCTGTGCTCTAGCTTGTGTCCTGGAAAGGCAGAAATCTGAAATTGTATGTGCGGTGACATGTTCCGTAGAAAGGCATCGAGAGCCAGGTATCTATTATGATATGTCCAAGAACAAGACCTTTACCCATGGAAACAACAGGAACATTTGTCTCCCCCCCCCCCCCCCCATCTTGTCATTTAGGGCATTGTTATATATAATATCAAATACAGTCACCAGTTATGTCAAATACAGTCATTAGTTGATTACTAATTACTGTGGTAGTTGATGACAAGATCTCAGGATCCAACTCATCCAGGCAAAACCTTTCCAGTTACCAGTAATAAGGAGAAAACAGGATATATATCACAGTTTATGGAAAACCAGTGCCACAGTGTGACACTGACAGTAGACCAGGCTGCACTGAGAAAGAATTGATTCAAACCTTTTCTGTGAGCACTGTCATCTGCTCTCATCGCCCTGTCTGTGCTTAAAAATCCCTAAACTGCTTCATGCAGCAAAGGCTGTTTTATTGATGGTAGCTTTGACCTTTTAAACATTTAGGTGTGGTCAGCCTGCTGGTGTGTCTTAGCTGGTGTGGTAAGCAGTGTTCTACCCTGCAAAGGGCTGCTACAAAAGTAAAGTAAGAAGGAAATGGCACATTTCTGTACAAAGCAGTATAATTTGTACAGTTTTATTGAGTAATGGATTAATGCTTCTGGTATTAATTTTGCCTGTATGTTGTTGCACACTCTTAGTCTTAAACTGTGAACATTTTGTATGTGTGTGTTTAATTGTTTGTTATTCATGTGTGGCACCTACATTTCCTTTAAGTAAATGCAATAAAGAAGTAGGTGACTTGGAAACAGCCAAAGGAAACCATGTTTTAAATTGGCAGAATGTAATAGATTTAAAAACAAAACAAAAAGATGAAACCATAGATGATTCTAATTAAATCTCATGAGCTGTAAAGAAGACGAATAGAGGGCTGGAGTACAGCTGTTTCATAATTTAAGAAGTTAACTCTGCATTATTTTCTGTGATTAGTACTGTTTTTCAGCGATTTTTCACTGTGTACACCGCAACAAATGTTTTGGGTCTTGAGGCTTGCTTTTAAAAGTCTTAAGCTAATAAGTTGTCCTAAGTCCCAAGTGGAAGGAATGATGAGCTCAAGCATGGACTTTGGCGGTGGGTGGCTTCAAAGGTGAGACATTGGTGTGGGGATCAGTGTAGGTGAGGGAGAGTAGGCATGCATGCCAACTGGCTTGCCTGGCTTTGCACAAACACACAGCTCTGGGGATCAACAGCTCTCTGAGGCTAGCTGTTAGCCCATGTTGGTTGTTTGGGCCCAGGGGGAGGACTTGGGTGTATGTGTTGGGGGGGGGGGGGGGGGGTACCTTCTGTGTTGAGACCCAGTTTGACTGATCTTAGAGTCAAAGTGGCTACTTTTTGAGTGTTGAGGCCCAATTTGACTGATCTTAGAGTCAAAGTGGCTACTTTTTGAGTGTTGAGGCCCAGTTTGACTAGTGGATGTTTTTATCTTTAAAATTTGTCAAGTATTCTGGCTGGATGGCTGTCTTATGTAACAACAGCAGTGGTAATAAACTAATGCCCCCCCCCCCCCCCCACTTCCCCTTGTTGATTGGGGATGGGGGGCAGGGGGTGGGGGCTACCTTGAATGTTGAGGTCCAATTTGACTAATCTTAGACTAGAATTTGTAGTCTTCTGTCTGCCTGGCTGGGTGGCTGGCTGTCTTAGGTAACAACAATAATAGTAATAAATGCTTGGCTCTTGTTGGTTGTTGAGCCAAGGAGGTGGACTGGGGGGGGGGGGGGGGGGCAAGTGGGCCTACTGGGGAGGAGGGGGGCTACCTTGTGTGTCAAGGCCCAGTTTGACTAATCTTAAGTCAAGTGGAAGTTTTTCACTTTTAAATTTGTGACCTCTTCTGTCTGCCTAGGTGGGTGTCTGTCTTATCTAACAACAGCAATAGTAATGAATTCTTGGGCCCCTGTTAGTTGTTAGAAACAGCAGTAGTAATAAATTCTTGGCCCCCTGTTAGTTGTTGGAAACAGCAGTAGTAATAAATGCTTGGCCCCCTGTTAGTTGTTGGAAACAGCAGTAGTAATAAATTCTTGGCCCCCTGTTAGTTGTTGGAAACAGCAGTAGTAATAAATGCTTGGCCCCCTGTTAGTTGTTGTGGCCCACTTTGACTAATCTTAGAGTCTAATAGAATTTGTGAAAGTCTTCTGTCTGCCTGGCTAGGTGGCTGTCTTATGTAACAACAACAGTAGTAATAAACTC
This sequence comes from Alviniconcha strummeri, assembly GCA_963584105.1. Lineage (NCBI taxonomy): Eukaryota > Metazoa > Mollusca > Gastropoda > Provannidae > Alviniconcha > Alviniconcha strummeri. The sequence continues at coordinate 7,795,327 of OY757545.1, forward strand.
AGGTTCCCTAGTTTTGTGTTTGAGGTGAATGCATTGCACTTTGTGTACTGTAGAGTGTGATCAAATCTGTGACTTGTACAGGGACAGTAAATATTTGTGGAACTTCCTTGTGTGAAAAGATGCATTTATCAGACTGTACACAGGCACTCACCATCATCAATATTTTTTATTTTATTTTTCAAATCTGTTGCACAGTTGTACAGGAACAGTAAATGTTTGCAGGACTTCCTTGTGTGAAATGACACATTTATCAGACTGTACACAGGCACACAACATCATCAGTATTTATATTTTATTTATGAATAGTTAGTAATACTAATACAGAATTGAAGCAGCACAACTTAATGAAGATGAAGATCCTAGTCTTGATTGTCAGGGGAGTAAGACTGATGTGGACACAAATCTGAAACAAGAATGACTGCTGGATTACCCCCAAAATTTGCAGATTGTGTGTCTGTATCATAATAAATAAGTGTTCTTTTGAATCTTTTATTTGTTTGGATACTGATCTGGGCAGCTTAAAAGTTAAATAAACACTGATCTGAGTAGCTTAAAAGTTAAATAAACAAATGTGTGAGGAAATTAAGGATTTTTGAAAAGCCACACTTAATTGTGATTTAATTACTTTTTGAATCACACTGCAGCATGTGTTTGCTGTTAAATTATAAAAGGGTTGATGTAGAAGCATTTAGAGCCACGTTTTGTCATAAAGAAATACGGGCAAGTATTCTGTGACTGTGTTAGTCACTGAGCTGTCATTGCCATTCTGCAAGGCATTTGGTAAAGCCTAAAGTCACAGCAGCTCCTTGAGTTGAGCATAAAGTATGCAACTCATATGTCCCTGAAACATTTAAAAAGGAGTATGATTATGACACATGTGAAATCTAGATTTAATGTCCCAGGCCAGCCCCAACTGGAAAAGAAATTAAAGTCCTCAGAACATCTTGATTGTTTTTGATTTTTTTTTATATCTTTATAGGTTACGTTGGCAGAGCCCAATTTTGGTCCAAACTCCAACAGAAAAATGGGGAGAAAAAACAAACATGCTTTCTCCAAGACAGAAGTTATCCAAGTAAAAACCGAAACTTTAGGATTCTGTTTTGGAATGTCCTATTTTTAATTTAAATATGAAACAGAAACTGAGTTTTGTGAGACAGGTAATTGACTTGTGTACAAATCACTGCCAGATGTCATAGTTTGGCTGTTTTACACCATGTCTTTGTTTTTAAATTTAACTCGAATTCAACTGTATGATATTTTAAAATGATACCCTCAGTCACAGGTTTTTATTAGTTTCTGTCAGTTTGAGTTTTTAACAAAGCGTGTTTAGAAATGGCCAATTTTTTTGAAACAGTGAAGCTTAGCCATAAGTATTATAATAATTATTAACCTGTGCTGCATCAGTTGACAGTGAAATTGTAGGAAAAATTACACAAAATGTCACTTTTACTAGATGATACAAAAATTAATGTGCAAGTTTTCAGTGAAAATATCTTTTCTGGGCAACAGAAAGACAGTAATATACTAACAAACAATGGCACGGATGAAATTTGATTTTATACTTAGCTTTTAGATTGTGTAGAAGTTTGGGGGGGGGGGGGGGGGGGAGAATGCAAGCATGATCCTGACACATATGTGAAATGGGGTAGTAAGTAACGTCATGTTTTATGCCTGGTCAACCAGTATGTTTATAATATCAGAACAAGTTATGAAATGGGCATGATGTAATTAATATGTGATGTGAAAAATGGACAATGAACAAGAAAGAGTGAAGGAGGAAGGGGCTGAACTTTGGAATATAACTTATAAGTGGATATCTCTCTCTATATATATATACATATACAACAGTACAGTGTAGGTCTAGTCCAACCTTTGAAAAGGTGAGAGAAAAAAATGAAAGAAAAAAGCATCCAGTCAAATTATAATGAGGGCTGTCAAAGTTTCGCAGAAATTTCACACAAGGTGGTCAACTTGACTTGTGTTGGGGGACCACCCTGGGGCTTACAAACAATAGTCATTTACTCTTTGTCCATGACATCCCCCTTCCTGTCACAGTGACATCCCCCTTCCTGTCACAGTGACATCCCCCTTCCTGTCACTGCTGCTGCTTGAGTTGATGCCACAGATGTTGAGGGTCATAGCCTCGTTCTGCCTCCACCAAAACATTTATTATGTTGTTTAATGTACTGTCTGTTTAATTGCGAATTGGCATAATGGCTATAGCACCCAGGCCAAAGCAGCGTTTTAACTCATTGTGCAACAAGTGTACTCAGGCAACACCAGGGTTGGTGGGGTATGGTGCCAAAGAGTTAAGATCAGGTTCTTCCCTTGAAGGCTCAGAGGTAACTGTGTGAGTGTGTGTGTGTGTGTGTGAGAGAGAGAGAGAGAGAGAGAGAGAGAGAGAGAGAGAGAGAGAGAGAGAGAGAGAGAGAACCATTATCAGGTGCCCGTGAAAGTGTGAAGTACAATTAAACATTTTCAGTGTGTGTGTGTGCGCGCGCGCGTTTGTGAACCATTATCAAGTGCCTATGAAGTACAGTTATACATGTATGCAGTGAAAGTGTATGGGTAGTATGAGTTGTATGACATGCTGTATGCTACTATTGCTTATTGAGGCAGACACGGTGTTGGTGATGTGTTGAAAGTGATGCTTCCCCTCCATTTCCTTTTTCAGCGGCAGGGACACCATGGGTCCTGTTTAGCAGACAGCCAGCGGTTCTCAGCTCATTGGCTGCCCGCCCGCCTGCTATCTAGTTCTTCTTCCTGGTTTATTATCGCTCCCTGTGAGTGTGACCGTGAGGGTCTGTCTTCTTCCTGGTTTATTATCGCTCCCTGTGAGTGTGACCGTGAGGGTCTGGGTGATTCATTCCTGTATCAGGACAAAGTCTGTGCCTGGAAGTTCATTTCACTGCTTCAGTGCTTGTGTAACTTCAGTCATACATTCGTTGTTATTGCATTCTTAATCTTATATGGATGCAAACTTGTAGTGCGGTTTTGGTGTGAACTTGATGGCAAATTATTATCCTGGATTCTGTGATGTCAGCAGGTGCTGAACATTCTTAAATGTAATTTAAAATCTTTTGGTGAGCACTCTTTCAGCTTCCTTACTCCATCTGTTTGGAATTTGCTGCCTGCCGGTCCGTGAAATTTCCCCATTCTGTCTCTACTCTGAGTCTGAGTTCAAAACTCAGCTCAGGAGTTTCCTGTTTAGACAGGCCTTTTCACAAACCTGCGTCAACCATTTTCGAGAACATGGATTACTGGTGTATAGAGCATGGAGTATGTGTGTAAATGTGGGTAATTGTGTGCTAGCATGATGACGTTTTGCTCTACAAAAAGATTGGCACCGTACATGTACTTGAGACATCCAGTATTGTTATAATGTGTATCAAAATCATCGTGATTGCTGCATGAAAAGTGTTCACAAATTTGAATGTCAGTAATTGTGTGTGCTAGCATGATGACGTTTTGCTCTACAAAAAGATTGGCACCGTACATGTGCTTGAGACATCCAGTACTGTTATAATGTGTATCAAAATCATCGTGATTGCTGCATGAAAAGTGTTCACAAATTTGAATGTCAGTAATTGTGTGTGCTAGCATGATGACGTTTTGCTCTACAAAAAGATTGGCACCGTACATGTACTTGAGACATCCAGTACTGTTATAATGTGTATCAAAATCATCGTGATTGCTGCATGAAAAGTGTTCACAAATTTAAATGACTGAAAGAGTCCCACCAACTGAAAGAGTCCCACCATTGTTGGTAACCTAACTGGACAGAAGGTAAAGTTATTTACTGTAGATCTGTGGTATGCTGGGAATTTCACTCCGAATTCTGTAGAAATACACTTATTTGGGGAAAGCTTTGGGTGTTTGGGAAGCCATTTTGTGTGTGTTGTTGATGTCTTTGCCATTCTGAAACTGAGTGATTCACCTACAACCAGGAACATTTTGACTCTGTAACTGTTCCTCTGTTTATGCAGTGAAACCATTCCCGTATCGAGAAGAAACTTCCTGGGACTTCTAAATAACAATAAGAAGATTTGATTCCTGTAAGGCTGTTGTGTAGTTTTCTTCTCTGCAATCAGTAAAACCCTGTTATAATATTCTGCACAAAGCAGACAAGTTCGTGAGTAATGAACTTTAACATCCTATGAACTGCCTTCTTCTCTGTATTCAGTAAAACCCTCTTATAATATTCTGCACAAAGCAAACAAGTTCATGAGTAACTGAACTTTAATGTCCTATGAACTGCCTTCTTCTCTGCATTCAGTAAAACCCATTTATAATATTCTGCACAAAACAGACAAGTTTGTGAGTAATTGAACTTTAATGTCCTATGAACTGCCTTCTTCTCTGCATTCCATAAAACCCTCTTATAATATTCTGCACAAAACAAGCAAACTTAGGGTCACATCCGGACCCAAAAATGAGCAAAATGATTGAAATGTTTTCCTCTGCGCACCATCCTTGAAATTTGGATGGTAGTCTAAACCACATTTTTGAGTAAAGTGGTTTCACTGTACATGGTCGGATGTTGGTTTAGGCAGCTGTACTGTGACTTCAGGGGCTTGACCTTGCCACATCTGATAAATAATTACTGTTGCTGAAGGTTATTCTGCTACAGTACTAGGAGGAAATGAACGCAACAAACTTTGGTGCGGCCATGCTTCCCTTGTGGCTAGTGGCATGTGTGTGTGAATAATGCTGAGCCTGGGGAATTTACGTGTGTGATAATGATCTGTCACAGTGTTCAGCTGTGTGACTGTATTCTGTCCAGATTGTATCAGTATATTATCCTGTTTTCTTACGGAGAGTGATTTTATTGTGAGCTTAATGGATTCTGTCAAAATTGTGTATAGATATATATATTACCCTCTCGTGTGTTTTTTTGACCTCTCGTTTTTTTGTTTTTTTTTAACAAAGAGCAATTTTATTGCGAGCTTACTGGATTATATCCAGATTATATCAATATATATTATCCTGCTTTCTTAGAGAAGAGAATTTATTGTGAGCTTACTGGACCATATCCAAATTATATCAGTATATTATCCTGTTTTCTTAGAGAGAGATTTTATTGTGAGCTTACTGGACTCTATCCAGAGTGTATTGTGTTGTTTAGGTTAGGTTAACCCCTTCAAATTTTCAGGCAGAAAGATGCATGGATGCACCTACAAACAGTATATTTTCTGCTCCTATAACATCTACTTTCAGTGCTGTGTGTTTTGAAGAAAATCCTTTCACATACCAGTGTGAAAAAGAAGACAAAAACAGTTAAGGGTTTCAAATTTTGCACTTGTATGGGTTGTTTTGAAGTGACACCATGGCTGTAAAAGGGTTAAACTTGTTTAACGCGGAGTTGTCTCCAAAGAGGCACTGGCAGGGACCGAGATCCCAGGAAGTGGGGGAAGAGGGATCCTACGCTGTCACCACCAGAATGAATACTGCACTAAGATGGACCATTTTAATGTTTCATTCACTGAGGGGCAATGTCACAAGCTGTTTTTGAAGGGTAGGGACATCAGAAGCTAACTGAACTGAGGTCCTTCTGCTTACCGGCCTAATGCCTTACTGCTAGGCCAAACTGGCTCACAGTTGTAGTGGGGTTTTTTAGTGTTTTTTTTTTTTACACAGAGTCGAGTCAAAACAAGTACTTCTATAACAAATTAAAAGAAAACATAGGTGTCACACATGAATAACAAACAACGGAATAAAATCTACACGTATAAGAGATTCTCAGTCTAAGAGCCTGCAATAAATGTACAAATGCCACTAGCATTATTTAAATAGAACATAAAATACATTACTTCTGGAAGTGCACAGTAAAATAAACAGTATGGCACACAAATGACTGTTATATGAGAGGGCAATCATTGCAAGCTTGTTATATGAGAGGGCAATTATTGTGAATAATGTGAGCTTTCTGGAATCTATCCAAAATGTATTGTCCATTTTCCTACAGAGAAGGGTCTTTATTGCAAGCTTGCTGTTTTCAGACCGAGTGCTGTGATGTTTGGCACATGTGACAATACTGGCCATCGTAGATGAGAATGTGGACAGGACACACCTGTGTACCTCTCCTTGCGACCTTAGTGCACTGTGCATTTATGTCATGTAAATGTAAATGGTCATCCATTTACAATGGGAATGTTCTTTTGAAAGTGCTTTAAAAAATCCTCTTTATTATTAATAATAGTAAGTTTCACTCACTGACTAATTATTATTGTTGTTGTTCCTATAAAAGCATTTATTTAATTTGTCAAAAATGACGATGTTGCAGAAGGCGAAAGATGCCATGGACGAGTGTGAGAGGTGACCCTTGAACCTTCAACAGTCTGATGTCAGCTGAAATCGACATATCCACAGCAAAGTTCAGCCTTGAGGTGGTTGGGTCTCAGATTACTCACCTGGGATTGCTTACCACTGCTGTAAGCTGAGTGCAGCAGCATCGTCTTCATAACAGCAGCAAAAAGCTCACCAGAGAGCCCCTTGATTGAACTCAGGGAAATTCTCCTTCAGCAGTCATGGGGTGCCTTATGTCCAAACCAGATACCAGTGGCGTGGAAGGAGCCACTGCATTTGACTCAATCAGCGGACAAGACAAAACAGAAAACAATTCCACATCAAGTCAGAACCGAGAGCGACGAAAAAATGATTACCAGAAGGATCCCACAAATCTTGGTGCAACTCTTCCGACGCCCACCAGTGAGTGAAACTCGAGCATTGTTCTGTCAGCGTGTTCTGAGTGACTGATTACTTTTATGTGGTGCTGATCTGTGCTAATGCTATTGAGCAGACTTGTTGCACTCTTGTCTTGTGTGACTCAGAATGAGTCTCTGCATCTTTTACATAGTGTGTTTGACTTTCCATGAGAGAACTTAAAGAGACTTAGAGAACTAATTTAGTTAGGACATTGCTGGTACCACATCAAACCGCTGCCATATCAGCACACATTCTTTGCACAAACAAAAGTTCTTTAAACATATAGCTATCTTTTGTGTGTGAAAGCAGAGTAAATCAAAGTTTTCCTTGGAATTTGATGAAATTTTGGCCTTCTGAATCTGATCCTGATTCTGATAGCTGTTAAAAAGAATTCACACTTGAATATCTTTTCATGTACTAAACTTGTTTTATTATTAGAGTTTAGTATGATGCTGAATATTTATAAACTGTTGGATCCATATTGTTTCTGCCAGACACAGCTTGGCATTAAAACAAAGCATCTATGATCTGTTCTGTTAAGGTTGTGATCTTCCAAAAGTTGAAAGTTCTGTTTGTCAGATCCAAAGACATAAAAGGTTTAAAGTTATGCTATTTATTTGGAAGAACACAATATGCACATTTTATTATTCATTCTTGTTCAGAGTTGTTTATCAGTGATTATTTGATTGACCTTGAAACTTCTCTGCTTATTTGCACACAGACAGGATCAAACAGTATCACTTTTTGGTGACTGTTGTATACTCCTAGCAACAGGGGTTTGTTGTACTGAGCTCTTTGACAACTTTCTGGGACAGTCAGTTCTGTGTGTCTTCACTTGTTGACAATTTTGACACTTCTGGCCCATTTGCAAGGCTAGAGAATTTTAAACTAAGTGAAAGGTTGTATGTTTGACTGTAACAGGCACAGAATCTTTGTTCTTTTTGTTTCATTACAGTTTACAGTTTAAAAAACAACAACAAAAAAACACACAAAAACACGAAGAAGCAAAGCATTTCTGGCTTTAGTCATGACAGAACTCAAGTCTTACATCTGAGTCATACATCTGGAACTCTCTTCCTCTCTCTGCCAGGCATTCATTTTCACTCTCTTTTTTTAAGTGAAAACTGAAAACCCATCTCTTCTCTTCTGCATACTGATATGTTGTTTTCTTCTCACTGTGCCAACCCATCACCAGTAATGCATGTATTTGTAGTGTGTGTGAGAGAGAGAGGGAGTGTGTGTGTGTGTGATGGAATGAGCATATCCATGTCTTTGTAAGTGCTCAGGGTTTTTATGAGTAGATCAGGAGGTGGAAACTGAGGACACTGCATACCTTTTTGTGCATGTAAAGTGTTAAGGACATGAAAGTCCAGGAGCCTGGAGTCAGATTGGAGTCCAGGAGTCCAGGCTTATCCAGGAGCCTGAGAACTCCAAATACAAATGGGCATTTTTATCCTCAGAAGTGATACAAATGAGTGTTTTTATCCTCAGAAGTGGTACAAATGAGTGTTTTTATCCTCAAAAGTAACATACAAATGAACATTTTTATCCTGAGAAGTGAGATACAAATGAACGTTTTTTATCCACAGAAGCTGGAGGTAAGCGCATGCTGCTGGCCCTGTATGACTATGAGCAACAGATGGAGGGTGACTTGGCCTTCAAGAAGGGTGACCTGATGGAGCTGGTCAACGATGATGATGAGTCCTGGTGGCTGGCCAAACACTCAGACGGAACAGAGGGATACATACCCCGCAACTATGTGGCTTTGCAAGACAGCATCGAGTCTGAAGAGTAAGTGTCAGACAAAGTGGTCAGTATATACCATACTGTGCGTCATGTTAGAATTGAACTTTGACAGCCCCCCTGCACCTCCACACACACCCTCACCCTTTCCCCCACCCCACCCCACCCCAAAAAAGATAGAAAAAAGGAAATTTAAAAAATGGTGTCATTTTTACAAGATTCTCATTTCTGTTTTGTGAAGAAATTGGCCGCCTACATAGAAGAAGGTATACAGATACAAGTTTTAGACTCATTTACAGAAAAGACTGTAGTATAAGCACATTCAGTTTTCCGATGTTATTGCACTTTTTACAGGTCTACATCAGAAGTGAAGTAGTGTGGGACTTGTTCTGATGAAATGCTGTGGTTGATGGCTGAGTGGTTAAGTCATAAGATGTTGGTCACTGGGATCAAGAGGATGCAGGTTCCCACCCTGCTTCAGGCAGTAACTTTCTAGCTTCTCTTATCCTAAATCTCAGGCAGGGTTTGTGTGGTCTTTAAAAAACCTGGAAAGTTTAGGGAAAAAACACACACAAAAACTGAGGTACCTTTATCCGGTCCTGGAGACAAACTTTCAGGACTTGGAAATTGGGCACCACAGTTTTTCCAAACTTTCCCAGTTTAAAGAAAAAAAGGAGGAAAATGGCATTTTTGGCCGTGACCTTGGAAAGTTCACCTGTTCTTTGATTGTCCAACAGCTGGTACTTTGGCCAGTTGACGAGAAAGAAATAGTCACCTGTTCTTTAATTGTCCAACAGCTGGTACTTTGGCCAGTTGACCAGAATGAAATGTTCACCTGTTCTTTAATTGTCCAGCAGCTGGTATTTTGGTCAGTTGACCAGAATGAAATAGTCACCTGTTCTTTGATTGTCCAACAGCTAGTACTTTGGCCAGTTGATGAGAATGAAATAGTCACCTGTTCTTTAATTGTCCAACAGCTGGTACTTTGGCCAATTGACCAGAATGAAATATTCACCTGTTCTTTAATTGTCCAACAGCTAGTACTTTGGCCAGATCATGAGAATGAAATACTCATTTGTTCTTTGATTGTTTAACAGCGTGTACTTGTTACTTTGGTCAGTTGACCAGAATGAAATATTCACCCATTCTTTGATTCTGTCCAACAGCTGGTACTTTGGTCAGTTGACCGGAATAAAATGTTCACCCGTTCTTTGATTGTGTCCAACAGCTGGTACTTTGGTCAGTTGATCAGAATGAAATATTCATGTTCGTTGATTGTGTCCAACAGCTGGTACTTTGGTCAGTTGACCAGAAAGGAGGCAGAGCGAGCACTGAAGTCAGCTGCTGCTGTGACTGGAAGCTTTTTGATCAGGGAAAGTGAAACAAGTCCAGGTAAGTGTAGATATTGTATTGGTAGAAAACTTGACATTTCATGCAGTTTCTGTTTGCTGCCCATTTTAAGCTGTGTAAATTAAGATTTGTATAGTCAGAATGCTCATTTGTGTGGGTGCCTCTGTGTGTGTGTGCTTGTGTATGTGTGTGCATGGTTGTGTGTGTGTGTGTGTGCTTGCCTACATGCGTGTGTGCATGCGTATGTATGCACTTACAATAGTCTCTGCATTATACAAATACTTTGATTATTATTTATTATGATTATAGAGTGTGTGTGGATGTGTGGGAGAGATCTGGAGACATGGATGCTGACTGTTCTTTCATTCTGCATGGTTTTGTTAAAGAGCATTCAATTGTGGATCATTTGCTGTAACTTTGGATCATCGGTATGGTGGTAGTAATTAAGAATGTGCTCCTGTCTTGTGTCCTGGTTCTTCTGCATTGTTGCAACTCAGACCCACAGAAAGTGAACTTCAAAGTGAACTTAGTTTATCGTTGATTCTTCTCTCTAGACCCCTTAAAATGTTGCTTCAGCTTTTCTCTGTCAGTACAGCGACACGTACTGCTGTTGTTCCATATTCAGGTTTGGTTCCTATGCACTGTCACAGTCTTGTGTCTTGGTTCCTGTGCACTGTCACAGTCTTGTGTCTTGGTTCCTGTGCACCGTCACAGTCTTGTGTCTTGGTTCCTGTGCACCGTCACAGTCTTGTGTCTTGGTTCCTGTGCACCGTCACAGTCTTGTGTCTTGGTTCCTGTGCACCGTCACAGTCTTGTGTCTTGGTTCCTGTGCACCGTCACAGTCTTGTGTCTTGGTTCCTGTGCACCGTCACAGTCTTGTGTCTTGGTTCCTGTGCACTGTTGCTGAGATGCACCTCACACCCACAGACAGTGCAGTTTAAAGTGCTGCTTTAGGGTTTCTCCATTGGTACAGTGACACACATACAGCTGGAGTACTGTATCCCGGTTCCTATGCACTGTCACAGTCTTGTGTCTTGGTTCCTGTGCGCTGTTGCTGAGATGCACCTCACACCCACAGAAAGTGCAGTTTAAAGTGCTGCTTTATGGTTTCTCCATTGGTACAGTGACACACATACAGCTGGAGTACTGTATCCAGGTTCCTATGCACTGTCGCTGTCTTGTGTCTTGCTGAGCTGTAACTCAGACCCCAGAAAGTGCAGTTTAAATCATTGCTGTAGCTTTCCTCCATCGGTACAGTGATACACACAACTGTTGTACTGTATCCCGGTTCCTGTGCACTGTTACTGTCTTGTGTCTTGGTTCCTGTGCACTGTTGCAGAGATGCACCTCAGACCTACAGAGGGTGGAGTTTAAAGTAAATGAAAGCATTGCTTTAGCTTTTCTCCATCAGTACAGTGACACACACTGCTGTTGTACTGTATCCAGGTTCCTATGCGCTGTCGCTGCGAGACAGCGTAGACCCCCAGAAGGGGGAGGTGATGGTGCGTCACTACAAAATCAGGAACAAGGATGATGGTGGCTGTTACATTGCTGCACGCAGGACTTTCTCCAACATCATGGAACTTGTGAAACATTACAGCGGTAAGGGGGTGGGGGGGGGGTGACGTTACAGAGGTAAGGGTGAGGGATAGGTGCATTTTTATGTGTGTGTGTGTGGTGTACAAGTGTGTGTTTCTGCTTGTGTTTTGCTTCATTATTTTGAGTGAATGTAGAATTCTTTCTGTAAGAAAATGTACTGGCATTTTGAAGGAAAAAAAATGATTATCTGAAAAATTACTGATAAATATTGGCACTGTTTTGTATTGAATTATCAGAATAGAATTCTGGTGCATGCTCTTGCTGACGACACTTTGTGGTGTGGTTGTGTGTGTGTGCGTGTGCGTGTGATGAGTGTATCCTTATGAGTTTGAAGTGCTCCAGGCTCCTACAAGAAGGGGCACCATAAACAATCTATTAATATTATGTGAGGACCAGCTTCGCTTTGAATCAGACTGGCTCCACCACCTATTGTTGGTGGTGAAGAAAAAATAGGTGGTGGAGCCAGTCTGATTCAAAGCGAAGCTGGTCCTCACCTTTTATTCCTGAGGTCATAAGAAGGACTGTACTATCTAGGTTAACTATAACACCATTGCTTCAAGCAAGCGTAAAGAATGAACTAACGTGGACTTATCCTGCACAGAAAGTGCGGATGGCCTGTGCCAACAACTTGTCAGCCCCTGCCCTAAGCCGCAGCCGGTCATGGAGGACTTGTCTCGAGAGACCAAGGACAAATGGGAGATTGAGCGCTCAACCCTCACCTTCGAGACGAGACTCGGTGCTGGGCAGTTTGGGGAGGTGTGGAGAGGTATGGCGTGTGAGTGGAGAGAGTCGGCATCTTTGTCCTGTCTTGTCTTTATTTTGATTAGAGTCAGATGCATTGTCGATGTCCATGAAAACATCTCAGTGAGAAATGTAGGTGTTTGTGTGGGACAGTAGAGACAAGGGACAATGGATGGGAGGTGCTGGGTATGGAATTTGTGTAGGATGGTAGAGGCATAGGATGGGGGTGGGAGGTTCTGGGTAGAATGTTTGTGTAAGGTGGCAGAGGTATGGCGATGGGAGGTGCTGAGTAGCATGTTTGTGTAAGATGGTAGAGGTATGGGACAGAGGTGGGAGGTGCTGTGTAGGTGTTTGTGTGGGACAGTAGAGGCATGGGACAAGGGATGGGAGGTGCTGGGTATGGAATTTGTGGTGGGAGGTAGTGGGTTTGAGCATTTGCGCAGGACAGTAGAGGTATGGGACAGGGCCGGAATGTGCTGTGTAGTGTTTGTGCAGGATGGTAGAGACATGGGACAGGGTGGGAGATGCTGGATGGGGTAGAGACATGGGACAGGGTGGGAGATGCTGGGTAGGGTAGAGACATGGGACAGGGTGGGAGATGCTGGGTAGGGTAGAGACATGGGACAGGGTGGGAGATGCTGGGTAGGGTAGAGACATGGGACAGGGTGGGAGATGCTGGATGGGGTAGAGACATGGGACAGGGTGGGAGATGCTGGGTAGGGTAGAGACATGGGACAGGGTGGGAGATGCTGGATGGGGTAGAGACATGGGACAGGGTGGGAGATGCTGGGTAGGGTAGAGACATGGGACAGGGTGGGAGATGCTGGATGGGGTAGAGACATGGGACAGGGTGGGAGATGCTGGGTAGGGTAGAGACATGGGACAGGGTGGGAGATGCTGGATGGGGTAGAGACATGGGACATGGTGGGAGATGCTGGATGGGGTAGAGACATGGGACAGGGTGGGAGATGCTGGATGTGGTAGAGACATGGGACAGGGTGGGAGATGCTGGATGGGGTAAAGGTGTGGGACAGGGTGGGAGATGCTGGATAGGGTAGAGACATGGGACAGGGTGGGAGGTGCTGGATAGGGTAGAGGCATGGGACAGGGTGGGAGGTTCTGGGTAGGATGTTTGTGCAGGACAGCAGAAAGAACAGGGGTGGAATGTGCTGCATAGTGTGCCCAGGAGGCATGGGACAGGGGTGGGAGATACTGGAAAATAGGGTTTGTACGGGGGGGTAGTGGAGGAAAGGAGGGTCATGGCTGCATGCAAAAGAAGAGTGTTTGGAAGGTCGCATCATACAACATTCATTATTCATGTTGGAACAGGTGGTTGGAAAAATGCGGCTGTGTCACGTGTCAAATAAGACTGGTTCCTATCAGCTGTTCTGTTAGGCCCCTTTCTACCTTGAAATGTTGGATGAACGTGCCGTGCTGGTTGACACACGGATTGATTCCTGTCTTACATAGGAAAATACCTGGGCACAAGAGCAGTTGCCATCAAAACTCTCAAGCCGGAGACGATGACAGCCGCCAAGTTCCTCGAGGAGGCTCAGATCATGAAGAAGTGCCAGCACGACAAGCTGGTGAAGCTGTACGCCGTCTGCACCAAGGAGGAGCCCATCTACATCATCACCGAGCTGATGAGCAACGGAAGTCTTCTGGACTTTCTACGGCACGGGGACGGCCAGCATCTCAAGATACCTAATCTGATTGATATGGCTGCGCAGGTGAGGGTGACGGCATGCCCCCTTAACATTTATTCTCCCATCATACCCTTGCTGCTGTTACCTGTGCAGTTCTTTGACTTCTTGTGGGTGCAAAATAGTTTTCAGTGTGTGATTCAACTGCAAACATCGGTGAAATTATATCTATAGTCTTAAACTGAGATTTGTGATGAATCATTTGATGCTGAAGCTGAGATTGGCAACAGGTAGTACAGTCAGGAAAAAAACACAGCTCAACCCAAAACGGAGAAGTGGTTTAGCTTTCCATCTCATTTTTCATCGTTTTTGTTTGTTTTTGTTTTTAACATTTAACTGCGGTGTAAGTGTCATTTTGTAGCTTGATAAAGGGGATTACCCCGAAATTTTGCAGGTTGTGTTTTGTCCTAATAAATAGTGTTGCAGTCCGTCGGTGTTTGAGGTTCAATGCCCAGTCAGTGGTGTAGGTCATTTTGGGGTGACGGTAGTGCAGGGAACTGAGAAAAAAGTGTGGACTTTTGGAAGTGGAGTGGAGAGGAGAGATTTGAGAGATATGAATGTTAAGATATCAGCATGCCTGCATTGGCAAGTTCATTCACTCTGCAGGTCCATCACACCTGCATAGTTTTGTGTCACAGGTAGCACAGGCAGGTGAAAACGAGTTCTAGGATTTGTGTAGCTCAGTTGGTAGAGTGTCTGACTCAAGCCAGGTGCAGTACTGATGTGGGAGTGGCAAGGGATTTTTTCCCAGAGTCACCTTTCAGTGCAGACTGTCTTACGGTGTCGCATGTTTTGGCATCTGTGCATACATTGAAAATCCCAAACACTGGCAGCCATACAGTTGTTTGGACACAGGAAAATACTACACACGCTGATAGGAATATTAGATAGCACTGCTGTTGTGGCTGCTGTGCCTTACCCAGGTAAGGCGGCCTGAATTTCCCACAGCGGACAAAGAAGTACTAAAAATCAACAACAACAAATGGAGTGGAGATCTGGAAGCTGTGAATGTTAAAATAGCTGTATGACTGCTTCGGCAGGTTGACAAATGCAGGCTCCCTCACACCTGGCTTGTTTTGTGTGTATCAGGTGGCAAGTGGGATGTCTTACCTGGAACTGCACAGCTACATCCACAGAGATCTGGCTGCGCGCAACATCCTGGTGGGCGAAAACAACATCGTCAAGGTGGCGGACTTTGGCCTTGCCAAGGTCATCGAAGATGGAGAATATAACCCACACTCAGGTTGGTGAATTGTCACTGTCAAGGAGGTGGCACAGTACTGCTGTTTGAAGAAGCATGAAAATCAGAAATGCCGTTAACGGATTTATGATGGTGATGGTGATGTATGGGACTCCAAAGCCCATGCTGAAATACCATGTTAAAAATGGAAATACTCAGCTATAAAAAAAAAAAAATTAAGAGCTTCATTCTACTGGTTCTGCAAATAGCAAATTGCATAGTAAGTTTAAAAATAAAAAAAAACCAGCAACAACAACAAAAAACAACTAAATACTGAATTTCTATGTAAAATAAATAAAATGAAATGAAATGTTTGACTGGAATATTTCAAGAGAACATGATGGACATTAATGACCCATGGCATGCATGTATTTCAATCCTTTTTCAGCAAGAGGGATACTGCACAAGGTGTTGGATTGTTGCGAGACTGCTGAATGAAGAGTGGCTGCTTGAAAAACTGGATTTTAAGAAAATACTGAAGGGAGAATTGTGTGGTTATTCGTAACTGGTTCAGTTCCCCTCTTGGGGCCTGGGGAGTGGGTAGAGCCCAGGAGAGATCAAGAGGCGGGAGGTGGAGTGGCCTCTCACAGCTGGATGGTTTGTCTTGCTGCTGAGTTGTTCCTCAACAGTTGCTTTTCGGACACTGTCTTTGTGAGTTTGCTCTGCACAGCTGTTGGAACAGCATTTAGCGAAGTACACAAGTTGCTTCATACTGGCGGGGTCCCCACCTCCTTAATGTAGCTGTTCTGGCAGTGGCTGATGATCTCTTCATTCTTTGCGGGCCGGGGCACTTGGGCGAGTTGGTCATCTCTACCTGACCCCCCCTCCATCTCCCACCCACCCTTTCCCCATCCTTAATTAGCCTTATGGTTTCTGTGGCTGTAAAGCACCATGAAAGAAGCAGAGGATGGGGAGTGGGGCAGTCACAGCAGGCATCAGCGTTGTATGCACAGTTCTGATCACAGCTCCTCCTTGGCAATGCTCCGTAATGCTTGACAGGCCTCGGTTGCTGTAAATTGAATAGGTGCGTGTGTAT
Organism: Alviniconcha strummeri; assembly: GCA_963584105.1. Lineage (NCBI taxonomy): Eukaryota > Metazoa > Mollusca > Gastropoda > Provannidae > Alviniconcha > Alviniconcha strummeri. Next base: position 7,811,444 of record OY757545.1, read on the forward strand.
GTGCGTGCATACATGTGTGTGTTTATTCATGATTACATGGGCAATCGTACTCCCCCAAATTTTCATCATTTTAATGACGTCATTTTTAACGTAGGTATTCCTCCTCAACATTCCTTACACCAGCTTCTTCTTGTCTGTCCTCTTCTTCACTTCCTTCTTCTTTTGTTGTCTGTCAGCCTTCTTTCACCTGAAGAAGACGAATTGTCGAAAGCGCTTGTGTGTTATTGTTTCCCTGTTTCTCATCATGGTGGTGAGTACATTTTCCTAGATCTGTTCCACTTGGTTTCCTCTGTTTGCAGGTGCCAAGTTCCCCATCAAATGGACTGCCCCTGAAGCTGCGCTGTATGGCAAGTTCACCATCAAGTCAGACGTGTGGTCATATGGCATCTTGCTGCAGGAGATCATGACAAAAGGGCAGGTGCCTTACCCAGGTTTGTACAGCTGTAGGCCTGTCCTTTTTCGTTTTGAGTGATGCTGGTGCTGCTGCTGTTCAGCGTTGCTTGATTGTCTCACCATGTTTGCTTGCTGCTTGTGTTGTAGATGTGACAGGGTTTACATTGCAGCCCCAGGAAGGTGATGTGCATGTGGACGTCAAGTTACTTAACATTACCTTAAAAGCAGCACAGAGATGGTGTGCAGTAGGGATGTATGTATTATCAAATCGATGGAGCAGGTCACCGTCCCACAAAGGGACAGGCAGCTTGGTTAAACCTGTTCAACACTGAGTTGTCTCCCCAGAAGTACAGGTGGGAACTGAGATCCCAGGAGATTGGGAAAAGGGAGACTATACCTAAGACGACACTGTCACCACTGTAATGACTCCTGCATTGAGATGGGCAGTGACAGGGCTGTTTTAATGTGTCATTAATTGTGAGGGACAAAAGTCATAAGACGGTATCCACAGACCACACCTTTTTAAGCTGGGAGAGTAAGTAAGTAAGGAAGTTGGTGTTTTACACCCAGTCAACTGGTACAGTTATATCAGAGCGAGAAGCTGGGAGAGCCGAAGCTGAATTGACCAAAGGTCCTTCTCCTTACCAGCCTAATGCTTTACTGCTAGGCTAAGCTGGCACATGGGACGAGGCAGCCAGATGCATTTTTCTATTTGTTAAGTTTGTGGAGAGAGGCAGACACCATCTCAGCCCACCGAAACAGTCACAGCACAGTCTGTATGGGAAGGTAAGGGGTGAAGCTGCTTTGACCATCCCTTGTAGTTAACTGTTTGTGCTTCAGGGCGTGTGGCCATTCACAGTCACAGGAAGGTAAGGGTGAAGCTGTGCTTTGACCATCCCGTGTAGTTAACTGTCTGTGTGTCAGGGCATGTGGCCATTTACAGTCTGAACAGGAAGATAAGGGTGAAGCTGTGCTTTGACCATCCCGTGTAGTTAACTGTTTGTGCATCAGGGTGCCTGGCCATTCACAGCCTGTACAGGAAGGTAAGGGGTGAAGCTGTGCTTTGACCATCCCATGTAGTTAACTGTTTGTCAGGGCACATGGCCAGTCAGCTCTTTCCCATAAGCTGACAGTGCTGTGGCAGGAACTCTAACGTCTCTGTGCCTGACATCTGTACATAGTTCCTGGCTTCTTTTGTTGGTATAGGGGATGGGGTCGGGGAGTAGGATACAATTGCTGTACGCTGCTATACTGATACATAAATGTCTACATTTTGTCTTAAGTGGATTGTCTCCTTACCTTGTTGCTGAGCAGGATTTGTCTGTGTTGTGTGTGGTATATGGCCTCAAAATGCAGTAGCCTGTTGTTGTTTTTTAAAAGTGATGCTCTGTTTTGAGGTGCAGCTGAAATCAAAATTACCTCCCCTGCATAAGCATGATGGACCGTGCCTGTTTTCGTCCCTGCCAGGTCTGACCAACCGTGAAGCTTTGCAAAGGGTTCACGGTGGGTATCGCATGCCCAAGGCACCAGGCACACCAGATGCAGTGTATGAAAAGATGCTGGAGTGCTGGGAGAAGCAGCCGAAGAAAAGACCAACCTTTCTGTCCTTGTTTAAGTTCTTTGACGAGTACTAACAGCAGCAACGCCTGCTGCAGTTTGCCAGACGGCGGTGTGTTGTCAGCCTTTGGCTCCTAGTTGTGTTGCCCGTGTTGCTTTAACTCTTTCACTGCCAGCATGGTTGCTTTGTTTTGCATGTCTGCACAGGCATTGATCCTCACCACTAGACAGCAGTTTTAAAAGCTTTCCTTATAATTTTATTTAACAACTAATTGCTCAGAACAAGCTCAATGATTGATTGATTGATTGATTGTTATTTACTTACTGACAGGCAGCACTCAGCTAGAAAATTGCCATCGGCCAGCTGTTATTTACAGCGTTCACTGATGTTGGATGTGTGTTCAAGTTTTCCTTCTCACTTACCACTTTTCGCAGATGTTTTTAGGTGGATCATCATCTTGCATGAGATTAAACCTTTGTTTTCTGCTAAACTCAGCGTTGAAGCCTGCACTACCCACCCCCACCCCCATAGTACCATAAAAAAAGAGACCTGTTGCAGATACATGATTGACTGTAGTGTGCTGCTTACCATTAGAGGTTCATTTAGGGGGGTTGTTCAAGCATTCATTCACTGAAGTACAGAATCAGTATGAAATTCAGTCATTGAAAGATGTGTTGATGTTTGCATTCTGTGATAATTAACAACGGCTATGAAAAGGTTCAGATTAAATGTGTGATTTTGTAGATTTGAGCCAGTTTTCTTTTTTGGTTAGATTTTTGTATGGTTTGCTTGAAAATGGTGTGAGGTTTGGGTTTCAGCTGGAACCTGTGAAGCATACCTGCACTTGTTTCAGGAATTGTAAAAAGGCTATTGATAAAATAAAATTGCAATGGCTGATAATATTCAAAGAAGTCATATTTGGCAGAGGTCTCTCGTGTTGAGACTGAGACAGTTGCTTGAGAATTTGGATTGTTAGACATGGAAACTGCTGAAGGAAGAGTTGCATGAAAATCTGGATTGTTAGACTTCCAAACTGCTGAATAAAGAGATGCATGAAAATCTGGATTGTTAGACTTGGAAACTGCTGAATTTGGATTGTTGGAGAAGACCAGAGGAAGAAATGTGAGGGTTTTGGTTGTTAGGGGTCTGTCTGGAGTTTGAGTAGAATCATCTGCATGAACCAGAATTCAGTTACTTAGACTGACAAAGACTTTGTTTGCTGGCATTTTCAGGCATGAATAACCGGGAGGTGTTGGAGCAAGTGGACCGCGGGTACCGCATGCCAAAATCACCAAACACGCCAGACCACGTCTATGAGAAGATGCTAGAATGCTGGGACAAAGACGCAGAAAAGAGACCCACCTTCGAGTTCTTGTTCACATTCTTTGATGACTACTTCATCTCGACAGAGCCCAACTACAGGGAGACGGACTAGAGTAGGTGATGTGGCTGAGCAGGTGACCATTGTTGTTGCGGTGGTGATGAAGTCAAAGTAGGGGAACATCAGGGTACTTTGGACTTTGATCCAGGTGAGCAGTTGTATGTCTCATCACTTTGACATACTGTGTGCTGGGGCATAGTTGGGCTGAGGAGACCAAACTGGTTACGTTTTGTTTCTTCAAATGATGACTTTGACAGAGGTGAAACGTGTCAGAGAAACAAATTTGTGTGAGTGTTTATGTTATGTTAGCATGTCTTGTAATCAGTGACCGCATCAGGTGTACTTGGCTGCGCATGGCTGGGTGAGTGTGTTAGTAAGTGCGCAGGCATCACCATCCATCAGGAAAGATTTTACCCGCTTTCAGAGCGAATGTGAACTCACACCACTTTCGATTGCAGGCGGCAAGTTAATTAGAATGATGGGTGTTCACTGGACATAGCAGGGTCAAACTGTCAGAGTTTTCAGAAATAGGTTTGCATCCTCCACTAGCATCTAGCTTGCCCATTGCTGGGTGAGGTATTTGCTCGTGCAGTTGTTTTCCTGCATTTTTGCAGGACATGAAGACATTTGTGGAGCACTCTCCTTGGTATTAAGGCAGCTTCACTCTAACTTCTAAGGATGTAAACTTTGATTGAGAGACCAACTGTTAGCCAGGCGTCTCGTGTGGGTTGATGACGGCCGAGACGAATACGTCCCCATTGAATGCTGTGCTGTTGTTGCTACGCATACAGCAGACAAAATAATAATAAGAAAGCAGCATACCTTCTTTTTATTTTCCATACGCAAAATCCGTCGCCCAGGTTTAATCGATATGGACTAATTTGGATCCAAAAGTAAAGGGATTGTTGTTTTCATTCTTCATCTGAGGTTGATGCAAGGTTGAATGAGAAATCTGAGAAGGTAGTGTGTGCAGCTGTTTCCCCACACCTGTGTATGCTGCTGTACGTACCAGTGCAGCATTACTGGCTGAGTGGCCAGTGTCAACTCCATTCTGACTTCAGGGATTTCAATAGTGGAGACATTTTCCTTCAGCCGTGGTGGCAGTCGTGCTAGAGGCAAGGAGATGCAGACAATGACAATGCCCTAGCTAACTGTCATTGGGACCAGTGTAAAGTGTGGTAGAAATTCAACAATGGGAAGGATTGATATTGTTTCATGCTATTCAGATCTTGAGAGATACTGTGGACATTGGCCAGTGACGCAGTGGAAAGGACTCACAACAGTAGTTAATTTGAAAAGTTCAAGTCTGTGTGGTGATTGATTTGAGTCTGTCAGTGAGACTGTCTGGCCCTACATTTTTTCAGTGTAGAAAAGGATCTGTTCTTTTGGTGGATTCTTTATGGCATCATTTCCCACAGATCCTTGAGGTTTTTGTGTGATCCTTGAACTTGACCCCACTACAAGGTCACAGCAGTGTCAGAAAGAAACTTGGCATTGTGGTCTTTTAAAAGGTGCTCACTGAACAAAGATGGCTCTTCACATAGTGGCTGAATGTGGACACATGATCAGATGGCTAGCAGTTCTAGTGATGGATGTTTATTTTAGGGAGACAATGATCATGTTTTCAACTACAGCAAAAAAGTCATTCGGGCTATTTATTTCAGTGCTTCACTTTAGAATATATTTTTTGTACAAAACCTTCATTTTGCTTACAGTGTTCATACTGATTCTTATTACCCTTGTTCTGTTTCAACCTGATTCCAAGCATTTCTGTCTTGATCAAGATCCATGCTTGCATGATTGTGAAGTCATCCCAGTAGTGATCTGCATGAGATCGCCTTGCAAAACACTATTTAAAGATCCATTTAGTTCCTGTCTTGCATGGCAAAAACTGCAAACTGTCTGAGCAATATCAGCACAGTCAAACAACAGCACCCACTTGAATTTGCATGTTCAGCAAGGGAGTGATTTGAAACAAATCTCCGAATCACCTGGCATGCAAGCAGTACAGGCTAGATAAAACACTGTCAAATTTTCCCAGGTTATCCATACTGGTGAACGAGGAAGAAGTCTTCCAGTAGCTGCCATAAAGTTTTGAAAAGAGTAAAGTACATAATAATAATTCAGATGAATTGAAATTTTGATAATACTGTGTAACTAACTAAAACAAATGACGCTTTCCCCTGCTGATAGTGATCTGCACATATGATCCTTTGTAATGTTAAATTAAGGAATTTGTTTTCTGTGGCCTAAATGTGGTTTTAAACTCTGGGTCACTGTAACCTCTGTGATTATATCAGTACCGTAAAGTGTGATTTTGTGCATAAATTGATTCCTCAGTTGGTAGAGCTGCGTTTCAATTTTGAAAAGAATACTTAGTTGCTGTGTCTTTAATGATTACATACAGTTGTATCGTTGATACCGTTGTTGTCTCTTTACTGTTCATAACCAAAAGGACAGAATGCTGTAGAATATTAATATTTAAAAAAAAAAGAAACACGAAAGAAAGATAAGCATGTATTCATGAACAGAAAAAAGAAAGAAAGAAAGGAAAGAACAAAATAAAAAAAGAGAAAAATATGTAGCAATCAAGGTGCTTAAAGATCAAACTGGTTTCAACTATGAGGTTTCATTTTGATTGTTTTAAATCATTTGATATATTGTTGGTATATTTATTTATGTATATATGGTTTGTGCAGTATTTGACTTTTTTAAGACATATGGTTTTGTGGAATTTTTCCTTGATTTTTTTGTGATTGGACTTTGATTTTTTTACACAGGGGTGAATGGTGGGGGAAGGGGGGGGGGGGGGCGGGGGAGTAATCATTTGCAGAGCTGTAAGATCTTAAGTGTAATGGAAGAGATTTAGCACAAGCTGTGATCTTGTTACACACACGCACACACACATATATATATTATGACAAATAATCCCATGTCAGGGATTCTGGTTTCACTGAGATCTGGTTGCACCACAGGCATTTGACATCTCTGTGTGTTTGCTATTGATCGTGTTGTGGAGTAGAACTGGGAGCTGGCTTTTGACTGCATGTATTTTGGGGACTTACATTTCTACCAGGCATTGAGTAACTGTGAAAGTGATTCCTGCTGCAGTGAGTGACCCTGTGTGGCTGATGTGATGTAAAACTCCCAAGAACTGACTAATTCGTTGTTTTTGTTGTTGTAGGCTGAACTGATCACGCTTTTTATTAGAGTGACCATTTCAACCAAACTCACACACATTGACATCACATGCCTGTGATTGCAACCAACATTGAAATCAAACTATATATATATATAAGCATTAATGTCTTGCCACTGGTTTTCATTGTTCAGTGTATCTTTTTCATTGTTCAGTGTATCTAATTGTTATTAAGACTTTTTGTTTTCATTACAACGTACTGTAATGAGGTAATAACGTTAAAGGTTGTTGAACCATGAACTGGCTTACAATGTCATTCCTATGCTACTCTTGATTAGGAAGTTATCTTTACGCAAGTACTGATGTGTAAAAGTTGTTTGTATGCCAGTACTGATTGGTAGACGCATGTTCATGTACATTTCTGCATAAGAGATGTTTTGCATAGAATGCTGGAAGGGAGCTGGAATGCCAGATAGTTTCTGTGTGATTCTTGACAAAAATAAATGCTTCATCTGTTGACTAGCTGATTGTTCAAGATGACACTGTGACAATCAGTGATTTAACCCTCCCTACCCTTACGATGGTGACGTGATGTCCATGGCGAAACGCTTCCTATCTGCCACAAAGATGTCACAGGACATCCTGCTTGAATTCTGTTCATGCAAACTGTTGACAGGCTGATCATTCAACTCTGAGACAATCAGTAATTTAACCATACCTGCCTGTACAGTGACCTGATGTCCAAAGCATTTTCTTTCTTTCTATCCGCCACAATGATGTCACAGGATGTCCTGCTCAAATTCTGACTGTTCATGCGGGAGAGGCAGAGTTGTAGAAAATGGACGTTTGTGGTTGGCTTAGCCTCTCGGCGAAACTCTTGCATCAACAGCACAAATTGTGTGGCAGGAAAAAGGTTAAGGAAGATGGGTGAGTGGGCAAATTGTGTGGCAGGAAGAGGGTTAAGGAAGATGGGTGAGTGGGCAAATTGTGTGGCAGGAAGAAGGTTAAGGAAGATGGGTGAGTGGGCAAATTGTGTGGCAGGAAGAGGGTTAAGGAAGCTGGGTGAGTGGGCTGCAAGCTTGTGAAGCTTTGTCGGCTAAATTCCTCATCTTGGTTTGGCACCCAAAAGGAGGCCATGGATGTCTGATGTTCTTTCCCTGTCTGGAATCTCAGGGCTGTCATGTGATTCCTTTTTTCCAATCTCCTGTCTCATTTTTGTACCTAGTCCTCTTACCCTTTCTGTTTTGTCATTGTTGTGTGAAATAATGGTCCATTCTCCTGACTTTTTTTCCAGACAATTCTTGGACATGTTTCATTATGAGTTGGGCTTTTTTTTGTATAGTTCTGGTTGAGCAGCTAGGAGATGATAGTTGGTAGGTGGTGTGTACAGCTTGCTGCAGTAAGGCACTGATATTTGCCATGATGTCTTTATATAATGGGGTTTTTTTCTTGTCTTTTTTCTGTCCATTCCTTAAAAAATTAAAAAATCCATTTGGTATTGATAGAGTAGACAGAATGGTCAATGATACTGGCATGTCCTAGCCTTATGTGCTCTTTTAGCAGGGGTAATATTGAAGGGACTAACTCTTTGAAAATGTATTTTTGTGTATGGAGGCTTTGTTTTAAGTATGTGTAGGGACTGGTTTTGTGGACTGACTTGAGAAAGGGTTTGTATATGAGAGGTTTTGAAGTGTGTGTTTGCTTCTGACTGAGTTTGATTGTCCTGAGGGGACCCTGTGAGGTTGACAGGATGTTAAAACAGTTTTTTAACAAAAATCCAGTTACTAGCTGACTGGTTTGGCAGTGGAGCAGTGCCTGGTACTGGGATCTGAAGAACCAGATGTTTATTTCTAGGAATCTGGCATTCAAGGCCTGGTTTGTGGGGTCCCAGAACTGGGCTTCTGCAGTTCACAGGATGGAAAGCCAGACTGCTTCAACTAACCATTGTTACAATGGTTACGGTTTGTGAGGTCACAGAACATAACTATGACTGCTGTTGCTTGCAGGAAGCAAAGTCAGGCCGCTTCAACTAAGCGTTGTAGTGATGGTTACAGTTTGTGAGGTCACAGAACATAACTATGACTGCTGTTGCTCGCAGGAAGCAAAGTCAGGCCGCTTCAACTAAGCGTTGTAGTGATGGTTACAGTTTGTGAGGTCACAGAACATAACTATGACTGCTGTTGCTTGCAGGAAGCAAAGCCAGACTGCTTCAACTAAGCGTTGTTGTGATGGTTACAGTTTGTGAGGTCACGAAGATACGGCTGCTGCTGCAGCGTGTGGGTTGCAAAGCCAGAAGCCACTAACCGTTGTTAGGCTGGTGGGATCACTTAAGAAAACCAAACAGTTTTGTACTCGAAAGAGAGAGGTGTGCTGTTGAGGAACGTTTCCTTTTTGAAGCACACAATCATCCGTTTGATTGCCATCATCGTGTTTGAGGTGCATGTTGTATAATGGGTGTGTTCTTTCGCTTTGACCAAAGAACCGTTTCTACTTTAGCTAGACTGGCAGTAAGGAGTATATATATGTTTTTGGGGAGAAAAATAATCACCTCCATTTTTGTAATATATATTGGTGCTTGCTCGTCCATTTTCTTGCATATATTCAAGGTTTTTTCTTTACTTTGGTGCAGACATATATATATATATACTTGTACCATAATTGTTCTCCCCCCCACCACCAATAAAAAAATCAAATCAGTGCATATCTTACTCGTCTTTCATTTTATTCCTTCCTCTTCACATTCCAGACATGCCACCAGAATATTACCTCTTTAATCCATTGGGGAATTTTTTCCTTCAGGCTTTCCTCCTCTTGGCATCGCTGATTTCTTTGGTCATTGAGCTGGAGAGATGGTGGTGTAGAGCAAAAGCATTTGTTGCTGTTCATCACTTTTATATAGTGCTATTCTCCACTTTCAAGCAGACTCACTGCCATTGCATGTGATTCTAAATGAGTGACTAGCTTTTTATAGTGCATTTTTGAATATCCGCTGAAGTAGTGTACACTGACATGGCTGGTGCCACATGAAACTGCTGCCATCTTGGTGCATTCTGTGTACACCATACAACCATGCTCCATGTCACTTCATGCAAAACCACATATGTAAGGTGCATGCATGTTTAACTGTAACCTGCCACCTGCACCTTTGGCAGAATGGCTGTGATCTTTCACGTGCTACTGCGGTAACATGAGGGTGGAATGGACACCGAAATACTTGCTGTTTGAAGATAAGTTAGACACAACTAAGTGTGGGCTTACAGAGGCAGAGGCACCATGTAGACGAGTGACAAGTATGTGCTAGGCTTTGTGCCCACCCCAAGAGTTCTCTGGAGTCAAAATTCTTTAGGTCAAAGTTTAGAGAAGAACAAAAAACAAGCAAGTAATTAATTGTTGAGGCATTATACTCAGATGTGGAAGACCTTAAACAGAATAAATCTGTGCAGGCTTCCCCTACAAAGGTCCTTCGGATGAGACTATAAATGGAGGTGCTTTGTGTATATACACATGCAGAAAGATAACACATTAAAGATCCTGTAATCTGTGTTAGTCTGATGGATTATTAAGACACTATAGTAACCCAACATGCACCAAAAACATGTGAAGCACAGTGAGCTTGCTCAAGAGCAGAGAGCAGCACTACAGTTGTTTTTTGAAAGCAACCGTTCAATCAGCTTTAACTAGTTTAAGTAACAGACTGTGTGGAATGTGCACCAAGTCTAACTGGGATCAGTTTGGTGAAGAACGAAGAAGAGAAAAAGAAAACAAAACTGTGTGGCAGGGAAAGTATTCAAAACAATTAAGCAACCGTTCAATCTGCTTTAACTAGTTTAAGTCATGGACTATATGGAATGTGCACCAAGTCTGCTTGGTGAAGAACAAAGAAGAGAACGAGAAAACAGACTGCAAATGACCGTCTAGGTAGTGGAGTCGCACCATGGGCTGCAGTCTGTGGAGTTGCAGTTCCTCCTCCTGCGGGGGTCTTTGTTGGTCTTGTTGACAGGGAACATTGAAAAACTGGTTTTCGTTGTTGTTGTTGTTGGACAGAAAATTATCCACAAAATTCGCCAGATCCCTTGTCATCTCCGACAAGGGTGGATCCTGATATGTCCATCTCGCACCCATTGGAGTCTGGCTGCGAACTGGGGAAGATTTGTTATCAGAGTGTCCGGATAATAACGGTTCCTTTTCTGGGTGGCTTTGTTTTGGCTTTTGAGTTAGCGGCTGAGTTGCATCCTCATCAACACAGTCGGTATAACCATCAGCAGGACCTGAAACATCATCAGCAAAAACGCTACCCAAAGCAGATCCTCTCCTAAACTTCTTGTTGTAGTGACAGTTTTCGTTGTCTTCTTCGTCTTTATCACTTCCTTTTTCGTCAGAGGTATTGTTGGAGAACGTCGTCGTTGATGGGTTCCAAGTTGTCTCCAAGGTTGACCTTGTCAGAGGTACAACTTCCCTCTCCATGCGCAGCGTTGTTAGGGGTCTTCTTCTTTGCGACTGGTTTGATGATGCTGCCAGGGCCGGAGACTTGCCACAACCTGTTCAACTCGGTGATGGCAAAAGCATCATCAGGCTGACTAGTTGATGCAGTAGTGTAGAAAGCTACGCCCATCGCTGACCACCTGCCTCTGCAGAGGTGACCATTCCTTGACTTGGAAGCCACCTGGATGGAGTGCCTTTCACTTTCTTGTTCTGGTTTTTCATCTGCACACTTCTCTTCTTTCTTTCTTTTTTATTTTTTATGGCTGTATTTGTTATTTTCCTTTGCATGTCATTAAAAGCATTCCATTTATCAGATTTCTGCCCAAGTCATTTGTATTCAATTTATGTACATAGTAATATTTTGTTACTTTAGAAGCAATTGTATTTAGTGAGTGACCTCTGTATTATTTGTACATAAGCACACAGACTCTCTAACTATTAACAGTTTTTGTTGTATATCTATACACTATTTTTTGCATGGATTTGATTGTTTTAGTTGTTTTTGTTTTTTAACAAAATGAAAAAGATGAAAAGGACACTGGTGAAAAGATGCGACTAGCTTAGTGTTCGTTAACAAAATGTAATGCTTAGTCAAAAGAAGGAACAAAACCGGTCATTGTTTGCAAAACGGTAAAAAGAAAAATCCAACAGGTTAGTGTTCTTTAACAACAACGAAAGTGCTTCTGATTTTGCTCAGATCGCTATTGTTTTTCATGTTCATTTTTTTCTTGTTGCAGTACATGTACAGTATGCTAACATTTTTTAACTTGCTCAGCAACCTATTGTTGATAGCTTCTGCTCAATAAATCAAATTATTTTAAATGTTTGTGTGTGTGTGTGTGTGTGTGTGAGATTTTCTGCGTTTCCTTATGATGGATGAATCTCGAGCTAACCCAAAGCATGAATCCTTGTAATGCTAATGCATGAAGGGGTTCAGCTAAGGGCTTAGCAACAGGTACCTGTAGATGCACAGTTCTTGGAAAATGTAGCTAAACTGCACTGTTTTCACACACGTGGGTTCCTTTGGCTGAGGATGATGAGGCATTCTGCCATTTGTATTTTGTCACACACTTCTCCTCAAGAACCCTTGCATACAGTCCATTTCACCCATGTCAACTGAAAACACCTTTCAGTTAAATCAGTATAATTGTACACATGTAATTTTACATGAAGAATTAACAAAATATTCAGAGTAAAACATGGTATTCAATGTGTATACATATTATCAGTAATCAAAATCTTGAATTTTTTACCCACAGCACCATAAAATCTATCCACATTGGTATTGCACAATCACCTGCAATAGTATGAATCCCATTACAATAAATCATGTGTTTTTTGAAACATGCATCCAATCACAGTCATGTTAGATTTAAAACAAAAATAATCTTACTGACTACAGACATTTGAACAGATGCATCCATCCAAGAAATGAACTTGCAATGTTAAACCATACAGATTCCTGTTGCGTAAGTCTTCAGTGGTGATGCCAACAGCATTGCTCAGTCAATCACCATTACATGTCAAGTAAACAGCACTTTCACCAACATGCACAGGATACAACCATGCGCAATATGAAACCAAACTGTGTGGCCATATACACTTCAAGAGATACATGCATCCAAGAGATGAAGCTGCAAAGTGAACTATATGGCCCACTGTGAATGCTTTGTCCGTTCACAGCCTTCTGGTTTATGCTGCCTAGTCCACAAAAGGAAACACAACCTGCAACAGGGTTGTGTGCACAGTGTTGCATATATAATTGCAAGTATTTATAAATGGCAAAATCTTGCCCAAAGAGACTATTCTAAGCACTTACATGAACACACACAAGCATACTGATTACATATACAAAGCTTATATGTATGCATAGTTTTGCATATATATAATAACACTTATAATAATACTTTAAAGTATTCATAAAGTGCAAAATCTTGTCCATGGAGACTATTCTGAGCTCATACACAAACACACACAGGCACACATGAGCCTACTGACCATACAAAAAGCTAATAAACATATGTATATATACGGTGAGGCTGCAACTTTGATTAATAATTTTCACAACCTTCCTGCTTTTTGAGCACTGAGATGCCACATGGCAGGGCCACTACAAGACGCCACATGGCAGGGCCACTACAAGACGCCACATGGCAGGGCCACTACAAGATGCCACATGGCAGGGCCACTACAAGACGCCACATGGCAGGGCCACTACAAGACGCCACATGGCAGGGCCACTACAAGACGCCACATGGCAGGGCCACTACAAGACACCACATGGCAGGGTCACTACAAGACGCCACATGGCAGGGTCACTACAAGACGCCACATGGCAGGGTCACTACAAGATGCCACATGGCAGGGTCACTACAAGACACCATAAGAGTGAGCCCCAGGTGAAGAAAATCTTTTGGCTGGACAGGCCAATGATGGCACAATCACATGCTTTGCACTTTCAATGACACCTGCTCCTTCAAGAGGTGATGGCGTTTCAGCGACAGCTGCTCCTGTGCAATGGCATCACTCCTTATCCTGAGATTGATCAAGAGGTACTGGCGTTTCAGACTATCCTGTTCTGATGCTTAAATGTAATGGCATGCATGCTCAAAAGACGTCATGTGAACACAATAAAAGACCTGAATTACCTGCGGTAACTCTGACGTGGCACGGGAGTAAATACGAGGAGGTCAGAAAGAATGTTGAAGATCAGTGCTGTGATGGCTGGCATGTTGTGTGTGACCAGACAGGGTAAAAAAGAAGTCAGTGTGAGTCAGCGTGTGCGTGCCAGCTGGCATGTTGCGTGTAACAGGGATAGACAGGGACGTCACCTGTGTCAGTTAGTGTGTGTGTGCCAGCTGGCATGTTGCGTGTAACAGGGATAGACAGGGACGTCACCTGTGTCAGTTAGCGTGTGCGTGCCAGCTGGCATGTTGCGTGTAACAGGGATAGACAGGGACGTCACCTGTGTCAGTTAGTGTGTGCCAGCTGGCATGTTGCGTGTAACAGGGATAGACAGGGACGTCACCTGTGTCAGTTAGTGTGTGTGTGCCAGCTGGCATGTTGCGTGTAACAAGACAGGGACGTCACCCGTGTCAGTTAGTGTGTGTGTGCCAGCTGGCATGTTGCGTGTGTTGTATGTGACAAGACAGGGATGTTGCCTGTGTCAGTCAATGCATGTGTATCAGCTAGCATGTTGTGTGTGACATGACAGGGACACTGCTTGTGTCGGTCAATGTGCCTGTGCCAGCCGACCAGAGAGCGTGTCCAGCACAGCCTGCCGTAGCACTGGCTGCTGCTTCAGGGCGCTCTTTGCCTCACGGACTGAGCTTTTCAGCAGCGCCGCCAGAAGCGCAGTTGGTACCACCTGGAAGAAAAAGCAAATCTTAAACTGTATCCAAAGCACGCCCATGTCAAATGACTTAAAACTAAATACTAAAACTAAATGAAAAGAAATAAATTAAAAGCAAGAGGTTAAAAACTCCCCATCTTGTTCAAGTTTTAATCTGACTGCATTTCCCGAACAACTCTGTCTAGCGTGTGATGCATGTTAAGGTGACACGCGGTGCCACCTTGCTGCTGGCCCAACTTACAATGCACATTTAAGTCCATACAGGATGCAAGCTCACTGCTGGTCCAACGTAGAGTGCATGTCAGCATGCTAGCTCGTTGCTGGTTCAGCATATAACATGCTCTAACTCCACGGACACTGAAATCTCACAGCTGGTACCAGTTTACTAATTTACAGCATTTGCAACCCACAGTAGGGCAGTGCAGAATTGATACAGAACTTAAGGTCCCCTCCACTGAGAACCCAGAGAGGTCAAAGATTCTTTCTTTAGATCCCGGAGTGGGTCTAGAATCATGAGCCGGCATTTCACTTGTGATCTGGTGACTTGCTTTTGGGAACTGGTGCAGAAGATTCTAAATATATGTAAGAGCCAAACACATAAAAGGTTCAAAATGACACTATTTATTAGGACAAAACACAACATGTGAATTTCAACATTTGAAACTGAACAACGCTAGCAGTCATTCTTGTTTCAGATTTATGTATTTTTTATATGCGATTCATCCTGAGATGACCCTGTGTGGTTGACAGGATGTTAATATCCTAGAATTAACAACTAACTAACCAACAGCACACACTGACAACTTATTGCAAGGACCAGTTCATCAGGCTGTAACGTGCAAGAAGTTTGTGCATGCTGCAAACTACCGGTGTCGCGGACACAAAAGAGTTCAATCTCGCTTACCCCTGACTTAGCAGCGCCGATGCTGATGTGCTGAGCGATGGAAGCAGACCTGATATCCTCACTCACATCATCTGTGTCGTACAGGGAGCGCAGAAGGTAGTCTTGACACTCCTCCACTGGCAGTTTTGAGTAGCGCTAAGGGAGGATGTTTGTCCGACATTTAGATGAAGCAGAATAGGTATTACGTATTACAAGATACTAAACCCAAGCTGCCTGATTTTTCACTGCACATTGCAGGAACACTTGCAGGTTGTCTGATGAAGATGCCATTGTATACTGTATTCATGTCAGAGTAAGCAGATGGGGACAGTGCACTTATCATGTAACTATCTCCCCCCCCCCCCACCCCCCCTGAAAATCTCAAACAATCACCCCCCCAAAAAAACAAAAACAAAAAAAAAACCCAACAACAACCCAAAACATGTTGTTTTAAGTGCTGTATTCAAAACTTCTTCAGTGGAATGCCTGACAAATGGTGACCCTTCTTCAGACACCATTCCTCTGCGAAGGCAACAGCTTAGAGACTTTGAAGTGACACCATCCCTCTTTTGCAGATTACATTGCAGAGATTGTTGTCCCTCGTTTTCTAATGTAAATGAAGCTCCCATCAAATCAAATAAAAAAGTGTCCCTCGTCTTCTAATGTAAACAAAGCTTCCATCAGATACATTTTCTCCCTTGTTTTCTAATGTAAATGAAGCTCCCACTAATGTAAATGAAGCTCCCACTAATGTAAATGAAGCTCCCACTAATGTAAATGAAGCTCCCAACAAATATTCCTCCTCTCTGATGGCCTCTCTTTTCTTTCTCAATGGCCCTGAAGTTGCAAAATGCAAGACACGCCAAATGCCGTTTCATTTAAGGCCAGCCGTCAGAGCTTGTGGTGACTGTGGTTTCCCTTTCACAATGACCTGGCACTCCAACAACAACTCCACTAACAATGGACAGTCATTCTCTGTGCTATCAAAGAAAAGCCATGCTCCCTGCTGAAGCATCTATCCGGAACACTGGGCCTACTGATGGAGGAACTGTGGCACCAGCTCAGGATAAGTACCTCACTGGGAACCCCTTCAAATGGAGGGTTTGTTTTACAAAAGGTAAGAAATGCAGGGTATTATAGTTGAATCGTTTACAAGCAAAACTGTCTTAAGCAAAGAAAGACCATCTGAGATTTTACTTCTGCAGCTCTGTTTCAGTTGACAAGTTGACTTTAATGATGAAAACAATGAGCAACTATCTCAGTCTCACCTGAACAATTCCTACTGCTCGGTGGAAGAGCTTCACATTACTGCAAAAACAAATCACTCAGGCACTTGAACATGTAAGCTTTTAATAATAATAATGCTGGAACAAGTAAATTTTTAATAATTATACTTCAAGTATTTAGAAAGCATAAAATCTTGTCCGCATAGACTATTCTAAGGGCGTACACACACACACACACACATACACACACTCACACACAAATACATGCACATGCATGCACACATGCGCAAGAGCACACACACACATGCACACACACACACACACACACACATACGCACACACACACACACACAGCCTTAATCCTCAGTGTTTCTGTAAGCGCCTTAAGCTCATCCAAGATGGGGCACCGGAAATATCCATTATTATTCTTACTATTCTGGACACACGCTGCCTTGCATCTTGTCTGGCCCACACATGCAATGCATACACTTAGAGACAATGCCGCATTGCTGGGAAGCAGAAGAACCAACCTTGGCTTCAGGTCGATCATGATGTTGTTGAAGACCTTCCCCTTGATGATGTGAGCTCCTGTGCTGACTGCATTCAGCGTCCACTTGACGGCCAGCTCAGCGTACAGAGTCATGACCAGCGGGTGGAGAGCTGTGTCCTGGATCACCGACCCTAGGGTGACCCGAGTCAGATCAAGTGTGACCTTGACACTAAAGGCAGAGCTATCCTCTGGCATGGTGTCCTGTGGACACATCACAGTGAGTAGAAGCATGGCAGTAAATCTGCCTTGAAATCAAGATTATTATTTTTTACCAGGCTTTGTGTTTTCAGGGAAATTTTCAGCTACCATAATCTTCATGACACAACACTAAAGTCCAGTGGTCAGCGCTCTTTCTCTTACCAGGCTCCAACTATCTGGAACCAACTCCATGTTTCATTCCGCCATTCTACCTCTCTGTCAGTTCTTTTGAATCTTCCTTGAAAAACCTTTGTCTTTACAAAAAATGTCGCTTTAGCCCCATTGCTGAGATGTGTGTGCGTGTGTGGATGTGTGTGTGTGTGTGTGTGACAGTGCACACACACACACACACACACACACACACACACGTCCTGATTATACACAGTTTACACACAATGTAAATGGACAACAAACAACTTGAACAAATACCCATCCTACAAGCAGCAACATCTTGAGAGAGAGAGAGAGAGAGAGAGAGAGAGAGAGAGAGAGAGAGAGAGAGAGAGAGAGAGAGAGAGAGAGAGAGAGAGAAAGAGAAATGTTTGTGAAACAGTTATTACCTTCTTGGTGTTCACAACGATGCATGCTTTCTGGCAGGGTGCTGCCTGTATCTCCTTTGTGATTCTGCTGGCTTCATCTGAAACATGAAATGAGACCATTATACAGGCATGGGAATTTCCAACCAATAGTCCAAAATCTGATTTTTTTCTGAGAGAGTGAAGCTTACAATATCCCACTGCAGAGGTGTGTGTGTGTGTGTGTGTGTGTTTGTGTGTGTGGAGGGGGGAGGGGGGAGGGCATGTGGATGTGTGTGTGCTGGGGGTGGGTGGGGGGGGTTAGGGGGTATACGGATGTGGATGCGGCTGTGAAGGGACAGGATTATTAATGTATTATCCATTGTCATAGTCATAGTCATCTGCGTGTGATACTGTTTATTGTACAGTGCACTTCCATAAGTAACGCATTATATTCTACTTAAATAATGCTTGTGGCATTTATACATTATTGCATACTCTTAGACTATGAATCTCTTATACATGTAGATTTTCCCCATTGTTTGTTATTCATGTGTGGCACCCATGTTTTCCTTCAAATGCAATAAAGAAGTATCTGACTTGATGTGACAAGAAGAACCCACCTTTACAAAGAAAGATGACAAGATCACTAGCATTCAGAGAAGGAACAATCTGCTGATAGAAATCCTGAGTTGAGATCTGGAAATGTTTTCCCTGCACAAGAGAAACATGAAACATGAAACCACAGCAGAAAAGAGCAGCGTTAGCGGTTTATGCAATGTGATGGGTCTTACTGGATTAGTCTGTCAAATGTTAAGGAAAAGGGCGATATGTTTCCACCAGTCAGAACTCTGAATGTGTTAAACTTTAGACAGACTGGCCCATGGCATAATCAAAGCCTGATCACATATCAAACATATAACATCATCAAAGGAAAATTTCATTTTTATGCTTTGTATATTGATGAATAATAAAAATTTATTTGATTGATTAAAAAACACTCTGAAGCAGCTGCTGCTTGGAAAATCCAGCTCCATCCATTTATAATCACTGTGACTGAAAAAAGTCCCAGCAAATCTGTACAACTGTTGTCATGCTGACACTTACCAAGGTGGACAGGTCACCCTCCGAGTTGCCCAGAGTTTGGTACCCGCCCTCCAGAAATCCCCTCACATCATCCAGGGCTGCACACACAAGGAACAGGCATCATAAAATTAAAGGAACATTCACTAACACCATCACTCATCATAAAATTAAAGGAACATTCACTAACACCATCACTCATCATAAAATTAAAAGAACACTCACTAACAGTAACACCATCACTCATCATAAAATTAAAGGAGCACTTACTAAAATACCACCACTCATCATAAAATTTATGTCGTTGTTGTTGACCGCCTTTATATAGCACTGTTTTCCGCTCTCAAGCAGACTCACTGCGCTCTTGTCGCAAGTGATTCTAAATGAATGACTAGCTCTTTATAGTTTTTGAATATCCACCAAAGTGGTATACTTACAGCACTGACATGGCTGGTACCACATGAAACTGCTGCCATCTCGGCGCAATCTGTGTACACCATGCAACTATGCACCATGTCACGTCACTTCATTCGAAGCCACATATGTAAGGTGCGTGTGTGTTCTGCCACCTGCACTTTTGCATAATGACCGGGATCTTTTACATGCTACTGCAGTAACACAGGGGTGAGACAGATACCAAAATAAGAGTCAGCACATAAAACAAACACACAGTTGACCCTGGAGAACAAAATTCGCCCCCCACTCCTGCTGGGACTCGAACCTATGACCATTTGATCACGAGTCCAGTGCTCTAACCACTGAGCTATCCCTGCTTCCCATCCAATGCCCAACAAGAAGGGCATGAAGTCGGTCAACTCAGACTCAGAGTGGGGGAGAGTCATTTTTTCAAGTCCAGTGGGCCTTGACAACTGGTCAAGATCACCATGTCACACAATGATTGAAAGAGTTTGCAAACAGCATCCAAGAAAATGCACAAATTTAAGGTTTGTCTCTAAGCAAAAACTCCTAAGTTATCTCCCTTAACCCCTTCACTGCCACAGCTTGTAAAATTTCCGGGCTGAAAGATGCACGGACGTGCCTGCAAACAGCACATTTTCCTGTCCTATAAAACATCTACTTTCAATGCTATGCGTTTTGAAGAAAATCCTTTCACATGTCAGGGCAAAAATAGAAGACAAGAATGTTTAAGAGTTTAAAATTTTGTACTTATTTGGGTCATTTTCAAGAAGACGTTAAGTATAAATTTAAGATACTTGAAGCATTGTGTTACAATCATGATCACGTCCATTTTAGATGTACATGATTATAATGACTGACCTTGACTCCTAAAAATGCTGCTCAGTTTTAAGTTGTTGTTTTTTGATAACACTACAAAGTCAAAATCTGATCATCAAAACCACTAACAAACTCAGTGTGAAAGATCTCAGCTAAACAGTTTCTGGGAAAAAGTGGATGTGTAAAATACATGCACCTTACACCTTCCAGCAACATATCCCAACTTTATCAAAAGCATTTTGTGTATTCTGATTTTGTTGGCGAATGGTGGGTAACACCCTCTACAAAGTATGGGCTTGAATGGAGAAGGAATTTGCCACAAAACACAACTGGTACTTTGACCAGCCTGAACTTGAAATAAAACCAAGATCACAGGAATGGCATGTCACCATACAAAGTCTGGACTAGAATCAATAACATGCCAACACTCTTCCAAGCACTGGACATAGCTCAAGCTAAAAAAGATAAGTGGATTAGCTCTCCATCTCATTTTTCATAATATTTTTACCGTTTAATTGTTGTTTAAGTGTCGTTTTGTAGCTTGATGAAGGGGATTACCCTGAAAATTCGCATGTTGTGTTTTGTCCCAATACACAGCATTATTTTGAACTGTTTATGTGTTTGGATCCTGCTTTCATATTGTGCTAACAACGAACTCACTGGCACCGTAGGTTGGTGGGCACTCTGAGGCATCAATCAATCCCATAATTCCAAGGCTTCCAGCGCCCACGTAGTACAGATGCCCCCCTTCTTTCAAACTGTCACAGACAAAACATATTCACAGGATGTCAGCAACAGCAAACAAAGATTTCAATAAAGCGAAAACCACAATTCAGTCAGGACACAATATGGAAAAAGAAGAACTCATTCTGAGCAATGTAGAAGTTAATGGTGATCCACTTATGCTGAAAAACAACAATTACATGAGGTTCTGTAATTGCTTTGTTTTTTTAACCTCAAACCTGTGAAATGCCACATATTTCATGCAGATCACTTCAGTTCTGATGCCAGCGATCTGCTACAAATTAACATCATTCAAAAAGATAAAAATCTCACTCAGCTGACTGGGTATTCTTTACAGCTCTAAAGATCCCAAGCTGGTGCCCTTTGCATGGAAAACTGACACACTGGATAACAAGCACACAACAATAGTACAATACTTTCCCCTCTGATGAAAAGAACCAATCAAGAGTACAAAATACCTGTGGCTGTTCACCGGACAATTTTTGTGAAGAATTTAGAAAGAGTTTATAACATTATAAGCTTGTTCGCCTGACATTTTTGGGAAGAAAACAAGCTAGTTAGTTAGTTAGTTGGTGCTTTGAGCCCAGTCAACCACAAAGGGCTAAAGAAAACAGCTAAATTTATAAGTAAATATAACACTGTAAGGCTGTTCACCTGACACTTTTGTGAAGAAAACAGGCTTAGTTTATAACACTGTAAGGATGTTTACCTGACACTTTTGTGAAGAAAGCAGGCTGAGTTTATAACTTATATAAGTAAATACAACACTGTAAGGCTGTTCACCTGACACTTTTGTGAAGAAAACAGGCTTAGTTTATAACACTGTAAGGCTCTTTACCCGACACTTTTGTGAAGAAAACAAACTGAGTTTATAAGTAAATATAACACTGTAAGGCTCTTTACCTGACACTTTTGTGGAGAAAACAAGCTGAGTTTGTAAGTAAATATAACACTGCAAGGCTCTTTACCTGTTGCCTGCAAGGTGCAGCAGGGCCCCAATGTCAGACTTTTCCTGGTACACCCTCTCCCACACCTGCTTGTACTGCAGCAGGTAGTCTCTGGTGCTGCAGGGAAAACAACAAAATGGACCTGTTCACCACGGTGACAGCACTCTGCCAGTTCACAGAAAGCATAAACCTTTAACATGTCTGCCCCTCTGGCTTCTCCGTTCCTAAGGGGAGTAAGTCCTACAGTGAAACTGCCTCAACACAAACCCCTTTGTTTATGCATACTATGTGTCCGTGAAAGACTGAAAACATAAACCTTCAACATGTCTGCCCCTCTGGCTTCTCCGTCCCTAAGTGCTACAGTGAAACTGCCTCAAGACAAACCCCTTTGTCTGTGCATACTGTGTGTCTGTGAAAGACAAAGTGATTACAGTATCCATACTTTGCTGCTTCTTTGCAGACTTCTTTTAAAACAGTATGGGTAGTCTGTTGCTTGCTTCAACATCACAAGGCTGTTTGCCTGATATATTTGTAAAACAAATAAGGTGAGTTTATAACACTGTAAGGCTTTTGATACTTTTCAAAAACAAAAGCTGTTCACCGGATGCTTTTGTAAAGACACTTTTGTGAAGAAAACAAACTGAGTTTATAACATTGTAAGGCTGTTCACCTGAAGGTTTGTAAAGAAAACAAACTGAGTTTATAATACTGCAAGGCTCTTCACCTGACAGTTTTGTGAAGAAAACATGCAGCATGTGCTGGCACCATCACAGCCTCCAGAAGCAGCTTGGTTGCCGTTCCACTCTTCATCCGACTGGACCCCGTGATCGGCTCTGGCTGCAACAGTTCAAAATGGCATGGAGACTCAGCATTAGAGCAAAGTCACTGACAAATGTACAGCCTAGTACTTTCAATGAACAGAATAAAGCCAATAATGGTCAATCAAAGCAGTGATATGAGGGCTGGAAAAAAGGTTTGCACACAATACAGTTTTCTTTCCCCCCTATAAAAAAGAACTATGGGTCCCAGCAATAGGACTGAAGAAAAGGTTTTTGAAACAAGAAAGGTTTTCAAGGAAGATCTGAAAGAACTGAATGATGGACAGAAAACTCCCTAGAACTGCTAAGGAATGAAATGAGCTGCCATAAGAGGCAACAGCGGCCAACACTCAACACTTTTGTGTCATGGGTCTGCTGAAGAAATGCCAGCTTTTTTCTCTTTTCTTTTTCATCCCCACTGACCACCCACATTAACAAAATCATCAACCTAACGATTGCAGTCACTTTACAGAAAAAGAACTGTTATAACCTGTTAAATGTACTAATAAAAGCAAAATTAAGTTGTAAAAAATGCAGATGTTTTCAAAAACTATGTCCTCACCCCAACCACAGGGTTCAGCAGGAAGCCTTGACCTTTGGTCTCGGCCACCTCTAGACGCTTGACAACTGCACATAAAAACATATATACAACAAATTAACATGCACAGACAATGCTGCATATTACATTAAAAATGAACTGTGTGTCTGTCACATCTTTATCTGCCTCCTCTAGACACCTGACAACTGCACGTAAAAGCATCTACATATAATGTATAACATGCACTGATTAGTTTAAAAATGAACTGTGTGTCTGTCACATCTTTATTTGCTTACAAAGCCTTCAGTTGCAGAACATAAACAGTCTGTGGGCTCTGTCACAACATACTGACACCAGCAAAACATCAAGTCTACATTAAAATATTGTCATGTGCTGCAGAATTATGCGGGGTCATGTAGTTCAGGAGCTGTGTGAGAGTCGAGGTGGCCATCCTGGGCTGTCCATCCTAACGAGCCTTCTGGTTTCCATGGACATAAAGCAATACTGAACCATACTTCGGCATTGGTCACAGCTTGTCCCCAATATGTCAACTGATATCTGAGGACATTAAGCATCACTTCATCATCATCATTACGTTATGCAGGAACTATCGTCAGCCATGACACGCTCCTCTTCAGCCATAGTAACAGCATCCACCCTCCAGAAAAGGAGACAAATCCTCTGAAGATGGTGTGTGGCTGCCCACGTG
Organism: Alviniconcha strummeri; assembly: GCA_963584105.1. Lineage (NCBI taxonomy): Eukaryota > Metazoa > Mollusca > Gastropoda > Provannidae > Alviniconcha > Alviniconcha strummeri. The sequence continues at coordinate 7,835,196 of OY757545.1, forward strand.
GTGGGGTAATAACAAAAAAAATGGTCACACATGCAATCCTCTCACCCTATGGAATGCATTTGTCAATTAGATGTACAACTGCATATACCTGGCGACCCCAGACTGTCAATTAGATGTACAACTGCATATACCCGGTGACCCCAGACTGTCAATTAGATGTACAACTGCATATACCCGGTGACCCCAGACTGTCAATCAGATGTACAACTGCATATACCCGGTGACCCCAGACTGTCAATTAGATGTACAACTGCATATACCCGGTGACCCCAGACTGTCAATTAGATGTACAACTGCATATACCCGGTGACCCCAGACTGTCAATCAGATGTACAACTGCATATACCCGGCGACCCCAGACTGTCAATCAGATGTACAACTGCATATACCCGGCGACCCCCAGACTGTCAATCAGATGTACAACTGCATATACCCGGCGACCCCCAGACTGTCAATCAGATGTACAACTGCATATACCCGGCGACCCCCAGACTGTCAATCAGATGTACAACTGCATATACCTGGCGACCTCCAGACTGTCAATCAGATGTACAACTGCATATACCTGGTGACCTCCAGACTGTCAATCAGATGTACAACTGCATATACCCGGCGACCCCCAGACTGTCAATCAGATGTACAACTGCATATACCCGGTGACCTCCAGACTGTCAATCAGATGTACAACTGCATATACCCGGCGACCCCCAGACTGTCAATCAGATGTACAACTGCATATACCCGGCGACCCCCAGACTGTCAATCAGATGTACAACTGCATATACCCGGTGACCTCCAGACTGTCAATCAGATGTACAACTGCATATACCCGGTGACCTCCAGACTGTCAATCAGATGTACAACTGCATATACCCGGCGACCCCCAGACTGTCAATCAGATGTACAACTGCATATACCCGGTGACCTCCAGACTGTCAATCAGATGTACAACTGCATATACCCGGTGACCTCCAGACTGTCAATCAGATGTACAACTGCATATACCCGGTGACCCCAGACTGTCAATTAGATGTACAACTGCATATACCCGGTGACCTCCAGACTGTCAATCAGATGTACAACTGCATATACCTGGCGACCCCCAGACTGTCAATTAGATGTACAACTGCATATACCTGGCGACCCCCAGACTGTCAATTAGATGTACAACTGCATATACCTGGCGACCCCCAGACTGTCAATTAGATGTACAACTGGGGAACCCTACAACAACACAGACTGCATGTGTAGAAAGTTTATGGATTTGCAGAACAAAAAACACAGGAAAGAAGGAAGGTGGTAACATAATGGAAAACAAGCAACAAAGAACACTGGAAAGAAGGAAGGAGGTAACACAATCGGAAACAAAGAACAGACCAAAGAAGGAAGGAGGTAACACAATGGAAAACAAAGAACAGAGCAAAGAAGGAAGGAGGTAACACAATGGAAAACAAAGAACTGAGGAAAGAAGGAAGGAGGTAACACAATTAGAAACAAAGAGCAGAGGAAAGAAGGAGGTAACACAATGGGCAACAAAGAACAGAGGATGAAGGAAGGAGGTAACACAACAGGAAACAAAAAACAAAGGAAAGAAGGAAGTAGGTAACACAATGGAAAACAAAGAACAGAGGAAAGAAGGAAGGAGGTAACACAATTAGAAACAAAGAGCAGAGGAAAGAAAGAGGTAACACAATGGGCAACAAAGAACAGAGGATGAAGGAAGGAGGTAACACAATGGGCAACAAAGAACAGAGGATGAAGGAAGGAGGTAACACAATAGGAAACAAAGAACAGACCAAAGAAGGAAGGAGGTAACACAATGGGGAAACATAGAACAAAGGAAAGAAGGAAGGAGATAATAGGACGGGAAACAAAGAACAAAGAAAAGAAGAAGAAGAAAAAAAGCAAAGCAAAGTAGACCGACCAGCAGATAGAAGGAATTACACCCACAAGAAAGCAGGCAGAAAGAATGGGGTCAGTGTGTCAGTGTACTGTAGAACAGAAATTAGGTAAAATGGCACCTTGCAAAAATGTTTGGTTCCACTTTTCAATGGGCGTATTTCTGAAAAAGAAAATAAAAACCTCATCTTCTCTCTCACTTTCTCACTGACAATATAAAAAGGTGAATCAATGCAGGTGACTTTCAGCCTTTGATCATACCCACAATTAGTATTTTTTAATATTAGTAACACATGTACTTGTTCATTTTTGCTATATACTTCTGGCACTCACAATGAAACATCATAGTCATTCATTTCCTTTATACACAATAACTGCAGGTGTCAGTTCTGGCTGGTGGAGACTCAGGTAGTGTGGAAGCTTTCAAGCAACCTGAAAGACCTTTTTAAAGCAGCTTAAAAGACCTTTTTAAAGCAGCCTGGAAAACCTTTTTAATGCAGCCTGAAAGACCTCTTTAAATCAGCATGAAAGATATTTTTAAAGCAGCCTAAAGACCTTTTTAAAGCAGCATGAAATACCGTTTTAAAGCAGCCTGAAAGAACCTTTTAAAGCAGCCTGAAAGTCCTGTAGTGCAGGGCAGAATTTATGCAGAAAAAAACAGTTTCTGTTTTAGTCATTGACAAGAGGAAACATTTAATTTCCTACAAGTTAGTAAAAAACAACAAATGGCTTTTGTAAGACAAAATACATTGATGTTTTCAGCATCTTATTCCCTAATTAATGGTCGTAGTTTTACCTGGCCAGGTCTCCCGGGTTAAAGCCAACCAGAACAGGTGTGAATCGGTCTAGGTGTTGTAAGCAGTAGTCCAACTGACCAGCCACAAATGGCGCTGACAGGCCGCAGGTAATGCCAAAATACAGAACTCGAGACTTGCCTTCTGCTGCCTGAAAAAGGAAATGCCCATAAGTAGAAATGTTGTTATAAGTATGAAATATGAAAGGAAAAAATCAGAAAAAAAGCAAACAAACAAACATAAACGCAGAAAACTTTAAACTTTAAACTTCAGACATCTGAAAAAACAGCAGTAACCTTTTTTTAAGTGTACAGAAAATAGAACATGCTGCAAGTGACGTCTCTGTTTTTATTTTTATCCTCAGAGTAGAGCTCTGCATAAACTCATAGAGAAATTCAAATAAAACCTTTAAAAAAAAATATTTTGTGACTTCACACGCAAAGACAAACAAATAACAACCACAACCATAACAAACAACAGTCTGCTACAAGCACAGCATCATTCCACAACGATGCTACGCAGCATCACCTGTTCCAGAAGTGCGGCTCCCAGGAAAGGATCATCCTCCACTGCCTCTTGCGATGTAAACAAAGCCCTGCAAAATGGGAATGGGTCAGGGTCAGCCGGCACACACTGTCAGCATATTCACGCTTTTACTCCCACCTTCATATCAGACCTACCCACTCTCTTTGTCCATGCCAGATCTTTTTACACTCAAATACAGATACTAGTAGTATTTTCTTTAGAAAAGTTAAAGTATTTTCATTCCTTTTTGGTTTCATTTTGTTTTTTAGTGAAAATAATTTGAAAATAATTTCAACATGGCTTCCAGAAAAAAATGGTCAATGCTTGTACTTTGCAGTGAAAATACAAGCCCTGAGAATTCAAGTGTCAAGACTACCCAAACTTCTTTGTCACTTTCTTCACATTTTCTCAGGCTGGTCAGTTTAGATCAGTACCTCAGTGCTTTGTATTATTTTGGTGTGGTAGATGGATTTTCTAATGTCCAGTCAATCATGACAGTTACATTGGGGTGAATGCAGTGTGGCACAAGATGAAAAAACAAACAACAACAACAACAAAAAAATCCTGACAAAAATGGACAGTAGTTTCCACCCTTCAAGAAATCTTTTGTTATCTTTTCCTCTGTATGTGAAAACCAAAACAACCAAAATTACCTTCACTTCCAGTCCTCTTCCACACACACACACACAAAAAAAAAAAAAAAAAAAAGAGAAAAAAAAAGAGAGAAGAAAGCAACAGAAGAATAAAAACTGACTAAACTTGCAGACGGAAGCATTCAAGTGACTGAAGCTTACTTATCTCCCCCTGCCATGATGTTGTGATAGCACTTGGTGATGCCTTGGTCTGCCAGGTGACCATTGAACGTGCGCTGTCAACACACACATGCACGCACGCATGCATGCACACACACACACATGCACACACACACACACACACATGCATGCATGCACACACACACACACACACACACACACACAACAGACACACACACACACACATACACACACACACATACACACACACACACACACACACACACTACAATAAAATTGGCATTTTGTCAATAGCACAGAGAGTAGTTCAATAGTCTGCTGATAATAAAAACGACGTGAGGGGTCTACAGCCAGTCAGAGATGAACAGTTCTGCTGCAACAAATTGAACCAAATATCCATGCTGCACACTTTTCTCCTTTAAAATACACATTTCTGCCAAGAAGAACTAACAGGCCCACCCACCTTGTCTGCAACAGGCAGAAGAGATCAAATAAAAAATTAAAAAATTGAGGTTTAAAATGCCCCGGTGATTTTGTTCCTGAGACTGCTGAGACACATGGCTATGGCTGCGCTTGGGGCCTTTGCCATTTCCCCACCATGGAGTCTGGACATTTCTTATTTGTGTGCTGCATGACAGTGTGAAATACGGTCACTACACCTGGATAGCAACATCCAAACATGGTGTCAGCAGTGCGACTCTCATTACTGATGACCAGTGAGACTTAGGTGTCGAAAACATGGCTGAGCATCACAGCTGGCCCACAGGCTACCTGTGGCCTCTTTGCTCTTGTTCCTTTGGGGATTTCCGTTTTCATTTCAATCTCATCTACCTGGTGGACAAAACATGCTTTGAGTCTGAGCCTGAGACAGACAGACTCTAAAGGGGCTCAACAGTCCTGTACTTGTTCCTTGAAAGTTTGTTCTTCTAAGACACATCTCTGTTAGAAGGGAGTATTCCTGGATCCCAGCCACTTTAAGAAGGTTTTAGACCCATACCAGCAGTTTGAATTGACTTGATTGGAGTGTAACGTGGGCTTCACTTGCATGGTACCGACGACAGTCTCAGTGACTCCTTACAACCCCTCTTCATCCTAAGGTGACCCTCTGCAGTTGACAGGATGTTAAATATTCCAGTTACTGACAACTCCTCACAGTTACCATAGCAAATCTTGCCACTCACAGCTGTAATGAATCCCAGCCTGCCAGAGGTACCGCAGCCACTGAAGATGATGGCTGATCTTGATGCATCCTGTACAATAATGCAGGGAGGAAAGCTGTCACAATTTGAAATAAGAAACTGAGATCCAGGGTCCTCCAGCTGAAACAGTTTATGGTTTTAAAAACCATTTCATGCATTTTCCTGGTACCTGATGTAGGGGAGAAGAAGAAAAATGAAGTCTGCTATCTCAAGTCAACGATAACAATGAGTACAAATGTAGAATTGTGTCTGCATGTAACTGGTAAGCTTTGATTGCAAAAACAAAAACAAAACAAAAACGAAGAAGGAGAAAAGAAGTACAAATCAGTCTTAGTTATTGCTCCTTTAAAAAAAAAGAGGGCATTCTGATATGGAGCTTTAAAAATAAGGCATTTCTGGGTTCCAGTAACACCAGACTTCAAGACTCTTCATGCTGTATATATTCTAACACAAATGATTACATGAGTACAGAGTGGTGGATGCAGTCAAATAAGCAAATCTTAGCAACCATCTTTACAAAACAACCACCTGTTCGATGGAATCACTGTTCAGTTTGAAACCCTCCGAATCGATGGAATCACTGTTCAGTTTGAAACCCTCCGAACCTCTTTCACAAGTTAACCTTTTGTCCTAGCTAACCAAACTTCTTTGGCCCCACAGGTGCTCTGATGCATTAGCTTAGAAGTTAGACTGAACTTCTTTCCTGACATTACAAAATTATACAAATGGCAAGAAGACAAACCTTCAGGATACTGATGGCAACATCCACAATCTGTGACAGATTTTTCTGAATCTGTTCATCAAACAAGCCCTGCAGCAAAGAAGAAAAAAAGATAAAGAAGCACATGTGATGTTAAAATAGAACAGATCTAGGAAAACGTACTCACCAAATGTGACCAATGCGACGAAACACAATGAAACAACAATACATGAGCGCTTTCGACAAAAATGGTCTTCTTTGGGTGCAAGAAGATAGATAACAAAAGAAAAAGGAAGCAAAGAAGAGGACAGACAAGAAGGAGCTGATGTAAAAATATTTTGTTAAGAATCACACTTCTTGTTATTTAGTGTTGGGCACTGGGTCCTAATATAACCTTGAAACAAAATTAAAGTTGAATCTGCATAACTAAGCATCACAGAGGTTCTGTGCCAAGCTCCGTCTCTGCCTCCCATAGTTCTACGTCCTCACAACCTTTCACCCTGACCGCCACTACACGTGGTACTGTGTTTGCTGTGGCAGACCACTGACTGATTTGACCACTGAGTCTCACTCCAGACACAGCAACTTTTGTTTTAAAGACCAGTATCAGATATTAAGTGCTGTTACTTCTTCCAAAGGGCTTGTTCAGACTCCACAAGTCTGTTGTTTGCGGGCCAAACATGGCAGACCTTCTTTGGGCTTTGTTAGTTTGTGGGCCACAAATATCTGTGGCATTCTGACTGGCTGAAGCTGCATGGGTGATTGACAGCCTCAGTCCCTCTAAAGGAACCAAATCAGAAGTGATCACCTATTCCATGTTTTGCTTAAATAGTGCTTTTTTTTCTCTCTCTCTCTCCTTTAGTTTTTGTTTTGTTTTTCTCAATCTTTTGTTCTAGATCTAATGCTTGTATGTGAGTTGTTTAACAATGACAACTGATTCTGAAAAGGTTTCAGGTGGAAAAGTTTCAGAGGGTTCCACCCCCTGCCCCCACCTTGTTTATAACAATTAAGATGGATGAACTTCTTTTCTCAGCATCAAAATGGCATTTTCCTATCATGCTCACTTGCTCATAAGGCAAATGCTTGTGACACAATCACACATTGA
>OY757545.1:7844690-7858981 GCA_963584105.1 Alviniconcha strummeri
GAGAGAGAGAGAGAGAGAGAGAGAGAGAGAACAGTGCATACATGTATGCATGTGATGTGATGTGACTGTGGGCACTGAGTCAGTGACAAAGGGGGCACAGTGCTTTATCCACTCCTTTTCAATCTTTAAGTACAGTTGAAGTCAAACATTCTGTATTCTTTCTTTTCTGACCAGTACTGTCACTGTCAGTTTTAATTGCACAATGAGAACCATTGTCCTTCTTTTGCCACATTTGCATTAGTTCTAATGCTGTTTTATACTCTGTACAACATGGCAATGACTGGAGTTGACATGGGTTTCCAACTTTCTGGCTTTAAAAAAAAGAAAGAAACAAGGATGACTGGTACAGTGTATCTGTTACTGAGTGTTAGCCTTTTAAAATAAGATCTAAACACATAACAGTTAAAAAGAATGCTAATTTTAATAGGACAATACAGTCATTCTTCCTGACACTTAATTTCAAGTGCTATTATATCAATATATTATAGCATACAATCTGGAAAGAAAATGTTACTAAGTTGCTAACTGCTTTGTATAACTGTAAACAATTTTGATTATTATCAATTTGCATCAGATTTTCAAATTTATACAGCATAAAGACATGAACAAAATGATGCTAAAAAAATTATTTAAAAAGAAGAAGAAGAAGAAGAAGAAAAGAAACTGTAAGTCCTTTCAGTGTCTGCTGAGATCGCATAAGCATGACCCAGATTTTAGCAGCTGAATTTGAAGCACACTGAATTGTGTCCTCGTTCGGCCACACAACCCCTGCCTTGTGGTTAATGGGCTAAAGCATACAATTTCAAACAGCTAATACTAATACAAAACACATATGATTAAAAAACTAACTCAAGCACGCATACATTTTCGAATTCTCTAATTGTTGGACTATCCGGTGACTGCATCCGATCTCCAGTCAAAGGCCGCTGACAAATCATATGCGGAAAACCGTCGCCACCATACTTTGAGGCACGTTTTTTTTTTCAAGTTTTGGCCGTTACGACTATTATGCTGTCGTCTGCTTTTTCGAGCCAAGATAAGGAAAGCAAACAAGGCCTGTATCTTACCCCCAGAACAACTCCGCCTCCCCCCCCCCCCCCCCCTCCCGCACACAGAGACAAGTCTGCAAAATGCATCATGCAAAGCTCACATGATCGGAGAACTATTGGGTCAGCGGTTTCAATAACACAACAGATGACACAGCTGTCAATTTACCGTCCACGTCAACACAGCTACCTGCCCAGCAACACCAATGATTCAGCTTAGTTGTGTGTGGGTGTGCAGCTCCGCAGTGTCATTTGTCGGTGAAAAGAATGACACTGATAAGACCAGCAGAAGGGCTGCCATGGTCAACACGAGTGTGACATCCGAGTAATTTCGAAAGTTGATAGAGTTACGTCCCCTGCGTGGTAGTCGCCGCGCAATCTGGTTCCCGGTAGCTCATAGGATCACAGAAACCACAAAAAGATAATGATTAGGCTATATATTATATGTATACATATATCCTAGTCTACCCATCAGAATTTTACGACAGGCCCTCCAGGGATGTGTCACCGCGGCACTTGTTCACGACGGCACGTCAGTGTGTGGGTGTGGGTGAGATTATCATAGTTGAATTTTTGATGATGATGATGAGTTGATGATGCTTCAGTAATGTCCTCAGATGTCATTTGACATATTAGGGACAAGTTGTGACCAATGCCGAAGCACGGTTCAATAAAATCCACATACGTAAGGTGTATGCGTGTTTAGCTGTAACCTGCCACCTGCACTTTTGGCAGAATGACCGGGAAGTTTTTTACGTGCTACTGTGGTAACACGGGAGTGGAACGGATACCGAAATAAGAGTCAGCACAGAAAGTCGACCCTGGAGAAGAAAATTCTCCCGCCGTTCCAGCAGGGATCCGAACCCGCGACCTTTCAATCACGAGTCCGGTGCTCTAACCACTGAGCTATCCCCGCCCCCCAGTGTTTTGAAAAAAAAAGATGGTGCTTAACGTCCACAGAAACCGTACGGCTTATTAGGGACGGCAGTGTTTTGATTGATTGATGATCACTTATATAGCGCTATTCTCCGCTCTCTTGAGCAGACTCACTGCGCTCGCCTGTGGTTCTACATGAGTGGCACGCTTTTTATAGGGCTTTTTTTTTTTTTTTTTTTATCCACCGAAGTGGTGTACTGGCACTGGCATGGCTGGTGCCACATGAAACTGCAGCCATCTCGGCGCAAGTTCTGTGTACACCATACAACCATGCACCATGTCACTTCATGCAAAGCCACATACGTAAGGTGTATGCGTGTTTAGCTGTAACCTGCCACCTGCGCTTTTGGCAGAATGACCGGGATCTTTTACGTGCTACTGCGGTAACACGGGGGTGGAACGGACCGAAATTAGAGTCAGCACAGAAAGTCGACCCTGGAGAAGAAAATTCTCCCGCCGCTCCTACAGGGATTTGAACTCGGGACCTTTCAGTCACGAGTCCGGCGCTCTCTAGTAACCACTGAGCTATCCCCGTCCCCATAGTTGCAGTAACTCCCATAGTTGCAGTAACTCTGGAGGCAGTGGCGGGGCCGTGGCCGGGTGACTGATTATCATAGTTGTAATGGGGAGGCAGTGGGTGGGTGGGTGATTATCATAGTTGTAATGGGGAGGCAGTGGGTGGGTGTGGGTGAGATTATCATAGTTGTAATGGGGAGGCAGTGGGTGGGTGTGGGTGAGATTTAGTTCATAGTTGTATATTAGATGGGGAGGCAGTGGGCGGGTGTGAGTGAGATTATCATAGTTGTAATGGGGAGGCGGTGGATGGGTGTGGGTAAGATTTAGTTCATAGTTGTACTGTAATGGGGAGGCAGTGGGTAGGTGTGGGTGAGATTATCATAGTTGTATTGTAATGGGGAGGCAGTGGGTAGGTGTGGGTGAGATTATCATAGTTGTAATGGGGAGGCAGTGGATGGGGGTGGGTGAGATGTTCATAGTTGTAATGGGGAGGCAGTGGGTAGGTGTGGGTGAGATTATCATTGTTGTATTGAATGGGGAGGCAGTGGGTAGATGTGGGTGAGATTATCATTGTTGTATTGTAATGGGGAGGCAGTGGGTAGGTGTGGGTGAGATTATCATAGTTGTATTGTAATGGGGAGGCAGTGGGTGGGGGTGGGTGAGATGTTCATAGTTGTAATGGGGAGGCAGTGGGTGGGGGTGGGTGAGATGTTCATAGTTGTAATGGGGAGGCAGGGGGTGGGGGTGGGTGAGATTATCATAGTTGTAGTGTAATGGGGAGGCAGTGGGTGGGTGTGGGTGAGATGCTCATAGTTGTATTGTAATGGGGAGGCAGTTGTGACTCCAGTTTGACGCGGCGGCACTGTAGTGATTCAGTATTAGTTAGCTGGCAATGAAGTTCAACGGTACTAAAATCATAAATTGTCTGAATCAGTGATTATCTGTTCTATGGCTTTATCATGTCTATTGATTGTTGCGGCCGGTGCAGAAACCGACTGAATGACAGCATGTACCGTCGGCCGGTTGGGGGGCGGCCGATAGCTCAGCAATGGTAATGTGTAGCCGAAGGACCGGATTCGTCAGTGATGGTAAAGTCGCAGGTTTGAGTCGAGTGACTGGCATTGCCGTTGCAGTGATTGCACCGTATCTGATACCTAGTTTCTACACTACTGTGTGTGTATGTGTGTGTGTGTGTGTGTGTGTGTGTGTGTGTGTGTGTGTGTGTGTGTGTGTGTGTGTGTGTGTGTGTGTGCATGTGTGTGTGTGTGTGCATGTGCGCGCGTGCGTGCGCGCGTGTGCACTGACAGAATACAGAATCTTTACTGTCTATGAATAACATAGGCACCGTGCGTGCGTGTCAGTATGTGTGTTGTAAACTGAGAGTGAGAGAGAGTCACTGACAGTGTCAGTGTGTGTGTGCGCGCGTGCGTGTGTGTCTGTGTGCACTGACAGAATCTTTACTGTCTATGAACAACATAGGCACCGTGCGTGCGTGCGTGCGGTAAACTGAGAGAGAGAGAGAGAGAGAGAGAGAGAGAGAGAGAGAGAGAGAGAGAGAGAGAGAGAGAGAGAGAGAGAGAGAGAGAGAGTCACGGTGTGTGCGGTTGTCGTGTGTCAGTGTGTGTGTGTGTGTGTGTGCGCGCGCGTGCGTGTGTGTCTGTGTGCACTGACAGAATCTTTACTGTCTATGAACAACATAGGCACCGTGCGTGCGTGCGTGCGGTAAACTGAGAGAGAGAGAGAGAGAGAGAGAGAGAGAGAGAGAGAGAGAGAGAGAGAGAGAGAGAGAGAGAGAGAGAGAGAGAGAGAGAGAGAGTCACGGTGTGTGCGGTTGTCGTGTGTCAGTGTGTGTGTGTGTGTGTGTGTGTGTGTGTGTGTGTGTGTGTGCAGTGCACGCGCGCGGGTGTTTGCGTGTGCAGTGCGTGCGTGTGTGTAAGTTTAAGCGTACTATTAGTAATAGTAGCTAGCTTATATGAATCTGTCAGATATTTTACTACCTTATCTGCTGTAAGGCCTTATACGCAAGTTTTGTGTGGACTGAAATTTTTATGCTTCGTGTGTGTGTGTGTGTGTGTGTGTGTGTGTGTGTGTGTGTGTGTGTGTGTGTGTGTGTGTGTGTGTGTGTGTGTGTGTGTGTGTGTGTGTGTATAAAATCACTCATTCATTCGGGCTTCAGATATACGTGTGTATATGAACGTTGCCGCCTTGTTGGTTGTTTTTAATTATCCTTATCCATCAGTAGCTTAGCAAAGACTAGTTGTTAGACAGGTTTTGACTGAACCTAAACTTACAAAATAAAGTTTTCGAGTTCGATCTCTCTCTCTCTCCATCCCCGTCTCTTTCTAGCAAGGACTATTTTTTGGCCGAACCTAAACTACAAAGTACTATTCTTGTAAAATAACGTTTTCGAGTTTGCGGATTGTCAGTCTCGGTCGCGGCCTTCAATCCAGCACTAATCCGGCGAACGCCTTGGCTCAGTCCGGCCAGGCGGTCAGCACGCTGTATCATGACTGAGTATTACAGCAGTTTTTACCGTGCCGCATTATACCCCTTCGATATACACTTCATTAACCACAATTAACCGCACTCTGGCACCTCAGTAACTTGATCCGAAGTATTATGTCCATCGTGATTATTACTAAGTCAGATATAAATCGGTCATGAACCGGTACAACTTCAGTGACTCAGTAACTGAAAGAGCCGACTAAATGAATAGTGAATGCACTTGATCGTCAGCGATGTCTATAGTGGTAAATTTGCCGCCGCTGCCTTTTCGAGATCTAAAACTATATAATTATGCGTTTCGACCAGGAAGCTGGTACTATATTACTCCGCCAGTCTCAGGGTTATTTCAAATGGAGAAGAGACAGAAACACTGACTAAGGCGGCCAGGCAGTTTGCCCGGCGGCCGAGTGTTTGTAGTTTGCCGAGCAGCGCTAGTTTTCACTGAAAAAGCGCGCGCACGCGTTACTCTGAGTGTGTGTGTGTGTCATTGTGTATGTTCGTGTGTTTGTGTGCGTGCGTCCGTGCGTATGTGTGCCGCGCTTGCCTGTGTGTGTGTCAGTGTATGTCGCCGGTGTGTGTGTGTGTGTGTGTGTGTGTGTGTGTGTGTGTGTGTGTGTGTGTGTGTGTGTGTGTGTGTGTGTGTGTGTGTGTGTGTGTGTGTGTGTGTGTGTGTTGTAAATGATTGGTTAGACCAGTTTTATGCTAAATGTTGTGTGGGCGCCATGTTTAAGAAAAGATATAACTCGTATTGCCATATGCAACGACGCTTTACTGGCATAAACAACCTGGAGTATGAACAAAGATTAAAGGTGCTAAAATTACCAAACCTGAAATGCAGAAGAGCAAAAGGTGATATAACTGAATTTTTTAAAAGTACGCTTTTTAAACAATATATGAAGTGTATCTGTATACATGACGTGTGTGTGTGCGTGTGTATGTGACTGTGCAACTCTGTGTGTGTGTCGTTTTAATTGCTGTGGGTGGTAATTAATTAATTAATTCTTTTAATATTACCTTGTGATAAACAAAAAATAAGTTCATTACTATTTTATAATGACGTCACCGTTTGTTCTATATTTATAACTATGGTTAAGGTAAAACCCTTTTGTTGGTGGTGTTGTGTTTGTTGTTGTATTGTTCTTTTAACTTTACTTATTCATTATTTTACGAGCCCACCATGACCACAACAAAATTGCCTCTTGTGGGATAATTAGGTTTTTTGAATTTGAATTTGAAAAGTGTCACATCCTTCTTCGAATCACGTAGTGACCACAAGGTCCGAGTCGGTACTGAGCTGATTGGCAGGCGTCCAACTTTCAAAGCTGGCAGATTGACACTCGGCAAACTGGGCCCTGGAAAAACTGGGCCCGGCGAGTGGCAAAAGTGGTCCGCAGTTGAAGAGGCTATTAAAGTATTATATCCCAACTTCACTGATACAACTAGTGGCAAGCCATAATTTTATGCAACTGCATGTAAATCCTTTTTGCTAAAACGTTGTACGAGGCAGTTTACTGCCGAACTGATGAATTTACATTGATCAGTTATACACTATCGGCTTACACGGTTTAAATCAAGAATCGGTGTGCAAATTCACTAAAGGTACTTTTTCAGAATTGTTTCCGCAGTAGACACTGTTGTCTTCCTAAACGAGATGTGCATCTTTCGGCATCTGTTGGAAGCATATATGCCGTACAAACAGGTTTTTGATTGGTTACCTGAGACTGGATTGCTAGTTATTTTTTGAAGTAAACTTTTGATGTTCTTGACCTATGGAACAGAAACGCCGCTGATAGGCCAGTACTGAATGTCAACAAAGATTTTCTCCTTCGAAAAAGGAAAAAGAAAAGAGCCTTTGGTGCGAGTAAACCGACCGTGGGTCAATGTTTTCATTTTATTTCTGACTTCGTCATGCTCTATCACTTTCGGTGTCAGTTGTTTTGCGTTTGTTTAGTAACAGCTAGGAGGTAGGCTGGCCCCATGATGAATTCGGGAGCTGGAGGGGGCCTTGCCATAACATTTTCGTTTCGCAAAAAACACACACACAAAAAAAAAAAAACGGCTGTCCTAAGCCAAAGAAAGCCGGCATCTGTATTAGCTTATGTAGAGACTAATCTGAAACAGATCGAGGCCCAGAGAATTCGTGCCGAACCAACACACAAGGGAGTTAATTAGCGCTCGAAATACGTAACACAAGTACAACACTGAAAAGACCTGTGTAGGGTTTGTGCCCCTTGTATTTACACGCATGCCAGGTGAGAGTTACCGTAGGCGACACAGGTCTTTGTTACTGTACTTGTGTTAGTATCTCGAACGCTAATTAAGTCCCTTGTGTGTTGATTATGTAGCAACTGCCAGTTTTCAGGCAGCATGATCAAAACTGCCTCTGCATCCGTCAAGAATGCTGCCTCCTAGATCTAGTAAAGTCGGTTAGGGTAGTACTGAAAAAGTGGTTGTCTTTCATTGTACTAGTAAAAAATATTTTTTATATTAGATGAGAGCTAACATGGCGACTGTGACGTCACGTCGGGGTGGGGGGGTGGGGGGGTGGGGGGTTAAATACCTTTTTCCTTCGAATATTGTAGAAATGAAAGCCATGCATGCCTACAGTAACCCACTTTAATACTGACTTTGATCGTTGTTATTACAATCAGCCAACCAGATATGCAATATACAAGAAAGTCTTTATTTGATTTTGTACTTGAACTATGTCGTTATCACATTTTAGAAGGAGGAGGGTGGTCCGACGTTTGTTCGGGTGTCAGGGGAGATGGTCGGGTGGGGAGGGGGGGGGGTCGTCTAGGGGATAGGGTGGTGGAGATGATTGTGTGTGTGGGGGGGGGGGGGGGGGAGGGGGGAGGGGGTAGGGGTTTGGGGTCGCCGGTGGAGCTTTTCCAGCTGAGTGGGTAAGGACTGGGAGTGGAGATGAGCTGGGTGGGTGGAGATGTTCGGAGGGGGGTGTGTGTGTGTCTGTGGGGGGGGCGGGGGGGGGGTCTAGGGGGTAGGGGTCGTCGGTGGAGCTGAGTGGGTAAGGACTGGGAATGGAGATGTTCGGAGGGGTGTGTGTGTGTGTGTGTGTGGGGGGGGGGGGGGGGGGGTAGAGGCTGGGGTGAGTGGAGATGGTGTGTGTGGGTGGTGGTGGTGATGGAACAGTGCAGTTGTTTCACTATGAAACAGTAGTCATGAGCGAGGGAAGCTTACATCTGGCGTGTTAGCTAACATGACTGTGCTGATTCTGACAGCATAAGCCGTCGAGCATCAACATGAACAGTGATCCAGTTCAAACACAGACATTAAAAGTTAGATCATAAAACGTACTCCCATCTTTAAAATCATCTTTGAAATCTCACCTCTTCAAGCTATCGTATTGATTGTGAGCGCCCCCGTACGCGCGCATGTGTGTAGTGGTGTGCGAGTTTGTTTTGACTGTGTTTCGGTTCTTTGCTTTGTAACGGGCTACGTGCTCCAGTGTGGAGAAATAACACATAAAAGAGTACATTATTATTATTATTAAGTTTGCGTAGTGCTGCAGTTGGCCACCAATCGCAGTGATTGGTGTTCACCCCTATGCCACTTGTGAGGCCCAGCACTTCCGACTTCGATAGGGGGCGCCCTCGGCTAGGGCTGCGCACTTCGGCCGACAGCCTGGTGCTGACAGCTCACGGCCACCCGAGGGCTCGGTCTAACCTTGACCTTGACTGACGCTAAGCTACAACAGCAACAGCGTGAGAATGGTTAAAGTTAACTTAAAAAGAGCCTTGACTGACAACAGTGTGAGAATGGTTAAAGTTAACTTGAAAAGAGCCTTGACTGACGGTAGACTACAACAGCGTGAGAATGGTTAAAGTTAACTTGAAAAGAGCCTTGGCTGACGGTAGACTACAACAGCGTGAGAATGGTTAAAATTGCTCTGAAAAGAGCCTTAAGTGACGGTAAAGTACAACAGTGTGAGAATGATTAACGTAAATCTGAAAAGAGCCTTGCGTCTCTTACGCGTAAACTACAACAGCGTGAAAATGAGTAACGTTAACCCCAAAAGAAGCTTGAGTGACGGTAAACTATCGTGAGAATGATTAAAGTTAACTTGAAAAGGATCGAAGAACACGAAGAAGTGCCATCTTTATTAGGCCCTATTGCCTATAATATTTATACACGCTTTGTCACGAGAGCACTCCGCTTGTGCTCTACAACTCACTCTCGATCCCGTTTGTTCGTTTAGGCCCTATAATTATGTATATATATCCACTTCGTCACGAGGGCACTACGCTTGGAGAGTGTGGACCTGTCTGGAGTACCATCTACCTAATTATTACACCACTCTATACAATTTTCTCTGCACTCATGGTGCTCCTCGGCATGAAAGGGGCGGTTAGACTGCATCGCTGAGTGACAAAGATAATGGCCAATCGGGAATTGTCAATAAATCTCGAAAATGGTCAATCGGGAACTTGTTAATAAATCTCGAAAATGACAAAGATAATGGCCAATCGGGAATTTGTCAATAAATATCGAAAATGACAAAGATAATGGCCAATCGGGAATTGTCAATAAATCTCGAAAATGACGAAGATAATGGCCAATCGGGAACTTGTCAATAACTATCAAAACATATCTTTCATAGATTGCTTCCACCACGCGTGTGCTTTGAAAACTTGAGTAGCCCTCAACACCAGCAGCTGCTTTCTCACACTGTTGCAAAGACTATTCAGTATCTGAATGATGAGAAAAGGGAAATCATTGCTTGCACCCAATCCATCAATGGCTCTCTTTCATGTTGGTTTGGACTATTTACAATTACATTTAATGCATTTCAGAATAATTATTAATATTATTTTTGCGTTAGAAAAGGAAACCTGAAAACTATTTACAACCGTGATTATGATCACGGTAATCGATCCCCACAGGTTGGTGACAACAGAAGAGGAAGAAAGAACTTTCTTCAGATGCACCAAAAAACAGTACCAGTTTGAAATATGTCGGGAGCATGAGCCAAAAGTGAAGAAGCGGGAGACGTTGTCAAAAAGAGCCGGGCACCTTATAGCGTTATGAACACTATCGCTTTATCAGGGCACCGAATGTCTCTTATAAGTATACAATAACTGCAAAGCAGTTTGTCGAGACTGACCATTTTGATATGAAGGAAACGGATGAAGACGGTTCCAAGGTTAGACAGCTCAAGTGAAAACGGACGTACTGGAAATAAAGAAGTAGGAGGTGCCGCCAGACAGAGCCCAACACCCATCTTCACTATGGATGCTAAAGGTCCATCCGGGGCACCGACTACTTACAGGCGTAACTGCAAAGCAAGATCACGAAACTGATCATATAACTATGGTGTGAACAGATCCATATAAGTCTACGTTTTGAGTACGCGAGTAAAACGCATACCAATGAAGTTGTTTTTTATATTTCTTTTGAGAACATTTCCCGGAGATAAATGGTAGGGGATACCGTCAAACAGAGCCAAGTACCTTTGTTGAGTGTGGAGAGTGTGGACCTGTCTGGAGTGCCATCTACCTAATTATCACACCACTGTAGTGTGACACGACTGTACCGTGGCAACTTGTTTAACAGACCTGACTGCGAGAGTCAAAAGCAAAAGGAGCAGTTCTGCGTGTAAAGTACGTACTATACAAGTCGGGGTCATGGAAAGGACCGTTCCGGCAGTTTGGGATTGCCAATGTTGGTCTA
Source organism: Alviniconcha strummeri (assembly GCA_963584105.1). Classification (NCBI taxonomy): domain Eukaryota; kingdom Metazoa; phylum Mollusca; class Gastropoda; family Provannidae; genus Alviniconcha; species Alviniconcha strummeri. The sequence goes on from OY757545.1 coordinate 7,855,382, forward strand.
CAACTGACTGGACAGTACTAAAGTCAAACACGCAAACAACAAGTCCTTCACTCAAGCAAGGTCAAGTTTGCGGATTTCAGGTCGAGACGAACAACGCTCCTCGAATACAGGTAGAAGAGGCCTTGCAGGAAATCCCATCGAAAAATTCCTCGAATACAGGTAGCTGCTGCAGGACGTTCTTAATATACAGGTATCACAGAGAAAGAACTCCTCGAATGCAGATATGACGCAAAAATAATTCCTTGATTGCACGTAGCGGACACCTTCGGGATTCACCCACACAGAATTCCTGAATGCAAGTAGCTAACACCTTGCAGGGTATCACAACAACAAAATGAATTCCTTGAAATTGAATGTAGGCAGCCGACGCTACAAGATTCCTTGAAAGCAGGTAGGTCATGTCTTGCGGGATATCACAAAGAAAGAAAGGCGAGTGCTGAATGGGAATGTGTTTGGCCTTAGTTTTATCCTTCAGGCGTGACCGGATACCGGACTCGCATCGCCAGCATACTCAGTCACAATGCGAGCACCTTCCCATCCAAGCGTAGCTCGATGGTCACATCGTTGTCGTGCTTATGGTCACGTTCCAGTGACTTTCAGTTGTAGGTCTCTCACTAAAGCGTCGTCAGTGTGGAAGTGGAAGCCCTTGCATGCAACCACGGTTCCACTATAAGTTCCCTGACCCACAGAATCAAACCAACCTTGCGTGATGTCCTCCGGGGGGATGTGCTCGTGAAGAGGAGGCGGTGCGGGGCAGGTTGGTGGTGATGAAAGGGACTTGTTGTTACCTGCTGATTTCACAACTGTGGTCTCTTCATCAGCTCACATTGGCATACTGTAGCAGAGTCTGCAAGGACTGAGTCAGTGATCGCTGGCGGATGTCGGCAGCAACGGGAGGAACCTTGCCGCACGCCTCAGGACCGGCAGCTGCTGAATGAGAAACGTCCAGACGGCAGCAGGCACAGACAAGCTGGGCAGTCGGCGAGATGGGACGGCGAGGAGGTCGGTAGCTGGGGCCAGCCCCGGGAGGTCCGGCACGCTCTGGCAGAGCTGGAGAGGGGCTGGTGACGGATGACGGCCGCCAGCAGTGCGACATAAGCTGGGTGGCCGCAGTGACGACAGGGACCTGTCGTTGTCCGCTGGCCTGGCAACAGTGGGACCAGCAACAGCTGCAGGGGCACGCTCCATGAAGACCGGTGTACTGTCGCAGAGGTCGGGAGGAGTCGGTGACGGCTGACAGCTGTTGTGAGCGAGACGAGACACGCTTGAATGAGCAGAATGAAAAACATCCCCAGCCGATGACTTGGGCGGGCTGGAGAGCTGGCAGGCGGATGCGCTGTGGTGAGCAGGAGGGAAGGAGCCGTGAGACATGAGTGGCACCACTTCTAACTCAAACATGTCATCAGTGATCTCATTAATTCTCCTGGTGACCTCTTCCAGCCCGGGCCGTTCGTCACGTAGCGGATGCCAGCATTCCTGGTACAGGTTGCGGTACGCCTGAAGAAGCGGTCCGCCACCTGAGGGCACCACGGGACGCAGGTGGTTTTCCACGCACTGGTAGATGATGGCTGCATGCGATTTCTCCACGAACGGAAACCTGCGAGTGTCAAAACACCACATCACGAGACCAAGGGAGTAGACATCGGAGGAAAATGCCGGAGTTCCACCGCAAAACAATTCTGGGGCACGGAAGGCAACAGTTCCCTCAAGCTGAGAGCTCCAAGGTTGGCCGACAACGTGGCTGGCACCAAAGTCACACAGTCGGACTGCAGGGTATCCCGACCGATCCGTTCGGTTCAGAATGAAGTTGGCTGGCTTCAGGTCGAGATGAACGACGTTCCGTGAGTGGAGGTAGCCAACTCCATCCAGGATGTGGCACAGGAAGAAGAGTGAATGGTGAAGCGTCATCAGCTGGCTCTCGTCCTGTAGGTAGGACTGGAGAGTCTCACTGCCAGCGTCTTCCATCACGATGCAGGCCTGTTCTTCCCACCCAAGCGTTGATGTGGCTCCGAGCAAGGTCACAATGTTTTCATGCTTGAGATCAAGTTCCAGCGCCATCAGCTCTCGGCTGTAGGTCTCTCTGACTGCGGCATCATTGGAGCGAGAATGAAAGTACTTGCACACCACAACATGGCCTTGGTAACTACCCCGATGAACAAAACCAAACCCACCTTGACCAAACCTGTTATCTTCCATCACGATGTCCTCCGGCCGGATAAGCTTGTGGTGAAGAGGAGACGAGAAGGAGGATGCTGACAAGCAAAAAGACTCACGACTGTCTGCTGTCGACTGGGAGTGGCAGGGTGAACCCATGATGTCAAAAATGAAACAAACAGCATCACAGACAAAGAAACAAACATTTCAAACGGATGATTAACAAACCTGGTATGCCGGCCGAATTTCTCCAACTGACACAAAGAGACGATTGTAGTAACGCCGCTCAGGCTTTGACAATAATTATTTGCATAAAGTGTAACAACAAAAAGAAACAAATTCTGACACAATAAAACAACAACAAACAAAAACTTCTGACACAGGTCAACTTAGCTGAATCTCAAACACCGGACGAACGGCGAAAGTACGACCGGGTAGTCGAGCCCCAACTGATGCGCACCAAACTGACCAGCCGCTGAAAGGGAAAAGCTTTGATAACAACAAGATCGCAGCGCAACAAAAACACAAAGCAAAAGAACTCTTTAACTGAGATTTGCTAATCAAAGCAGCGGTGAAAGCTTCCACCTAAATCTGTGAAAATGCAGTGAAGTACTCCGAGCAGATATGCAGTCAGCGATCACGGTCAAAACCAAAATGGTGACTGTCAAGATGGCGGCTGTGACGTCACAGGACAGGGGAGGTAAATACCGCGAAACAGTATCTGCGTTTGATTGGTTCTGTGTGTTTTTTCTGGCCTACGGAAGAAAAGCAACATCAGTACTGTGTACATCGGTAGACACGTGACAACACTGGATCATTATCAGTTATTCATTGCTGTTGTTAATTGATTTATTATTGCTGATAACCGCTATACCGCGAAACTGTAACCGGCTGTGACTGTTTATTCATGTTGTTCAGTGTGATTTGTTTGACTGGCCTAAAAAGAAAAGAAAGACCAACACACACACACACACACACACACACACACACACACACACACACACACACACACACACACACACACACACACACACACACACACACACACACACATACACACACACACACACACACACACACACACACACACACACACACACACACACACACACACACACACACACAAATGATCAACAAAAATAGGAGGGGGGAGGGGAGTTAGACAAATTTCATGCGGTTAAACTATTCTTACTGAAAAGACTTGAACAGCTCGCTCGGGTGTGTGTGTGTGTGTGTGTGTGTGTGTGTGTGTGTGTGTGTGTGTGTGTGTGTGTATGTGTGTGCGTGTGAGCGTCTCTCTCTCTCTCTCTCTCTCTCTCTCTCTCTCTCTCTCTCTCTCTCTCTCTCTCTCTCTCTCTCTCGCTTAGATCTGTAAAAAAGCTGACTTGTGCTTAAATCTTTATCCTTATGTAATAAAGTATTATTCTCTCTCTGTCTCTCCGTCTC
>OY757545.1:7861681-7883504 GCA_963584105.1 Alviniconcha strummeri
CCATACCCCCTTCCCCCCTTCTCCCCATCCCTAATAAGCCTTATGATTTCTGTGGAATATAAGCACCATGTTTACTTACTTACTTACGTCCCGTCAGCCTCATATAATTATAGGGTCACCACAGGACGAAACACATACACCACACACACATACTTTCTCTCTCTCTCTCTCTCTCTCTCTCTCTCTCTCTCTCTCTCTCTCTCTCTCTCTCTCTCTCTCTCTCTCTCTCTCTCTCTCTCTCTCTCTCTCTCTCTCTCTCTCTCTCTCTCTCTCTATATATATATATATGACAGTTCCGTAACTGGCACAGTCTAAATATATACAATAAACAGGCGACACTCGTTCAGATGGTAAGATGGAAGAGATCTACTGTAAGAAAAGGGGAATGTTAACAGTTGGAATTTAAATGTAAGTAAACCACCGATCACGACAAATAAAGTGTTTACAGCCTTGAACACTAAAGAGCAAATATACCAGAGATTGCGACAAATAAAATGTTTACTGGCCTTGAAAAGCGTCGACCGAGGAGCAAATATACCATGGATCACAACAAATAAAATGTTTACTGGCCTTGAAACGCGTTGACCGAGGAACAAATATACTACGGATCACGACAAATAAAATGTTTACAGCCTTCAAAAGAATCATTCAAAGCAAGCTAAAAACTGCGCAGAATTAGCCCACTGATACTCCGGTAAAAGATAAACGAGGTCGGTGTTTGCGTGATCAGCAGTAAGCAATGTAAAAGCTGGAGGCTTTCTTGAGCAAGAGTATGTCTGCCCCGTCCACCCCCCACCCCCAATGAAGTAACAAGCGTATTGCGTGTTCACACTCGTGTGTGTGTGCGTGCGTGCGTGCGTACGTGCGTGCGTGCGTGTGTGTGTGTGTGTGTGTGTGTGTGTGTGTGTGTGTGTGTGTGTGTGTGTGTGTGTGTGTGTGTGTGTGTGTGCGTGCGTGCGTGCGTGTGTGCGTGTGTGTGTGTGTTGTGTGTGTGCGTGCGTGCGTGCGTGCGTGCGAGCGTGCGTGCAAGCGTGCGTGACTTCAGAACCTGTAACTGATTAAGATCATCAATGTCATAAGGGCGGAATGGTAACAGATAAGCATACACATGCCTTGGCAGGGTGCGGGTTGGGGTGGGGTGAGGGGGGGGGGGGAGGCGAAAGCTGAATGTACTTTTTTTTTTATAATAATAATAACAACAAACAAACAAAACAAAACAAAAACAAAAACAAAAAAAGTGGGGTGGGGTGGAGAATATTCATTATATGTGTGCTAGTCTGTTACCATCGCACACAAGTTCTTTTATCTCACTTTCACTGGCGCTGCAGCTTCCGAGAGCTTATTCAAAGCAAAGAATATAATACAAAGATTGTATTTATAATCTTTACTCAAAACAAAGATTGTATTTATAATCTTTACTCAAAGTCAACGCAACAACGTGTTTCGATTACTTCCCATGATGATTCGCAACTTAGCCACCATTAACTTTTAATCAGCCAGAGAGAGAGAGAGAGAGAGAGAGAGAGAGAGAGAGAGAGAGAGAGAGAGAGTCGAGGTGGACAGTCTTGGTCTCCTCGTCCCTATTAGTCCGTAACTATGATCTCTGTGGACACCGTTAAGCAACACTGAAGAAGAAGAAGAAGAAGAAGAAGAAGAAGAAGAAGAAGAAGAAGAAGAAGAAGAAGAAGAAGAACAAGAACAAGAACAAGAACAAGAATTCATTTCTCGTCATTCTTCAACTCTCCTGAGGTGCGACGTCACAGTCGTCATCTTTACAGTTGCCAATCTGAATAACTTTGTACATCTGCTAGTATTCCATTCATTTTTTTTCAAGGTTCATCTGAAAATATTTGACTATATAACCATCATTTCAGCAATAATCTAACAAAAACAAAACAAACAACAAGAAAACACACACATAAAGACAACAACAACAACACAACAAGAAACAAACACCCCATCCGCCTAAAACGACAGCAAAAATCGTCACCACCAACAACAAAACAAACAAACAAACAACAACAACCAACAACAACAACAATAAAGACTAAAAAACGAACAATAACGACAAAACAAAAACAAAACAAATAACAACAACAAAACATTTTTTTAAAGTCCACACAAACAAACAACTGAACAACAACAAACACTCACTGACCATTCATTACTAGTAGTAATAAGAAAATAATAAGTGCAGTAATAACTAATTTATAATGATAAAAAAAAAAAAAAACCAGACATAATTATACTTAACTTGTTCCATTATTGTAATACCGATGTATATAATACTAGTATTACTCCTCCACCCCAGCCAGCCCAACCTATCCCACCTTTTTTTTTTCCTTAAAAAAAAACTTTCTTTCTTTCTTCTTTCTTTCTTTGTTTTTGTTTGTTTGTTGTTACAAATCATAAAACAAGAAAAAGTCGGGGCCGTGAGGGGTGCGGGGGAGAGAGAATATAACTCCACCTTTTCGTGGTATTTACCTCCCCTGGCTATGACGTCATATATACCCGCCATCTTGACAGTCGCCATTTTGATTTCGATCCTGATCGCTGACTGCATCTCTGTTCGGAGTATTTCATTGCGTTTTAATAGATTTTGATAGAAGCATTTCCGCTTCTTTGGTCAGCATCTTTATTACTTAAAGAGTTATTTTGCTTTGTGCCGGTGTTTTGTTGCGCTGCGATCTTGTAGCTGTCGAAGTTATTTCTTTCAGTTTTGTCTGTTTTGGTGCGCACTCGCAAGCCGGTTTCGCCGTTCGTCCGACTGAGATTCAGCTAAGCCGACCTCTGTGAAAGTTTGTTTGTTTGCTTATTTTGATTGCTATAATTTATGCGAATACATTGTCTGAAGGTAGCCTGCGTTACGCCGAATCTTCCCTGTTTCGTGTTGGAGAAATTTCAAGTATTTTAGTTCCCGGTTTGAAATGTTTGTGATGCTGTTTGTTTCATTTTTGACATCATGGGTACACCCTGCCACTCCCAGTCGACAGCAGACAGTCGTGAGTCTTTTTGCTCGTCAACATCCTCCCTCTCGTCTCCTCTTCACCACAAGCTTATCCGGCCGGAGGACATCGTGATAGAAGAAAACAGGTTTGGTCAAGGTGGGTTTGGTTTTGTTCATCGGGGTAGTTACCAAGGCCGTGTTGTGGTGTGCAAGTACTTTCATTCTCGCTCCAGTGATGCCGCAGTCAGAGAGACCTACAGCCGAGAGCTGATGGCGCTGGAACTTGATCTCAAGCATGAAAACATTGTGACCTTGCTGGGAGCCACATCAACGCTTGGGTGGGAAGAACAGGCCTGCATCGTGATGGAAGACGCTGGCAGTGAGACTCTCCAGTCCTACCTGCAGGACGAGAGCCAGCTGATGACGCTTCACCATTCACTCTTCTTCCTGTGCCACATCCTGGATGGAGTTGGCTACCTACACTCACGGAACGTCGTTCATCTCGACCTGAAGCCAGCCAACTTCATTCTGAACCGAACGGATCGGTCTGGATACCCTGCAGTCCGACTGTGTGACTTTGGTGCCAGCCACGTTGTCGGCCAACCTTGGAGCTCTCAGCTTGAGGGAACTGTTACCTTCCGTGCTCCAGAATTGTTTTGCGGTGGAACTCCGGCATTTTCCTCCGATGTCTACTCCCTTGGTTTCGTGATGTGGTGTTTTGACACTCGCAGGTTTCCGTTCGTGGAGAAATCACATGCAGCCATCATCTACCAGTGCGTGGAAAATCACCTGCGTCCCGTGGTGCCCTCAGGTGGCGGACCGCTTCTTCAGACCTACCGCAACCTGTACCAGGAATGCTGGCATCCACTACGGGACGAACGGCCCAGGCTGGAAGAGGTCACCAGCAGAATTAATGAGATCACTGATGACATGTTTGAGTTAGATTCGGTGCCACTCATGTCTCACGGCTCCTTCCCTCCTGCTCACCACAGCGCATCCGCCTGCCAGCTCTCCAGCCCGCCCAAGTCATCGCCTGGGGATGTTTTTCATTCCGCGCATTCAAGCGTTTCTTGTCTCGCCCACATCAGCTGTCAGCCGTCACCGACTCCTCCCGACCTCTGCGACTGTACGCCGGTCTTCATGGAGCGTGCCCCTGCAGCTGTTGCTGATCCCACTGTTGCCATGCCAGCGGACAACGACAGGTCCCCGTCGTCACTGCGGCCACCCAGCTTATGTCGCACTGCTGGCGGCCGTCATCCGTCACCAACCCCTCTCCAGCTCTGCCAGTGCGTGTCGGACCTCCAAAGGATGGCCCCAGCTACCGACCTCCTCGCCGTCCCACCTCGCCGACTGCCCAGCTTGTCCGTGCCTGCTGCTGTCTGGACGTTTCTCATTCAGCAGCTGCCGGTCCTGAGGCGTGCGGCAAGGTTCCTCCCGTTGCTGCCGACATCTGCCAGCGATCACTGACTTAGTCCTTGCAGAATTTGCGACAGTATGCCAGTGTGAGCTGATGAAGAGACCACAGTTGTGAAATCAGCAGCTAACAAGAAGTCCCGCACTGCCTCCTCTTCGCGAGGACATCACGCAAGGTTGGTTTTGCTCTGTAAATTACTTCTAGTTGAATCATGGTTGCATGCAGGGGCTTCCAATCCCATACTGATGATGCCCGTAGTCAGAGACCTACAACCGCGAACTGAAGGCACTGGAACGTGACCACAAGCACGACAACACTGTGACCGTAACAGAAGCTGCGCTTGGATGGAAGAAGGTGCTCGCATTGTGATAGAGTATGCTGGTGTGTCTCCGGTCACGCTTAAAGGATAAGACTAAGAGCAAACATTGTGACATTCCCTTGCAGCTCTCGCCCTTCTTTCTTTGTGGTATCCCCGAAAGGCGTCAGCTACCTGCATTCGAGGAATTCGTTCTGTGTGATATCCTGCACCAGCTACCTGCATTCAAGGAAGTCTTTCTGTGTGGTAGTCTTTATCAGCAATAATTCGTTCTGTGTGTTATTCTGCACCAGCTACCTGCATTCAAGGAATTCTGTGTGATAGCCTGCATCAGTGTGCCTTGTGTGTAATATCCTGCATCAGAGGATCCTGCATCTTGTGCCTTTTCTGAACATGCTCGACAGCTGTTCATTTACACATTTAAAACTGGTTATTTTGTTTGTTTTGCTTTTCGCTGTTGCAGTCATACCTGTCAAACAATTTGCCATGCACCATGTGGTGTCACAGTGGTGTGATGATTAGGTAGATGGTACTCCATACAGACCTTCAGTATTCACACAGAACCAAGGTACTTGGCTCTGTTTGACGGTATCCCCTACCTCTTCATTGTGCGTTTTACTCGCGCAGTATAAACTGGCACTCATTTAAATCGGTTAATTTAAAGAAGTAGTCGGTGCCCCGGATGGACCTTTAGCATGGACCTTTAGCATCCATAGTGAAGATGGGTACTGGGCTCTATTTGACGGCACCTCCTACTTCTTTATTTCCAGTACATCCGTTTTCACTTGAGCTGCCTAACCTTGGAACCGTTTTGATCCGTTTCCGACATATGAAAAGTATCAGTCTCGATAATCTGTTTTGCAATGATAGTATACTTATGGGAAGACAGTCGGTGACCTGATAAATCTTTAGTGGCCATAACCCAGAAAGGTACAGCGCTCTGTTTGACAGCATCTCTACCTTATTTCCAGCTCATACTCCTGAAACATTTAACACTGGAATTGCCTTTGCTGTAAGTTCGTTCCTTCTTCTTTTTCCCCCCTTTTTTTGGGGGGGGGGGGGGGGGGGCGGCAAGGTGTTAATTACTGATTGTAAATAGTTTCGTTTCCTTTGTAAATTAATTTTTTTTTCTGAAACGTATTGAACGCAAACAGTTCAAATCAGCGTGAAAGAAAGACGTTGATGGAATGGATGCAAGCAATGGTTTTCCCTTTCTCAGACATAATTGTCTTTACAACAGTGTGAGAAAGTAGCTGCTCAAGTTTTCAAGACCACAAGTGTGGTGGCACCAGTCTATGAAAAACATGTTTTGGGATGTATTAATAAGTTCCTGATTGGCCACCATCTGTGTCAGTCATTTATAATGTGAAATGTAAACGTCCCATTCACGCTTAGGAGCACCATGAACGCAGAGAAAATTGTACAGTTGTAGGACACCAAGTGAAGTGCTCTCGTGCCAGACTGAGTCAGTGAGTGTGTATAATTATAGGGCCTAAATGAACAAACAGAACAGTGTCTGACTGCAACGTCGATCATTCAGACCACTTCATGATTAGCCTGATCATATAAATCAGTCGACTGAATGGTGTATTTTTATATATATTTATGATAAATTAGTTTATTACAGTCTTAGCCATTCGAAGTCAGATTAAAGATAGTACTTCTTAGATTTTCCAAACTTTAATCATTCCCGCGATTTGAAGTAATGTAGTTTACCATCAGTCGAGGTCTTTTCAAGTTAACTTTAACCATTCTCACGCTGTTGTAATCTACCGTCAGTCAAGGCTCTTTTCAACTTTAACCATTCTCACGCTGTTGTAGTCTACCGTCAGTCAAGGCTCTTTTCAAGTTAACTTTAACCATTCTCACGCTTTGTAGTCTACCGTCAGTCAAGGCTCTTTTCAAGTCAACTTTAACCATTCTCACTCTGTTGTAGTCTACCGTCAGTCAAGGCTCTTTTCAAGTTAACTTTAACCATTCTCACACTGTTGTAGTCTACCGTCAGTCAAGGCTCTTTTCAAGTTAACTTTAACCATTCTCACACTGTTGTAGTCTACCGTCAGTCAAGGCTCTTTTCAAGTTAACTTTAACCATTCTCACGCTGTTGCTGTTGTAGCTTAGCGTCAGTCAAGGTCAAGGTTAGACCGAGCCCTCGGGTGGCCGTGAGCTGTCAGCACCAGGCTGTCGGCCGAAGTGCGGGCCCTAGCCGAGTGCGCCCCCTATCGAAGTCGGAAGTGCTGGGCCTCACAAGTGGCATAGGGGTGAACACCAATCACTGCGATTGGTGGCCAACTGCAGCACTACGCAAACTAAAATGTCATTGTCATTTCAGTGACTGAAATTCTTTGTTTGAAATTAACTGCGTCATTGTTGATGCTCAACGGCTTACGCTGTGTCAGAATCAGGACACTCCTGTCTTCGCTCGTGACTAATGTTTCATAGTGAAACAATCCTGCACTGCTCCACTCAGCACGGTCATCCCAAACCCCTCCAGGCCATCTCCAGTCTCAACGGCTTATGCTGTCAGAATCAGCACATTCGTGTTTGCTGTTTCGAGTGAAACAGCTAACACGAATGTTAGGTGTTTCACGAAAGCTGACAGGTGTTTTACCTGTCAGCTTTCGTCGCTCATTACCACTGTTTCAGAGTGAAACCGTCCTGCACTGCTCCACTCAGTCACTCCTAACCTCTCCCCCCCCCCCCTTCCCCCGGCCATCTCTACCCGCTCCAGGCTCAACGGCTTACGCTGTGTCAGAATCAGCACATTCCTGTTGTTAGGTAACAGCTCTTCTTCTTGGCTCCTTCTTCTCAGTTATATTATCACGTTTTTCGCTGTCAGCTTTCGTCGCTCACTCAGTTACCTCAAACCTCTATCACCCCCACCCCAGGCCATCTCCACCTACTCCATCCCTGTCCATCTTCCTGGACGCTGCACGTATTCGATCATATACAGCTCCATCGATCACAGAGGCGCAGCTCGGCGTCTTGGCGCAAATCTGTTACGAGCGTAGAACATGATAATATAACTGAGATTTAAAAAAAAGACAAAGATTCTGTCCCTTTCCGGATACACAATGTACATGCTATACACAAGAGCGAACCTGTTTTTCAACTGACATTTAGGAAAGCGCCCCCCCCCCCCCCCACCTCAGTCTCTGCCTTTTTCTTTTTTTCCACAGCTGTTGCTACCCTGTAATCGGACGTAACACGTAACCCATAGATGTGACGTAGTGTACGAGTGACTTAACGGTTTTGTGAAAATCTCCCATCCCAGACGCCGCTGCGCTATACTAATTACTACGAGAGAAAAAAAGAAGAAGAAAGAGCGGTGTATGTCAAACTTTTGGAAGTAAAACTAAGGACGCGATTCGCTGTCGAAGTTTGTTCAGTAGGCGAGGCGGTTCGTCCCCTTTTCTCTAATAACCCCGCATGGACGGGGGCTCTGATTACCGCCACCACTTGAGCCGCTCTTTGTGGAGTTAACGAGCGATTTTCTCCTATCGAGCGAAAGTAATAAAGAGGCGCCGCCCGGCAGGTAATCTATGCTCGTCTCGCAGCAAATTGCTTTACCTGCAGCTGTACAGCGCTCGTCCAGGTAGGGCCCACGTGAATAATGCGGAATCCCTTCAGTGAGAGCGAGAGCCGGAGCAGAAGGAAGCGCATGTAATCTGAAGGCTACGGGATGGGATGGGATGGAAAGCAGACTTCTGGTTTATTTGTTGGTTTCTGACGGGGGAACTCCGTTTCGACGACGTGCCCCTCCTTTGTTCTTTGGAGTGGGTCTAACATAGTTAGGTGCAGAATGAGTGAATGGGCTGAAGAAGGAGGAGCCAAGAAGAAGAACTGAGAAATCAAACTGGAACTCGAAAACGTTCATACTCGAGGGTAGTAGCATTAGCTGCAGTGATTTGGACCTGTCTAACAGCTAGTCCTCGCTATACTACAGATATATAAACGTGAGTAGACAAAAGATTAATGCACTTACAAATATTATGCAATTTTGCAGAAGAAAGAGAGAGAGAATTAAAATAAAAAGAGAAGGAGAGGTGATGATAGTGGATGATTTTGTAGTAGCAGCTTGGCTTTTTACGATCAGTCAAAAGGTCTCCCAGACGCCGCTGCGCTATACTATTGGGGGGGTGGGGGGGAGCGGTGTATGTAAATCCTTTGGAAGTAAAACTTCCAGGGCGATGATAATGGAAGTGTAAAAGCAGATGAGAAAAATCGTACAGAAGACATGGTATTCTTACTCCATACCCTAAAACATTATAGTTACTGAATGGCTGATGCAGGTAAAAAAATAAAAAATAAAGGAAAAAAATTAAGAAGAAAAAAGAAAGAAAGGTGTGCCGGCCTGGCTTCAGACGTTACATTAAAATTTAATCACACGAACAAATGGTGCGTTCTGGCGCCTGCGCACACCATGACGGGCCGAGTAAAAATGAGCTAGTGGCCAACAGAATGCCCGCCTTGATTAGTGGTCCACTTCTCCACCCTGTGCTAGAGGACTCTAATGAGTCTGTGTGCTCTGTTCCACTGCTCACGCTGTACTATCGCTACTGGGGGGGGGGGGGGGGGGGGGGGTAGACCATGGACCCATATATAGGTCCCGGGGAAACTGAGAGACCTGTTGCAATTAACGTCCATTCAACCGTGTAGGTCATCGTGACTAGGGCAAGGCATAGTATTGAATCAACAAGTCTGTTGTCGATAACAAATACGATCAATTCCAACTGCTGGGGTGGGGGGTGGGGAAGGAAGAGGCTTAGAGCGGAGAAGTGGAGAGGAAAGAAAAAACAGAGGATAAATTTTTTTATTTACGAGGGTAATAGATAAGCGTGTATACTTTTTTTACATCTAGCCCTCGCCCAGACAAGGGACTACTCTACATCTAATCTATACTTGTACACATTTTCTAATCTATAACACACCAGTACACACATGGAATAAATGAAGTTTAGACGTCAAACATGAGGGTATTTACAAGGGTAATAGATAAGCATGTATGCTTTTTTTACATCTAGCCCTCGCCCAAACAAGGGACTACTCTAATTTCTACATGTACACATTTGCTAATCTATGACACACCGGTACAAACATGGAATAAATTAAATTTAGACATCAAACATGACAAGAGACAGGCGAGTGGATACGTGGGGCTAAGAAATCATCAGTAGCAAACATTATTGGGTGGGTAAATGTGTGATGAATGGGAGACATAATGGTAAAACGTTTCAGGCGGGTTACAATCACCAAATTTAACATGCAAGGCCAACCAATCGGCGCATAATGTACGATATATAACGTATTTAAAAGTTTCAATACTGGATGGTAATCTAAGAGTCAGGGAGTGAATTCCAAAGAACATTGCCGGAATATACGAGGCTAGACTTGAAAAGGTCAATCCTAGGGATTGGTATATTGAGTTTTCCAGAATGCCGTGATTGGCTTAGGGAAAATTTAGCGTAAGAGAGGGTGGGACTTTTCTGGACATAATTTTGTGTATAAGAACTCCCTTGTTGGATGTAGTTAAGCCTTTCTTTCAGGGGAAGAATAGATGAGAGAGAGAGAGAGCAACAGGCAGACTTGTAAACACCGAGACAGACTCCCTAATAGAGAACACCCCAAGACACAAACCAAATTAAATTCTGATCGTGCGTGCGAGGTTTATTGAGTGGCTGCATTTTGACGACAATTCCTTGCAGGACCGGGTTGTGTGGAGTCGTGAGGGCTAGGAGAGCGTCCGGGGCAATGCCTGGCTGTCTGCACGTAGTTCATCGTTTCTGTCGGATAAAAGTTGTGGGACAGGAGTGCTCTAAGCGCTAAAATTGAACGCTTTCTTGTTTTTAGGCGTAAGGATAATTCAGTTACGATCATTTGTAAAACAAAAACAAAATATACTTATAACATAAGAAGAAGAATCTCTGGGCGCTTTACAAAGAACGTGATGGGAGGTGTTTCAGGCGTAATGATAATTCAGTTACGATCATTTGTAAAACAAAAAAATATACATATAACATTATAAGAAGAAGAATCTCTGGGCACTTTACAAAGAACGTAATGGGAGGTGGATTTAACCTACATGTACAAAAATCAAACGAGGTGTACATAATAGGTATACGTTGAGTTGCACACACGCAAACACACACGCACGCAGCACGCACTTACATCAAATCACGCACTTTAGACCTGCCATGTTTTCCGTTTCGTGCTGCTGTCTTCATCTGTCTCTGTTTGCTGTCCGTTTTAAGTTGTGTGTAAATTAAGTTTTGTGTAGTCAGTCATCTATGTTTGCGGGTGGCTGTGTGCGTGTACGCTCACAGAATAGCCTCCGGACAAGATTTTGCGCTTTATAAATACTTTGATTATTATTAAATCGAGCAGGGCTCAGTTAGTCCGATTGATACTGGTTGAAGAGATGTGTTTTCAGAGCGACCTTCAAAGTACTGATTGCTACAGAATTTCTAATGTGTGATGGCAGCAAGGTCCACACAAAAGGGCCATAATGGGACGCGGCACATTCTGCTTATACAGTGGAAGTTTTATCTGTCCTGCTGACAGTGTGCGTGCGTGTGCGCGAGTTAGTTTGTTTCATGTCTGTGTTTTTTTTTAATTCTGTGTTCATTGCTTCGTAATGGGCTAAGTGCTCCAATTTGGAGAAATAGCATTGGTTAAACTTGTTTAACGCCGAGTTGCGTCAGAAGAGGTACTGGCGTGGATCAAGATTTGAGCTGGTGGGGTAAGAGAGGGATTATATATCTATGAGAGGCATTTTATTGTTTCATTAATTGTGAAGTCAAAAGACATCGACCACAACTTTTTTTAGAGACCGGAGAGCATAATCGAAGCGAGGTGCTTCTGCTCACCAGCTTAACGCCTTATCGCTAGGCCAAACCGACTCACAAGAGAATATATAGCATATATATATAAAATAACACGTTATTATTCGGGAGGCATGTGTTACCACTCGAGTGAGGAGATCGAGGAGGGTATCCTACAGACTGATGCAGGACTTCAGAGATAAGTAGGAGTAGACAAGATCACACTATAGATGCTCCCGTATAATTGCCGGCTGTGTGTGCGTGCGCGCGCGCGCGCGCGCGCGCGTGTGTGTGTGTGTGTGTGTGATATCTCTCAAACGTTACAGGGTTTTCTTGCACACCGTATAGAAATGTGACAAATGTCAAACTATGGACGCCGGTAGTGCAACATACCAGTCTTCATCTGTCTATACCACTGTCAGCATGACACTGTTTCCACTTCACCCTCATTTTTACCGCCCCACACCTGATCAAACCAATGCACCAACAAGTCAGCCAGTCCACCCAATGATTGACCGACAACCTGTCGCTTTGCATTCAAAGATTTACCCATCAGTTTATCAGAGCAAACATGGAAGGACATTTGCGAATCTTTATTCATTTGTCTTGGAAAAAACTGCACCAAAATAATTGACGCAAATCAGACTGATGGATTTCGAATGCTCGGAAAAAAGCAGCAGAGTTACACATCCAACAACCATGTAGCTGATCAATAAAGCTTTGTCAGTTGAACTGGCATGCAAGAAGCAAAATAATTCTCGTACAATCTGTCCTTTGTTGGAATGAATTGATCAATACTAACAAGTTCTTTCAAAGAATGTCCACAGTCTTCTTCGTCTTCCAAATTGTTGTCGTTCGCAGAGCTACACTGGTTTAGAGCAAACATGGAACGACATTTGCGAATGGTTCTGGTGACTAGTCAGACTTACTGAAGCTTTTTGGCAGCAGGGAAGAGCTGGAAAAGAATGTCCACAATGATCATATTAAAAGAGGATAGCATATTTTGCCTTTCAAATATCTGCCTGTCCAAACAAACAGGCAAATGTGACCTTCACATTGATCGCATGACATCACGTGACAGATTTCTCTCGTTCTACATTGACCGCATGACATCACATGACATATTTCTCTCTGCCCAAACAAATAGGTAAATGTGACCTTCACATTTATCGCATGACATCACGTGACATATTTCTCTGCCCAAACTGGTAAATATGACCTTCACATTGAACGCATGACATCAGATGACGTATTTCTCTGTCCAAGGAAACAGGTAAATGTTACCTTTACAATGAACGCATGGCATCACATGACATACTTCTCTCTGTCCAAACAAACAGGCAAATGCGACCTTCACACTGAACGCATGACATCACGTGACACACCCAGATGCCTGTCTTTGATCATTTAAATCCCGGCAACAACAAAAATAATGACAGAAGTATCTCTAAGTTCAGGTAATATCTCCGGCAGTATGATCTATTGTAACAATATCACCAAGTCCAGGTAATATATCTGGCAGTAATATCTATTGCAACAATATCACCAAATTCAACTAATCCCTCTGGCTGTGCTAATTAAAGCTGTTCCCACAGCTTTAATTACCACCGCACCGACGTTTTCGACGGACATTCAGCAAAATCACATGACATAAACCGCACCGACGTTTTAGACGGACATTCAGCAAAATCGTTTAGATCAAGGGACTGGGGTCGAATGACTCATTATTTAAAGGGGAACCGAACCGAAGAGGCATCATGGGCCCTATCGATAGGTTATGAAAAATATATATAAAGGGAGGGAAGGGGTGGGATGAGAGAGACACCAGATATGTATGGAATTTTAAAAATGTAGGACACGTGAGTTTTTCACTCGTTTCTGATCCTGTTTGTTAAAAAGTTGACGTTTGAAAGTCGCAAAAACACGACAGTTAGTGCTGCTGTTTTGTTCCCAATAGTCTGTGACGGCGACGTCATAAACTCAAGGCCGGCATATGTGACAACAGTATCAAATACGTCACAAGCCAGGTTTTTTCTGCTCTTCACTAGTTCGAATTGCTAATAATAATAATAAACCACACAATTCTTCTTTATAAATTTTGACAGAACAGCAAAATGAACCATGCAGATAAAACTGTTTACACACTTTTCACGTTTTCAGGACAACTTCCGTTTTTTCGTTCGATTCCCCTTTAAAGACATATCAATAGCACAGACTACACCGTCCCAAACAAAATGTGTTGGGTCACACGTGTACAAGAGGACTGTCCCTTTCAAAGTGGCTGTTGGTTGGTTGGTTAAACCTGTCTAACGCCGAGTTGTCTCCGAGATTCAAGGAGATAAGGGAAGAGTCTCCTATACCTAACACTACACTGTCACCACCAGAATGACTCCTGCATTAAAATGGGCAGCGATAAGATCCGTTCTAATGTTTCATTAATTGTGAGGGACAAAGTCAGAAGACAATGTCCTCAGACCACAACTTTTGAGGAGGGGAGAGCCGAAGCGAAATCAAACCAAGGTCTTTCGGCTATAACCATCTTAACGCCTTACCGCTGGGCCAAACCAGCTTACAACCCTTTCAGACAGAAATGGCCGCTCAATTTATATTGCATTTGTAAGTTGGGTGCGTTAGTCACGCTACATTTGGAACCACCACAGCTCATACTGAGGTATGTCATGTGATAGCTGGACTTATAAAGTCAAGCAACTCAGCATCTACAGGTGGCGAATGTACTTCAGTTAGTATCGATCATGCGTCAGCGAACAAAAACAATCATCTTACATGATCTGTCGCTTGTTTTCAAAGCTTACGTCCTTCATTTGAAGTGTGAACTGTTTTCATCCCTTGTACACGTAAGACAAGACACGTTTCAAAGTTGGACAGTTTCTTAAAAAAATGACCCCTGTTAAGATTGAAATTAACTAGTCTGTGTTATGTATAGCACACAATGCACATACAAACACGTACGTGCGCACGCACGCACGCACGCACACACACACACACACACACACACACACACACACACACACACACACACACACACACACACACACACACACACACACATGAGAAAACCTGGTCCGCATTGATGTGACCTACTCGCACTTTTCTGTATTGTGCAACTTGAGTACATCTGTTATCACAATGTTCAGCTTGATTGCCGCTTTGCGCACGGTTAACTGGTCAAAGTGCATTCAGCGACAGAAAAAAAAAAAAAAAAAAAAAAAAGAGCCAGAACAACAGCTCTCTGGGAGCTGGATATATGCCGATAGAACACAGCATAACACAGCAACAACAATTAATGGCGAGATGATAACAAGAGATTTTGAGCATACACAGGCATACATCAATGGATACATTTGAGCAACATGACGTTTAAAAAAAAAAATCAAATGATAATTTTGAGTTAAAATATAGGCTAGACCACTTTGTGGCGTACATTTGCGTTGGTTCGGATGTGACATCAAAATTGTTAGTGTTTCATCGCACACATACACGAGCTCCCTCTTGGTCTCCCTCCCTCACAGACACACATACACTCGCTTACACTCGTCCTCATTATTCTGCCAATACTCAATACACAGGTGTCCTCTGATGCATGGAAAATGAAAAGGCCTTTGAGACAAGCACAGTATTTTAAAAAGAAGAAGAAGAACCGTGCTTCATAATAAACGTCTCAGTATTCTTTGTCACAAATTACCCGAAAAAATAACCAGGTTTACCGCACTCGTCGAACGTTAAAGTCAGATTAAGCTGAACGTATGGATCTCTCCTAGCAGACTTCTTGGGTTGCAGCAGCGCAGTGTCAGAACAGTATAGGCTATACACCAGACTAGCAATGTTCAGCGCATCACGATAAAGTCATTCAACTCCAAGCACAGTATTCTCGCCATTGACCTACAGAGTATATGCAAGACAGAGTATATATGCAGGTCCGTGATTCCCGCATCGTCACAAACTAGAGTGGTCCAGTAAGAACAAAGCGTGACTGTGCTCCGCACAACGTCAAAGGTCGGCTTTCACTGAGGAGCCGTGGATCAGACTAGCCTTTGATGACTAGAATATATAATCAAACATAATGCATCATGGTGGAATAGTTCTCCCCCCCCCCCCCCCCCCACTTGGTGCACCAGTGAGTCTCTCTCCTCCCCGCCCTCCCCCCTCCCCACCCCTCCCCTTTGACTCGTCCAACACACGTCACTTTTACTAGATACTGTGCGGAATCAACACACAAGGGAGTTAATTACGCTCGAATGACGTCACACAAAAACAACAACAAAGACTTTAGTCGCCTGCGGTAACACCCACCTTGCATGCGAGTAGACATAAAGTACATAAGCACCACCAGAGGCACACCCTCAATGGATACTGTGCAGGATGAACCTCATTCATACCCTTAACCTTAAAGAGATTCGTTTCATCAATGAAACAAAAGTGTCGAAGTTTGTTGGCACAGTTTTCTTGCGTCGTATCGTCCGCTGCAGTTCTGCATAAACTGCAGCAAAGCGGCTCTGTCACAGTTTACCTGAGCGTACAGACAGGTATTATCTAGGCGGTATTTCTCTGTCCATCTCCCCATCCCCCCCAAACCCTCGGCACACACACATTACACGCCTACACACATGTAGTATACAAATACATCACACACACACACACACACACACACACACACACACACACACACACACACACACACACACACACACACACACACACACACACACATGTATACATACATACATACACAAATACATCACACACACACACACACACACACACACACACACACACACACACACACACACATGTAGACATACATACATACATACACACGCACTCACTCAGACACGCATACACATTCAGTCACACACAGTCACACACAGACGCACATAGTCACACACACACACACACACACACACACACACACACACACACACACACACACACACACACACACACACACACGCATAAATTCTACCCTGTACCCCACTGCTGACCACAAGTCCCGCCTTAATAATCACTTCAGTGCACCGTGTCTCCTGAAGCACACCCTGAACGTTGAACCGCCGCTGACCAAACCAGGCGTCCAAAAGCACCTGTTACACCGGCCCACCACATCGTGTGCAATTAATTTTGTGCGCTCAGGCATGACGAGTATGGTGGTTCCTTTGGTTAAATTGGTTTGACGCCGAGTTGTCTCCGAAGAGGTTCTGGGGGATCGAGATCCCAGGAGATTGGGGGGGGGGGGGGGGGGAGGGGACGGAGGAGAGGAAGACTATCTTACGCTACATTGTCACCATCAGAATGACTCCTGCATTAAGATGGGCAGCAATGAGATCCGTCTTTAATGTTTCATCAGTTGTGAGGGACAAAATCACAAGAGAGAGTCCAGAGACCACAACTCTTGAAGAACAAGGACAGCCGAAGCGGAACCGAACCGACCTTACCGCTAGGCCAAGCCGCCTCACGTGTGGCGGTTAGCACTATTCACACCGGCCGTCATGTCTATGGGTGGAGTCTACGCGCTCAGGCATGACCGGTGTGGCGGTTTTCACGTGCTTCACGCCGCCTCTGTAGGCGGTGTTGTACCCTGAACCTGAAAGTCGAGGTGGCCGTCCTGGGCTCTCCGTCCCTAATGGTCCTTACGGTCTCTGTGGACGTAAAGCAATACTGAACTCGACAGATGCACATAGCTCAGAGCTGTGTGAAAGTCGAGGTGGCTGTCCTGGGCTAGCTCCACGTCCCTAATAGTCTTTAAGGTCTGTGGACCGGCTTTACCGTGCAAAGCAAAACGTCCCCCCAAACCACTGCTATAGCAACCGTACACCGAAACCATAAAAGTACCGTGATGGACTCTGCTTGAAGCAAAACGTCCAACTGCACACTACACCGAAACTATCAAAGTCATGGACCTACATAAGTTATAGTATATGCCAGTCCTTGGTCAAAGTACCACGATGGACTCTGTGCGATCAGGCATGACGAGGGTGTCGGTTTCCACGTGCTTCATGCTGCCTTTGTAGCTGCCGCCGGCAGTGACGCATCGCTGCCTGCACGCCTTGCCCAGCGCCGTCACCTTGGCCAGCATGGCGCGGCCCAGCACTGGCTGGCTGACGGCGTACAGGACGGGGTTGCCCAGCGAGTTCAGGATGCACAGCGTCTGCACGAACCTCTCCAGCCCGTGGGGCTGCACCGTGCTGCCCGTGCCGATGGCCCACACCATGGTGAAGAACCAGGGGCCCCACGACAGGTAGAAGTAGCCGCAGGGCAGGGCCAGCAACCGGGCGGCTCTCAGCTTCGCTCGGCTGCTGTGCTCGCTGGCCTCGGCGCTGTTGCTGCTGCCCCGGAACGAGTTCTTCACGGCCTTCTGCTGGCGCCGGGCCACCACGAAGATGGCCACGTGGACGTAGAGCATGACGAGGAAGGGGAGGACGAAGTGGAGGACGGTGAGGCCCAGGATGAACCACAGCGGGAACATGAGCTCGGCCAGGCACTCGCCCTGCCAGTCGTGGCGGAGGGTCAGGCCCAGGATGAAGGGGATGGCGATGGCGGCGGCCCACACCCAGCAGGCCACGATGAACACCCACACCCGCCGTTTGGTGATGAAGGAGCTGTAGCGTAGCGGCTTGGAGATGAGCAGGTACCTGCGGAACACACAGCAGGCAAAAAGTTGTTTTTACCCTTTGGTTTTGAGGTGTGTGTGTGTGTGTGGGGGGGGGGGGGAGCACTGATAGAGGCATGGTTATAATTCATTGTCCTAACTTGGAAATCCGAGTCGTTGTTTTTTCTCGTCATAAAACCTGATAAAAAATACTTTAAAAAAAACAAAACAAAACTCGTCTATTCAGAAGAGCGGCAAAACTGACAAAACATTGATCCCAAAATACATCTGGTTATTCAAGCGTAAAAATATCAAATAACAGCAAAAACCATCTCCTCCAGGATAAAACTGAGAAGTGATTCCGTGAGCAAAAACAAAACAAACAATCCCTCTTTTATTAAAAACTCTCTGTCACTGTGCAATCCTCCAAAGGATCTCTTCCACCACGACATACCCCATCACCCATTGCCATTCTCTGCAGCTTTCGCGGGAGTAACCCCCCCCCAAAAAAAAAAAAAAAAAAAAAAACAACAACAGCAACAACAAACAAAACAACAACAACAACAAAAAACAACAACAATAAACGCCCCCTGCCCCCAGAGTGTCCTTGACTAACCCATACTGACTGATTGCAGTCATCATCCTCACCATCAGGAGACAGTCTATTTTTGTCTGTGATATCCTGAACACAGAAATACACCGGAAACTGTGGGCTTGGTGCGTCACCGATCGAGTCTAGTATTCCTCTCGACTTCCTTCCTTCATTTCCGATTGTCTGTAGTGTTTCAGTTACGCTGAACAATTCGTTTATTTGTCTGTGCGAGTATTGTTGTACTTCACAATGTACATGTAGGTATGCAATGACTTGCCTCTCTATTTCATTATTATTATTATTACTCATCCACTTACCGGTGGCATGTCCTCTAGACTGAACTGATGACTGGCCAGTTCTCTCACGAAACGCTCAGCTGATCCCCTCCCCCCTCCCAGGTGCCAACATTCATCGAACTCATTCACATAGCTCAGGAGTTGCGTGAAAGTCGAGGTGGTCGTCTTGGGCTCCCGTCCCTAATGATGATGAATTGATGCTTAATGTCCTCAAATGTCAGTTAACATATTAGGGACAAGTTGTGACCAATGCCGAAGCACGGTTCAATAATTCTTTACGTCCACGGAAACCAGAAGGCTCGTTAGGATGGACAGCCCAGGACGGCCACCTCGACTCTCACACAGCTCCTGAACTATGACCCGTCCCTAATAAGCCTTATGTGGACATAAAGCACGGTGAAAGAAGAAGAAGAAACTCGCTCGCCTATCCACGCTGAGAAACAACGTGTGGTTGGTGGAGACCTTGCTCAGCGTTATGGTACCACCATAGCCCGGCCAGGTTACACAGCCACGAACACTCCCCCTTCAAAGACCCCCTCCCCCCCCCCCCAACACACACACCCTTCTTACCCCCCCCCCCCCACCTTATAACACCTTCCCGAAGTTGTCCCTGTCCAACAAACTCATTCACCTATCTACGCTGACGATCAGGAGTTGATTGGTGCAGACACTCTCAACCCAACGACGTGACGCCACCAAAGCCCAGCTTACACAGCCATGAAGCCGTGGTGTCAATCTGCTAGCGTAGCCCAGCTTACACAGCCACGAAGCCGTGGTGTCAGTCTGCTAGAATAGCCCAGCTTACACAGCCATGAAGCCGTGGTGTCAACCTTACACAGCCATGAAGCCGTGGTGTCAATCTGCTAGAGTAGCCCAGCTTACACAGCTATGAAGCCGTGGTGTCAATCTGCTAGCGTAGCCCAGCTTACACAGCCACGAAGCCGTGGTGTCAGTCTGCTAGAATAGCCCAGCTTACACAGCCATGAAGCCGTGGTGTCAACCTTACACAGCCATGAAGCCGTGGTGTCAATCTGCTAGAGTAGCCCAGCTTACACAGCCATGAAGCCGTGGTGTCAAGCTTACACAGCCATGAAGCCGTGGTGTCAGTCTGCTAGAATAGCCCAGCTTACACAGCCATGAAGCCGTGGTGTCAATCTGCTAGCGTAGCCCAGCTTACACAGCCATGAAGCCGTAGTGTCAATCTGCTAGCGTAGCTCAGCTTACAAAGCCATGAAGCCGTGGTGTCAATCCAATAGCGTAGCCCAGCTTACAAAGCCATGAAGCCGTAGTGTCAATCTGCTAGCGTAGCTCAGCTTACACAGCTATGAAGCCGTGGTGTCAATCTGCTAGCGTAGCCCAGCTTACACAGCCATGAAGCCGTGGTGTCAATCTGCTAGAGTAGCCCAGTTTACACAGCACGAAGCCGTGGTGTCAGTCTGCTAGAGTAGCCCAGCTTACACAGCTATGAAGCCGTAGTGTCAATCTGCTAGCGTAGCTCAGCTTACACAGCCATGAAGCCGTGGTGTCAATCTGCTAGAGTAGCCCAGCTTACACAGCACGAAGCCGTAGTGTCAATCTGCTAGCTTACACAGCCACCAACGCTTCCTACCCCCACCCTAAAATGCTCACTTGTCGATGCTGCCGAAGGGGGAGTGGTTGATGGAGACCCTGCTCAGCTTTATGATACCAGCGTAACCCAGCTTGCACAGCCAGCAACACTTCCCTTCAAAGGAAGCCCTCAGCACCCCTTATCCTCTCACCCCCGTCCTAAAGTGCCCACATTCAGACAAACCCACCTGTCTTTGCTAACAAAGAGGAGGTGATTGATGGAGACGCTGCTCAGCACTATGGTGCCGGCGTAGCTCAGATTACATAGCCACCAACACTCCCCTTCAAAGCCCACCACCCCCCACCCTACAGCATTCCCTATCCTCCCACCCCCACCCTAAGGTGCTGACGAACAGAAGATGGTTCATGGAGGCTCTGCTCAGCCCTATGGTGCCGGCGTAGCCCAGATAACACAGCCACCAACACTCCCCTTTAAAGTCCCCCCCACCCCACCCCACCCCAAAATTGAAAAGTGCCCACGTTGACGTTCAGACGCCCACGTTGACGTTCAGACACCCACCTGTCGATGCTGACGAAGAGGAGGTGGTTGATGGAGACGCTGCTCAGCCCCATGATGCCGGCGTAGCCCAGCTTGCACAGCAGCGGCATGACGACGACCTGCAGCTCGATGGGCAAGCCGCCGGGACTGAGCAGCCCCACCAGCAGGTCGGTGACGGCCAGGCTGGCGATGACCATGTTGGTGCGGCAGCGGAGGGAAGGCGTGGTGGCCAGGGTGAGCAGCACCAGCGTGTTGACCAGCACCGTCAGCACGCCCAGCATGATCCGCACCACCGCCTCCGCCACCAGCCCCGCCGTCCACGCGTTGGGTCCGGGTACCGACTGGGCTAAGAGAGTGGTGGTGGTGGTGGTGGTGGTGGTGGTGGTGGTGGTGGTGGTAGTGGTCAGGACAGTGGCCGACAGGAGCGAGGTGATGGTCAGCGTCCCCCCGCCGACCTCCCCGGCTCTGGCAACCAGCAGAGAGCTGTCGTTGACCGCTGTCTCCAACGCCATGGTCATCATCACTGCGCGATTATTAGAGACAGTGATGTTTCCGGTGTCGCTGCCGCGGCGTCTAAGTTTCCCCTGATGTTGGCTGTCGTTTCCGAATCAAGTTTCTCTACGTGTCATTCACATTAAGAGCCCATAATGGTCCGCACTGAGTACTTTTGTTTGGGTTAGTTACGCCTCGGACGCTTACATACTACCCGCTGGAAGCATGAGTCTT
>OY757545.1:7883704-7893704 GCA_963584105.1 Alviniconcha strummeri
GTCAGGTCTCGTTATTAGCGGTGCCGTCACTTCTATCGAGGGCTTCTGGCAACGTGGGGAGCCATTGTGTCCTGCGGGATGGTGGAGCACAATACATTTAACCCCGATAGTATCAACGGCAGAGCTGATTATATTTAACTGCTCCGTTCAGATCAGCGGTTTTAGTTCCGTTCGGTTCAAGATGTTATCTAAGCGCTATGAAAAGCCACATGCGCTCCGCCCGTGTCTAAGGTTTTTGCACAATGTTCATCTTTTGGGGCCCTATGTTCAGTCTGGTTGTCGGTCTGTGATTCACAAAAGCCTTATCTCGACTTTTCAAGGTGGATCGCTGAGAGCTGACTTCCTCTCCTCTTCTCTCGATCTCCACCACGCGATCTGAGGGTTGCTGCTTCTGGCTTTGCGCCTGCATGTAGTGCCTCCGACACGTTCACATTTACGTCTTCATAGGCGGGGTGGGGGTAGAACGAGGAGTGTGGGGGTGCGGGGGGTGGGGGTGGGGTGGGGAGGAGAAGCGACAACATTCGCTGGAATATAATTTTCCAGTTTTTAGACATTTAAAAGCATAAAGCAGTTTCCTCGGTGCTTTTTGTGTGTGCCGGTGGCAGAAGGTTGATGAAACGCAATTGCTTTGCGTTGTTGAACTGTGCCATACTTAACCGTGTTTGAATAGATAGCTTTCAGTCGCATGGCTATTATCAAGGACTTACACATATGTAGGTCCATGGCTGTTATATCACAACCAGCTGGTGGTCAGTTCTTAAAGGCCCTGATCCAGTTCAGTTCAATTCAGTTCAAGATGGTATCTATGCGCCCGGAAAACCCCACATGCGCTCCATTCGCCTCTCAGAAGTTTCGCCAACGTTGCCTTTGAAATGGTTCCAATATTCGTGACGATCCACTTTCAAGCATGGTCATATGACTACAAAATAATGTAGGGGGACGGGTGTGGGTGGTGAGGGGGGGGGGAGGTCTGTTTATTTGCTTCTGGTGACTTTTGTTTTGTTGTTGCTAATTTTAGTCGATGTTGTTTAGTGGAAGGTGTTCTTTCTTTTTCTTCTTCTCCTCTTTTTTAAAATTTTATGTTATTTTTTATGTCAGGGGACTGGTGGGTGGAGGGGGAGGGGAGGTGGGTGGATGGGGGATGCAGCTTCCGGTGCAGCTGAAGCAGTTCTCACGAGAACGTCCGCATTCACATGCGCCGGCACATGCGCACCGATGCACTGATACTCTTTGCGGAAGCGTCGTCCATAGTCCGCTACCGTCAGCTGTTGCAAATTAGTATTTTCTGTAACAACAAGCGCCCATTGTGCAAACTGATACAATCAGGGCCCGTAATCGTGTCCACTTCCGGTCAGTCAGAGATTAGGGGTTGTAACTCTTTCGCGACCGAGGTGTGTGTATCGCGCTGAGTCCATTGTCCGTCCATCTCGGCCCCGACCGGACCGTCGTGGGCAGAAACTGATCCAGGGTCGTAGCGAGCGGACAGCGATACACGTACCTGACATTTTCATCGAGTGATTGCTGTCCAGCGTCTTTTGTGCGTGTGGGAGGGATGTGTGGATGGGATGGTGGCGTTGTCCAACATCCAGCTAATGCAACGGTCAGCTTACACAAATGGCCGATTCACTAGCACCTCGATACAAGTGACCGCAGGCCATGTGAAAAGCCTATAGATGCGGGTCGCGAGAGACTGGGAGGGAGAGAGAGAGGGGGGGGGGGGAGAGGGGGAGAGAGAGAGGGGGGAGAGAGAGAGAGAGAGAGAGAGAGAGAGAGAGAGAGAGAGAGAGAGAGAGAGAGAGAGAGAGAGAGACTTTTAATTTGGTCAATCTAATGTCCACAAAGCCGCTTTGCTTTAGACAGTCTATGCAATTCGGGGTTGTTGGTTGTTGTTGTTTTTTTCGACACTCAATTATCCTTGTGATATCGCCGTCGCTACAACAGGAAGAGTAGGATGACACAGTCTAATAAACTTTGAGGTGTGGTCAAAAGAGGGCGAAACTTCAGAAGGCTATCACGGTGCGAATGCTGCCCGGACCATGTTTGTATTACCTGCAGTGGCTGCTGTTGTGGCGATTAACCAGGGGCCTTGCGGTTGACGATGACCACCCGACAATGCCAGATACTTCGGCGCTGCCATTGTCCAGCTGAGACTGTGCGTTCACAACCTATGGTGTTGGAGTGGACCAAGGCGACCGTTTTTTGTGGGATTTGTTGTTTTCTGTGTGGCGCTGTGGTGAATCAAAGCGATCGGTTTTTGGTGGAGTTTTGGTGGTGGTGGTGGTTGTGATGGTGGTGGTGGTGGTTGTGATGGTGGTGGTGGTGGTAATGGTGGTGGTGGTGCAATGTTCAGTAACTGTAGGCTGGCCACCTTAAGCTAGGTAGAAGGAAAGAAACGAAACTTTGAAGACTTTTTCAGTGGTTTTGTTTGAAGCATGCGTCCAATAAGGAGTTGTTGTTGTTGTTTTTGTTGTTGCTTGATTGTTTTGTTTTGTTTTGTTTGTTTTTTGTTTGTTTTGTTTTTTTGTTTTTGTTTTTACAGTGGTGAGTTCGAACTGTGTGTACATGTGAAATAGTACCGTTTTGTTTGTTGTGACTATCATTTACATTTGCATTCCACCGGCTTGGGTCAAAGACGATCTCACAAGCTGAACTGGTATGCTGAGGAAGAAGAAACCAGTCGGTATACCACTCAAGTGAAACCCACGTAGAACCAGAAGAACCACGTAGAACCCACGTAGAACCAGAAGACGAAATGAATAGGAATAGAGTGTGAATTGTAATAATTATAATGACTAATGGTGGTCTCATAACATGTATTGTCTCTTGCTTATATTTTAGCTATGAACTCGGGAGGCATCGACGGACTGTGTTTTGTTTTATGCTGGCTTGAACTGAGAGCTTTGGTAGATAATGTAACAGTCACATGGTTGCTTTGAACGTAGGGCACTGGCAAACAATGGAAAATTATTGTAGGTAGTTAGTTTTCAACTGAGCGGGAGTGCAGCAGACAAAGGGTGCCTGCTTATTTCGAGCCAAAAGGCTGAGTAAAATATTCAAAGTGAGTATACATAGCCGGCATCTAAATGCGAATCTATCTCACAGGGATGCAGGCAGTCGGCCATTGGAAGGGCCATGCATCAGCAAGCCACATACACACACAACCACATACACACACAAAGTAACATCCGATCTATAGATGCATTAATTTGACAATGGTGGCGGGCGAATTATCTTCTATCTTCGACAGTGGTGGCGAATTATCTTCTATCTTCCGACTTCCTTGCACCGTATCGTCAAGCTGACCCTTCGTGGACAGAGGGACCCGGCCATCATGGTCCACTAGCTTCTCACAGTCTCGTCAACAGTAATGATATGCAGGTCTCCATCTGCTTTGCTGACATGTGTATTCGGAAACGATCAGCGGTCTTCAGCAAGGCATCGAAAATTGGCTGTGTTCCGAAAAAGGGAAAGGGGGGTGGTGGGTGGGTGGGTGGGAGGGGGGGGCGTAGTTGGTTAGTTGCTTGGTTGTTTGGGTGGTGTGGATGTACGTTCGCTTGTGTGTGCGGGCGTGCGTGTGCATGCTTGCTTGTGGGCATGTGTATGTGTGTGAGAGAGAGAGAGAGAGAGAGAGAGAGTGCGTGCTTGCGTGCGTGTGTGTATGTGTGCGGGTGCGTGCGTGCGTGCGTGCTTGCGTTCGTGCGTGTTTGTGTGTGTGTGTATGCGCGCGCGCGCGCGCGCGTGTGTGTGTGTGTGTGTGTGTATGTGTGTGTCTGTCTGTGTCTGTATCTGTGTGTGTGGTGACACCTTTTTTGAACAGACATGAAAGAAAATAATTTTGTGAACCTTTATTCAGTATAGTCACCTTTGGTTTAATATGGTTCTGATGTTTGAGGCCTGTGAGCAGCCTCAAGATGGTCACCTGCTCTGATCGTGACAGTATATGGTAGTGGTCATATATATATATAATAAAAACGTCATTCTCTTCGTGCAGCTGATTGGTTTCCACCGCTGTCCGAATAAGCTCCTTGTCGACAACCTAAATTCGATTTTATTTTCAGTATTGCTTGTGTTGTGGTGGGGTCGGGTGATGGCCTACAACCTAAATTTTATTTTATTTTCAGTATTGCATGTGTCGTGGTGGGGTCGGGTGATGGCTGACAAGTTAAATTATATTTTATTTTCAGTATTGCATGTGTCGTGGTGGGGTCGGGTGATGGTGTTGTGTTGGCGATGATCTGGCGTCAACGAGTTATTAAAAGGCGGTCAGTAGCTCGCATGGTCAGGTCCAGCACGTTTGGACTAAGATAATTCATCGCCATGTTGGAGAACGGGATTTGTATCCTCATTTTGCTCGAGAGATTTACACTTCTGATTACGTGATACCGACTTTCAGACTGGAGGTCTGGGTTCTCCGAATGCTCCGGTTTGATCACCACTCTCAGTGTTAGAGTAACGATCCATTCTAAGGTACGTTCAGTTTTCGTTGTCATTCGAGTAAATAGATGTTTATAATTACAGGGTAGTAATTCGCACATCAGTAGCGCCCAATGGCAGTGGCTTCCAAACTTCTTGTCCGGCCTGTGGGGGTTAATTCTCATCCCGAATAAAATGATGATGATGATGATGACGACGACGACGACGACGATTGAGATAATTATACTGATAGATGATGATGATTCCCCAGTGAAGTCTTTAAAATATCTATCATTATTATTGTTAATATATTATAGATTATCCAGTGTTAAAGCGCTTAGAATACTTCTTAGTAGTAGTAGTAGCAGCAGCAGCAGCAGCAGCAGCAGCATAGTGTTTCTCTCCCGATGACACAAGTGTACGGCGTTGCCCGAAAACTGAGTAGCGTCGTTTGAGTAGACGGTGAGACTGTCTTCCGCCCGGTACAAGGACAGCACGAACTGTCTCCACGGAGAAATATGGTCGACGATGGTGAGAGGTGGTGGTGGGGTGGACAAAGGGGGTAGCATTTAAGTGTGTAAATCATCAAGCTGACCTTCCTAATCCCCACCCGGATCTCCGTCCCTGGGGCTCGTTAGGGAACGGGTGGTAAGGACCTCAAGACGTATGCCACCCCCGGTCCGCCACGTGCTGAACTTTGACTTTCGCTGACCCACAGTGCCCTCTCGGGATGTCAAGCGCAGTCGTCATGACCCCTGGGATGATCCGGCCTCGCTATCGTTGTCGCGTGCACAAAAGGGCGATTATCTGGTCAGTGGGAGAGTGACCTCCCGTTGTGCGGTGACATATTAAATTTCAGTTTCGAATCGAGGCGCGAGCCGGAAACGTTTTAATTCATGCCACTCAGCTCGTGCCTGTCCACTAGTGTCGTGCAGACGTTTCTTCTTGGTGGAATCAGCTTGGTTTTGTGGCACTCACTGACTGCTTCGGGTTTCTTTGCGCGAGTTAATGTGTAATTTAGGGTGAGTGATAGTTAGTTAGTAACTGGATTTTAACGTCCTGTCAACCACACAGGGTTGTTGTTGTTGATCGCTTTTATATAGCGCTATTCTCCGCTCTCGAGCAGACTCACTGCGCTCGCATGTGATTCTACATGAGTGAATAGCTTTTTATAGCGTGTTTTTGAATATCCACCGAAGTGGTGTACTTACAGCGCTGGCATGGCTGGTGCCACATGAAACTGCTGCCATCTCGGCGCAAGTTCTGTGTACACCATACAACCATGCACCATGTCACTTCATGCAAAGCCACATACGTAAGGTGCCTGCGTCTTTAGCTGCTACCTGCACTTTTGGCAGAATGACCGGGGTCTTTTGCGTGCTACTACGGTAACACGGGGGTGGAACGGATACCGAAATAAGAGTCAGCACAAAAAGTTTACTCTGGAGAAGAAAACTGTCCCACCGCTCCTGCGGGGATTCGAACCCGCGACCTTTCGATCACGAGTCCGGCGCTCTAACCACTGAGCTATCCCCGCTCCCCGAGGGTCACCTCAGGACAATCAAACTCTGTCATAAGCATATTCTTATTTCAAAACTCTTCTCATATGTAAACCTATTCTCAAGTTCACAAAGCCAGTCCCTATGCAAACATAAAATAAAACATACATACACAAACATCAAACAAATTTTCGATGAGTTAGGCCCGTCAGTATTACCTCTGTTAAAAGAGCACACAAGGCTAGGACATGCTGGTATCGTCGACCATTCCGTCTGATTTATCAATTCCAGACGAACATAAAAAGAAATGGACAGAAACAATAGAATATAAAAAAAAAGTGACATAAAAATACATAATGGCAAATACCAGTGCTATAATTATGGCAGCAAGCTGCACACACTACCTATCAGCTATCTCCTAGATAATCAACAAAAGCCATACAAAAAAGCCTAACTCTTAACGGAAAATGTCTTAGAGTTTTCTGGAGAAAAAGGTCAGGAGAATGGACCATTAGCAGAAAAATGACGAGACAGAAAGAGCAAGAGGAGTAGGCAGAAAAAGAAGAGAGGAGATACGAAAACGGAATCAAATGACAGCCCTGAGGTTTTTCAGACAGGGGAGATGACAGCAGACATCCCCGGCTTCACACTCCGAGCACCGCTATCCGGCACCTTCCTCCAAACTCTACCACTGAAGGGGCACTCTTTATCTATGCGCAGCTGTCCAGCGACGCGGTCAGCGCCCTCCGAAAGGTTTGGGTACTAATATGACTGTAGAAGCAACCTAGCGCCAAAGCACGCACGTAAACACGAGACGCATCCACCCCGGGTAAAAAAAGAGTTCCGTCTCGATTCAAACGATTGTGGTTTTATTTGTGCTGGTGTAAACTTTGATGGCGGCTATAAATGACACGCCTTGTTTTATTTGAGTTGTTTGTAACAAACTTACTGCTGTTTGAGCACCAACAAAAAACTGCTTGTTAGCTGACAATTTTCTGGACCCTATGGCGTAACTAAATACGGCAGTGGTTGAAGGAAGGATGTCGTAAACCAGTGCTTGGAGTTTGCCCCGGCTTCCCTTCGTGGCGTCAGAGAGTGAGTAAGTGAAAGAAAGTAGATGAATGAGCGAGTGGTTGGGTGAGTGGCTGACTGAGTGACTTTGGCTGGATAACTGGCTGTTTGTTTCGTTGGTGACTTAATTGTTTGTCTTTGTCACGACTGACTTGATGGTGCAGCTGGATTCTCAACGACAACAGCTATAAACTCAGCTGCCTTCATTATCTGACACAGTCGACGTATTCCTCTTACAATACTGGTGTGACTGCTTTATCGATTCTACCTGAAGCGATTTGTTTTCGAAGCTTCAGATTTTTTGATTTTTTATTTACAATCATTCAGGCGAATCATCAGTCTCCACTGCAGCATCCTGACTGAGTAAAAGGGGTGGTCACGCTCATGATATGTTTGAAATTGTTCGGCTAGACCAGAGGCGAAATTAGTATTATAACGAAAAGCTAGTTTCGGATCTGGCTATAATCAAAAAGAAAAAAAAAAAGTAATCTGCAGTACACAATAAACTAATAGTTCGCGCGAGAAAAATCACGTTCATTACCTTGGTGCCTCGCCCTCCCCTGTGTTTATCCAGACAAAGCAGCCATGTGCGTGGTTTGCGATCACGTGAGCTGAAGGTCACTCCTCGTAGTGACCCCTGTCCCCCTGGCTTCCGCTTGACGAAGGGAGGTAAGCCGGCACGTGCTGAAGGAGGGACGAAGCGAAGTGGGGGCGGGGTGCTATCTGTGTTGCACGTGAGTGATACAACCTCGCTGTCCATGACGTCTTCAGCGACCACGCGCAGTGCTGTAATGATGATGATGAGGCGGCGATGACGAATAGACTCGTGAACACGAGCTGAAAGGTCATTGTAACGGCTCTTGGCAGAACTGAGGGAGGGGGTGGTGTGGGGGAGGGGAGAAAAAGTTTGAAGAATGACTGACTGACCATTGCAATGTATACAAATTAGAAGCTGGGGCGCTCTTCTTCTTTCTTTCTTTCTTTCTTTCTTTCTTCTTCTCAGAATCGAATACTGCTTTGTGGTAAAAAGCTGGAGGACGCAAAGCTACAGAAATAAAACTGTCGACATTTGAGAAGATGCTCCAAAAAGACCTAGAAAAAGCACGGCACCATTCTGAAGAAAAAAATCAAACCACCTCATGTCATAATGTCAGAATGTTCAGCATATCAACTAAGCACACCATTTCGGAGGGTATTCAAAAACGCGCTATAAAAAGCTACAGTCAGAATCGCATACGACAAGAGCGCAGTGTGTCTGCTCTGCGCTGTATTATCAAAACAAAGTCTAGTTATGCCACGACACAACCACCAAGCCCCCCCCCCCCCAAAAAAAAAAAAAAAAAAAAAAAAAAACAACAACAACAACAACAAAAACAAACAAACACACACACAAAAAACAAAAAAACAACTAAACCACTATACCACTAATCATAATTATGATCTTCTTCGGCTCACTTTTTCTTCAAACGATCACGGACGCAGTACAGTGACTTCGCCCTTCGTACTTAATGAATCAGGAAACTCACTTCTCCCGCAATGTTGCTTTACGTCCACAGAGACCGTACGGACTGTTAGGGGCGTCCACCTCCAGGACGTCCACCTCCACTTTCACACAGCTCCTGAGCTCTGTTCTTTACGCCTTCTTCTTTTTTCAGTGTTACTTTACGTCCACAGACACAGCACAGACTGTTAGGGACGGGGACCGTAGGACGACCTCGACTTTCACACAGCTCCTTAGCCCTGAACTGACTCGCATCGCTGTCCGTCTCTTGCCGATGCCGCAATCATGGTGGTGGTGACAGCATTACATTCTAGGCTTCCTCTGCCCCAACGAGGTCCCTGCTGTAAGTGCGGTGTGTTAGTGTATGTGTACAATAGAGAATAGCGCTGTATAGAAGTCCTATAATATTATTGTTGTTGTTGTTGTTGTTGTCGTTGTTGTTGTCGTCGTCGTCGTTGTTGTTGTTGTTGTTGTTGTTGTTCTTCTTCTTCTTCTTCTTCTTCTTCTTCTTCTTCTTCTTCTTCTTCTTCTTCTTCTTCTTCTTCTCGTTATTATTACTATTAAGCAAGTCAAACGAATGCAATTTCTTGGGAGAAAAAATAGAGGAAAGGTTTCAGACTAAGATCAAGACAAAAAATAATGATCTGCCCGTCTGCGTGGTCGGTTGTCTGAATGCCTGGTGGTCGGTTGTCTGAATGCCTGGTGGTCGGTTGTCTGAATGCCTGGTGGTCGGTTGGCTGGTCGGTCAGTGCGAGTATTTATACTTACTATAAAAATGTTGAACAAAAGGATCGCTTCGTCCCTTTGCGTGCATGCTGACAAGCAGCTACCAGACTACCCAAAGCAACTACCAAAAGCATGAGTGCTTATCTGGTGGAGAATATTCCTCTATACACACATACAGAGGTCTCCACACTACTGCGAAGACGAAGAAGAAGAGAACATTCAGGAACCGACTAACGATAAGTGGAAACTCATTTTTCATGCAAACAGCGGTCAGAGACGTGCGAACGATCAGCCACAATGCGGGGAAACACATTATCCTATCAAACATAATCACCACCAAAAGGCAACCTCGCAACGCCTCGCGTTCGGCCTGGGTCACGTGACTTCATCAATCACCGCTAGAGAGCGGAGAAGGGGCGGTCAGTATCAGATGACTAGATGATAAAGTCTTCACCGACTGCTCACATTGTTCGATGCTCGTTGCACAAACATGGCCTTGGACCGACACGCTGACAGTGATTCTCATCATCACCTCCCGTACCGTGTGTTGCCAGCACCCCCCCCCCCCCCCCCACCCCCACTCCCCGCCTCTGCCCGTCTATGTCTCTCACTCTCTGTCTCTCTGTCTCATTGTCTCTGTCTGTCTCTCTGTCTGTCTGACTGTCTGTGTGTCTGTGTGTCTGGCTGGCTGGCTGGCTGTCTGTCTACGTACCGGTTGACTGGGCGTAAAACACCAACTTACTGTGTGTGTGTGTGTGTGTGTGTGTGTGTGTGTGTGTGTGTGTGTGTG
>OY757545.1:7896204-7908487 GCA_963584105.1 Alviniconcha strummeri
TCAAATCTGAGAACATGCAGCGTACTCCGAAGGAGAGAATCCAAAACCTTCAGTGCACGACCTGTCGTGCAGAGTTAGTTCTTGGATTTTAACGCCCTGTAAACCGCACGGGTCGGAAGATTCGGGCACAGAACAAGATCCATTTAAATTATTGAGAAGAAGAAGAAGATATAGCACAATCATCGTGAGTGAAACTATGTATGTATTTACTTACTTTTAACTTACTTGTTTTGTTTGGTATTTGTCAAAGGCAGACAGCCGAACTACCTTTTATGCTGAATAAAGTATTATTGTATTGTGATATTATCATGTTGGACTTTTTGTGATTGCCTTGAATTTGTAAAATAATTATATGAGTGGATAATTAGTGAGTTTGAAATTGAAGGTATGGAATATTGGAATTGAAGGCATGGAATATATAAATATCGGTTTTCAACCTTAAAATGCCATCTGGAATGCATGTGATTGTGAAGGATGTATTAGTTATCATTTACCTTTTATGACAGATGTTCTTTATGTGTCATACCTCCTTCTCTTTTTAATGTGTATAAATTAATTTAACTGCATTATTGAATATAGCAGAGCTAGTGAGAACGAAGATTTTTTTTCGTTTACTACCCCCCCCCCCCCCCCTCCCAGCTCCCTCCTCCCATTTCGGCCCTTTTTACAACGGAGACCGACTGGGCGATAAGGAGTCAAACGAAAAGAAACAGCGACAGCTTGAGCGATTTGGGAAGTTGGCCGGAGAGACGGTGATCCAAGACCACCGTGGGTCATTTAACTCGTGTTAGCTAGCTGTTGACAGTAATCCACGGAAGCTGCCCCGGTGTCCGATCAGCACGTGCTTCACACACGAAGGGCGGGACGCGTCAACACCGCGTGTCGTCACGATTATGGCCAACAGCGCGTCATCGCACGCGACAGTCCGCGTGTCCACGTAATGTGAAACCAGATACCAGGAGGTGTTCCACTCAGCAATTAGGGCTTGTTTTCGCTGAGACGGACATCGGGAGTGCGTTTTGTGGGTGTATGGGGGAGGATGGGGGTATGTGTATATGGGCGGGGGGGGGGGGGGGGGGGAGGATTTAGTCACGAATTTAAAAACACGTCAGCAATGACTGTCTTGATCTGATGCAGACTTTCCCCTATCGGTCGCCCGCGCGAGTGTACACACGCACGTACGCATGCACACGGACACACAAAACATACTTTTATACACACACACACACACACACACACACACACACACACACACACACACACACACACACACACACACACACACAGACTTTCTTCACTCTGAGGGACCTGGATTTAAACACAACACTCTGGACAGTGCACTTGGACATTAACGGAAAAGAGATCGGGGGCCGGGGAGGGGGGGTGAGTGGTAGATGGAATTTGAAACCAGACAGAGCTTGACCTGGCGGACAGAAACTAGAAGCCTATTCCAGACGACATGGCCAATGAGATATCAGAAGGAGAAAACAAAAACAAAAACAAAACATGCTGCTCCTGCAGCATTGCTATTTCTACATTCAGTCTCAAACACTTTTAGTTACTTCGTTGACTGATATCCCATTTTTCGCCTAGTCAGCTTCGACGGTCCTATGAGGGCGAAACACAAGTCATCAAATCACAAATCAAAGTCGGATTCACCGCTACGACACACACTACTCTACCTTTGGGGGAAGTGGTGGGCTGGTAGGGGTTGTTTGTACTTTACTGGTGTGAGTGCCCTTTGGTAGTTTTTAGCTTGCGAGAGCTTACATGTATGCACTGCATGTATCTGGCGCTGTGACTACACGCAAGGTTTTGTGTGGAAGGTGTTTTTCATGCGCTATATAAATATAGATTTTCATTCATTCATGCTAGAAGATGACTGAGGCAATGCGCTATATATAAATCTTCATTCATTCATGCTAGAAGATGACTGAGACAATGCGCTATATATAAATCTTCATTCATTCATGCTAGAAGATGACTGAGGCAATGCGCTATAAATAAATCTTCATTCATTCATGCTAGAAGATGACTGAGGCAATGCGCTATATATAAATCTTCATTCATTCATGCTAGAAGAAGGGGGCGGGGATAGCTCAGTGGTTAGAGCGCCGGACTCGTGATTGAAAGGTCGCGGGTTCGAATCCCTGCTGAAACGGCGGGAGAATTTTCTTCTCCAGGGTCGACTTTCTGTGCTGACTCTTATCTCGGTATCCGTTCCACCCCCGTGTTACCACAGTAGCACGTAAAAAATCCCGGTCATTCTGCCGAAAGTGCAGGTGGCA
Organism: Alviniconcha strummeri; assembly: GCA_963584105.1. Classification (NCBI taxonomy): domain Eukaryota; kingdom Metazoa; phylum Mollusca; class Gastropoda; family Provannidae; genus Alviniconcha; species Alviniconcha strummeri. The sequence continues at coordinate 7,898,493 of OY757545.1, forward strand.
GGTTACAGCTAAACACGCATACACCTTACGTATGTGGATTTTATTGAACCGTGCTTCGGCATTGGTCACAACTTGTCCCTAATATGTCAAATGACATCTGAGGACATTAAGCATCAACTCATCATCATCATGCTAGAAGATGACTGAGGCAATGCGCTATATATAAATCTTCATTCATTCATGCTAGAAGATGACTGAGGCAATGTGCTATATATAAATCTTCATTCATTCATGCTAGAAGATGACTGAGGCAATGCGCTATATATAAATCTTCATTCATTCATGCTGTGGCAAAAATACGTTCAATCAAATCTACAAACAGGGGAGTTAATTAGAGCTCGAAAAACGTCTCACGAACAGAAATTATTCAACGGTCCATGGACGTACGTACATTACGTCCACGCAAAGATCCGAGTCGCCCTTGGCAACTCTCGCCTGCATGCGAGGTGAATGAGGTGGCGTAAGTTGAATAAAAGCCGCAAGCAGAAGTTCGGTCAATTCCTGACATCAGGCGAAACGTTCGAAATCTATTCTGACCTACTCAGGTTTTACGGTGTAAGCGCCTTTGCGCTCATACAAAAAGAGACGCATTACAAGTAATCTGATTCTCCAACCCTTGACAGCTCTGAATTCTCAACAAAGGGCAACTTAATTTCTGCATCTGCAGCAGCATCCTACACCCACCTGATGACGCGGTGGAGCAAAGGGGGGCGGGGGGGGGGGGGGGGTTGCGGGGAGGGAGGGGGGGTGACGTAGGTGTCAGGGAGGCTATTAATCGTCGGTTACTTCCGAGTCATAACAGCAACATGTTGCACACAGTCCCGTCGCTGCACCGAGCCGTAGATAACGTGCATGTGAATCCGTGACGAACTGATACAACTGTGGACGGTTAGTAATAGTATAGCCTGTTCGTAATGGGCTAGCTAAGCTTCTTGGGGCTCGAGTGTCGAAAGCGCAACTGTTGCACACGAAAAGGGACTTCCCTGTACTAACACTTCCATTGATTTTCTCTTCAGCCGCGTGATTTATCGCCAGAAGGCCGAGGGGCCGGGGGCCGTACCTTTCTTTTTTCTTATTCTTTTTCTTTTTTCTGTTCCCCCTGAATAGCAGGTGCTGATTCTGACAGTAAATTTAATTTACTACACATTTTCCATTAAAACGTTTGGGGGGATCACACACACACACACACACACACACACACACACACACACACACACACACACACACGCACACGCACACACGCACACACGCGCACACACACACATACACACGGCACGCACGCACGCATGCACGCGCGGACGCACGCACACACACGCACGCACGCACACACACGCACGCACGCACGCACGCACACACACACACACACACACACACGCACGAACACACGCACGCGCACACACACACACACACACACACACACACACACACACACACACACACACACACACACACACACACACATACACACACACGCACACACTGGACACGAAAAACTCCATAGCCTCAAGCAGATAAGTAGACTACATTTCATATTTTTTACCGTTTAACTGTTGTTTAAGTGTTGTTCTGTCGCTTGAGAAAGGGGCTTACCCCGAAAATTCGCATGTTGTGATGTCATGTTAAATAAGTTCTTTTTAAACGTTCATGTGTTTTTAGGAGGAATAGCTCCGTTGGTAGAACGTCAGACCAAAATGTCAGACGCTATACTGACACGGGTTCGATTTTCCTGTGCGGCAAGGAATTTCCTCCAAGAGTCAACTTTCAGTGCAGACTCTCTTTACTGCACTGCGTTCCAAATCCCAAACACTTGAAGCCATAGGCTTACTGTTGTTTGGAAACACAAAAATACTGCATGCAGTTTTCTGAGCGTTCATTAAAAATCCCTAAAACTGGTATCTATACCATTCTTTGGACACACGGAAATAATAATAATATTTATAATAATAATGATAATAATGTACGTTTATGTTGCGCCCTTTCGCACCCTAAGCGCTCACAGGATACATATTAACCTAATCACAATATTCTGTACAATGTACAGCACAGTCCTACTAATGCAATTGACATAAAGTATTATATGAAGCAAAACAAAACAAAAAAACAAAACACGAAAGGTATACGTAATGAAGTTAAACCATTTACACATGCATTACACTGACATTGACCTACTGCAACTGTCTCCTTATGGGTACACCTAATTCTGTCATCCAACCTCTCCAGAAAATTCACAACTTTGCTACAAGACTTGTTCTCTTGACACTCTGTCACACCAGTCAACACCTCTCCTGGAAAAACTGCACTGGCTTCCCATTTCAGAACGTATTAAGTATAAAATCGCTTGTATGTGTTTCAGTGCTATAAATGGTTCTGGTCCTGCTTACCTCTCTGAACTGCTGCATGTCTACACTCCATCTCGTACATTACGCTCTTCTTCTGACACCTGCATGCTGGAAATCCAACAATACAAACGCAAGACTCATGGCTTCCACACTTTCTGTTGCTTCGGACCCCACATTTGGAATTCAATCCCACAAGACCTTAGACACTGCTCAACCCTGTCATCTTTTTAAAGCCAAACTGAAAACCTTCCTCTTCTCACAGTATTCCATCCTAACTAATATCAGTACCCAGTTTCTACTACAATCAGTGTGTGTGTGTGTGTGTGTGTGTGTGTGTGTGTGTGTGTGTGTGTGTGTGTGTGTGTGTGTGTGTGTGTAGTGCGGTTTTGTTTTGTTTTAATACTTTATCTAAATTGTTTTGGTAGAACTATGCTCAAACATGTGTATAGAATATCATATTAAGTTAATATGTATCATGTGAGCACTCAGGGCGTTGGTGAGCGCATGATAAATGTACATTATTATTATTATTATCTGTAAACACGCACACACGCACGCACGCGCGCGCGCGTGCACACACACACACACACACACACACACACACACACACACCACCACCACCACCACCACCACCACCACCACCACCACCACCACAAAAGGTATACGTGGTGAAGTCAAACCATTTATACATACATTACACTGATATGTAAACACACACACACACACACACACACACACACACACACACACACACACACACACACACACACACACACACACACCATACACCACACACACACACACACACACACACACACACACACACACACACACACACACACACACACACACTCCCCCTTGGGTATGCGATTAAGCCATATACCACAATGCGACTCATAATTATCAGTAATAATATCAGAATCGATCGACGAAACACCGAAAGCTTCAAATCGCCTCAAAACATTGACACGCGTCAAAACAAGAAGACGACACCTGATGCCTTCAGCGACCGGTCGCCTCTCACCAAATCACACATCCTTTTGGAGGACTGGTGCCAGGTACAAACATGATCTCCCCGCAGATCCTCCAGCTCTGGCCATCTGCGGAGACTTAAATAGTGTTCCGCGTGTTTTGGTAACCGTAAGCTGTTTGTCGAGCTGCTTAAACTGCTGGCTGTTCGTGTGTGTGACTGCTTGTGCTTCAGCGGCGAGTTTCTCTTTCTTTGACTGACACGGGTTGTGTGAATGATTTCACGAGTTTTTCCGATGTTGTTGTTTTGCGTACTCTCTCTCTCTCTCTCTCTCTCTCTCTCTCTCTCTCTCTCTCTCTCTCTCTCTCTCTCTCTCTCTCTCTCTCTCTTTGCAACATACCTCTTATTCAGATCAGCCCACCAGGCAGAAAAGTATCTTAATGACATCACAATAAAGAAAATTCAGAGATACTCTGATAAGACTACGGCTTGGCATAAACGAACTTGGCGTAAACAAATGCTTCCAACCTGAAAATGCAACAAAGACGTGTCCTTTCTGCCCAGGTGTCTGGAAGACGAAATTCACTTCTTGTTTATATGTCCTGTTATGCTGGAGTCCGACATAAATACTTGAGGGAGTTTACTGGACAATGATGTTGAACCCTCTCTTAATTCTGTATTTGAAAACCCAAGTATTGATGCTAACAGGAAAGTTGCAATGTTGCTTTCTACGCTTTGAAGCACAGAGAAGAAATGCTGGCTTCGTAACCCTGTACTTGTGAGCAACTGTCAAGCAATGGGATATAGGTATTATGCTAGTTATCCAGCACTCTGTACGAATGTGATGTATCTTATGCTAGTTATCCAGCACTCTGTACGAATGTGATGTATCTTATGCTAGTTATCCAGCACTCTGTACGAATGTGATGTATCTTATGCTAGTTATCCAGCACTCTGTACGAATGTGATGTATCGTATGCTAGTTATCCAGCACTCTGTACGAATGTGATGTATCGTATGCTAGTTATCCAGCACTCTGTACGAATGTGATGTATCGTATGCTAGTTATCCAGCACTCTGTACGAATGTGATGTATCTTATGCTAGTTATCCAGCACTCTGTACGAATGTGATGTATCTTATGCTAGTTATCCAGCACTCTGTACGAATGTGATGTATCTTATGCTAGTTATCCAGCACTCTGTACGAATGTGATGTATCTTATGCTCATGGCTATACAATGTGAAATGGTAAATGTATGCAGAACAATGTACATCATCCATCAAATCGTCGAAAATAGTGCTGAAGTGTAATATACGTTCACCCCTCCCCCACTTCCACCCCCCAATTCCCTCTTTGTGTATGGGTCAATGGTCAGTGTCACTCTCTCTCTCTCTCTCTCTCTCTCTCTCTCTCTCTCTCTCTCTCTCTCTCTCTCTCTCTCTCGGTCGGTCGGTCTGTCGGTCGGTCTGTCTGTCTGTCTGTCTGTCTCTCTGTCCGTCTGTCTCTCTCTCCTCTGTCTGTCTGTCAGTCTGTCTGTCTGTCTGTCTGTCTGTCTGTCTGTCTGTCTGTCTGTCTGTCTGTCTGTCTGTCTGTCTCTCTCTCTCTCTCTCTCTCTCTCTCTCTCTCTCTCTCTCTCTCTCTCTCTCTCTCTTCTGTGTGTGTGTGTGTGTGTGTGTGTGTGTGGTGTGTGTGTGTGTGTGTGTGTGTGTGTGTGTGTGTATCTGTGTGTGCGCGCGCGCGAAGACTTTTATTTTCTTTGTTAGGAAGAAGTCACTTCATTATTTGACAGTGTCGAATGAACTCTAACCCGCATCGTCGTCAGAACAGAAACTGTTAATTCATAGGACTGTCAGAGGGCGTAACTCTTTCTCTTCCTCCGTCGCTTAACCCGGCTCTTCGGAGAAGGCAGTGCCATAATAGGCAAGGCTTAAACTGCGCCCGTGCTTTTGAAAAAGACAACAACAACTAATAAGCAAAATAGGACGGTTGTGCCGACTGAAGATTTCAGTCACTGACAACATCCCGCATGTCATTAGGATCTTATAATACAGAGTCCCCCGTTAATAATTCAGTCAAGAGCTTATTAATATTAGTATTAGTGTTACGGGCTGCCAAGTCTACGTGCGCGCGTACACACACACATACACACACACACACACACACACACACACACACACACACACACACACACACACACACACCACACACACACACACGTGCGCGCGCAAGCACACACACACACACACACGCACGCACGCACGAGCGCGCGCGCGCACACACACACACGCGCGCGCGCGCGCTCATAAACAGACACGCATGAACAAAATACACCATGGTATTTCATTTTCTTTGCTCCCCATACTTCTGCCGTCTAGGTGAATGAAAGAGAGAGTGAAGGTTGGGGGGAGGGGGGGGGGAGGGGGTCCGAGAGATTATGAGCTCAGCCGGGAAACTGAGACAACTGATGCAGCAACTACGGTTCGGTAGGTATGCTTTGAGAGCTGCATATGTCAACCCAAGCCATCCCAACCACTGGTCGTGATCCAGTTTGGCCAAGCGGTAAGGCTGGTAAGCAGAAGGACCTCGGTTCGATTCCGTTTCGGCTCTCCTTTCTCTTCGAAAAATGCTTGTGATTTGTGGACATTGTTTTGTGACTCCCCCACCTCCCTCCCCCCTTCCTTTCTCTTCCAAAACTACTTGTGATTTGTGGACGTTGTCTTGTGACTTTCCCCCTTTCCTTTCTCTTCCAAAACTACTTGTGATTTGTGGACGTTGTCTTGTGACTTTCCCCCCTTTCCTTTCTCTTCCAAAACTACTTGTGATTTGTGGACGTTGTCTTGTGACTTTCCCCCTTTCCTTTCTCTTCCAAAACTACTTGTGATTTGTGGACGTTGTCTTGTGACTTTCCCCCCTTTCCTTTCTCTTCCAAAACTACTTGTGATTTTGTGGACGTTGTCTTGTGATTTTTTTTTACCCTATCCTTTCTCTTCCAAAACTACTTGTGATTTTGTGGACGTTGTCTTGTGATTTTTTTCCACGTTCCTTTCTCTTCCAAAACTGCTTGTGATTTGTGGACATTGTCTTCTTTCTTTGCAGTTAGCGAAACATCGAACGACTCATCGTCGCTGCCCATCTTAATGCAGAAGTCACTCTGGTGGGGATAGTGTAGCGTTAAGTATAGTCTTCCTCTCCCCCCCCCCCTCCCCTCCCCCTACCCCAGTACCCCTTCGGAGACACACCGGCGTTAAACCAATTTAACCAAACCAGCCACTGGTCCGGAAGAGCGCAATGAACGAAGAGAGCACTTTCTGTTTCAATAATTTGATACTTACTTCCTGTCTTTGCTTCGTAACTGTCGTGCCAACATTCTTCCGGACAATCCAGGCATTCAGCAAACCGCAACAGGATATGCAGAATATTTATTTATATATCACCGTTTAACTGTTGTCTTGTCGCTTTGAAAAGGGGGGGCTCACCCCCAAAACAGCGCTGTAAGTACACCACTTCGGTGGATATTAATTAACCCCTTCTCTGCCCCAGTCGGTAAAATTTCCGGGCTCAATGATGCACGGACGCGCCTGCAAACGGTATATTTTCCGGTGCTGTAACATCTGTTTTCAGTGCTGTGCGTGTTGATGGAGACCCTTTCACATGCCAGTGCGAAGAAGAAGACAAAAAAGCTTAAGCCCGTTCTTAACTGGGCCAATGTTTCTTCGCGAACCTAGGTGGAAGTATTCGTCGAAGCTATATTCGGGTCCAAAAAGCTTCGCTCAACATGTTCTGGGAACATTCGCCCTATTGGACGATCAGTGCCTCTGATTGGCTGAGAGCAGAGCTCTCCTGTGGATGAAGAAAAAAATAAAAATAAAAATGAATGACGGTTGTCGCTAGATTCTTCACTCGCTTCGGAGGGAATTTGTTTATTTGTTGATTTGTAGGAGGCGCAGCCTTGTCTCGGAGACCCAGAATGAGACAGTAGTTAGTTGAATTATCCTGTGAGGGATGATGAAAGTATATTGACTTTAGCCTGCATTTTCGATCATGCTGTCTGCTGCGCGTCTGCCGCAAATTCAGGCCGAAGCTTGCATCTCATTACAAGCCAGTTGAGACTGAAGTAAAGTCTGGACTGTCCGAACCATATTCAGCGAACTAAAAGTTCAATTAAGAAACGAATCATAGTTCGTCGAAGTGTCTGAAGTATGTTCGGCGAACAAACATTCGTCCAGTTAAGAACGGGCTTTAAGCGTTTCAAATTTCGCACTTTTATGGTCGTTTTGAAGTAACATCGTGGCAGTGAAGGGGTTAAAAAATGTGCTGCAAAAAGATAGTCACTCTTTCAGAATCACATGCAACAAGAGTGCAGCGAGTCTGCTCGAGAGCGGAGGATAGTGCTATAAAAAAATATAAAAAAAGAAGAAGAAAAAAAGCGATCAACAACAACAACAAAATTTGCAAGTGTTTTGCATTGTTCTATTAAGGTTACCTTCTTTTAACTAGTTGTGTGTTTGGAACGTTTTCAGGGCTGGAGTAAAAAATATAAAAATTATAAAAATCAAAAAGAGAGAGAGAGAGAGAGAGAGAGAGAGAGAGAGAGAGAGAGAGAGAGAGAGATAACAGCCCTGCGAAGAAACTACTTCCTGAAGGACTGGAAAATGGGCTGACCTGAAAGTATAGGGCACGGATTTTTTCTTCACTGCTTGCAACAAGGGGACGCAACCTCCGTGCCCACTATCACAGGGTCGCGTGACGCCATAGCTGCAGCCCGCCCTGCACGTGCAGCATTTACGGAGGCCGTCGCCTGATGACGAAGCATCTTCACGACAGATGGAAATGGCCCCTGAGTTGGCGTCGTGTCGTCAACTTCGCGTGCACCTTACACGAGCATGGGGGCGCGAGGTGTGCGCGTGCATGGCGTCTACCGTTGAACAGTGGCGATGGCAACGGAAGTGAAATGGTCGCTTGCCGATCAGAAAGAGCGCGTTGATGAATTAACTGAAGCGTTTGTGTTGGAACCTAACCTCCAGCTCGCCAGATTCTATGCGGGACGATGCGGCCCTTTGCCCTCATCAGCCCTCGATGAAGTGCCTCCCTCATTCTTCTCCCTTCTGGGTGGGGTTTTGGCGATTTTTTTAATGATTTTTTCTTCTTCTTTTTTTCGTGTGTGTTGTCAGATTTAGCGTTCGGATGAAATATTATGCGGCTGAGGTCAAAATCCCTTCCCGCTGATTTCTATTGTCACTTTGACGGAATAACTGGTGTCTGTCGGTTTATTTCAGCAACTGATACTGGTAGATTTTTTGGTATTGATAATCCTTGCTCTCATCAATCAAAAGAGGACTTCAAACACACACGCACGCACGCATGCACGCACGCACGCACGCACGCACACACACGCACGCACGCACCCCCCACACACACACACACACACACATACAGGCATGCTCACATGCACGCATGCACGCACGCTCGCACACACACACACACACACACACACACACATGCATGCACACACACACACACACACACACACACACACACACACACACACACACACACACATATGCACGCACCCCCTTAGATTCCGCTGTGTGGTTCAGCTGTATCTGTCTGCATAAATGCAGACATTTAACCTATTCACAATGTCATTCACTCTCTTCTGAAACATGATTTCATATTAAGCTTATTCGCTGGTGGGGGGGGGGGGGCGGGGTTGGCGGGAGGGTGGTGGTGGTAAGAGGGTAGTAAGAAACATCAACTACGGTTCGTTTCGCGTGTTCAGATAAGTACCCGTATATTTCACTTAAAAGTTGCATGGAACTTTCAACTTTAACAAAAATCAAGTCTAAGATGTTTCTATAAATATGATGATCATCATGATATCATCATCATCATTTCAAAGTTTAAGTTTTTGCTCTGAAGACTGCCGACAATTTGTGCCGTGAACGCCGGCGACATTATGTGCTGTGACTCTTATTTCGGTATCCGTTCCACCCCCGTGTTACCGCAGTAGCACGTAAAAGACCCCGGTCACTCTGCCAAAAGTGCATGTGGCAGGTTGCAGCTAAACACGCATACACCTTACGTATGTGGCTTTGCATGAAGTGACATGGTGCATGGTGGTATGGAGTCCACAGAATGTGCCGAGACGGCAACAGTTTCATGTGGCACCAGCTATGCCGGAGCTGTAAGTACACCACTTCGGTGGATATTCAAAAACGCGCAGTAAAAAGCTAATCACTCATGTAGAATCACACGCGAGCGCAGTGAGTCTGCTCGAGAGCGGAGAACAGCGCTATATAAAAGCGATCAACAACAACAACAAATAAGTACACACACACACACACACACACACACACACACACACACACACACACACACACACACACACACACACACACACACACACACATAGTTTGGCGTTAAAATATGACAGGGCTGAGCAATGCCTAAGGTCTTATGGTAGTGAATGCCAAATGTAGGGTCCAGAGCAACATGTGGGTTCGTGTGCAACAGACCGTACATTTACGCAAAACAGATCATTGCAGAATGCTACCAACCTTATTTTATCGCCAGAGAATGTCCATGATAGTGTGAACCCAAGGGGAACCAGTCGGGGTGGAGCAGGTGTCGTTCTAATCCTCAATGATGACAGACCATCGGTCCTAAACGGTTTCTATTGTGCTT
>OY757545.1:7908687-7958687 GCA_963584105.1 Alviniconcha strummeri
AAATCCATTGTGGAATGTATACCCTCAAAAACCGACGGCAAACGTCATCACCATCCAATTAACGCAAGCTGTAAGCGGGCAACCAAGAAAAGCGCATCCATCTTCTTAGGGAACCAGTGGAGCACGACTTAACACCTGTGAAAGGAGCTACCGATCCTTTGCGCTCTCGCCTCTGCGCTTGTCCCGTTGGCCGATTCTTCTTGAGCCTCCCAGATCGGTAGATATTGTTTGCAGGTAACATGATCTCTAGAAACAGAGCTTTGATGTAGGGGGAGAGAGGGAGGGACAGAGGGTAGAGGGTATTGTATGAGTTGCGAGGAGCTGGTTGTCTGTTGATGTTTTGATCGTTTTGCTCAGAATTAATGTTGCGACTACGACAGGGTGTGTAATTCGGGGAAGAGAAAACAATCTTTGAGGCTTTTCGTTTCGTGAAAACTGAGGTTCAGTATCTATTGTCGGCATTGTGTGTGTGTGTGTGTAGTGTGTGTGTGTGTGTGTGTGTGTGTGTGTGTGTGTGTGTGTGTGTGTGTGTGTGTCTGTGTGATGTGTGCGTGCGTGCGTGCGTGCGTGCGTGCGGTGTGCGTGTGTGCGTGCTCGTGCGTGCGTGCGTGTGCGTGTGGTGTGTGTGCGTGTGTGTGTATGTGTGTGTGTGCGTGCGTGCGTGTGTGTGTGTGTGTGTGTGTGTGTGTGTGTGTGTGTGTGTGTGTGTGTGTGTGTGTGGTGGGGCGTAGTGGGGGGTGGGGGTGGATGCGTGTGTGCATGTGTGTATGTGCGTGCGTGCGTTTGTGCGTGCGCGTGCATGCGTGCGTACGTGAGTTGTGTGTATCTCTCTACTCTCTCTCTCTCTCTCTCTCTCTCTCTCTCTTCTCTCCTCTTCTCTCTCTCTCACTCTCTCTCTCTCTCTCTCTCTCTCTCTCTCTCTCTCTCTCTCTCGCTGTCAACCTTCAAGACTTCTACCGATGCACAGGAAGACAGTCTGTGTGACTTCCATGACTGACTGAATGTTAAAGGGGACCGGAGCGAAGGCACATGAGTTGGCCTGGAAATGGAAATGGAGACTGGTTTATTTACGCCGTCATATCAGGGCGGCAAGTTGGCGTGACAACGCAGCTGAGAAATGTACAAATATTTCCATCTGCAGCAAGCTTCATTTGGAGGTTCTGTTTATCGATATTTGTACAAGAGAAAGTCTCTTCTCTCTTCTTCTTCTTCTTCATTCTTTCTTCTTCTTCTTCTTCTCTTCTTCTTCTTCTTCTTCTTCTTTATTTTTGTTTTTTGTTGTTGTTTGTTTGTTTTTTGTTTTTTGTTGTTTTTTGTTTTTTGCTTCGATTTTGCTTCCTCAGGGTGCAGCCATGTTGGTTCCCTCTTTTCCAGTGAAGAGCAGAAACTTAAAGGGTGGCTCGTTGCGTATAGTTTGATACTTTTGACACGTATTGTGGCTTTGTTCATGACGTCATTGACACGCACTGCTAGGCAAAAACGTGCAGCACTCACGGTCTGTATCGGCGACTTTTAAATATCGATACAGGGATAGGATCTCTGAAGGGATAGGATGAGAATGGTTATGGTTATGCTTGTGTTTATTACATATTGTGATGTGTGCGATACTACGTGTTGTTGCGTACTTTTTAAGAGTTGATCTTTTACATATGCACACTGTCTTTGTTCTTTATGTGTGGCACCCACATCTTCCTTTGAAAAATAAAGAATTTCTTGACTTGACAGTGAACGCTAAACAGGACCACTAATCGAGTGACTTTCGCGGTGTCTGTTTTCTGTTCACTTCATATTGCCAGGGTAATATGCTTCTTGGCTTCGGTTTCCCTTTAAAATATTTCACATCAAGCGACTATCACCTGCCGAACGGTAATCAATCTTGACAGATCCACGAACCGATCCTAGACCTCCTGTAGTACCAGCATCCCCGTTTTCACCACAGCCCAAAATTCGCCCCCCTGAAAACAAACGATGAAGGCTGCGTTAATTACAGGCATAATTAATTGACCCAAACTGTAAAATAGACTTTTCAGAGGCGGTTTTCACCAAAGAGACCGAGGGCGAGAAAAGATGTTTAAGTGATAAGCTCGAGCGATGATGGATTTTCATGTAAGTGTGAGTAACGCCTCTGTGGAACGAAAATACACAAAAGCGCCATATGTTTCCTTGCTCCCAGTTCTCGACGGGTTATCATGTACCATGCACGTGACCTTTTTTTGTGTGTGTGCGGACTATTTGTCAGTCGGCTTCAAACTGGTTTGCCGTCACTGAGCAAACCCCCCACTCCCCAATTAAAAACAAAAACAAAAAATGTCTGCCTCGCTCGGCACATTACAGGCCATTAAAACCAAAACTGTTCTGTGATTTTCAGTAACGGTCCCATTGTCTCCGACTTTGAACTCTCTCTCTCTCTCTCTCTCTCTCTCTCTCTCTCTCTCTCTCTCTCTCTCTCTCTCTCTCTCTCTCTCTCCTCTCTCTCTCTCTCTCTCTCTTCTTCTTCTTCTTCTTCTTCTTCTTCTTTTTCTTCTTCTTCTTCTTCTTGTGGTTCTTTTCCGCGAATAGTTTGTCTGCTAGGCCTACTCATTTTGAACAGGGGACTATCTCCGCATTTCCGACAACAGGGCTTGCTAATGTTGACCTGTTATTTAAAGTGCCAAGAGGCTTGACAATGGCGTTATTTCCTTTACCCTATTTTCAACGACTGTTAATTTCTAAGTGCCTGTCTAACCGACAAAGCCTGGTGGAGCGTGCGGACGAGGGAGAAAATTGATCAGAAAGTAGTGTTACGCGAATGTTGAAGAAAATCTTGTGCTGGCGCCTTACGCCACCCCCAGCGACCCACCCCATTGTTTTACTTTTATTACCACTCTCATCCACCCGTCCCCCCGCATCCACCGCCTCGTGCTGGCATATGACTCTCCAAAACTCAAGACGAAATTAGCAGCGAACTTTTTTTTCTTCTCTCCCCTTACTTGCCCTGATCGTACTGGGTTGTCGTTCTTTGATTGGTTTTCCTTTCCAAGACGGAGTGTGTGAGGATTGAGGCGTGTGTCTGCTTGCCGCACCCGTGTCGACCGGAGAAGAGGACGCAAGTTAAAGCTCGACTGCCCAAGCAGCGATCACACGGCGTTACTATGTAACCGCTCTGCGGCCTCTACCATTAATTCATTTAAAAGAGAAACTAAAAAACTAAGGTAGATCTCATCAGGTTGCTGCTGCCGTGTTAAAAAGTTGCATCGTTTGGATCGATGCCTTCAAAGTTTATTAATGATTAGTTGTGCAGGTGTTTCGAATACTTACTTACAGCTGTGATGACGTGTGATGTGTGTGTGATGTGTGTGTGTGTGTGTGTGTGTGTGTGTGTGTGTGTGTGTGTGTGTGTGTGTGTGTGTGTGTGTGTGTGTGTGTGTGTGTGTGTGTGTGTGTGTGTCTGTGTGTGTGTGTGTGTCTGTGTGTGTGTGTGTGTCTGTGTGTTTTGGTGATTGGAGACAGAGCAGATGCATCCGATGTTGGTGTGCGTATTTCAACTTCAGTAACGATAATAAAGGTGGTACCAAAGATTGCAAACTTGAGAAAAAGAAAACAAAACCGGTGCGTGCGTGTGTGTGTGTCATTGTGTGTGCGTGTGGGGGGGGGGGGGCAGCGCGCGCGCGCGTACGTGTGTGTGCGTGTATGTGCATGTGTTTGCATGTCTGTGTGTGTGTGTGTGCACGCGCGCGCGCGTGCGTGCGAGCGTGTGTGTGTGCGTGTGTGTTTGGACAAAAGAATAGTTTCCACTGGCAAAATACACCTACGGTGAACTCATCCAAAAAGAAACACAAACACACACACACACACACACACACACACACACACACACACACACACACACACACACACACACACACACACACACACACATACACGCTCGCGCGCGCGCACAAGAGCTTGGTAGTTAGACTAGGCATCCGTTTGTGGCCGTAAAAGACAGTGAACGCGAGCATCAACTTGCATAATAAAATATAAAAAAGTAACGTTAATATCCACAGACTGCGCAGACTGACAAACACTGATAACTAAGTCCCCTTTCACAAAGCAAGAGAGGGGAAGCCACGGTCGCGGCAAGCAAGGAGAGAGTGGCTTGACTCTGTGGACTGATGGTACTCGTGAAACAAAACACTCTACAGCCGAGTGTCGGGGCGGGGTAGAGGGGTGTGTGTCCCCGTAAATTAGCCCACGATGCGGGCAGTGAGCGGGGGGCTGCAGGTATGTCAAGGGTCCATGCCACCGACAGCTGCCCGTTCTGCAGCAGCCTTCGCTAATACGCCTAGACTTGGTCTAACGGTCTCCGACCCCACAGCTGAGAGGAGTGGATGCAAGGGGTGGGGGAGGGACACCGGGTCGGCAGCCTTGGATGTCGTAACGGAAGAAAGGCGAAGCAAAAACAAGGACAAAATCAAGCGGCAGGTTTACTGAGGACGAGTGCTTTGAACGTGTGTGCCACCCGCGACTAAGTTACAACGTCAACTGAGCTTTCCCTCCTTTCATCATCTTAACCCTCTCCTTGCGTTTCCCTCACGACACCGGCGGTGGTGCAGGCTGCCACACTATCGGGCTATCAAAGCTCAGCCTTCTAAACAATCACTCTTGCAACGCCAGTCAAAGGAGGGGGTGGGGGTGAAAGGACAGGGGGGAGGCCGCCTTCCAGACGGAAAAAGAAGGAGAGATGAATCAGAGGAACAAATTAGATTGGGGTGCCAAGACGGGTGCATAAGAGGCCTGAAGACGGGTGGTGGAGCGTCTTACAACCCCTCCGGTCCCGCCAAGCCTGGCAACTAACGGTTTTTCCCCCCAGCCGTCTTTGTTTAGACAAGTTTTCATCTGCGTCTCAAGTGGCAATAAATCATCCGTTATGTTTAAATATAACATCTATTCTGCGTGCCGGGGAAGGACTGGGGGGCCGGCGGTTCTTTGTTGACGGGTGCCTCACCTGCTTACGGTCTTTCAACGCGGCGTGTCGCCTGCACAATGCACACTACACATGGCCTCTCGCCGCTCATTTCCTCTTTTATTCCTTCATAATTATCCAAGATAATCACAGGACTACACACGATATTTCCTTCGATTTTTGTCGACGTAAACAAAGGCGTTTAACGCCGGAAGGACGCACGACAAACCGAGACTGGCCCAACAGCGCCTTTGACCCACTGCGCAACTGCTGCCGCCTGGGCAGCTGCTTCCACTGAGGTTGTAAGGGCAGATTTCTAGTTTCTTAACAAAACTGATCATCCCAGACAAAAATAACACCCGAATCATAAATATTAATCACGGTCCTTTGTTGCTCCAAGGCCTCTTAGAAGGAGAGACTGAAACGCACCCCTTCCGAAAGACGTCGCTGAAGCCGGTGCGAGCGAGGTAGAATTGCGGCTAAAAATAAACACCCCAGCTTAAAATAAAGCTCGAGGACTCTTTTCTTCATATATGTTCTTTATTCTAGCTCAGTTTTGAGTTTGATTGGGGGTTTAGTTCGGCAGAAAACGGCGTTGGAAACTGCGCAAAATATGCGCCTTTTTGAGCGCTGGTGACAACGCCCACTTTTGGGCTGGGAAAATTAGAGTTACCCACCCATTCCTGCAGGTTTCCTGCTATTGTTGTCACACGATGGCGCTCTCTCAGCCTACCAACTGCGCGTCCATTTTGAACTTTGTTTACGTTCCTTGAACTTCATACGGACGGGTTTGTGTCCAAAATGAACCAATATGCGCAAAAACAATTATTTGCCTGACAGCACAAGCTTCATTATTAATGTTTAACCAACTTTCATTGACAATAAACAACGACTTTTTTCTATTGTTCACCAAAAAACACCCAAAACGGAAAGCACGGGTTGTCAACAATGCTATTTCGATGTCGCTGGGCGTCTTTAGTTACCGGTGCGTGCTACGTGCGCAAATATCCGCATCTGTCCAGATTTTGTGGTAATTTAAAACATAAGCTACAAAGAATACTTGAAAAATGATTGCTCCAGGACAAACACCTGCCCTTGTAATCGTCTGAGCGGCGGCTTTGAGCGAACGCGTCTGTCGCCATCGATAGCGTGTTGTCGTGAAACATGTGGCTCTTCGCGCCATGTGACGTAAAAGTTAACAAGGTCAAAGGTTACATTAGTGCAACCATTTCCTGTCGTCTGCTGAAGAATAAGTCGGCTGATTTTCAAGTTCAAAACAAACTAGATTTTACTACTTTCCAGGTGATTTGAACGCCTTTAATGGGTGAATATTTCTCACAAAGTATTTGCAGACTAGCAGCCCTCGATCTTTTATTTGCCTTTGTTGTTAAATTTTCTTTGTTGTTTTATTGACAGAAAACAATGGATTTTGGGGACCACACGGTCGTCTGCTTCTGGAGAAATGAAAGAGAAAAAGGACCCTCTCACAACGAAACGTTACTTTTGTGCTATATTTCCCAGTGAAATCTTTGTGGGGGTCTTAACAATTTTAAACTGCTATTTTGGTTATAATTAATTTTCTTGAGCTCCACTTCTGAAAAGAACGCTGCAGTTCCTGATCTTCATAGGTTATGTTGGCAGCGCCCAATACAGTGTAAGTCGCCAACATTATCTTAGTAATAGTTGGTTGTATACAGAGAAGAAGAAGAATTCATTTAAGCAAATTTGAAAAAAAAGAAAAAAGTTTTTACTTTTGATGGACAGTGGACTGCACTTTTCTTTTGGAACTTGACTAGCTTCACAAACGTCAGTTCAAAAGACTTTTGTTCAGTCTTCCAAACTGTTTTTCCAGAGACATTTCATTAATCATCCTGTTTCACATTCACTGGAAGGGTCAAACAAACTGTGAATTTCAAATCTAATAAAAGTGGGTGTGATTTAAACCACATCATTACCCTGAAAAATGCAACTTCTTAATGTGGAGTAACTAGGCACAGGCACCTAATCATTAATATTATGACATATATAAAATGAATAAGGGAATCAGTAACAGGTTTTGAGTTCAACCATAGCCTGCTGATGGAGCTTTTTTCTCTCCCCCCTCCCTCCCCTCCTTTTTTTTCTCTTTTTTTTCTTTTTTTTTTTTTCCTTCTTTTTCTTCCCCATTGCTAGATATAGAAGGGTTTGGTGTTCACAAATCACTCTCTGGGTGCAAATGTGCTTCCAATGATTTGTTTACTGACTTAGGGTAGACTTGCTGTATGCATATTTTGCATCTATGAGTATGATGCTGACCGCTAATACCTGTTCTTGTCAGCTGTGTAATATGAAGCAAATTAGTCAGTGCAGTGTTTAATACCTGCACATGACACATTTCCCTCAGGAAGATTTCTTGTTGTGTTCATTTTCCCATCTTATTCTTGTTGTTGATCACCTTTATATTATTTATATAGCATTGTTCTCCGCTCTTGTGCCAACTAACTGCGCTCTTGTCACATTTCAATTCTAAATGAGTGACTGTAGCTTTTCATAGCATGTTTTGAATATCCATTGAAGTCATATACTTACAGCACCATTTGGTTTTTACATGGCAGGTGAAACTGCTGCCATCTCGGCCCATTCTGTGTACACAGTACAACTATGCAACATGTCACATCCTTCATGCAAAGCCACATGCATAGGGTGCATGTATATATTTAGCTGTAACCTGCCCCCAGCAATTTTGGCAGAATGACTGGGATCTTTTACATGCTGCTGTGAACATGGTGGTAAAATGGATACCAAAATAAGAGTCAGCACAGAAAGTTGACCCAGAGAAGAAAATGTTCCTGCCAGGACTTGAACCCATGTCCTTTCAATCTCAAGTTTGGTGCTGTAACCAGTGAGCTATCCCTGCTCTTGTGCATACTGTATACATTAAAGTGAAAACAGTATGGTAAACTTTCTGGAGAGGATAGGTGTTCTGCTATGCATTACACTGAGTTATAGGCATTCTACATAATTATTGTTGTATCTGTCAGTGAGCTGGTGCATTAGTCTGCATCAGTAAGGACAATAATAAGGATATTGTGGTACAGTCTCAGAGATGCCTCCCATAGAAAAGTTGTTTTGCTGAATTCATCATGATCAGGTACTGTAACTCACTTCCAAACCTGTCATTTCCAAAGCACATGGCATCTTAATAATAAAAAAAAATCCTTTTCTTCTGCCCTCTTTCTTTCTTTATTTTTTATGCTGGCACCTACTGATGTTATGTATTGCAATTAATTGACAGGAGGCATAGAGAAGATACTAAAAGCAGTCAAAGCCAGGTTAGAATGATGCAGGGTCTGACTTATTGGGTTAGTGGCATCATGACCCATTCCATTACCTTCTGTGTTTATTGCAGCTTTTGTGTAAATGTTCGGCTTCAGTGCAAAAGAGCACATACAATTCATTGCCAGGAGGTGCAGATGGTTCAGAAGCAATCAAAGCTGGGTCTCACTGGTGGATTAATGTCATCATGACCCACTCCATTACCTTCTGTGTTCACTGCAGCTTTCATGCAGATGTTTGGCATCAGTGCAAAAGAATATTGTACATTCAAACACATGATGAAAAAATATGAAATTAAAATCCCATGAATCACACCATATCCTCTAAAACTGACAAGTGAGAGCACCTGTTCCTTCTGAAAGCCTGATGCAGGGGCACAGCTACCCCTGCCTTCAGCTGAGGCAAGATGGGGAGCCCTGATGTAGTTCTAATCTGCTTTTTTTATGCGGTTTGTTTCAGAAGAATTGTTTTGCTGACAAAAATGTCTGGCATTTGTCAGCATATGTGACTGTTTTGGCTGATGGGAGGAAAAAATGAGAGATGGATGGGCTTTACAAAGACATCAAAGATGTAAGTATGTTTAAGGGTAGAAGCTGGCAATGGGAAGAAGCTGGTAATGGGAATGGCAGGCTTTGTGTGATGATGATGATAGTTGGAATGTTAATTATATTCATGAATGCAGTGGAAATGTGCTTACTACTCTCTCTGTCTCTTGCTCACTGTATCCTTAGTTAATAGTAGTTTCCCTCATGGGCAAGGGCTGGATGTAAAAAGACCTCGAGTCTTCTCCACTACCCTCATAAAATAAAGTTCATTCATTCATTTATTCTGTCTCTCTCAAGCAAAACATCAATTTTTTTTTATTGGTTCTGTATCTGTCTGTGCAGCATATGAAGAAAACATCAATCACCCTGGCCTTTATTAGTTATATAAAGAAAACATCAATCAGTCATTCAGTTTCTTAGACTCTCTCTCACCCATCTCTGTGTCTAGCCTAATTCTTGTGCATAGTGCAGTACTGTTAGTACTACTAATGCTGTAATAGCTAACTGATGTTGTATCTAGCAGATATGTATGCAGAAAACTGTAATAAAAACACCAGCAAAATGTTTGAAACTATAGTCAAAGCCAGACCTGCTTTGGCCTTTGCTGATGACTTTTGTATTGGTCATCTGTCCGAAATTATCATTGTCTGGGATCCCAAGCAGTAATACCACTGCAAGGCAACTACCTCTTCACAGTTCTTTGGACTCAAAGGGTATCTTGATGCACTTTATTTTCCGAGCGTGTGCTGTTGGAAATTCCAATTGCCTCATTTAGGAAATCCCAGCAGCAACAGCCATGGATATCCAGTTTGCAAATTAATTCTTTATGTTGGTGAAATATCTCCCAAAGTATTCCACAGCAGTATGTGTGTGTATTTCTATGGGACTTTAATGTGTACATGCCAGGCACACAGGTGTTCTATTTTCTGTCTCATCCAAAAGCTTATGCTTTGTGTTCAAATCAAAATTTGAACCAGCAGCCTCTCAATCCTGAGTCCAGGTTCTTTAACCTTTCAGTTTCACCACCTGGTCACTAGCGGTTTGTACCCACCACTCTTCTCCATGAAAATGGCAGCAAGATGTCTTTCACAGTACTTCTTTCTGTATTTTGAGAATAAAATTAACGCACTTTTTCCCATTTAAATTTCCTGTGCCTTACCATACTACTTTTACTAGTGTTTTTTTGTTTGTTTTTGTCTTTTTTATGTTTTGAGGCTGTGCACATTACCCAGGCACTGTTTTTCTGCTTCAGGCTCTTCCTGAGAGGCTGGACAGCTGTACAAAGGTACAAAAGGTGGAGCAAAGTCTCCGGACCAGCCTCTGTGCTCTCCAGGACCAACAGAGTGATGAAAAATGCCTACTGTTGCTCAAATCTGGCATTATATACCTGATAAGTATCTACCTCCAGAATAAATTTTGTTGCATTTCAGTGGTGGGGGTGGGTGGGGGTAATGTTGTTTTTTAATGGCTATTTTACCCAGTGGTGTGCAAGGGTTTCAGATGGCCCAAGTTTCAGATAGAAGAAGTCTTTCTCAGTAAATAAATAAACATGGTGCTTAACGTCCACAGAAACCATAAGGCTTATTAGGGATGGGGGGAAGGGGGTATGGAGGTGTGGGAAGAGGGAGACTATATACCTATTGCTACACTGTCACCACCAGAATGACTTCTGCATTAAGGTGGGCAGCGATGAGAGCCATTTTAATGTTTCATTAATTGTGAGGGACAAAGTCACAAGACCGTGTCCACAAACCACAACTTTTGAAGAGAAAGTAGAGCCAAAGCGGTATTGAACTGAGGTCCTTCCGCTTACCAGCCTACCGCCTTACCATTAGGCCAAACCGGCTCACATCTTTCTCATTCTTCAGTCTTCTTTTTTATTCCCCTTTTGGGAGAGTGTGGGTATGGTGGTGGTGAGGGGGGGGGGGGGGGGGGGGTGCAGTAAATAGTCACACACAAAAACAGAAATCTGTTGAATCTGCAATTTGTGCAAAGTAACAAATTCTGACATAGGAACCCACACAAAAAAATATGCCAATAGAAGTACATGTTTTATCCACTTTACATAAAATTGGAAATTGGAAAAATCATTTGTGTGCAATTTACACAGCCCAGCACTATAGACCAATAAGTTGTCCTCCTTTTCTTCTTAACTCTATCAGTCTTAATAGCATGTAGTACATATATGTCCTTAAGAAAAGTATGCATCACTTTGTTAAAAAGGACAAGTTTAAAATGCAAAAGTTAAAAATGGCCTGTTGGAAAAAAATTAACTTATTATTCACTCTTACATGCACACTTGTATGTGTTTACATAACTGCATGGGACTGAAAGGGCTAAGAGGAAGTAATGTGTTTCAATAGGAATCTCTCTTTGAGACCACCCTAAAGATATTGCAAAACTGGTCTTGAAAAAGGAATGTTCCCTTTTCTAGGGTTTATTTACATGAACATATATATACATGAAGAGAAGGGCTTGAGAGAGGAAGAGAAAACGGGCAAAGAGAGGAGTACTGCCTCATCAGGGGTTCTGCAATGCTTTCAACTTTATTGTTGGTAGAATGATGTTTTTGTTTGTTGTTGTAAGCTCACTTAACATATTTTGAGGTTTGTGTCTTTAATTAAACATCCCATGTTCAAATCTCACTTTATTTTATATTTCTCTGTGTGTGTGTGTGTGTGTGTGTGTGTGTGTGTGTGTGTGTGTGTGTGTGTGTGTGTGTGTGTGTGTGTGTGTGCTGTTGGAAAGAAGGGTGTATTACTGGTCCATTATTATATTACTGTTGCTTTAACCAGTATTATGGACATTCTCTATTTTATTATACATTTCAGAGGTCATGCATCTCTTGAACTGCTCAGTGCCTTTGAAGATTGAAAACAACATTTTGAATCTGATTCTGGACAGTCTTGTTGTGAGTTGTGTTTTCTTTCTTTGTGTGTGTGTGGGGGTGTGTGTATATCCACATATTTGCATATATGCATGTGTGTGTTTGCAGGCATATGTGTGTATTTATGCATGCATTCATTTTGTGTGTGTGGGGGGGGGGGAGGGGGGGGAAGATGTACTCACACCACCTGTAAATAATTGGGTAGCTACTGGTAGCAGGCTTCAAAGCTTCCAGCTCTTTGTTATCTAGTTGTTTTAAACTTTTTAAACATTTGTTTAAAAGAGCATGTAAATCCTTCCAGCTCTTTGTTAACTATGTGTTTCAAACTTTTTGAACATTTGTTTAAAAGAGCATGTCAATCTAAAACATGGTATCATAATTGCTTAATTAAAGTACAATTAGAACAGAAAACACAACAGAACTTAAACACATTGGATTTTGTAAATACTGTCTTTCAAATGTTTAACAATAGTTCAGATAAATAATCCAGTTAGATTAGACATTCACTGTTTAAAAAGTATATTTCATGATGAAATGTTGATTTTTCAGGCTGCAAGTGAACACGGAAGTTTATGTGAGTACCTTTGTGAGCTTGCCTTAAGCTCTGAAGCCATGAGAAAGCAGACTGTGTGCATATATATATATGTTTCAATGGATCAGCTGTTTTTGACTCACATAAAAATGTCAGTGTAATATAATAACTGTTAGGCCGGGAATTCAAGTGTCCGGCATGTCTAAAATATTAACATTGCAATTTTCTTGGACATTATAAATGTGAAAAATGTTGAACTTTGAAAGATGATACTTGTCATCACGCTTTTTTAGTTCCTACCATTTTTACTGATTTTGGTGACCATGAGCATATTTCAAGATCCCACCAATTTCAAACTTTTAACTGAAATGTTATGTTCTTACCTGATTAAATTCAAACTTAGTATGATTGTTGATGATGCAACTAGATTATAACTCTACTGTGTACCACTATTTTGGGTTCAAATGTGTCCAAGGGAGATAATGTGTGATAACTGGTGTTTCCAACTTTAAATGTTGGCTTTTTGTTAGAAACTGTATACAGTCTTTCAAAGTGCCTGATTATGACCATGCTTGCAGTCTATCAGTCCACACTATGTTTGATGACTCTGATCTTGTTTCAGTGCCATAGTTGTGTCAGAAACATAAACTGCAAATTGTAGTTTTTTTTTAGTTTTTAGTTTTTTAGGGTTGCATGGGGGTTTTTTGTTTTTGTTTTTTAGGGTTGCATGGTTGTTACACTATGTATGTTGACACAAAAGGCTCATGCACAAAACACTTTTTGTGACATTTGATGTGCATCCAAGGGAGGTAATAAAAAAATTATCCAATTTTGCACTTGACTGTGAGTCGTCTGACATTAATTGCGCTTTTTGTTCACTCTGTTATTGATGATATTTGTTGTTTTGTTTTGGAGATGTATCTACATGAAGAAGAATGAAATGTGTGTAATGTAGCTGCACTTACAGTGTAGCAATACTGAAATATTTCTTCAGTGAGAGATGTGATTTGACTGATCTCTGTGTAGTGTACATAATAAAAGTTATTATTATTATGATTTATCTTTTGTTCCTCTCAATACAGCCAACAGCTTTGTGGTGTCCTTCAGTACAGACCGGTGTTTAGATGTCATTCTGAATGACAAGTTTCCATTTGTTTCCAGGATTGAAGTAAGTCTCTTTTTCAGATCTATGCTTTACTTAATTAAACCCCTGATATAACCGTACCAGTTGACTGGGCGTAAAACACCAACTTACTCAATTAAACAGACCCTTTCACTCACCCATATTCTTCAGCCAGAACTGTTTTGCTTTTTATTGATTGTTGAACAAGACTGGTAGTATGATGGTTCCACTTTATGTTTAACCTAAAGAGGATTTTTTTTCTGGACAGTCAGTTGTCCATTCTCCCTGCTCTTTGTGTGCATGTTGTTGCAAACGTGTGTGTGCGTGTGCTCTTTGTCTTTATTAGAGACTATAGTGCAGGCAGACTTTATGGTAGGTTTCTAAGACATAGTACATGCTAGCCAGTAGTGGCATGCCTGGTGGCAAGGTACTTGGCTTTAAAGCTGGTGGATTTGTTCTGCTGTGATGAGCTTTCCCTTTGAAATTTGAAGTTCGTGATTACTTTCAGTCTATTTACTTTACTCTTCACAAGTGTTGATCTGGATCATGTGCTTGGGTGAAGAGAGAACAGATTATTTTAGAGAAACTATATGTTGCATTATTTGTTCTATGTCTGTGTTTGCTTTTTCAGTGGTGAGCATGCTCTTCTGTCATTTTTTAAAAGGTCTTGAACAAGCTAAACCTCATCCTTGAGTCAACTGATGCAGCAATAAAGGAAAAACAATTACAAACTGAAGCCTGTAGATCAAAGTTGTAAGCAACGTTGCAGCATGACAGTGATATATGTTCAAGTTGATTTTCTTGATGTGGTCTTTTTTTCTTTTCTTTTTTTGTGGTTTTCTGTCACTGTTTTAATATCTTTGTTGTAATTCTTTTGTTAATATAAATTCAAAGTTTGCATACCTTTAAGCTATTTTCCTACACTCTTATTTTCTATTTGTTCTTGCTTTGTTTCCGGTTAAAATTTTATTTTAGCTGTGACAGGGTTCCCCATTCTTCATGGCTCTATGTGGCGCTTACACATGTCTTGCAACATAAAAGGATATTCAGAATATTCGCAACAGTATCTTAATGTTTTGTTTTTTGTTTTTGGGGGGAGCCCTTTTTCAGATTAATTCACTTTTGTTTGATTTTTACATTTGTTTATTTTGTTGTTGCATTGTTCTGTTTTTGTGTGTGTATTAAAATTTAAATGCTTCAATACTGGTTGGAAGTGTGTGTGTGTGTTAGTCGAGGGAGGTGGGAGGATCACTGAGATACAGATATATGTTATATGAGGAGGATGAATAATACAGTCCTCTCTCTCTCTCTCTCTCTCTCTCTCTCTCTCTCTCTCTCTCTCTCTCTCTCTCTCTCTCTCTCTCTCTCTCTCTCTTACACACACACATGCATGCAGATGATCTGTGTCCTGTTTTTTTCTTCGTTCTCTACCCTCCACCCCCACCCATCTCCCTCCCCCATGTAGTTCATATGCTCGCCAGACCAATAGGTGAAATGCATTCTTTATGTATACGTACATCCCTTTTATGACAGATCATATCTGCAGTGTAGATGATCTCAGTCAAGGTTTTTCCAGATGTGAGGACATTACAGAGGGCTTTACTCTCATCTAAATGCCAGAATATCGCTATTCTCATGATTAGCAATTGTTTTTAT
Source organism: Alviniconcha strummeri (assembly GCA_963584105.1). NCBI lineage: Eukaryota > Metazoa > Mollusca > Gastropoda > Provannidae > Alviniconcha > Alviniconcha strummeri. The sequence continues at coordinate 7,923,670 of OY757545.1, forward strand.
GACAATTTTCTTTTCACTGTGTTGTACAAAAATATATGTACATTTGCTTAGATTTGTAAGCTGAAACTGAATTAAAGCAGCTTTGTACATACCCCCCACCCCCAACTCATCATCTTAAATGTGCTATTGTTCATATATTTGCTCCATTTTTCATTTTTACTTCTATTATTTTGCAGAAAGAGTTTGTTCCAGCTGGTTCTTCATGTTGGAGGTAGGTACCTATTATGCTTTATTTTCTTTCTTCTTTTTATTCTACTATTCATTCTTCTAGTTGTATATAAATATGTTTGCTTTTCTTTTCCTTCCCTGTCTTGCCCTCCACTTAACTGTATCCTTTGGAAGGGAATCAGTTTATGACAAGCTTCAGTATTACTAATATTGTTATAAATATTTGTGTTTGGAAAAAAAGCACTGTTTTAATATTCCCTGTCATTTTATCTGAAGCTTCCTCTGTAGATCAAGATAGTCTTAAGAGAATTCCACTGCAGTGTAATATAGTTGGTACCCAATATGTACATGTGTGTGATGGCAGTTTTTGTGTGTTCATGACTGTTCAGATTATGAGTTCCAAGTGTGCATTGTGGAATTCTTATTCCGTTTGCTGCCAAGGAAACTTCGTCAGAAATACTCCAAAAATTTCATAATGGATCCAGAAACTCTGGGGGCATTTTTGGCTGTGAAGGACAGCTGCTTTGAAGTCGTGAGTAGTTTAGAGGTCTTACTGGCTGTTATCAGAAACATATCCCATCAGCACTGTTTTTATGCTTAAATCACATCGCACACCATGCCTTAGGAAATAATTGCTCATGCATTTTCTTCTGATTCACTTTTGCTCTGTTCATATTTCCCATCCATGTTTGTATTGCTAACAAAATCTTTGTAATTGCTTTTGTTTTAATCTCCCACCCCCCTTTTCTCTCATACCCCCCCCCCCCCCCCCCCCCATGTGGTTTCTGTATGTGCATATCATTAGTTCTATAAAAAGCACTTAGGGCAAGGATTAGATTTAAGAAAAATATTTGCATATTTCTCTATTATTAGTATTGCCCTTGTAAATAAATCCAAGAAATGTTATCTCAGTGACTGTCTGCCACCAGTCCTCCCTTTTTCTTGAATATCCCCTATTAAATTCTTGAAATGTCCTATATCCTCATTTTAATTTTTCTGTAGGACTGTCGGAAGTTCCTGAATCAGCTCAACAGTAGTCTTGCTGAAGACAGGAGGTAAGTTTTTACAGCTCTGTCAAACGTACATTATATGCTTGTGTATGAACATACACGTGAGTCTGGCATGAAGAATCCCTGCTTAATTATCCTGCATCAGTTATTAGAAACATTGGTGTATTTGCATATATAAATTTTGGCTCAGAAAGAGAGCCCAAAAGTTCCGTCAAAAAGTAAATAAATAAGTAAAACTGAAGCAGGTGCCAGCATTCAGAACAGACCAAAAGACACACAGAAATAGAATGCTTTCCACTGAGATGGGACAATGTGTGTAATTTTGTTGGCAAACCTGCCCTGTACAAGCAAAAAAAGATCAGAGACAGTTATTTTTCCTGAAAACAATGCATACTTCTTCAGCACGCAGACTTTTCCCTAAATTTTTTATTGAAAAGTGAGTGTGGAGATGCAGTAGTGGAAGTTTTTTTTTTTTTATATGGGGTTGGAGAGGAGGGGGGAGGAATACTCTCAGGTTGGAGTTTTGATTGAAGTGAATGTAATTATGTAAAATTATGTATTGTTTTTCATTTCCAGAGTTTATTCTTTTCCTTGTTGCAAGATCACACTTGGACCGATTGAGGTAAGATTTGTTTGATGCTGTGATAATTATCTTTTGTTGTGCAGCTGCTTTCAGTGGTTTTTGAGAAGAAAAAATATAAATAATAAAAATCAAGATTTTTGTTTTGTTTGTCTTTGTTGTTTATTTGCACATGAAATAAAAGTGCAGTTAGTATAAGCAGAATGATGTATATTGTGTTTTGTGTGCAGTATTGTTAGTGGGCTACTATTTAAATAATTTGCAAAATAAGGTTACATTGGTGGTTGTTTTTTGTTTTTGTTTTTTTCTGTTACTCATGAAAATGATGAAACATAATGAATTTTAGTTTGACACTTTGTACAGTTACTTGCTTGACATTATGTCAGTGTGACAAAAGCATCAGAAAGGTGTAGCTGTGGTTTGTATTTTTCTCTTTTTATCCAATCAGATCCAAACACCTAAAAGGTTCAAAACCACAATATTTATTAGGACAAAATACAACATGCAAATTTTGGGGGTAATCCCCTTTATCAAGCTACAAAATGACACTTAACACTAGCAGTCATTCTTGTTGCAGATTATTTTATCCAATCAAATTTAAACTTTATGGTTATTACAAGGTTATGGGCAAAGCGATTTTTCACAACTGTGGCATAAGGGAGATAACTGATGCATTTCAGGACTTTGCAAAAAACACTTGACCTTCAGTTCTTTTAGAGACAGATCTTTCTATGTTAAAATGAAGGTAATTCTGAGTTTTAGAATTACATACAGTTTCAGTGTCCTTGAGATCAGTCTCAATGTTACTTTGGCATTTGAAAGATAATGACGGGCTTTGTCCATTTGTTAGTAATAGTCAAGTAAGCAGCCGATGTATTGTCCACAGCTCCAAAAACCTTGTGACAAAGGTTACAATGATTTCTGGCTGGACCTCAACATGGGAAGCAAGAGAATGATCATCTTCTGTGAAAACGCACAGCTCTCTTCAAGTCAGGTACAGGTGCTGGTAAAGACACATTTAGCACATAGGTGTTTTGCATGTAGAATCTATGAGCATTGCATCATGGCATGAGTCAGTTTGTAATGTATCCTTAATCATGTATGATGATGCTGGAAAATACATTTTTGGATTCATAGTGGATGATGCTTTCCATCACCTTGTAATTTGGCTTGAGGTGTGAAACATAAGGAGTGCCTCAAGTACCATTGTTTAAATTCTTTATCAATGGCCATCCTTTGGGTATCCAACAGCTATCTTTTAAAACAGGCAGACTGATGCTGCATGTACCATCATCTGGTTGGTTTATAAAAATGGTCTCTAGAGAGGCACAGTGTCTCTTGCCAGACAGGTCTTTGTTTACAGCAGGGTTTCTGCTACAGATTTGCTGGGAACGGTTTATCAGCCTTTCATACTGACAACTATTTTATCAGTTCACAACAGTTATCAGCAAAAAAGTTGTAATTAGTGGCATGGAAAATAACTTGGGTGTAGAGGAATCATACATATTGCATTCAGAGTTGAATGTTAATTTAGCTATAAATTAGATCATATGCTACATTACTACATTATTAGGTGATCAGGTTTTCACAGCAGATAGTGAGTTGCATGAGAATCAGAATGCCAGCTTTACTATGTATCAAGATGGTATTCATTTACTGTGTTCCCCTACCCCAAAAGTATCCACAGCTAACTTTGTCTAAACAGTTTGAACAGGTAACTTAAATCACTTGACCTAACAGCTACAAGTGGTCATGATTTCTTACTTTCCAGCCAGCTAGTAAAATGTATTTTGTATTCTTATTACAGTTCAAGGTTATCTTTTGCAATCATCTCACACTTATTGCTAAACAATTTGTAGTTAGATATAAGCATGAGTAGACTAGATCTAAAAGATTTAAGGTGATTGTGGATTTTGTATGACATTTAGTTACCAAATTGTTTTAGGTGAGTGCAAGTGATGACTGTTGGGACACAGTGTCAGTATGGCATACAGATGTTCACAAGATTGTGTGTCAAGGTAAGCACCTACTGCATCCAGCTTGTGCCAAAACACCTTCAGCATCAAGTGTTTTCCACATGCTTCTTTGAAAATATTGGTCTATTTAAGCTACTCACTGAGTGTCTTTTGTGAGGGAATAAAAAATGCTGTTAATAAAATCAGATTGGCATGCTTATAATCAAGACATAGCATTCTTTTTGTGCTTTTCCTTAAGAGACAATGTTTTATTTATCCACCTGTTAATGATTAAGTAATGAGTGATTGTGCAGACACCGTTGTACAATTTGTCCTGCATAATTTATCATTGTGTTGTTACAGAGGAGCAAGGCCTGCTGCATGCTGAAGTTCACATCAAGTCAACAGCAGGCTGTGTTCCTCGTTGCTGTCAGCCTGGCTCTCGCCCTGTTCTGCACATCATTGTAGACACCAAATACAATTTTGAAGCTGTCCTTGGTCAGGTGTTTGGCCAGGTGAGTGATACATGTGTGTGCACCATCTTCTTTTGTTCTTCTTCTCATTTAACATCAATTTTGATGACTTCATACCAACAATAAACCATGTGCACATGTTGGCTGTTTATACGTTGCCTGTGCTGACACTCATCACTTCCTGTTTAGAAATAGCGGATTTGAAAATTACAGTTCTCTTTCAACAACCCAAAGCTCTCTTTGGTTCATTTTCTTGGTCATCTTTAGGTGAACGTTTACAGTTGACAGGTCATTAAAATCAGGTTACTAACTCCTTTTCTTAAAAATAGAAAGCTGGAGCAACACATAGACTTAAATCATTAAATTTCTGGTTCCCTAGTTGGTCATTCCTAACCAAGAGTAGACAAAACTCTGAAAACCTCTGACAACAATTTAGAGTACAGTTATTTGCTATGTCTTATTTTACCTTGTAATAGTCAGACATCAATCAGAAAACTTCTCAAGCTAATCATCAAATTATGATCAGTTTGCATGCACAAAGCTATGTCTATGTGCACACATGCATGGATGCACGCACACACACACACACACACACACACACACACACACACACACACACACACACACACACACACACATGTATAAAGTTCTTTTGTTGTTGTTTTATTTTTATAATAGTAGTCCTGTACATGTTCAAATTTAACTGCATTTGTTTCATATCCTATGGACTACACATACACAGAAGCGCACACGCACTTCACTGATACAAGTATATTTTTCTGGCTTGATAACAGTAGTCTAACAGAAGTAACATTTTATATATATAAATGTACACATGCTTGATTATTTCTGCTTGTTTTCAGAAAAAAGTGTCAGATGTTGCAACACCAATACATTGCTACACTGACAATCCTTCCCAAGAGGTGTGTATGCATTCATGTGTAACATGCTGCAGGAGGAGGGTATCAGTCCACCATTAAAGAGTTTATGATATCTCTTACACTTTGGTCTTCAGTCATAAGCTGAACAGAACTGATAACACTTCAACATGTCAGTGTATAGTCACTTCAGGTGGGACTGCTTTACACTAACACAAGCAGCACACACTAGAACACACACAACGCCTCCCTCCCTCAACCCTCCCCCCCCCCCCCCCCCCCATATACTCACAAAATAACAATTTAAAATAACAGAAATAAAGATGGTTATGAAAAGACGGGAGGTATAGCACTACTTTTTGAACAGGTCAATTGTGAGGGCAATTTTGGAGAATAAAAATCTGAACTAAGAGTGACTGCCAATGTTCTAAAACAAGATCCAAACACATAAAAGGTTCAGAACCTTTTATGTGTTCGAATTATCGAGGAGAGAAAAAAAAAAGGCAAAATAAAATGGCAGAGTTTGAGGCACAGTGTTCCAGGCACACTGGCAGATGTAAGAAAATTATTTTTCTCTAAATGATTTTGTCTAATGCTGATTGTAATCATAGGTGGGTGGAGATGGATATGGTGGGACTGTCTGAGAAAGAACTGAAGTGAATAGATTTTTTTTTTTAAATTGAGATGCTACTGAGAGACAAAGGAGAACTGGAAGAATAGTGTGGATGTGGTCAGATTTTGTAGCTTTACACGTGCACAAGTCTAGCTACTGCATTCTTGACTTTCTGAAGTAGCATAAGGTCTGTCTTGGGGACAGGAAGGGGCGTGCTTTTTTTAGTAGCTATTAAAATGTTCATAATTTAGATAAGCACTGATATGTACACATATTCTTACATAGCTCAGATCAGATGGAAATCATATTTTTTGTGTGTTCTGGTGCCTCATGCCCTGAGCAGAACTTTGCCCAAGAACTTGATGACAGAGAGGAGGTGGATGAAGTGGAAGAGGAGGATGAGTCGGTGTACCCAGTGAAGGAGTTGGTGAGAGCTCAGGATCCACCTGGAAGCATGAGAACTGGGCAGGGCAAGATGTTTAAAGTATCCGCTCCAGCCAGCACCATCACTGTGGGGTCTGTTTGTAGCACCACAAGCAGCAGAGGTACACTAGTCATTCTTTTGTTCTTTCTGCCTTTTTTTTTTTTTTTTTTCATTTTTTTCATTTTTGTCTCTCGCACTTTTGGATAGAAAATTTTCTTTCCATGTGAAAAAATTATGATGTTCAGTGATAGGCCATTCAGCAAGCTGGCTGTGACACAAACCTTAACCTTAGGAATTTCTTGGCCACTGTACATGGGGTAAAGTTCAAACTTTGCAGTCAGCACTGGGACATTACCAAGCTTTGTCTGCTCATACCATTTTTGTTTTGTTTTACTGACTGCATATCAAGGCAAGGCAACAACAGCAGCAAAAATTTAGATCTGTAAATTGCATGTCTGGGTAAGTTCTTTGACTGTCAAGTTCAAACTTTGTATGGGTGTTAAAATATGTGAAGAGATTGTGCATGTAATAGCATTCAGTGTTTTTATGTGTGTGTGCATTTTGGGAAATAACTGCAAAATAGCCAGCCTTAACAAAAACTTTTATATTAGCTTCAGTTAAACACTGTTTAACCAAAATCTTTCAAACTTTGCATAATTATTTCAAAAATTCACAGTTGGTTGCTTTAGTCACACCTTATGTAATCCAATTCAAACATAATTTGGTTTGGTACATAGACCAGTCTTTGCAGACAAGGCTTTTACTGACTGGGGCTTTGTTAAAGGGAGGTAATTGACATCTTTTCAGTCTCAATTTGTTTTTTGAACATTTGTGTTTCATTTTCATTGAGGTCTTTCATGGTCAAAACTTCTGATGAGCTTGGGCTGTGCATACAACTTTTGAGTACCTCAACATTACTTCAGTTACAGGGGCATAGGAAAGGCGTAACTGCACACACCAATCTAGTTTCCTTTTTTTTGTTGTCATTATACAGAAATGCATGAACACATTACCACAAAATGTTTTTTATAAGTTTAGCATGTGTTAGTGTGAAAACATGCACTAAAATTATGGATATGGTTAAAAAAGAAAGAAAAAAAAGATAAAGGAAGATTTTTCAAATTTATTTTAAGCATGAAAGACCTCAGTGAAAAGAGACCTGCATAATACTTTTGTTTGTTTGTTTGTTTTTAGTTTTTATCTGTTTGCTGTTAGTTGTTGCTCTAACTAGCTTTATGAATAAACAAACTTCTTGGCAAGGACCACCACTCTTTTAAGACCACTTTTGCATGATTTATTTTTAGGGTGCTCTTCTAAAAAGTAGATTTTCACTACTTGTAGTTGTAATTAGTTTAGTTCCTGGATTTTAATGTCCCTTCACTACTTGTAATAGTTGTACTGAAGTATTTAATTTTTTTTACTGATGTAGTTAAATTTTGTTTAATTTTTGTTTTGTACATTTCATGTTCAGAAAAAAACAGAGTAGACAGCATTGTCCACACTCCACAGGCACGAACAACGCGATCCAAGAAAAAGGTGAAGACGCCTGTGGTGACACTGCAAGAGCCTGTGACAAAGCCAACCAGTGCCAACACCAGGAAGACAGCGAAACCAAAGTTTGTCCCACCACCAGCTCTTGAAATGGGCAATGAAAAACAAGCAGTAGGCAAGTCAGGTCATTGATTTGTGTGTGTGTGGAAGGGGGTGGTGGGTAATGAACTGACAGAGTACTGACTGAATCAAATTATAGTATTGTTGGGTGTTTGTTTTTATTTAATTTACATTTGTAACTCTCAGTCATTTTTTTCTCTCAGCTTTATCTGTATTGTGTGCAGCTTCAATACTTTTAAAACTGACAGTTTCAGTGTATGCTGGGTTACTTTGTTTTATCCATAATCCATAAAATTCTTACATGGACAACAGGGTCTTTTCATGTGCATATATATGATATTTATGCATGTGAATACACATGCGAACTTCATCATATAATTATAGCCTCATCCAAAGGATTTTGTAGTGTCAGCACAGAATTTGACTCCTGAGAAATCTCAGAGTTGGCACAAAGCCTGGCACATAGCAGTCACCCATCCTCGTGGTGACCACACTCGATCATGCTCAACTTTGGGTTTTCAGGAGCAAGTGCTCTTACTCTGTACTATCAGCTGTCCTCATACTGAGTGCTCTTTTTTGTTTCTTTGATTTTGTGTGTGTGTGTGAGTGTGTGTGTGTGTGTGTGTGTGTGTGTGTGTGTGTGTGTGTGTGTGTGTGTGTGTGTGTGTGTGTGTGTGTGTGTGCAGACTGTCAAGAAGAACACAAGGAGAGTCCACCCAGTGTTGTGATCCCAGACTCCATGCCTTTTCCATCACAAACCAATGCTGAACCTCCACAACCTCCACAAATCAGCAACAGGTAATGCTTTTTCCTACCTTCTTCGCTCCGGATGTTTTTTTTAAATTATTGCCTCTGCTTAAATCATGGGCTGAATTTGTCTTTCATATGAGGACAGTTAATAAAATGGAAGCTACATTATTTCCTTCTTCAGATAACTGAAATGTGCAACTTCTGCCATTTAACTTTAAGGCTAGCCATGGGTATGCTGTTGGCTGTAGTCAGATTGAGGGGTACAGGCCAGAAATGACTATTTTCTTCCCTGCAAAGGAGGTAGTCAGTGTTGGTACATAATCTTCAAACTGCAGACAGTAAATTGTGAAAAACCTTTCAGTAAAGTACTGTCATCAACTGATGTAGTTGATCATTTGAAAACCATGGTTGTGTGATTCAGTTCACCCCAAGGTTAGCCAGTGTCTGTATCACTGTTGTGTGAAAGACCTTGCTTGTACAATTCTGATAGCAGAAAGACACAAGCAAAAGTTTGCGACAGTGGGATCTCAGTGAATGAGGAGGAAAAGCAACACCAGCTTTCTACGAACTCAGAATCCAGCATTACTAAATCTGTCAAGGTAAACCTCACTCCTGCACCTCCTCTTAGTCTGTGTGTCAGTCTGCCTCTGTATCTCTCTGTTCTCTGTCTCTTGCTGTCTTTTAAGATCAAAATAGACATGGTTTCTGTAATTTTTATCATCTTCTGCTGATCCCTTTGCAACAAAATTTAGTCTGATGGTACATCATAATCATCACTGTCTTATGAAAAGATTGGATTGCTGTATTTGAGGTCAGTGTCACACTGAAGGGTCAGTACTTCATTAAATGTTTGTTAATCTTGTATTATTTTCTGTACTGCTGATCTCATGGCAACCAACTACACAGGTGTGTTGATGTGCTGCTATTAATAACCAGATCAAGCGCAAACCAAGTGGGCATTAAACTCATTACTGACAGTAACACTGTGGCTTACAATATGATGAATATCACTAAGTACACAAATGGGGAGTTGGGGGGAGGGGGTATTTTGATGAACCATGTGGAGTTTGGAATCAATCTCTCTCTCTCTCTCTCTCTCTCTCTCTCTCTCTCTCTCTCTCTCTCTCTCTCTCTCTCTCTCTCTCTCTCTCTCTCCCCTTAGTATTTTGGTGGAGACTCATGCGGCAAGCCACATTAAATGCATGTCTGAGGCAAGATGTGGGGAAATGATATATTGTGTTTGTGTGGCATTTGTAGAGAGAGAAAATATCTGTGCATGCATGCACATGTTTACTTGCATTATACACAATATAACATTTGGTTTTATTTATGTCAGGTACAGAGATCAAAATCCTCCAAGAGACTGCTTAAATCACAGGAAGGTGAATGCTGAATGTGTCCTATTTACAACAATCTTATATTTCAAGTATACTCATTACAAAAAATAACATAGGCATTTACAAATTAGAAATATAATAAAACTGGTAAAGTCACTTTTTTGTTGAGATACTCAAGGCTGTTAAGGTAAGTCTGTAACTTCTAATACAATTGCAGTTTGAAATGTGGGTTCTTGTTGAGGAATTATTACACATTTAAGCACTGTGTGAAATAATGTGTTGTGATAGTGTCTTTACTTTTGCTATAGTTACTAAATTTCAGCTGTTGCCTGGATGTTTTGTTGGTGTCTGCAATCTGCACATGCAGTTTTCTTCCATTTGATTTTCTTTCTTTCCTTTTTTCTTTAATGCAGCATTTTAATCAAGTTATGAGTTAGTTGTTTGGTCATTTTATGAATATTTCTCAAGTGTTTCATTAGTGATTATTTCTTTTTGCAGCTCCTGCTGAAAATCCAAGCAGAACTCTTCGAAGTTCTCAGACCAAAACATCACAGAAGTCATCTGGAGCTGAACATGCTTCACTATCACAGAAAAGTGGGAGAAGGAGAACTTTAAGCAAAAGTGAAACCATGCCATCCCAAAACTCTGTTGTTGAGAAGAAATCATGTGTTAATAAGAATAACATCTTCACTGAGCCAGAAAATTCACAAACAGTTCCTTCCAGTTTGGAAGAATTCAAAGCACCAAAGAGCAAGAAAGCTTTGACTGGAGCAACAACAAAAACAGTTTCAAGCAGTTCATCAAGTCTGAAACGTAATGCCTCTGGCAGTCAAAGGTCTAGGAAAAGATTGAATGCAAGAGGTGAAACAGAGAATTCTGCCATTGAAGAAAAGCTGCAGAGACCTGGAAGAGGGAGCCAGAAGACCAGACAACATGCTGACAATGTCCTTCAGGACTGCACCAACACACTGAAAAGCAGCAGCAAGCAAGAGCAGCCTTCTTCGGGTCAACAGCTCACCAGGCCATCTTCTCAGCTGTCTTGTGAGAAGTCTACAAATCACAGGGGTGGAGGTGGTAGAGCAGGGCACCCTTCAGACAACACTGAAGATGAAAATGCAGCAGAGTGCAGATTTGAAGTGGAGCCAGTCACCTCTCCACAATCATCACCACCTGGACATAAGCCCCAAGAATCTACACTGGAAAAATCACTCACTGACAAGGCGGGAAGCTCCTGCCATCATAGCAAAGCAAGAGAATCAAGAAAAGATGGAGCACCTGAACACAAGACAGCAGGTGACAGTAGAATGAGCGTTGACAACCATCCTGAAATAGGAGACTTCAGCACTGTTGAACGACCAAAGGGGACAAGCTTGCCAGCAGATCCTGAGGCTGAGTCAGATAAAGCTCCAAAGCAGAAGGAAAGCTTTGAGAGAGAAAAATGCCCAAAGGCAGTTTCTGGAGACAAACAGAATGTCACACTTTGTAAGTCAACAGAAAAATTAAAAATGTCTGCACAAGGAAAATCTGTTGGTGACAAAACAATAAATGGAAAAGATACACATCAAATTCATGCAGTCACAGTCCGTCTGAGTCATACAGATGCTCAAAAAACAAATTCAGAGCAGTCCCATGACAGACAGAGGGAAATGCATATGTCAGATAAAACAGACACTCAAGGTGACCATCAACAAGTGTCCAAGTGTTTCAACAAGGAGAACATTCCATCTGTCAGGCATGGCAGTAGTCCCAGCAATAAATTTGAGTCTCATGAAAAGCATTCAGATGTGTCCTCTGACAAAAGGCACAAAGGCCAAACATCGTCCAACTTTGAAAGTGAGGATGACGACTCTATAAACTATAGGTTTGAAATTGAAACAGACACACAGTTGAATGCTCAGCACTGTGAAAAAGAATGCCCTGATGGAAAGAAAGTGAGCAGCATTCAGCTAGACCCTTCAAACCAGAAACAAATTTATGACACTGAAACATGCAGAGAAGAGACTGCAAATCAGTCCGGAGCCCGCAGGGCAGAAACTTCCACAGAATATGAAAGTGAAGATGATGATGCCACTTACTATCGATTTGAGCTTGACACTCCAAGAGAGACTCCCCTAAAACCCTCGCCTTTGGCATCAGCTAGCAAGGAAGCACAAAGTCAGGAGCAAGGCACACATGGGAGTAAAACTCAGAATAGGTCTAAAAAGCCCACATTTCAGTTTGAAAATGAGGATTTTGATGATGACCAGTTGGCAGCTCAGCAAGACCCAGGTGCAGAGAAACACCAATATAATACTGCACAGAAGACAAGTGGAAAAACAAAACATTTAAAATATTCCTTTCAAGAAAACAGATCAAAGCCAAACCATGAAAAGATATGCAGCAGGCAAGACACTGCAAAGTCCACTGATTTAAATGCCATGCCTGCAACAGCTGAGCAGAGGAATGAAGATGACAATTCTGTTCCACCTTCAAGGAACTTGCGAAAGAGGCAGCCAAAGTCATACAAAGAATCTGATGAACCTTTTGAGAATCTAGAAGTTGATGATATTCAGAAAAAATCACAACAAAAGCAAGCCCAGTCAAGATCCATCCTTTCAAACAAAAAATACCTGTTTACAAAAGCAGAGCTGTCTGATCACCAGAAGAGCTTTGTACATAAGACTTTCACCATGACCATATCCAGCACTCAGGAGCAAACACACACAAAGAGGCTCCACACTGACCCATATGCTTTTGAAGAGGAATCCACAGCTCACAGATCTTGCAAATCAGCAACAACCAGCATCAAACAATGTCATGCAGGGCAGACTACATCAAGAGACCAAAGCAAAATGATGACACCAAGAAGTGGGGCATTTTCCTGGGATGATGACAATGATGCAGATGCTGAGGGATCTCAGGAGAATGAAATGGCAAGGGTGAATGAACACAGTTTGGCGAGGTGGAGGAGTAGTTTCTCACCCATCAAGTTCATCACACCAGACCCCATTTTTCAGAGATCTGATGACAGCCAGGATCAGACATCACCTCACAGGCTTTTTTACAGCCAGGTAATCAAAATAGGCATGCATTTGTTCTTCTTTGTCTTTCAGATCCAGATTTGGTTAACTTTTCTTCCAGACAGTGCATAGTATCTTACCTGCTTGTGGACACATCAAATTGATTGAGCCATTTAAAAAAGAAAAAAGGAAAAAAAAAAAAAGGAGGGTTGTGTCAAGAACAGTGAAATAAATCATTTGATGTTGGAGCTGTAGTAAAAAACTTGAAAGTCCCCAAAACTAACTTTAAATTGGCTAAGAACAGAGCCTTCCATTTTCATGCAGCTCAAATTTGGAACTCTCTATAACTGTCCACAACTCCCCCCCCCCCCCCCCCCCCCCCCCCCACCTCCTCTTTCAAGAAAACTATTAAAATCACATCTCTTTAAAAAGCCCTTTGCATTTGATCTGTAATGCACTCTTTACACCATTTGACTAGGCTGTGTGTGTGTGTGTGTGTGTGTGTGTGTGTGTGTGTGTGTGTGTGTGTGTGTGTGTGTGTGTGTGTGTGTGTGTGTGTGTGTGCCTTGGAGAGGAGGGGGTGGTGTTAATGTAATCAGTAATCTCTTTACAGCTTTGCTTTTGTTTGAGTTTTTTCCTTCCCGGCATACATTTTTTGTATAAAACTCTTTGACCTTAGTCATGTTATGGATATTGTGCTATAGCAGTGCCATGTATATTGTTATTATTACATGTCCCGAAGAATGGTGGACTACAGTTGAACCCCTCATTTAAGGCAATTGGAACCACTTGAAGATCTCTATCAATACCAGCCAGAAATCAGCAAAAGTGATCTCCAAAGAAGGATGCTCCTTGATCAGGGGTTCATTTCCCTACAACAATTGTAAATAATAATTAAAAATGGGTAGATTGCTATCATGGTGGTCTCTCACTGGGGATTCCATGATATTCCTACCATAGGTTTGTAGTTGTTTCCAGAGAAAGCAAGTGTTCAACAAACAAATTGGTTTTGCATGTCATTACCATATTTAATATTTCAGTGCTGTTTCATTTTGAGGCTTAAGTAAACTGAATATATGTATGTCAGTAAAGTTCTTAATGTAACCATCTCTTTGTGGATGTGTGGGTGTGAACGTTAAATGTGAAAATTGTTTCATTCTTTCCCAGAAGAAAAAAGCCAGGCCAAGGGTTTCTCACAAACCATGTTCTGGTGGTTTTCCCACCTCTTCAGCAGCAGCAGACACAACTAAACAAAGGTATGGGAAGAAAAGTGTTACAGCTAATAGCTGACATGATTGGGGTGAATCATAACTTTCAAAATCTTGTCTTTTTTAAGATAGGTCAGTATTACATGTTTATTAGAATTTTTAGTTACAAAATGTGTAGGTATGGCATACTTGGTGCTTGTTACCTAGGATATGATTTGCTGTATAGCACAAATGTGACACTCACCTCAGAAGTGTGTTTAAAGTGGCATCCAGGGTTGTCTTCAGTTTGTTTTTGTTCCTTGTTTTTCTTCTAGGTGGACCAAAAAAACATCCAAACTGGACCATGTGCCAAAGAATACACCAAGATCAAGAAAGAATGTGAGTCATTTATCTCAGATCAAAATTACTTCAAGTTACATTACCTCATGGTTTCTGCATTATCTGAAAGTAGTGTTAATATAAAAATAAAATCAAGATACATGCATAGATTCAAATGTTACATCTTTCACAGACTATGTTTCATGCTTATCTGTATCACTGGTACAGATTGTCAATTGCTTACTGAGCTTACATTGTTTAGATTTTGTTTTGCACAGATTATTTAATATTAGTACCACATGTTCCTGTGTTTGCTTCTTATTCTCAGAAACTGTCACAAAGCAACCAATGAAAGTCCATCCATGGCCACAACTGATCAAACTGGCCATTGAGAATTTGGGCAGACTGAGTGCCCAGACTGTTTTGTTCCAAAATCAGGAATGAAAAATGCCTCTTACTGGTGTGGATGTAGAGTGCATGTCTGCTTGAGCTGGCTTGGTCAACATTCAGCCATTCACAGCCTTGGGCGGGCTGGATGAAAAGCCCTCACAAGTGGCTTGTGTTTCAGAAGATCTTAAGTGTTGAGGAGCTTTAAACATTGTCTGTGGGCACAATGCCAAGGACACCACACCATTGATTACCTAGAGGAGAGAGACATATTATAAAATGCAGAAGCACTGTGCAGTCTTCCTAGAAAAGGCCACCCATTATCAGTCAGATAAACACTGGAACCATTTCAACGGCAACATTGAAGAAATGTCTGAGATATGATGTGGAGCTCATAATATTGGCTTTTCTAAATGCATAGATACCCTCTTGAACTGAACTAATCCCACCTAACCATCTCTGGCTGTCCAAAGTACATTCTGCTGTATTCTGTTTCTTTTCTCTCATCCCACAGGGAACACCTGGAGCAGAGTCTCTGTGTGATCTCTCAGATGCAGAAGCTGTTGTAGATACAAAGTAAGTATTCATTTCCTTTTCTTTGTCTGCTTATTTCAGTCTGCATCCCTCCACAGCAAAACTATAATGTACCTGTTCTGTATGTTTGTTACTCAGATGTTACACCGACACTGGCCAATTCATTAGTCTGTGTCAGTTGATCAAGTGGTCCATGCTATGTCTTAGTTCTCTCGTGGATTTGATGTGGTTAGGCAGACCTGCTGCTGTTCACAGGGGCTATTTCAAAATTGTGTACAGTAGTGGAGCTGTACCAGAAAAAATGTGGTGTTGAAAACCTATAATATTTCAGCAAAACTTAGCAGTTAATGTTGTCCTTTATGTAATGTTCTTTGAAATTGCTTTTTAATGTACTTTTTTGGACATACACACCACACATGTTTCTTAAATCATAATGGTATGTTGATACAGGAATGAACTGAACACTGCTTCTTACATCATAATGAAATGTTGATACAGGAGTGAGGTAAGCTGGATCGCGAAGCACAAATCACATGTTAGATCGGACCCCACAAAAAAGAAGACATACAAGAGAAAACCAGTCAACCCAACCTCTCCAAAGAAATCACCAAACCGGGCTTTCAGCTGGCAAAAGGTACACACAACAATTGTTTGCTGTGCCAGTCTCACTACTCTCATGTTCCTTAGTTGTCAAGTTATTATACTCCTGTAGCTGTTTACTTGCATTACATCAATGAATTGTGCCTTGGACATACATTGTGTTTGAATAGATGATGGTGAATTTGATTTTGTTAACATTATTTTAAAAACTGAATACTGCTGCTGTTACACGGCGGGGGGGAAGGCTTGATATTTTTTTATCAGTCCTGAAGAACAGACTGTGACCCAGTGTTACAACAAGAAAGAACAAACATTCATGTTTGGTATGATAAGGAAAAACCAAACATTCATGTCGCGTTGTATGTATATTTGTATTTTAGCCCCCAGAGAGGAGTTCAGAGCTGGACTCTGTGTCCAGCAGCCCTGAGCAACCACCTGTGACCATGACACCTAAACACCGCAGCAAGAAGATGTACAGCCCATTGGACATCACTGTTGGGTCAACACCCAGCATGCTGTGTGGGGCTGGAGACATTTCAGGTGCCTTCCCCCTTCAGTATTTTTTGAGATTATTTAGAACTACTATGGGAACTTAACCACAATCATGTGGAGAGTTATACAGCACCCTGTCTTTCACATTAAATAGAAACTCTCTCTCTCTCTCTCTCTCTCTCTCTCTCTCTCTCTCTCTCTCTCTCTCTCTCTCTCTCTCTCTCTCTCTCTCTCCTCTTCCTCCCTCTCTCTCTCTCTCTCTCTCTCTCTCTCTCACACACACACACACACACACACACACACACACACACACACAAATTCGCTCACTCACTTACACACACACATGCACACACATACAGCATGAATAACAACTTCACTTTGGAAAGGGGCAGGAGTTTTAGAAGACATTCTTTGAAAAGACAAGTTTTGAAGGTGAAAGAGGACTAAATCTGTTTAAACCAAGTGGATGTGCCAATGTTTTTGTTTTTGTTCACATTAAAGGTAATGTAGTTACAGGTATTGGAAGTGGATCATAATTGTTGGGTTGACATGTAGTGTTAAGAAGATCAGACAGATACTGAGGGCTGCACAAGAGAGAATGTAAACAAATAGTGGATATTTTGTATCAGGTGCGAGGTGCTACTGGTAACCAGTGCAGAGTTTGACAAATATGGCAGATGTGGTCAGGCTTTTAAGCTTTACACATATACTATATTATATTATTTAGCTCTTCTGTCAAAAGTCTTCAGTGTGTATTGTGCAGCTGAACAAATTTCTCTTCTGATCAACATAAATTGAAGTGCAGTTTGAAACTGAAAGTCCTTACTGTGTGCATATTTGCTTTGCAGACAATTTTGGGAGGACCAGTTCAAAGAGTAAGGTAAGTACAGGTTGTATGTTTGTTTATGATTGATTTTTATTACCTACTGATTTTAATAATAATAATGTACATTTATCATGCACTCATCAGTGTCCTGAGCACTCACACGATACATATTAACCTAAATACAATATTCTACACAGACATAGAGCACAGTCCTACCAAAACAATTTACATAAGGTATTATATGGAAACACACACACATACACACACAGTGACTATTGCAGAAACTGAAATATGAAATATGCAGTTTGTTTTTAACTGCCTTTAAGTTAACAACCCTTATACAGTGAAATCTCTGACAACCTCCTCTTTTAAAACCTTTGTTATGAAAAACTTCCCATCATAGTTTTATACCCCAGGCCTCATCAAGGACCACCCTCTTTTAAGACCACTTTTGCTTTATCTGAAAAGAAAACTACCGCTGTACACAAACAACAAGCAGGAACAGGAAGTGCTTGGTGCTGGACTGCACTAGATACATGCTCCAAGGCTGAAGTCTTTATTTGTTTGCTGGAATGCCTACACAGTAGGAACTGCAGTGAACCTAGGCTCCAACCTTTCATTTCAGAAGATATGGCATGTTGATAAGCTGAGGACTAAAGTCCACACCATTACACCATTGATTGCCTGGAAGAAAGACAAGCACAGAAAGAGGACACAGTGAATGATCTCTCTTGAAAGGATGAGACAGGGCCATTTTCAGTCACACATTGTAATCAAGTCAGCTGAGGCAGCACTGGGTAAATTTCTGAGAGACAGGGCAGCCACTAGGCTTTCTTGAGTTAAAGATAGTTCATTCTTCTCTGTGCCCAAGAACAAGTCTGAATTCTTCTCAGTGCCCCCAAACTCAAGAACTGTGAAATTTGCAGTGAATATCAAACAACCCATTGGGCATCCCACTGATCTTTAGACAGGCAGTCCTTCATTGGAGGTTCAGAAGCCTGGATTTACAAATTGTTTCTTTGAAAAAGTGGCCATATCATTCAGGTGATCTCTACATAATGGTCACTCATTGCAGGTCCTGTAAAGACACTTAACAGAGAACAGGTTGAGGCCAAATGAGACTAGGGCAGTGTGAAGTATTATACTTCCATAGGCAGTACAGATGTTCCCTTGTTTATCCCATTGTTTTAACTGAATATTTCTTCATCTGTGTTTGATTAGTTGTTGTCCACAAACTTACAACATATATACTGTATGATTTTGCTTCGACGTCTGGGCATCATCACACTGGTATGTTGCACAGAACTTGTCAGCTGCACCTACATTGTCTGTTTTTGTTTGTTATTTGATCATCCAGTCTTTCAGTCCTCTTTTTTTCAGCCACCCAATAATATTTAATAATAATGATAGTAACATTTAAAGGATAGTTCTGGCACCCTATCTCAGATGAGCTCAAGGCACTTACAAAAACAACTACACTATCAGTCTTACTGTGTATTATCTTTCAACTGTGAGGCAATGTTACCATTTCAGACATCTTTAAAATCAGCTCTAACACACAGGACTTCACTTGGTGGAAGTTCTCTGAGCAAGCGATCTTTTCAGTCTGTGATAAGTTGCAGCCTGGCTTCCACAAAATCTTTAAGTGTATGTAATGCAAATTAAACTTTGTTCTTTTCGTTAGTGTTAGTGTTCACATTCATGTTTGTTGGTTTCTTGACCGCCTCCCCCCTCCTCCTCCCCATCAAGCAGCATCCGTAACTTTATATGGAGATTTTTATGCTTTGTTGAATTTTCTTGATTTACTTTTTTTTCTTCTTCTGTATACTTGCAGGAATGGGAGTTTCAGTTTGTTTGCATGCATGTGTGTATTTCCTTTTCTTTATCCTTGAGAGGTTGTTCAGTTTCTGTCAAGTTTATTTCATAATGTTCTTCCTGGGCTGGTGTGTGTGTGTGCAAGTGTAGGTGTTTTCTTTCTTTTGATTTTCTTTTGTTTTGGTCCTTCATTGACATCTGGTACCTTGACAGCAAAGAATGAAAATCAGTGTCTTTGTGACTTGTCAGTCTTGGAATGAAGAAGTAAACTAAATGCATCAGGAACCAAAGTATGAATGATAAATAGAATTTTGAATACTTCAGACGAAACAAACTGGTGTGCTTTGTTTCAAACCAAGCTAAGCTATTCAGTGGCACATTTATCAAATTGACCAATGAATTCAATCTCATGACTGTTTTTGATTGAGAAGTATTAGCAACAAATGCTTGACCCAAGGAGATTGGGGGATGGAGGTGAAGAAGGTGGTGAAACAAATTGCAGTTTTTCCACTTTAACTGTGGGCCAGGCTTGGCAACAGGGGAGATGCCAGCAGTCAACTCTATGTCAAAAAGATCAGCCACACTTGAAAAACACAGGTACATAGTGGGGAGGAGACTGTTGTGAAATGAAAATACCTTTTGGTGAGGTTTGATGTACAGAAAATGCAATGTGCTGAAGTCATTTAGTAGTAGGGTTTTAATGTCCCATCAACTGCACATGGTCACTGCAGGATGAGCTTTGTCTTGACAAATATTCATGCACACAAGCATGACTCTGTACGCATTAAATTTCTGCCTGCCATTACTTGGCGATCAACACAAGTGTCAAAGGTGACCACATCGGTTTTTGTTTCTGAGAGATTCTAAATGCTGAACCCACATTTGCACAGAACACTACTGACAAATATCACTGAGGTGATGTTTGCAAGCATGGAACACCCACATACACGGGGACACACATACATGACTACAAAAGGAACAGCATAGTATTGCCCATGCATGTTCACCTTCTTGTAAATCCAGCACTGTAACATGTTCCCATATGTTCAGGCAACTGGTGGAGCACCAGCTCCTAGTTCACAAGAGTCGACATCATCTGAAATTACTGGAACAAGGGAGTTGGAACAGTTAAGAATTGCAGCAGAATCTTCTCCTTCGCCCCTTGTCAGCACATCCAGATTTTCCCAAGGAAAAGCTGCACCAGTCAAACTCTCCAACAAAGCTGCCAAGAAGCTGCACAAGGTCAATGATGAGGAAGAAGAGGAGGATGAAGAAGATGGCGAAGAAATGAGACTCCTGAAAGAGAGAGGATTGCTTTCTGGTAGGTAGATGAGATTGATTGGTTTCAGGTAGGTTGACATAAGATTGATCTGTCATGATTGATTCTCATGCTGGTTTCATCATGTTATTCAGAAGAGGTCATAAAATACCACATCAGTGTTTGTCTTCTTAACATTTGCTGACTTTTTTCATATATGAACGCTTGGCATAACTTCAGTCAATAGGCAGAAAAAAGAAGAAACACTGTTCAAAGAAAATGTGGCCTAGCTACTTCAGTGGTATCTGTGTTTGAGCTATTTTCTCTGGTAAATGTTGGGAACCTGTTAGCAGGGTGATTAAAGCCATCATTAAAGACACTATACCCTTTCCATGCCAAAGAATTTGTATACTGATGTCACCAGTTGTTCTGTAAGAACGATCTTGGGAAAAGGTTAAACTCACTGGAATGTTCATTTTGGGAACTTCACTCTGTCTGAGTTGGGTCCATTCCACAAGAGCAGCATCCATTGGAACAACATCCACCAGAATGACTTCCATTGGAGCAACTTTGCCACAAGTTCCTTGCATGTGGTAAAGGCATTTTGGGTGAAGTTAACTAATGTGTGGGGCATGCACAGGAGCTTGTCAGATTGCATGGTAATGATATGTGTATTTGTGGATGTGCGGGTCTGCCTGGCATGTTCACAGTGCCTTTATCACACTCGGTGAGCTTGTGGCAAAGTCACTCCAGTGGCTGTTGCTCCAGCAGATGTCACTCCACTTGATGTCACTTCAACATATGCTGCTCCAATGGCTGTTGCTTCAGTGTAAAGACACCCATGAGAATACATGCAAAATGGAATTCAGGCTGGAGGTGGTATAATGTTTTATAGACAATGGGGAAACACTTTACAAAGACCACCATAATGACATCCTACCAAAAAACATCAGTAATGTCCTACCAAGGACATAATAATGACATTTCTCAGAGTTTGGCCTGTTTCTAACTTTTGAAACGTCTGTATCTGTGCAGGTCCATCATCTATCATTCGGCCAAGGGAGTCAGTGCTGAAAAGAACCTTTGTATCCTTTAAACACACAAGCAGATTCAAGCAATATATTTGTTTTGTGGATATTTTAGATAGAAAAATGTTGTGATGGAAATAATTAACTCACCCATTACTGATTTCAACTTTCTGACTGTAACTGAGTTAGATGTCTGTCTGGTCTATGCAAATACACCAAAAAGAACAGCTAGTCAGATGACTTTTATGATTTCCATTGTTACTGAAAAATAGCCTTCCTCCCAGCTGAGAGCAGGGGTAGTTTGTGGCAGCAACATTATGATTTGTTTTGTTATCAAAAATGCTTATGCTCATTAATTTTGCAGGTGCCTGCAATGAACCCCATTGCCTTATCCGTATGACAAAATGATCTATGAATGCTTGCATTAAGCAGCAGTCAGCTGATCAAAGCACTGTCCCTGCAGCCAGCTTGTGCAACTGAGTGAGTGAATTAGCACCCTGCTGTTCTCAGCTACAGTTCCAAAGCACTTGCCTTTTCTGTTGAATACACAGTGTATCTTTAACACGCTGAAGGGTGAATGTTCTGGCTTTGAGTCAGAGGAGGAGGAGGAGAACAGTCAGAGTGCCAAAAGACTGTGTCTGCAACCCAGAGAGCTCTTCCCTGGTTGTATCAACAGTTTGCCAGGTATAGTGTTTTGCCTGTGTGATGGCTATCTCCTAATGGTATGTGTAGTACACTGGTGTTGGTAATAGGGTGACAAGGAAATGGTCTCATCCAGTGTGAGGCCTGGTGATCAAATTCATAATTCTTTTAGAATGTACTGCCAGGTGAGCCCCAACATGATCTGCAGACAGCCTAAGAAAGATTGCTAACATAGCTGTTTTGACACTTTTTGAATTTATTTTCCAGCATATAAAAAACAAGTGGGATGTAATGTTTGGTATCACTTAAAAGAGCAACTTGGCATTACTTGGCTGAGAAAACAAATTAAGTTGAGGTTCACATTTTGTGGGGATAGTTGTCCATAGTTTATGTGTAATGTTGAAGTATTTGGCTTAGTGTTAGGATATTTCTGGGATAAGTCTAATTCTCTCCTTCACCCAAATATAACTGTCATCTGTCTATAATTCTCTATGTATTTGGTTGTGAAAGTTTATTTCTGATATCTGTCAGTGTATTTTCTTCAATAATTATTTTCCTGAGGTGCAGCTTATTTAAGTTTTAGTTGTTATTATCATCATTGTATTTTCATTTTGCACTGAACCTCATCTGCTATGGGATCTTTTACATAGGTAAGCTTGCACCATATAAAACCAAGGTTTTTGTCTTTACACAACAGGCAGCAGATGTTCAGCATTTTATTCAGAGGGGGAAGGAATGAAAGGGGACTGAGACTAATGCCAAAAAATGTTTTAGATTTTTGATCTTACTGACACAGAACCAAACTTGAAACAACTACAGCCATACAGTGGATGGATTGGCTTGTACACACTTACCTCTTTTTCAGATTCAGCAGGAGAAAAGTCAAAGAGAAAATCACAGCCCTCAAGCAAACACTCACCCCAAAAACCTTCCAAGAAAACCAACTCCAAAACAACCAGCACGGCATTGATGGAGGTGATGAGAGCAGAATTAAGTGAAGAAGAGGTGCTGCCATTGGAAATGCCTGCCCCTTCAGTCAGCACAGATGAACTGCTGTCACAGCCAGAGATGGAGTTAGGTGTGGAAGATCCTGTCACTGGAGTGGCTGCACTACTCAAAGGATTTGGCTTTGACTTGCAGAAACAGATGAAGGTGAGGTCAAAGTAACTTGTGTATTTTGGGAAATGGTAGAGAGAGTAACTGCAGCTCAAGGTCTAGGGGGAAGCAAGCAACAATTTTCCATAGCTTATTCAAAGCACTTAGTTACTCGTCCTGTTCCATTTATCATTGTTTGCTCATTCACAGCAGGGCACTGCAAACACACAAATCAGTTTTTTTGTGTGTGCTCAGAACCCAAACCTGTTGAGGGTTCTTACTTGAAAGCCTGGAGTATGTCAGAATGCAGCTTTGCATGCTTTACCTGCTACCAGGAAGTCTGTCTGCTTTCCTCATTTTTACCTTCTCACTTCATTCAGCTTCATTTTTCCCCAAATCCTCTTCAGCCATACAGTGGCATATGTATCATATTATAACAGTGGGTTTGACTTTTACATATGATCTGATGAAAAGTGTTTCATCTTCGTATTTTTTGCATCTGAACAGTGCAGCAGAATGTGGTCTAAGCTTAGTAAGAGTTAGACTCTTAGGAATTACGATGTGTTACTGTTAGTAATTTATTTGTTTGATGTGCTTTTAGGAGATTTTGATTTTGAGAATATGTTTTGACATATCACTATTATAGTTGTAAGTTTTTCATCTGTTGTAAGTGATTGAAATGTAAATATTAATACCTGGTTGATTTATATATATATATTATTTTATTTTACTGTTTTGGTGGGTTGTGTTTGCTGTTGACTGTGTATATAAGTTGTTGTGTATCTTGGACTGTGAACCTGACTGTTGGTTGTGATTTGGTGAACTGTGTTTCACCCAGTATGACCCTTTGTGGTTGACTGGACATTGAGTATCTAGACTAAAACAATTCTTCATTTTTCTTCAGCATTGTACTTTATGTCTCACTTCAGGTAGCTTTGGCCTGTTGAATTGTGAAATGTTTATGATACAAGTCTGCATTTTGAAAATATTTAAATTATATTTTGCAAGGAGAGGGAGCATCAGGTGCAGGAGATGGCTAAAGGTGCACTGAAGCTGACCAACAAACGGGTGAATCACCTGTGGACAACTGACAGAAATAAGCGGTATGGCTGCAGATTACGTTGAAGTTGTATGTCTGCTAGTCTCTGTGGATGCATTTGCCTGCGCAGTTTGAACTAGGATTCAGAGCTGTATATATGCATTGTTTAGAAGCATAGTGTTGCCTGTTGCATATTGCTCTGAATTAATCCACGCCCCCCCCCCCCCCACCCCACCCCCACCCCCCCCACCCCACTCCCCACCTCACAAGATAACTTTATAGAAAGAAAAAGGCCTCTTTTGAGAAGCCCAATATGAGCAGTGGTCCATGCGGACTTAACATGGTCATGACCAAAAAGATTGATTCAAAGAGCAGCAGCTGTAAGGCAGGCTGACTAAAATACTTACCGGGGCCTGTGAGCAGCAACAAATATATTTGAATTATAAATAGAAAATTGACAAATAAAAAAATAACCATAATAATAGTGATTTGTTTAATAATGTATTTGACATTTTGCCGAACATGATTTCTTGCCTGTGTGTGTCCAGTGGTCAAGTGCTGAATAACTTCAGGGATCAAATCAACACAGATCTGTCAGCATTAGAAAAAGATGTGGCTGCTTTGAATGATATAGAAAAGAAAGCAGAGGTAATTCTTTTCTTTTCAGAGGCATGTGTTGTAGTCTACACCATCTACTGTTGGGTGTTTTCTTTTGTGCATGTGTATCGTCATTGGATTTTGTTGTTACATATTATTTTAGCCACAGCATACATTGTGCAGTAAATTTTGTTTCAAATAAATCTAGCTTTGCTTCATGCAAGACAATAACATACTTTGAACATTTTAAAGCTGTTATGCTAATTTATGAAAAGCAGCAGTGTGCGTGTGTGTATGGCAGCTTACAAGGAAGCCAGAACAGTATTCAGGTACAAAATGTTTGACCTAGAGACATTGTTTGTGTTGATTTTTTTTTTAATGCTCCACTTGGATGGATCAGCCAAGCCTCTTGTCTTGAAAAGTGTTAATTTTGTTTTATGTTTCAGGTCGCATACTTGCAACAAATAAAAGTACTTCATGACCACAGAGAAAAACTGCTCAGAAGGTGTGTGGCATTTTCACCTGTGAACTGAATGCATTTTCTGATACTGATACAATAAGTTCACTAAAACAATACCAATACAGCTGAGCTACGGTAGTTGTTTTGGTGAACTTATTGTTGTGCATGCTGCAGTGATTATAAAGTTGCTTCATCCTGAAATGTGGTTGAATGTGGGGAGGGAGGCTGTCCTATTTCTAGATCCATTAGGTGAGTCAAAATGGACAAAGTTTTAGAAGATGATGTGGGTATAATGATATCCTGTTTGGGGTCAGTTTGTGATTAAATGCTTAGACAGTTGTTAGGACAAGTAGTATCAGCACATTTATTCTGTCGGTCTGTGGTTGCATCCTCAGTGAATGAGTGTCTCTACAAACAGTCAAGGTATAAGATCAGTGCTTGTACTTCTACAACAGTAGAGATCCAAAGCAAGTCCAACACTTCCTATTGCCTTTTTGTTTGGATTTGCCACAGTTTTTTGTTGTTTTACTTTTTTCATTTTTTTCCAACTCATTCTGAGTGCATGGTAACCTACTGATGACTCTAACACTTCCCTTGATCTATTGTTTATGCATGTTTTACTAAATAAAATAACTGCAATGAATATTTGTATCTTTTTGATAAACAAAGAGCTAAACAAAGAGCAGATGTTTCATGTACTTGTTTCACTCCAAGGTGTTCATTGACAAGTTGCTGGGTGTTTTGTGCAGAGTGAGGTCAATGAAGGAATGCCATGAAGACTTCAGGTTGGAGACAGAGCAGGTAGAAGGCCAGAGCCATGAATCCCAGGTACGTACTGATCTGATGCATGGTCAGATTGGTGGGTTCTTCACACGTTGTACACACTCAGCTGCAAAGGTCATATCAGGGTGAACTCACAGACAGACTCATTAGTCATTTGTCGTGTGCTTTATTTCAGAACAACATCCTATGAAAATGTGCCGTTCTTTAGCATCCATCCTACCTCACATTTTAATAACTTCCTGCAGGAACTTACCATTGCGCGGCATTGGTTTACAACCATCACAGTATTTTATGGGTAGAAAAAAAAGATCCAGTCTGTTTGATGCATTGATTTTTTGCAAATTAGGGTTGCTTCTTCAAACTGCAAATATTCCTCAGATGAACAAGACCAGGCCATCAGGGAAGAGAAAGGGGGAAGTAGCAGGGTTTTTCACAATGGATCACAAGGGCATACAACTTCCTGAGTTTATTTTTGTTTTTCTAAGCCTCCCTCCCTGCCCCTGCCCCTCCCCCCCCCCAAAAAAAGAAGAAGAAACCCCACAAAGTTTTGCTTTACCATGATGTGTACCATATTGAATTCCCTGTTGTTCATTTACAGAGATGTTTAGAGGCACAGATGAAAAAGGACTTGGAGCAACTGAAAATCAAACTGCTTCTGGACATGGTAAACATTGTTGTGCAGATTCTTCTCAGTATTGCGTCCTTTGGTATGGTTTTCCATTAAGTTGGAATACACAATGGTTACACCAGAGAAAAACAAAACTTACCAATCACAAGCAAAAGTCTGATTTACTGTTCATAACACACATCACTTTATGTTTGAATAGCATTGGTGGAAAATTGAAGTGGCATGAACCAGGAAAGCAAAATTAGAAATACTGAAGCAGGCAGCTATAATGCAGCTATATTCCTAGCTTGAAAGATGTGATCTTTGGTAGCTCTGATTCTCACCAGAGGAGCCCTTAATATCGCTGTCAGCAGTCCCCCATCAAGTGACCACATGCTGTGTTAGGTCATCAAGGAAGAGGGACTCTCATTTTTTGGAAGAGGGACTGCCACTGCCAGAATACATACTGCATTAATATGGGTAAAAACATTAGCCATGTTGTTATTACTCAGTTGACAAGAGTAATGTCAGTGGAAGACAATAACCATAACATACAACTAATTAAGAGAAAGGTAACCTGAAGCAAAATTCAGCATTCAGTAGATCTATTGGCATTCAAGCACAATGCGCTTTACCACCAGGGCAAGCTGGCTCACAGATATGTTGTCATGTTTTTCATAATCCAGTTTGGTCTTTTTTTGCATCATGTGGATAGTCTTTGAAAAAAGACAGAAAAAAGGCAGCAAGTGTTACACATTCTGAGCTAATCATAGTTTTTATGTTTACCTGACTGAGTATGAAATAGTGATATTAACAAAAAAAGATTTGATCAGAAAAAAGTAACTGCTGGATCAGCATTGGTGTCTTACTGCATTGTTATTTACAGCAAGGTTAATAAATTGTTTTACACACATTTAGTTTCCTCTCTCTCTCTCTCTCTCTCTCTCTCTCTCTCTCTCTCTCTCTCTCTCTCTCTCTCTCTCTCTCTCTATTATGGATATCATTATTGTCTACTTGTTTTATATAAACATACAATCTGTTTGCAGCAACAGCAGCAGCTTCGAAGAGTGAAAGAATCCTTGCAGAAACACTTCATCTGACACATGAAAATGTTAAACATCGTATGAATACAATGTACATGTGTTTTGCTTATCCTGTTATGTATGTTTTCAAAGGGTGAAAGGACGGTCTTGCATGTCCACACAACCAGCTGAAAAATTATTAATCTTCCATTTCTGTTGCATTGAATTTGTATTGAATACCACAGATTTGACATGTTATGTTGCTTTTCTGCATTGTTACATTGACAAATGATTTGTTGCTCTTATAAGTGGAGCTCATTGTCAATGTTTTGCATTTTACTTCATATTTATGCAAGTGCCTTTTTGTTGTATTCCTTCAGACACTACAACTTGTACAGGTCCAGGATACAGGATAGTACCTTCTGAAAACAAATTGAGACTTGAGATGAAATCCTGCATTTTATAAGACATTCATGACAATGTCGCCTACTGTACTCTTTCCCTGCAGTTTATTCTTTTGATTCAGCTTTCTGCTGAGAAGAGGTGACTTAAATAGTCCTAACCACTGTCTTAATGTTTTTCTCTGTGTGAAAATGAGAGTAATTGGTCCATGAAGTCAAAGAGAACTACAGTTTAACATCTTTAACAATATTGTTGTGTATACTAAGTCATTCTGTACAAATGATACAATGTTGAAGAGGAGAAATAGGGAAAAAAACATACCATTACGATTGGGAGGGGGGTGCTAACTGGTTGTGCAGTGCTTTGTCTTTGGTGTCTGCAGTCACCTTCAGCCACAGAAAACCCATATAAATTTGGCATAAATATTGAGTAGCAAATGAAAACCTGTGGTGATGAACATTTTCATGTGTTGTATGTGAGTTATAAGTGTAAATTTGTTCTGTTTATTTACTGAAGAGCAAAAAAGGTCTCTAAACTACCAAATATACTGTGTCGAGAGTAGTAGGACCTGTGCATGTGACTTGAACATGGGTGTTGTTTTCCACATGAGATGAGCTTTATTTGAACACTTCTTTGTGTTACATCTAGTTCTTTTTAAGTTTTCAGTTCATCTGGTTTTCTCTTGCAGTGCTGAATTTGATTTGGCAACATTGTTTAATATTTCAGCATTCAGAACGCTGGTTATCACTGAAACCAAAACGTCTAGAAAAGAACATATAAAGCAGTCACAGCTAGTTCTGTCTTCAGTATGAAATATATTTTGGGTATGTGGACAGGTTGCACCACTGACAAGTTCAGGTAGTTAAAATACTAATTAAAGGAAAGGAATTATAGAATGACAGCATTTTGTTTCATTATATTTTTATTGTTTGCATGAAGTGTGACTTTTTTGTTTTGTGTTTGTGTGTGTGTGTGGCATGTTAGTAGAAGAGGACATTTCCAACTATGTGAAGGGTTTGGAGATGGTCAATTGTAATTGTGTGTGGTTTCTCATTTTCATCTATGAAACAAGTTTTCAATGTTTACGGTGGCCTACAGTGTTACCAACAATACTGCCATCATGCACCTGCTCCTTCCTCCCATGTTCCCTCACAGTAATTCTAGCAACATGTTGATAAAACCAAGCAGTGAGCTGGTCATCGCACACCAGTGCCATGATCTGGCATTTTCTTGCATCCAGAGCACAGAAACATCCCTATCTCTTTCCTTTCCTTACCACCTTTAAACCATTATGGAAAATGATGAAAATAATGTTAACTGGTGTGGAGAAGCAAGCAGAATGGACCTAGGAAACTTTGAAGAGGGGTGGAAATCAAGGAAAACAAAAATCCCTCACCCTGAATTTTTTTCCTCTACAACCATTATATCCCTGGCCAGTTTTTGGTTTGGGCACAACAAAATTCCCCCACAGCACACTGGCATCTGATGAACAGCTGGCTGCTTGTTTGTTTTTTAGCTACTGAAGTGAAGCCATGGAAGTCTGACACTACCCTCCTGTCTGTAATCTCAGGGCTATCAGTTTATTCACCTTTCCTGTCTTGTCTCTTGAATTGTCTAACCTGGGGCTGTTTCAGTCTGTCATTTTTTTCTTCTGCTAATGATCTATTGTACAAGATCAGTTTTCTTCCAAGTTTGTTTCATCCCAGTAAATGAGACTTGGAAAAAAGAAAAAGAAAAAAAAGCATGCAAATGAAAGCTAGGTTACACACACACACACAAATCCTTCTTAGAATCTTTATTTCTTCCAATCCCCAAGACAAAAATACTAGCACACGCAGTTTCTGGAACAAAAAATGCAGTCAAAAATTATCAGAGATATACAAAGACCAGTTGCAAATATGCAAAATCACAGAAATACTCACAAATGGAACACAACTGACACACTTTTTATCACGGTTGGCTCCTTTGTCTGTTTCAAGCTCAATATCAGATTCTGTTTCTGATGATGACACTTAGTTGAACACACACATAGTGTACCATTTCTCCCTCTTCAGATTTCAGATCCATGAAATCACAAATGAATGCTCAACTGACTCGCATTACAAAACCAAAAATGGGGGGAAGAGATAATGTAACAAAAGCACACACCTGTGTTTCTTTAAACTGTCATATCAATAATATATAAAGAAAATGAGTAAGTAAAGGGAAAAAAAGGAAGCCAAAATCTATTAAAATACACAACACGACAAAATTTCACTTCACACAGCCAATGTTACACTGTACTCGTACTCCTCGCAATGTCTTCCAATAAAGTTTTGATTCATTTTTGTAAGCAAAATTCATCACATCTTGTAATTAAAAACTGGCCAGCTGGCCAGCATGTTCCTACCATGGAAAGCATCAACACAAGTGAAGGAAGCTTGCCCACTCTTACAGGATACTGTATGATACACTGGATAAAAATAGTATTTAAACAGGGGACCAAAGAACTGAACACAATATTAAAATGACCAAGAACACCCATTTTTTTTTTTTTAAACTGCATGTTGTTTGTGGATTGCCTTGAATAAAGCTCAAGGAAGCTAAAAAAAAAAAAAAAAAAAAGTGTTTGTCACCTTTGCAACCTTATGTATGTGAATTAAAAATCTTACAAAATTTCACATAAAAGGAACTGAAAGTACATTTTCAAATCACACAGTACTGCCTTTATGACTGTGCTGCAACCTTGGAACTTGGTCAAGGTCAGTGGAACCTACATATACATGTGTACAGGCACACAGCTTCAGTCAGTTTATCATCATGCAAAGACTAAAAGATCCAGCTTCAATGGCTTCCACAAAAATGCCAGCCTTTAAGTTTCTACCAAGGCCAGGTTGCTATATCAACCATGATCATTGCATAGGCGTGTCTTTTAACCAAAAATGCTAGAATCCATGCAAATACACACATGCAAATACCTTACAAGACATTCCCCAGTGGTTTTGTGTTAGACACACATAAACAGTTGGCTTTGTTCTAAAAGTGAGTAGGTGTTGCATGTATTTACACTTAGAAAAGAAACCAAGTTCTGTACAGGTTCATGTTTGTTCTATCAAAGTTCATGTTTGGTTCATTCCAGCTGTTTTGTTTCAACTCACAGCAACAAAATGCCGACACACTGGTATGAATTCAATGCAGCTTTATCTCCATATTTACATGTCCACCATGACTGCCCACCATCAGTTTGTATGCCTGTTACTGGCACAGACTGCAATGGCTGTGTATGGAAGCACATTCTGCCTGACACAGAAAAAAGGTATTTAATCAGAATGCCATTGCAATGCACACACTCATATGCATTTATTGTATTATTGTGCATGTTACTATGAAATCATACATTCTAATATGTACACTGTAGTTTTATGCTTGCAAGCAGAAAAAAGCTACCTGAAAAATGCACGACACAACACAGAGACTGGATGAATCTTAACACGAGTGCCATTCATACCGATGTTGACTACACTCTTGTACCACCAACAAGAAGGTCCACAGTTAATCTTGAGGATAAATATTCTCCAGCCAAGACAAAGAGACTCAAAAGATATACCGGTGCCAGTCTTGTACAAGATTTTGAAGACAATGCCAGAAGAGAAACAAAAAGAAAAATAACACCTCTGGGGCACAATCCAAACAAATAAAATACTGTTGGAGCACAATCCAAACCAAAACATAATTTCTTCTTGTTTTTTTCTTTTCTAAAAACTTTAGCATGGCAACCTGAGCAGGGAGAAACAGACATGCTGAGGTTCTTCGTGTTTCAACTATGGACGACTGATCAAAGTAGCTAGCAGATGTAGCAATGCCCATATCCATAACCAAAGAGCACTGAAGCACTCTGCTGCGCAAAGCCAGAAAGTAGCCCTTCAAAAGCCTACTCTGTGTTCAGCATCTAGTTTCACTGCCCTGAAAATATTGTTCAACGCCGTAATTACAAAAGCTCCCAAAACACTGCAAAAGGAAATACAGGTTAACGGATTAATTATAAATAGAGAAGGAATTAGAAAAAGTCCAACAATATATAATTACAACAATAAGGCAGGCATCAAATTCACTCATTTTGTTTTTCTCTCTCTGATCCATTAACAATATTTCACTTATTTTTAATGGGATAATTCAGATTCCAGTCACAACTGTTCATTTTTGTCAATATTGTAAAATGGCAATTACCAGTAAGCATACCATACAGGGCCTCTTAATATTTGACAGTTATGAAATAACTTGAAAAATCAATGGTAAATGACACTAAAAACCAATGCAACACCACCATCAGTTCTATACAAATTTGACAAACCGTTCAAAGATCCCCACTTGTAGAAAATGTTTTAATACAAACTCAGACAGTGGTATATTCTTTCCCCCCACCCCCTTCCCATCCATGACCATGGTAGCTGTTTACTGTTACATGCAATGACCACATACATATATATGTAAACTAAGCCCCATGGCATTCCCACTGATTCCAGTGTAACTGAGGCACACTTAAAAAACAAAAATTGTACAGCCAACTTGGCTTTAAAAACCAGATGCAGTTCAAGCCTTATGCCACATTTCCTTTTTCCTCCCTTTCTTCCAGTTTTCACGAAAGGCTGTTTTCAAAAAACAGGTATCACCGGGAACGAGACGAAAAGCACAGCAAGCTGTTTGTCCATTTTCATGTAGCAACAAGCATGTCAGCATACAAACATGGCATTCCAATAACTGGGAAATCAGAGTTCAGGAGCTGGCTGAAAGTCGAAGTGGCCGTCCTGGGCTCCCCATCCCTAATAGTCCTTATGGCCTCTGTGGACGTAAGAGCAACAGTGAACTTGAACTAAGTGGAAAATGCATCTAACTACTTTTTGACTGCAGCCTTGAAATGATCCACAGATTAGGGTGAATAGGTGGTGGAGTCTGCAGACAACATGCAACCACAGAGGATCAGAGCTGAGGCCTGATTAAACTTTATGAGTTGTGGTCTTTTTCTTCTCTCCTTCTTTCTATATCAACAAAAATGAACTACATAAATATTATTTGCGCATAGCACTGGCTTGCATTCATTATAAGCTACACCTCTTGTAGCTCACAGATATGAGCCATGTACACCACCTACATGCATTTTTCTCTCCTGCTATTGTCCACTGAGGGATACTTTAAGCCGCAAAAGGCTTACTCCCCCCTTCTCTCCCTCCACCCCCACCTCCCCTATACAATCAAGAGCTATTTTAAGTCAAAAATATTCAGCCAACTGCACAGAGCCCCTCCCTCCCTCCCTCTTCCCCTCCCCCCCCCCCCCCCCCACCCCCAATTTAATTCTGTGGACTTGTTAAGTAGGTCTAGAAATATTGTTGAGAGAATCAGATGCTTTTTATCTACTTGATTCAACTATATCCATCTGAACACAAGGGTTTCATTAGGATCATTGTTCATGGCTTCTTCTGCTGTAACACAAACTGCAACAGCTCTTCTCTGGAAAAAAACAGCTCTCCTTTGGAGAAAACTTCTACCATATGAATGACACAAACACGAAAAGGCTTGAACAATATGTATATACTGGCTCTTCGCCGTAAAGAAACTAAACAAAATAAACACAATGCTCAGGGAATATTCTCTTCTTTTTCTTTTTGCATTGGTGTTTCTGTAAACATACCAGCAAAAATTATAATATCAAAACCACCGACACTCAGCTGAACAGCTTAAACCACCATTAAAAAAAAAAAAATGGTTGGGAGGGGGATATATTCTGATACAGCCATCAACACTCACATAATGAGTGTAGTCCATTATAATAACACCACCCGTTATAAACCACCATGTGACCTGGAGGAGTACTGAATAATTAACAACTGGTGTACCTCTTCTGGCCACCAGCACTCAGCCAAAGAGTACACCACCAGTCAAAGAAAATAACACACAACTGGGACTCGGCCAAAGAGAGTACACCACCACTCAAAGAAAATGACACACAACTGGGAGGAGTTGCGCATTTTCATCAGCTCTGGAACCTGATGATGGTGGAAGTTTTTCACAGTGAGGAGGGGCCTTTCAGCTGGATGAGCTGCCTCCCGGTGACCACGCCTTGGCCTTGACCCTGTAAAACTTGGTGTCCACTGGCACTTTGAACCGATTCTGTGGCTGCACACACACAAACACATGCTGAATAGACAACACTGAAACGTATGTCTTGGAGGTATTTGCTAACAAAAACATGCTACAGGCAAATTCCAATAACACCTCCCACAAACCACCATCACCACTACCAAATTTTTCAGTAATGAACAAACAATTTAGCCACAGGCAGTTTAAGGAACTGTTCAGGTAACAGCTATTGTGCACAGTTTACTAGAACAATCCTGCATCAGTTTCCTTTTGTTTACAGCTAAAATGTTCAGTTCTGTAGCATTTCCGGCCATGTACCTAGCAAAACAATGGGTCCATCTTCAGGGGTAATAATTATAACTTACATTCATAAGGCGCCCTTTCTCACAGGAACAATATTCACTGGCACCAAAAATGCATCAGTCAGGCACATGTAACCTGCTCGTCACATATGCACATGCACATGCACACACACACACACACAAACACACACATGCAAACACACACACACCAATCAGTATCCTGTTGGGAAAAGGTGAGTTTTAAGTGCTGCTTAAAGGAAGCAGCTGACTGACAGAATCTACTGTGCATAAGATGATCAAAAGCTCATCTATTTGGTAAGGCAGACCAAGAACCACTCTATCTATCTGAGTGAACGGAACTGCAGCAGTCACTCTATCCAGATGAGTGAACGGAACTGCAGCAGTGTCAGACCCACCTTTTTGGCTAGGCAGTATTCTCTTTCTGTGACCTCCGCCAACACCCAGTTCCTCCTTAGCTCTCCCTCCGCTGCAAAACAGAATGCAGGAAACACCTCAGGACAAGCGTCTGACAACACACAAGGCTACATGTATTCTATCCCTCTGTTGAATCACTGTATGGATAACCACACTGAATGTCACCAATGCTTGCACAGGCAAAATCATGATATGAACCAATTTGGAAGGTTTAGAGTGTGGTATGTCTGAGGCAGGTTGGAATGAATCAAACCAC
>OY757545.1:7963687-7966689 GCA_963584105.1 Alviniconcha strummeri
ACATGGGGGTGGAATGGATTCTAAAAGAAGAGTCAGCACAGAAAATTGACCCTGGAGAAGAAAATTATCCCACTGCTCCTCAAACACCATGACATTTCCATCCCGATTCCGGCACTCTACCAGTGAGTTCTTCCCTCTCCCCTGACAGAGGCTGATGGAATGAACCAACAGACACATATACCAGTTACATCTGGGCATCAATAGGTTTTGTCTGTGACAGCAGGAGAAGCTGGCAGAATCAACATCAACTAACTGATGCACATATATACCACAGCTACCGCTGGGTGAGAACGAGCGCCGTCAGTGACCACAGGAGCAGACACCTCCAATGTGTGGAGCTGTTCACTGATTCACAAATAAATTACACAGCTGATGGAATGAACTGACTGACAAACATGGTCCAGCTATACGCAGTGTACCTGGTTGGCAGACTATCACCATCGGTGACGAAACTGGGAGAGATGGGGGCAGCAGAGGCCGTCATGGAGTGGAGCTGTTCGCTGTACTGACGCAACTGGCGCTGAAGCAGCAACACTTCGTCCTCCAGACGCCGCTTCTCTCCCCTGGTGGAGAGCAATCACAGAAAGTGTCACAAAGTACAACTCCCCACTCTCTGCAGCTCTCTCATTACCATGCCATCTGTATACCTGGTTATCCCTAACAAAATGCACAGGGTGAATTTACAAAATTTTAACCAAATCCAACATTTTCACAAACTGAATGTCACAGAGAGCTGACATCCACATTTAACTGTGGTACAAAGCATGTACATCTGCAATAAACAGTCTGTAGAATTAAATGCAATTCTACATACACTCCTAGTAACACAGGAAAACAAAAACAAAAACAGCTGTGGTGTCTAATTAGTCTAACTGCTGTTCATAAAAGCAAAAGCGCCCAAAATGTGCGTCTGTTTTGCCAGGTCACTACCAAACTGCCATGCAAAATCTTTTGCACACATTTTCTTTTAGTCTCTCTTGAACCCATCCAACCAAATAATGATACCCATCACCACATGGCCCCCTCAGTAGGCACACTTCCCAAGCACTCACTTGAGCTGAGACTCCTTCTGCTTGATGTCCACCAGCTCCTCCCTGATGCCCTGAGTGTCCTCCACACCTTCCCTTTCTTGGCCTGCTGGAAGCAAAAACAAGCAAATTTACAAAATTGCAAATCAGCCACACCCCAAAAACACCCAAATTTACAAATGTGCAAATCAGCCACCCCCCAAAACACCCCCCAAAACACCCCCCACCCCCCACACACACCATTCACCATTACTTCCAAATTCTAAACCCCTCATCCCAGTAGCTGCAGATTACCCTGCCTTCTAGCGTGGCACACAACCTGGGCTATAACGAAACAAAAGCTCAGCTGCAAACTGTTTACTTCCTTACATCCGCAACCCAGCCTTGGGTAGGGACTTCCTGGCAATGCCAATGCACAAGCTAGTAGGTCAGCCACTGCAGAAGAGTAAATGGACTTCTGCACAGAAACTGTAGATAGGAGGGCAGCCATCTTAACAGCAACATGTGCCTGCCCACTGGCAGAGGTGATGGCTCATTCTCCACTGCATGTGAAGGTGTTCACCATACTCATTAATTCTGTAGTTTACCGCTGAAGGGCGGCAACACAGTCTGTATGCATGCACATAACGGTACGTGTACAACCACACAAACATACGCACACGGAGGATCCAAACACATAAAAGGCTCAAAAGAACACAGTTCATTAGGGCCAAACACAACATGCACATTTTCAGGGTTGATGATCGCTTATATAGCGCTATTCTCCGCTCTCTTGAGCAGACTCATTGCGCTCGCATGAGGTTCTACATGAGTGACTAGCTTTATAGCGTGTTTTTTTAATATCCACCGAAGTGGTGTACTTACAGCGCTGGCATGGCTGGTGCCACATGAAACTGCAACCGTCTTGGCGCAAACCCTGTATACACCATACAACCATGCTCCATGTCACTTCATGCAAAGCCACATACGTAACGGTGTATGCGTGTTTAGCTGTAACCTGCCACCTGCACTTTTGGCAGAATGACCAGGATCTTTTACGTGCTAATGCAGTAAAACGGGGGTGGAACGGATACCCTTGATCAAGTTACAACTCGACACTCACCGACTGACGCCATTTGGTCCAGCTGAGCTCGCAGCTCTTCAATCAGGCGGTCTTTCTCTTGCACAGCTCTGGTTATTGCTTCGTTGAACTGGACCTGCAAACAGAGACAGCCTTGGAGTATTTCACATTGCATGCACAAGGAGCTGCCAGTTCTTGACTGAACAGTGCCACTGTGGCAGTGCTGAAGACTATATAGTCTTACAATTACTTATTACTGAATGGTGGCAACTGCTCAGTTTTGAATAGGTCACTGAACACTCTCAGCACACCTTTCTTCAACTAACATAAGTGTGCCTCGGATCCTGCATGCCCCAACACATCCTTTGACAATAACACACGTGTCCTGGATTCCTGTGTGCCCTACCATATCCCTTGATGCTGACATGCATGTCCTGGATTCCCGTGTGCCCTAACACATCCCTTGATGTTGACCCAAGTGTGTCCTGGATTCTGTGTACTGTGTGCCCTAACACATCCCTTGATGTTGACCCAAGTGTGTCCTGGATTCTGTGTACTGTGTGCCCTAACACATCCCTTGATGTTGACCCAAGTGTGTCCTGGATTCTGTGTACTGTGTGCCCTAACACCTCCCTTGATGCTGACCCAAGTATGTCCTGGATGCAGTGTTCCCCAACATATCCCCTGATGTTGACCAAAAGCATGTCCTGGATTCAGTGTGGAATTCCTGCGTACCCTAACATATCCCCTGATGCTGACCCAAGTGTGTCCTGGAGTCCTGTGTGCCCCAACACATCCCTTGACATTGACTTAATCATGTCCTGGATTCCCGTGTAACCTAACACATCCCACGATGTTGACCAAAGTGTGTCCTGGATTCTGTTGCCTAAACATGTTGACATACACATGTCAAG
>OY757545.1:7966889-7976889 GCA_963584105.1 Alviniconcha strummeri
GAAAGTTACTTAGTTGGTCAGTGGATCTTAACGTCATGTCAGTCATACAATAAACAATAGTGAACAAACAACTGGATTTGAATAAAATACCCAGATGCAACAAATGAAACACACTGGTGAAATATTAATGCTCTCTTACTCCACAATGTCATTAAAATGGGAAAATGGCATCTTGCTACTTTCCAGGAGAACACAGAGAAGTATGCCAAGTTTGCAGGGTCTTTAATGTCCTTGCCATGGACTTAAGATCCAAAACAGACATCTGCTGGCCAGTGAATCCTCCTCCTCTTTGCCTCAGTGACACAGAGGATAGGAACCCAAAACTCACAATTACTAATACAGGCATGTACACACACACACACACACACACACACACAAGCACATGACTGCATCCACAAACATGATCACTGCACCACCCCCCCCACCCCCACACACACCCTTCCCCCACTCACACACCTTTGTGGTGTTGACTTGGGCCTCCACGGTTGTTTCAGCAGAGTGCACCAGCTTGTCAAGGCCATACAGCCGCTCCTCCAGGCCCCTGATGCTCTTCATCTCAGACGGCCATGGCCCAGAGGCGTACTGGATGACGTCCTGCACCTCCTTGTTCACTTTCTCTTCCAGCTCTACTCCCATCTGCACAAACACACATATTTGTTCTGCTAGCTCCACTCCCATCTGCACAACAGAAACAATTCTCTTCCAGCTCCATTTCCATACCATGCACACACAGAAACAATGTCTCTTCTGGCTCTACCCCAGTCTTCATACACAGAGCAAGGAACAATTTCTCTTCTGGGCACAGCTATACTCAGTCAGCACACAGAACCAGTTTCTCTTCTGGATACAGCTCTACTCAGCACAATTTCTCTTCTGGACACAGCTCTACTCAGTCAGCATACAGAACCAATTTCTCATCTGGTACAGCTCTACTCAGTCAGCACACAGAACCATTTTTTCATCCAGTACAGCTCTACGCAGTCAGCACACAGAACCAATTTTTCATCCAATACAGCTCTACTCAGTCAGCACACAGAACCAATTTCTCATCTGGTACAGCTCTACTCAGTCAGCACACAGAACCAATTTCTCTTCCAGCTGCATTCCCACCCAGCTCTATACTCATCTGCACACAGAACCAGTTTCTCTTCCAGCTACACTCCCATCTGCACACACAATTTCTCTTCCAGCTATACTTCCACCTGCACACACAATTTCTCTTCCAGCTACACTCCCATCTGCACACACAATTTCTCTTCCAGCTATACTTCCACCTGCACACACAATTTCTCTTCCAGCTACACTCCCATCTGCACACACAATTTCTCTTCCAGCTATACTTCCACCTGCACACAAAAACTTCCAGCTGCATTCACATCTGCACATTAAAACAATTTCTCTTCCGGCTAAACTCCCATGTGCACACACCAAAAAATTTTTCTTCCAGCTAAGCTCCCGTTTAATAGAACTGCCATTCACACAGATACGCATACACAACTGTTCACTCACTCACACACACACACACACACACGCACACACACACACATCACACACACACACAAACACATCACACACAAACACACACACAGAGTAACAACCAGGAGAACAACAGGAGGCATGGCCTACCTGATTTGTGCCATTGGTCAAATCATGGATGAGATCTTCCAGTCTGTGCTTGGAATCCTGAAACACCATGGCATGGGGTCATTTCGTTAACTTGCTAACCTGTCCCCGACAATGCACCCCTGCAGCAGCACAACTGACAAAGCAAACCTCTCTCTTGCAGACTAGTAGATGATGCTGCGTCTGCATGCAGATGCTGAGGGTACTGGTTTATTTTTCACCAATGTTTCAGGCAGAAACTTATTGCTGAAAACTTATTTCTGGCCAAATTAGTTGGCTTCGGTTTATTTGTTGTTGTTTTTACCGTATCTGTCTTCATACCTTCGAAGTTCTATTACCTGCATAATTTGATATGGTTTCCATAAACCAGTCTGTTTTGTAAAATGAACACATGCAATCATGCCAGATACTGTATGGATGATCAAAGTAAAAGCAGACAATAAGAAATTCTGACTCTATTTTCTATTTATAACCTTATAAAATTCTCTCAGATTGCGTCTGGGGTGAGCACTAACAGTGATCCAGTCACTTGCAGCACCATGCAGACAGAAACACTAACAGTGAAACCCATCACTCTACACTCTGTCTCTTACCAGGCACCAGCTATTGGCACCAACTTCCAGTTTCTGTCCATCATGCTGCCTCTGTCAGTTGTGTCAAGTCTTCTTTGAATACCTTTCTCTTTTCACAAACCTTTTCTTCAGTCCCATTGCCCTAAGATGTGTGTGTGTGTGTGTGTGTGTGTGTGTGTGTGTGTGTGTGTGTGTGTGTGTGTGTGTGTGTGTGTGTGTGTGTGTGTGAGATATTGTGTCTGTATGCGAGATAGTATGCATGTATGAGAGAGAGAGAGTGTACGTGTGTGTGTGTGTGTGTGCGTGTGCGTGTGTGTGTGTGTGTGTGTGTGTGTGTATGTGTGTTTGTGTCTGTGTATTTAAATCTTTGTTGTTGAAATCTATACATGCCTACATATGTAAAAGAATTTGTAAGCATTCAGGTCTGTTACAGACCAGACACACTAAGTCAAACACCCAAAATAAAAATGACGATTACTGCTACAGCCTTGCCTACCTGTGCATTCATCCAGGCGTAAAGAGTGGGTTTTCCGGAGCTGTATGAGGGCTGCATGTCGAGGGGTCCTCTGAGGCTGACGGAGGTCTTGGAGGCCAGGTTCTCCAGACAGGGCAGCACCGGGATCTTCTCCAGCAGGATCAGCACTTCGGGCATCCTGCGTAACAGTATTTGGTTTTTGTTCAAAGACTGTTTTAACGCTGTGAGAAGGTATTCTTTAACTGTGACAGAATGTTCACCCTGGGTTTTACTTACTCATCTCTGACCTTCTTCCTAAAGCAACAACATGCATAACCTTCCCAACTGTGGCAAACTAAAAATGTTTTTTGCTCACGAAGTTTCTCAACAAGGAAAAGTCCAGAAGGGTTTTCATTCACTAACCTTACTAGAGAATTGATCCACTACCCTTCTCAACATGGATAAAATCAAGAAGCATTTCAGTCACTAACCTTTTTTCAACAGGGACAGAACACACAATAAGGATAAAATCCAGACGGGTTTCAGTCACTAACCTTCTCAACAGAGATAGCACACACAAGGGTTTTCATTCACTACCCGTATCAGCAAGGATAAAATCCAGAAGGGTTTTCAGTCAATGACCTTCTCAACATGAACAGAACACACAATAAGGATACAATCCAGAAGGGTTTCAGTCACTAACCTTCTCAACAGAGACAGAACACACAAGGGTTTTCATTCACTACCCGTATCAACAAGGATAAAATCCAGAAGGGTTTTCAGTCACTGACCTTCTCAACAGGGACAGAATGTTCTCCCTGGTCTTGAGGAACTCTCTAAACTGTTTCTGAAATGTGCGGGCTCGCTTGTCAAATC
The DNA here is from genome assembly GCA_963584105.1 of Alviniconcha strummeri. Lineage (NCBI taxonomy): Eukaryota > Metazoa > Mollusca > Gastropoda > Provannidae > Alviniconcha > Alviniconcha strummeri. The sequence continues at coordinate 7,970,415 of OY757545.1, forward strand.
CACTGCAACAAAGGAACATGAATACACAGATACAACGAGTGCTCAGGCACAGGGATTGGGGAGAGGGGGTGGGGGTCTCCCTCAAACTCAAAAAGTGATGAGGATGAGGGGAAAATGCCTCTCAAACTCAAAAAGACATGGCATCTTTCCTCAAAATGGTGGAAGTGGATGAGGATGAGAAGAGGCAGGAGTCTCTCAAAACCAAACGCCAGGTGGGGTGCCCACCAGCCACGTACAATCTTTCCACCAGACTTACATAACTGTAGGTCATTCTCTAAAGCTGTGTGCCCATGAATGCTGTGAATATCAAATCAGACCAACATTCTATGAAATGCATTAGCGCAACAGACAGACTATGTGTCAGGCAAGCTGGCTGTAAAGGCATGAGAGACTATGCCTAAAAATTCCCTCCCTCTAAGCCATACACTCTAAGAGGCCAGCCTTGTTGCTGGTCATACACCATCAGTTCATTTGGACTGGCGGTAAGGCATTAAGCTGGTATGTGTATGATGTTGGTTTGATCCCCCACCTCATGGCCCTCCTTTCTCTTCAAACGTCATGGTTTGTGGACACTGTCTTGTGACTCTGCCCCTCACAACTAATGAAATAGGGGCTCTCATCAATGACCAGCTTAGTGCAGAAATAATTCCCCCTCTTCCCACCTCCTGGGATCTCAGCCCCTGTCAGTACCTCTCCAGAGACAACTTGGCATCACACAAGTCCAGCAATGGTCGTATAGCTGTCTTACAAAAATAATTCCAACAGACGTGAAGCAGGAGAGGTGGCCTGCTGAGACCTACCTGACAAGGTCCTCTGAGGTGGCCAGATAAGACCTACCTGACAAGGTCCTTGAGGTGGCCAGCCGAGACCTACCTGACAAGGTCCTCTGAGATGACCAGATAAGACCTACTTGACAAGGTCCTTGAGGTGGCCTGCTGAGACCTACCTGACAAGGTCCTCTGAGATGACTAGGTAAGACCTACCTGACAAGGTCCTCTGAGATGACTAGGTAAGACCTACCTGACAAGGTCCTTGAGGTGGCCTGCTGAGACCTACCTGGCAAGGTCCTCTGAGATGACCAGATAAGACCTACCTGACAAGGTCCTCTGAGGTGGGCAGAAAAGACTTACCTGACAAGGTCCTCTGAGGTGGCCAGATAAGACCTACCTGACAAGGTCCTCTAGGTTAGCCACCACAGCGGCCCAGCCTTGCTGCTGCAGATGTTGATCATAGACCAGCTGCTCTATCACCTTTAGCTCATTTCTGTCTATCTGGCAGATTCTCTGAAATCACAGATTGATAATGCAGTGGTTTGTGCGATGACAGCCTGGTATAAGTTGTAGATGTGTATTGTAAACATAATGTGACACATGTGCATCAGCTTCCCAATATTTTTAGAGCTGTTTTCAAACATGTCAAAACAATTTGTTACATAAAAACAAACAAAAACCAGCACTGCTACCTTGATCATTTGATGCTTCTGGACGTTTTATAATGCAATACAGAAGCCACAAAGAGGCAGAAGTTGTAAGATTACCTGAGCTAGTTGTGTGTACAATCTGACAGTCTATTAATTATTTATGTCATATGTGTACATGTGTGCATGTGCACATGCATGCATGTGAGCATGTCTGTGTGACCTGACAGTCGAGCTATGTGTGGGCATGATCTTTCTTTCCTCTACCTGAGTAAATTGTGTGCATTTCCTTACTTTTTTACTACCCGAGCAAGATGTGAGCATGATTTGACTTTCTTTCACTAAGCACATGATCTGTGTATGATCTAACTCTCTGTTCAAATATACCTGAGCAATCTGCATGTGTGATCCTACTTTCCATTACCTGAGCAAGCTGCGTGTGAGATCCTACTTTCTGTTACCTGAGCAAGCTGCGTGTGTGATCCTACTGTTACCTGAGCAAGCTGTGTGTGTGATCCTACTTTGTTACCTGAGCAAGCTGTGTGTGTGATCCTACTTTCTGTTACATGAGCAATGTGTGTGTGATCCTAATTTCTGTTACCTGAGCAAGCTGTGTGTGTGATCCTACTTTATGTTACCTCAGCAAGCCGTGTGTGTGATCTTATTTTCTATTACCTGAGCAAGCTGTGTGTGTGATCCTACCTTCTGTTACCTCAGCAAGCTGCCTGAATGATCCCAAAGACTACTGATTGCATGAACAAGTTGTTAGCATGATCTGACTTTCTATTAGTATTCCTGTATCAGTTTACCTAAGCAAGTTACCTGCATGATTTAATGCTGGGATAGTCCATGCATTACCTGAGAAAGTTGCATTATGTGATCTCACAGTTCATTTATTACCTGTGCAAGTTTGGTTTGTGTATTTTACCTGTGCAAGCTGTGTACGTGATCTAACAGTTTCCAGAGCAGCTGGCAGAATGGCAGAAGCTTCCACTTGGCTGGTCAGGTCATGATCTGCAACAATATCACACACCCCTCATGATCTCTACAGCTGATAGGTTCAAGTACATATATTACAATTCTGGACAGTCAGTGCATGAAAACAGCACAAAACAAAACATGTAAACACATAAGTGTTCAAATCAAAATTTCACAAACTACTGCTAACTTTTCTTGAAGACTTAAAATAATAAAAAGCATACTACCACAGACTGATATCCTAAGAAAATGTTATCATGAGTGAACTAACTAAGAAGAAAATGTTCTCAGGAGTGAACTACTAATAAGTAAAACAATTACACCCAAAACCTACTGTACAGAAATGACGGCCAACCACTTACATGAATTTCAAGGAGGGGGGAAGAGGGGGAAGGGGTGGCACTAAGACAAAACAAAAAATGCAATTCCAACATATTTTAACAATACTGGAACAGCCATCTCTAAACCTGACCATGAAATACCCAGCCAGTTCCAGTATTTTAAATTCTGTCAGTTTTACCTGAGTAGGAGAGGTGGCCAGGTGGTGGTTTTATCACATCTGAGATGGCCGACTTGCAGATCAGGTAAACTGGATTATCCTGTTAATGGTGAACACAAGACAGTTACTACTTCCTCGTGGAAATAGGATTCACATTTACTGTACAAACTTTTTGTCTATTGCATGTGTTCATGTACTTTTTGCATCTTTTTGTATGTCACATTGTGCCTTAGATTTGGCCGGGAGTAATGTGCCACAGAAATGTCCACTTATTGTTTTATTACATGCTGCACTATACAGATATTATGCATTGCAATGTATTTATTGTAATACAATTTGGGACACAACATGGCTTCAATGTCAAACTCAGTTTGGGTGTACTGTAACTTGGAAGCCTTGCTGAACAAAATTATTTTTTATATTATCATTTTAAAGTTTCATGTCTGCAACATGTACGCAGACCACGAATACAATCATAAACTAAACAGTACTAATTATGTAATTGTATAAACAATGACATGTATTTAATAACCTGGGAGATTAGGGATATATGTTTAAACAGACTGGAAAATAAGGCCAAAAGCGTATGAACGCACACACACTACTATACTGTACTGGTACTGTTTACTATGCTTTCATTTATTCCATTTACCATTTTAAAATTCATAAAATGCTGAATAATGTACTTGCTTCAATTTATACATATATATTTAAAAATAGCAATATCATTGGCAGTGTTAGTTCTGGTTACAGACTCAATCAGCAGTTCAAATGACAATTAAGCTGCAGTCAAATCAGTGGTTTCATGCAACCTTCAAGGGCTTCCCTGAAATCTTAGTCAAATCTTAGAAAGAAGAGTCAAATGACAGAATATTTTACAGAACCAAGAGAAAGAGTGTGTTGATTCACATTCAGCTAGAGACAAAATGCGGACACACAATTTTGACCCTGGTCCAATACCAACACAGCTAAAAGCTAGCAGAACATCTGTATAGATAGATAGATAGATAGATACTATACTATTCCTATGCTATACCAATATGATAGTTTTGATACTATTTCCGTGCCATTCTGAATACCTACCAATACAGATAAAAGCTAGCAGATTATTTGTACCTAAACTGTCACTTGATAGTTGATACTATACTATATGCTGTACTGAATACCTACCAATACAGATCATAAAAGCTAGCAGGACATTTGTACATAACTACATACCTATGCTGCGTGATACAATACTATGCTGTACAGAATACCTACCAAGAAGGATTCATAGTGGGCCAGTGTTTTTTCTGGAAACAGTGGCACTCCTCCACTCATCAACAGCACCTGTTTCTCTACAGGTATCCTGCTCATCTGATAGATCTCTTCATTCAGGCAAGACACTCTGCAAGCATCCGTCAGCAAAAACACACATGCTTATAATTTTATATTCGTAAATTATAGATTTGTTTAACTGATCATGCAAATTACTGAAAACAAACACACCAGCTTATAAATAAATTAATTTGATCAGCTGATCATACAAGGTACTAAAAAATAAACACACATGCTTATATAAGTTATAAACAAATAAATTTGATCAACTGATCATACAAGATACTAAAAAAAAAGATGCTTAAATATATTATAAGTCATCAATACATTTGATCAACTGATCATACAAAGTACTAAAAAACAAACACACATGTTTATAATAAGTTATAAATAAATTTGACTAACTGATAATTACAGCTATACAAGGTACTAAAAAAAACACTCATGTTTATAAATAAATTTGACCACCCGATCAAACAAGTTACTAAAAACAAATAAAGCCTTAATCTCAGCTTAATTATCCTATAAAGCACATGACTGATGTGACATGGTTGATGGCTACCACTTTTCTCGGCAAAATCATTTGTGTTTAACTATACACTCAGTATTTTAAACATGTATAGATCAATACTGGCATAGCTCTGACATATTATATAACTTTATAAGCAGATAAACACATAAATGGTGACTATTCAATTACTGAAAAACAAGCCTTTTACATCAAGTTCACAAAGCCAAAGTTTCTGCTGATGTCAATCCAACTTAAATTATAATAGGTTATAATCAATGTTCTATTTTAAAAATAAAAGAGTACAAAAATGCCTTAATGTTTAAGTCTCATTAAACTTGTGTTTCTTCATAACACCAACAGTAGCTCTGTAAAGTGCACATTTTGCAACAGTGCATACAAACAATACTGCATGCAAAACAGACATCAAATCATGTACAGTGTAATGAACAGATTCAATCAAAGACCACCACTAAGTGTTTTGCTGTTCAAGCATTCTTACATAACTCTACTAATTAACAATATGCTGACATTACATTATATATAATATGAACAACATTACTCATTCATGAACAGAAAAAAATATAGATTTACGCTGGGTACGTATACCAACTACCATTATACCTGGGCAGGGCTCCGATTTTTCCTGACTCTAGAAGGTGCATACCCCCCTGTTTTGGCATTTTAAAGGGTATTTTCACCCTCTTCAAAAAATTCTAAAATGTATAGATTCTGAAAACCTATTTTTTGCAAAACCACACACACACCACAAATTGTGCTTTCCTTATCAAAGATAAGTCAGCCAAATTGACTCAGCCATGCATTCTGAAAACTGCCCTGTGAGCGTTGAGACTTTCTTTTTGTTACAAGTACAAACTACAATATTCTGATTTCTTTTTTCTCTCTCTTTTTTTTCCTCTTCTTCTTCTAAAGTCTAAAAGGTGGATTTGAGGTTCTAGTGCACGAATACACACAAAATGGGGGTTTTCAGGAGCCATTCAGGGTGCAGCAAAGCTAGGGGAAAGGGATGGGGGGGATGGGGGGGGGGGTGGGGGGGGCAAAACAAACTTACGGCTGCTGAAGACTGACATCCACCTGGTACATTGCACCAGTGTCCACAAGAAATATCTGAATCATCTTGGCTGATTCCTGGCAACGCTTTCCCTTCTTTTCTGATCAGATTCGTGTCACTCAGCAGAGAACAGTGATGCAGCCACTGTCGTGTTTAGTTCAGGGCTAGGAAAGCCTGGCAGCTTGTCTCCAGCCTGACTCGCACACAGATGCTGGCAGCTATGTGTCCTCCTCACCTCCAAGTCCAAAACAGGTTTCCCCACCTGCACGGACATGTTCATGAGTAAGTAAGTAACTTTGTGCTTTACGCCCAGTCAACCATTACGGTTATATCAGGGCAACGCATGTTCATGAATCTGAAAGTACTGAAACATGCAGTGAGACACAAACATTCAACACTGTAACTTGTAACTGATTTTTTCAGTATCATCTTCAGACCAATACAAAAAACAAAACAAACAAAAAACTGACTGGGATCTCAGTGATGCCCAGAACAGGAGAAAACTAGACAATTAGAAGAAGCCATCAAAAAGAAGGGGCCGGACAGCTCAGTTCGTGGAGTGTTGGACTGAACAGCTAGGCAAAATACTGACACAGATTCAACTCCTTGGTGCAGTAATGGATGTTTTCCCCTAGAGTTAACTTTCAATGCAGACTCTCTTAGTCTTAATGTTCTCAAAGCCCC
>OY757545.1:7981889-8089199 GCA_963584105.1 Alviniconcha strummeri
TCCGCCACATAAACTGGATCTAGATCAAATGTCTGAAAGGAACATACGTATACTGAAGGTCACAAATAATTATGATTAAACTTACTTTCTGTTGAACATTTTGGGTTTGTTCGCTTCGTATGACCCTGTTTGGACGATTCTGATAATAGTTTGTGATCTGTCACAAGTTATGGATGATTCTGACGATTTGTGACCCGCTGTCATGGCGTATACCAAGGCATACTACCAAGGCAGCCATTCCAAATCTATCAAAGAACTGGTGTGCCTTGCTAATTTGTAGGTTGCTGGAGAACTGGTTTTGTGAAAAATGTATCATGTAAAATGTGTGGTCCCTTAACTGCAGCTTACATGCATTGATAAATAATTGTGAAATGTTGCTAGTAAAAGCTTTGTCAATTACAATCATGTTGTCCATGCCAGCTGAAAATTGCCGATTATTTTCCTTCAAATAATGTCACTTGATAGTACATAATAACTGCCCCAGCGTTTTTGGGTAGGCCAGTATGTGAAACTACCGGAAGGAATTATGCAAAGAAAAGCATGACTGAATGGGTGACTGATTAAAGTATATTGTAATGGATGGATGCATGTTACTGACTACTACTGAAGTTCCACAGTGATCAGTGACAAATGCAAAGAGAGAAAAAGACGAGCAGTTATAGTCAGTTGTGCTTGAACTCAGACCTTAACTGTCAAAAAACTGAAAAGAGTTCACTAACTAGCGACAGGTGCTTGCAAGAACTGTAAACTTTCTCTGGTTTCTCGTTGATTTTGTTTTGGAAATGCGCACGATTTTTTAAATTTATTTGTTGCTGTTTGTTTCCTTTTTTATATATATAGTTTTGTATGCACCTGTATTTTATGTTTACTGCCGTGTCATACCAGATGTTCTTTCATTGATGTTCTTTCATGTACCCCCCACTGGGGTTTCTGAAATAAATCACTTCACTTCACTTCACTTGTATCTTCTTTGCTGTCGACAACTTTCCACCATGTATACCTGTAACAATTTTTCCACGGTATCGGGCGCCAATGGCTGGTCAACCCGAGGCAGCTCTATTTGGCCCGTGCTGTTCGTGCAGCTTTACTGAACATGTGATGCCTTTCTCAAGTTTAGTCATGCAGTCATATGACATGGTGAGGCAGACAGCAGGTCTCCTTGTTGATTTAGATTGAACATTTTGAAGTTAATACAAAAATGGCAAGGCAGCAGTAACAGTTTTGGCGAGATTTACAGGTATGTTTTTGTCAGATTTATGTCTTTGTGCAAAAGCGTTTGTTTTATACGCGGACAAGGCGAACCGCGTGTGTACCGGCGGTCGAGCGAGCTAGGGTCAGTGTGACGCGACAAGCGTGTGCCTGTGTGCTTCTCTGCGTGTATTTGTGGGTTTAATCCCCGGACAGTACTGCGTCTTAGCCTGAATAAGTTCAGAGCACCCCTATAGGCTACCGCCGCGGTTTGCTGCTAGGGTTAAACGCGTCTGATTTCTTTGGTTCTGTGGGTACTTTCAATGGAGCACCATGCCGTGATATCTCCAGGCCCTTTTCCTTCTTTCTCTCTGTTAGACCCCGCTACTAGAAAATCCAAGCTGAATCCTTGGTAGCTCAGTGGTTTGATTGACATTTGTTAGTGATAAAGATGGGTGATACTTCAACAAATACAATATCAGGAGCCCTCCTACCAGCTGTCCCCCCCGCAGGCCGGCGCCGGCTCTTACGCCTGAAGAAAGCCAGCCGCCGGACTGTTTACGTTACCGCACTCCTGGTCACTGGGCAGCGGCACATATCGCAAAGAAGAAAACTCTCCTTAGCGTTGCATTTTTAACTGGCTCTCTGCATAAGGCAGAATAAAACTTCAATCAGCAAAGACTGAATGCAGCATAAAATGCCCGCTGTTTCTAAGTAGATTTACTGTCAGTTATGTCTAATGAACATTTGTAATGACCGTTTATGGCTTGTTTAATGCTCATGCGCTCATTTCGTTTATACAGTTTTTACTTGACATGAATAAACTAAACCCGAAGGCAGAGTGCAATATGCATGCACTTCAGTCGGCACCTTCATACGTGTATGCTGTAATCTAACTTTTGTTGTTTTTGTTTGTTTGTTTGTTTAATGTAGGTAGCGGCAGCCAAAATTTAAATTTTACAACAGCAATTTAATTTATGCATTTTCAGACAGGCCATATTGATACAAGAAAATGAAAAAAAAGAGTAACTGTTTATCTTAATTAGTTCCAAAGATATAGCCATTCGAAAATACAGTTTTGCGCGACAATAAACAGTTTATTACATTTTCTCAAATTTACCCCCCCCATAGTGGTTCTCATGAACATGGGAGAATCCAAATACACTTTTCAAAAGTATACCTTGGTTGCACTTTGTCACAGCTAAATCATATGGTCAACAAAGAAAGATAAAACATAGGCAGAGGGCTGAAGTTGCTCCAAAAAGCAATTCTGAGCTTGCCAATTTGCATGAAAGAGCACTTTTGACACCACACAATGGGTAACATATGGCAATGACAGCTTTCCCAATGGATTTCCAAGCAGGGCTTATCACATTCTTTGCACTTATTTTTTTCTAAGCAGCTCTGACTCTTACTTTTAAAGTTACAGGGTCTTAAAGTTGGCAAAATCTTCAATTTGCACAGCGGAAAAAACACAAATATGTGGGTTGCCACACTTTAACTGGTAATAACTTGAAAACCACTACAGATACAGCAATGAAACTTGGCATGTACATTAAACTAAGTGTGAAGTACACTTGCAGCAACATTTGCAGTTATTTTGAGAGTGATAGATCTTAAAGCCTGCAAAAACTTCACTTTTCACAGTGGAAAAAAAGGACAAATCTAATGGTTTTCATACTTTATCTCATAACTTGAAAACTACTACAGATACAGCCATGAAACTTTGCATGTACATTAAACTAAGTGTGAAGTACATTTGCAGCAGCATTTGCACTTATTTTGAGTGTTAGTCTTAAAGTCTGCAAAATCTTCACTTTTCACAGCAGAAAAAGGACGTGTATGCTAAAGAAAACATGGTACAGCAGTATCACCTTTATCATCCATGAACACACAGGCCTACAAGGCTGTGATTTGGAGTCAGTTGACACGGTATACAGGTGATTTCACTGTAAATAGCATCTGAGTGCTTGATATCTGCCAGATAAATTCCTGTGAGATTCAACAAAGAACGAACATCCCTGGAGACAATGATGAAGGTGCAAGTTGCAGATTCTTGGCAAACACAACAGCGGAGGAGATTTGAGTGTAATCTTCAGAGCATGGCCACCTGTACACAACAACTCCATCTTTACTGCTGCCTTCTCCAAGAAATTGACTATTGCCTCTTCCTCACTGATGATCGTGGTACTTTGCTGAAAAAGAAATCTTCTACATTGTATTTGTAGACTGCCACAGTGTCACCCTCCTGTTGAAATCTGAAGCTGGTTTCAAACTCAGGTTCATCAGGTTCTGATTCATCATTTGGTTCAGTTGACATCTCCTGGGTCAGATTCATCTTCCACTTGTTGACATCGCTGCTGGCAGCCGCCATGGCCGTGAAGTCTGAAGAGGTGGAAGTTCTGGAAGTGGCTCGCCTCCAAACAGCTCCTTCAGTCTGTTGACCATAAATACCGCAGACGAGAAAGCAGCACTGTCTTGACCAGATCTGGTTTGAGAAGTTGCTGGAAGAATGCAGTCTCATCCAAAGTCTTGGATCCCTCATCTTTCGGGAGAAGCAGCTGCGCTAACACTGTAACAGTCGGTTCTCCACTTCAACCAGAGGAAGGTCTTGCCGGCATCCTCTCCCAGTTGCCAGGAAAACAGCCTTCAGTTTGGAAAACTGGTCATCATCTGCAGGAAAACAACAACACAGTTTTGTTGTTTCTGTTGATCTTCATTGACAGAATGATCTACGGCCTACAGCATAATTAATAACAATCATTATCACTCAGGCCTTAACTCTTATCTGTTATGATTTTATCATCACTTATCACAATATCAGACTGGCTACCGTTAGCAAAGCAGAAATCCACTTATAATTTTGAACTAGAAATGCTGGTCAACATACTATTAAAGTTTGAGAATTTAATTACGATCATTGAAAAACGAAAAAGACTTTTAACAGAGTTCAAGTGCAAAAGTTATTATGAAGTCGACTGTTTTCTCAGCATCTTAGTTACCTCCCCTGAAAAAAAAGTACCGTAAATTCTTCAGAATTTTGATCACGAAAACAGCCATCGCCACGAATTTACGTCAAAGGTTCGTCCCCCCCAAATAATACTGTTCCAGAAGACATCAGAGAATGTATTTCAATGACTATTTTTGTGAAACTTTGGCGTATTTTGGCAATATTTAGGGGAACAAGCGAGTGATCGACAACTTCCGGTTAGTCGTATTTGTAAACAAAGACAGAAGTATGAGTCGGTCGAGAAAATCGTAAGATTTTAGGCAAATCCTGCAAGAATGAATCAAAATATCATATAAAAATGCTAAATTATGAGATAAACTATCACCAAATTCAGTAAACTGGAGCCAGGTGAAGAGAATACTCACGAATCCTGTGCCAAAACTCGGCAATCGAGTCACAAAAACTCCACGCGGTCGATGCCATCTTGGATGAACTCAATTTGAAAAAAAGCGCCTTTATTGCGGTCTTTTATTGGCTTGTGAAAGACCCACAGGTCATCAATCCATTAGCCCCATACCTCAGTCGAAAGGGTACGGATTCAGCTTCATTTTGTGGGGGATATTTTAGACATTTGAGGGAGTTTTGTGGTTTAAAATTGAATTTGTTTGCGAGTTTCCGACTAAAATGCATTCTAGCGACCAGAGATGTTTGTAAACGACCACGGCGTTTACACCACTGGAATCGGCATTCAATTTCCGATCCAGTGATACCACATATTGCTGTGTAGAACGCATATCGCTTTGTCACCGAGCGGATAAACACATCAACTGTTTTCGTTCAAGTCTCGGACCGCGTGATCGGCACCGGACAAACGGCAAATACCTCCCGTAGAAAAGCAACTGGCGATTTTTCGAGGTACATTGCATGCAAACATAAAAACAACCATAAGAATGCGAAGAAAACGTTCCTTTTATTCATATAATTTCCAAGAGGATACATTCAGAGACTGTGGAGAAATTAGTGACTGAAATACAGTAAAATTGAGCAAAGTTCCGATGTTCCCGCATAGGCGATGAGAGGCTGCCGCTACCTATTTAATGCCTTGCGATAATATGAATAATTCATTTGAGTCCCATATCAGCAGTTTAGTTTCAGAAATGACTCATTTTACTGAGTCCACACAGTACTTTCAAGTCATCCTTTCTTTCTTCATAAAATAATCAGTATTGACTTCCCGACTTCTTTATAAAAAATGTAATGGTGTGGAGTGGTCAAAGGACAAGACACAGGCAGCGGAGTCAATAAAGTGGAGACCACAGCAGGCGTATGGCAGCAATCGGGTTTTACTTGTTCAGCCGCAGACAGTTTTCAGCACCCCCCCAAAATCATCATGCTCACGCATAGATAAAAGAACGGCGCGGGCCACAGGGAACACACGCTATCGCTACAGTAAAATCGCCCCTCTGGACCACAAAATGGCTGACAATTGTGTTTCCCTGGCCCGCACAAATATACTTTCCTCTACAATAACTAAACTAATTAAAACATCAAAAACATCAAATAAAAGCTACAGTTACAATCTTTTAAACCGTATAAACAAAATGTACACACATGACTTATTTTATTTACAACAAGAGTGGGAAGCGTGGCTTGCGCCTGTCTATATACAGATTCGTACAACTAAATCACAACTAACACAATGTACAAAATATAAATGTCACTAAAACTTACATCGGAATAAAGAGCACGCTCCCACGGTTAAAATGGTACATAACAATTACAATACAACGCTCTGTAAGAGAAGCAAGACAAACTCAAAGACTAGCATTAAAACAATCGGTGCGAACTTTTGCCTGGGGCGCGTAACCTTAGTCGCAGCAGCGCTGATAGTGAGATTAAGTAGTCTATGAATACAACTTAGCTTCTACAGTACACAATACTTAATAAGTTAATTTCAGCCCAAAATAAACACTAAACATGAAGTCAGCTAAGCAAAATACTATACGACAACGCATTGATTGACACAGAATTACTTTAATCGAATCAAAACAACAGTTTCACTACCATTTACTAGTACTAAACAAAGCGCACCATGCAGACGACGGCTATAAAAGAATGGACCTAGAGAGGCATCGGCTACTAATTAAGCTCGATCCGGCGTCTGAATAAACGTTAAATAAACATTCTAAGATGCCAAATTATATTATACATAGCTTAGTGCATAAAAAGGACTAGATAGACAAAGAGTAGGTAAACAAACAAGCGGTCAAAATGTTAAGGGAGAAAAACAGATTTGAAAAAGGCGCGCACTGGCCGGTCGGCTGTGTGAAGGCCATGTGGCGTTACGCCACACGCCGTGCTTCAAAACAAAAGCGTCGTCTGCTCCGGTTCCCGGGTTACTAAAGTACAATAAATGAAATTGCGTTGATCCGTTAAGCAGGGTGGGATTAATGTAGAAACATATACAAAGAGCACTTGCTCACATCCCCCCCTACTCTACCACTACCAGCGTCCTCGCTGAGTAAAAACACCAATCTGTCAGGCGACATATTTAACGTAACAACCTAGAATGGGCTAAGATCTCCGGCTGAACCGGGAAACAAAATCAACATCCTTTGACTAACATGTATTTAATATGAGAGTCCGCGATTTCAAATAAGACCAAATCAGAGGCGGCATTATGCCTTAGATCAACAGAGGGTTGTTATTTAAACAATGATCCTCTAATATCTACAACCTACTGAAAAAGGCCTGAGTATATACTGAAGCAACCGGTCACTGAGTTATCACATTTCACAATCCATTTAGGTCACCAAAAAAATCCGCACTATTTGCCAGTAAAACAGGCAGTTAGACTAGAAGATTTTCATTTAAACAAAATTCTCCTAAGTACCGTTGTTTCCGACACATTGCACCTACAAAATAGCCAAGATAAAAACATACCATGAACCTAGTAATACAGATGGCATCTGACATAAAAGTCATGAACACTAGTGTATAAAATGCAATCATCACACACATGTCATGTCAACAAAACAGCTAATTTCAAAACACTTACGGTACTGCGCCAGGTAACTTTGCGGTCGGGTTACTGTCGAATAATGTTCTTCTCTGCCAGACGTCGTGAGCGTCTAGGCAGAGGCACAGGTGGTCGCTGGATGACATGTGTCACTGCTGGCACCGCAACAGCAGCACGAGCTGGATTCTTCGGTGTTAACACGAATAGTTCATCGTCACTGTCTGACTCAGTCACTGACGTCTGGCCGCGGAGATGGAGACTGCTGGCCGGCGGCGTCGATGGTGTTGGTGGCTAGCCGGGGTCGTCGATGGTGCTGGTGGCTAGCCGGGGTCGTCAGTTGTGGTACCGCGACATCGGTGGTGTTGGTGGCTAGCCGGGGTCGTCGGTGGTGATGGTGGCTAGCCGGGGTCGTCGGTGGTGCTGGTGGCTAGCCGGGGTCGTCAGTTGTGGTACCGCGACATCGGTGGTGTTGGTGGCTAGCCGGGGTCGTCGGTGGTGCTGGTGGCTAGCCGGGTCGTCAGTTGTGGTACCCGGCGTTGGTGGTGTTGGTGGCTGGCCATCATCATCAGGGTTGTCTGCTGCGGTCTGGGCCGTGGTCACTCAACCTGCTGTGGTCTCGGGTAGCTCCGCTCATCCTGCTCTCGCAGCACCAAAGTTGTAATGGAGCGGAGTGGTCAAAGGACAAGACACAGGCAGCGGAGTCAGTAAAGTGGAGACCACAGCAGGCGTATGGCAGCAATCGGGTTTTACTTGTTCAGCCGCAGACAGTTTTCAGCACACCCCCAAAATCATCACGCTCACGCATAGATAAGAGAACAGCGCGGGCCACGGGGAACACACGCTATCGCTACAGTAAAATCGCCCCTCTGGACCACAAAATGGCTGACAATTGTGTTTCCCTGGCCCGCACAAATACACTTTCCTCTACAATAACTAAACTAATTAAAACATCAAAAATATCAAATAAAAGCTACAGTTACAATCTTTTAAACCGTATAAACAAAATGTACACACATGACTTATTTTATTTACAACAAGAGTGGAAAGCGTGGCTTGCGCCTGTCTATATACAGATTCGTACAACTAAATCACAACTAACACAATGTACAAAATATAAATGTCACTAAAACTTACATCGGAATAAAGAGCACGCTCCCACGGTTAAAATGGTACATAACAATTACAATACAACGCTCTGTAAGGGAAGCAAGACAAACTCAAAGACTAGCATTAAAACAATCAGTGCGAACTTTTGCCTGGGGCGCGTAACCTTAGTCACAGCAGCGCTGATAGTGAGATTAAGTAGTCTATGAATACAACTTAGCTTCTACAGTACACAATACTTAATAAGTTAATTTCAGCCCAAAATAAACACTAAACATGAAGTCAGCTAAGCAAAATACTATACGACAACGCATTGATTGACACAGAATTACTTTAATCGAATCAAAACAACAGTTTCACTACCATTTACTAGTACTAAACAAAGCGCACCATGCAGACGACGGCTATAAAAGAATGGACCTAGAGAGGCATCGGCTACTAATTAAGCTCGATCCGGCGTCTGAATAAACGTTAAATAAACATTCTAAGATGCCAAATTATATTATACATAGCTTAGTGCATAAAAAGGACTAGATAGACAAAGAGTAGGTAAACAAACAAGCGGTCAAAATGTTAAGGGAGAAAAACAGATTTGAAAAAGGCGCGCACTGGCCGGTCGGCTGTGTGAAGGCCATGTGGCGTTACGCCACACGCCGTGCTTCAAAACAAAAGCGTCGTCTGCTCCGGTTCCCGGGTTACTAAAGTACAGTAAATGAAATTGCGTTGATCCGTTAAGCAGGGTGGGATTAATGTAGAAACATATACAAAGAGCACTTGCTCACAAAAAAAAAATATATATATACCAACTACACCGCATTAGACCCATATTAAGAAACATTTTTTTTGTCTTAGTGCAGGATCATTGTATGTGATTCTTCAGTATTCAGTCATTCTGTAGCCATGAAGATGACAGCATCTAACACCTATTCTGATCTTGTCAATTGACCCAGACATTCTGAACTGAGTCTAGCAGCGTCAGATATTGGTAGACAATTGTTCTCATCCTTGTAATTAATTTTAGTGTAATCTTTTTTTTTTTTTTTTTTTTTGGGGGGGGGGGGGGGGCATGGATGACATGCTTGAATAGACATCGCTTTTACCAGCAACATCATTACAATTATTAGTTTTTATCAATGTAAGCTGCAGTTACATACCATCCCTAACTCTAAACTAAGATCCTGGTTCCAGAAGCCCTTTTGTCCCTACAACAAGAGTGTCTGGCACTAAACAAAACCAGGTCTGGCCCTGCCGGCCGGTCAACTGATACGCCGGTTGACCTGGCCAAGCGCCTGTCAAAAATGGGCGAACTGTTTTGGGAAGTTTGAAACATGTACATCTGGATGCATGCGCTGCCTTTCCAGTGAGATCGTCTCTCAGTTTTTATTCAAGTTCCAGAAATTGTTTGGTCGGAACTCGCGTAGAGCCTGTAGTCTATGTACACAACCGCCATTTGCAGTTGTGAGGTAACGCAGCTATCCTCATTAAGCCTTTTTCTTTTTTTACAAGCTTTAAGTCCGAACTCAAACAAAATATATATATTAGACTGAGAGATGTGCCGCTCTTCATCAGTTGATCCCTTAGGTGGCCACAGCCAGGTCGTTGCTTACACTGCCACTCTAACGGTCTGATACAGGAGGAAAAACCATAAAACAAAGCAAAAACAAAACAACAAACACCACCCCGGCAACAGGCAACATTAACCTGTTAAAACTATTGGGAGGAGGGGGGGGGGGGGGGGATTACAGTGTGACACAGAGCAAGTGTTAGGCGTATTCATATTAAGTTAATGTTTATATATCATTCACTATGACTATGTGTGTTGTACTTCTAGTGCATATTATATCTAATGTAATATAACACAGACAAAGTATTTGAAATGAAATCAAACAAATCTTTGTTGTTCACATCTCTCTCTCTCTGTCTATATATATAAAACTAAAAAACATGCTTGGACTTTGTTATACCCTCTCTACATGACACCATACTAAGTCCTTCCTGCACGGTGCGATACACAGGAGTCATAGAGAGCCTCTGTCTCTCGCTCTCTCTGGGTCATTCTCAGAAACTGTGTACCAGTACTGTGACATAGGTACCAAAAAATCTAAATGCTTTAAAACTCCTAATATGTAAGTTTACTTCTTGTTTAACACCTATTGCATGTGAGGAATTGAAAGGGGGAAAAAGAAGAAGATAATCTGCACTATTTACTCTACGTTCAACTTTAGTCAGACTGTTGGTGAAATGGTCTTTGTAAGTTTTGAAGTTGAAAAGACGAGAATATTTTTAGTTCAGTCAGTAGTTCGTTGGTGCTGGGTCTTCATGCAGTCGTGGGGTGCAGCAGTCTCATTTCCCGTGTGAAGGATGGTTCCAATTAGCGGCGGTCAGTTCGCCAAGCTGTAGACAACAAGCCTCCCTGTACATGCAAGGGCATGGAAGAGCTGCCTTCCCTATTCTGTTACAAATTCTTCTTTTATTCCAAATTCTGGGCCACCAATGCCGTATTAGGTATAAAGACCCTCCATTTTAATCCCCCGCACCACTCGCCCTCACAGAAGTTTAAGGACCGTGTATCCTCTTTTGCCAGTCACTTTGCCGAGCCTCCAGTTCAGTCTGCAAGTCTCCAAGTCAAACTAGTGTTTTGGCTCAATTTAATCCACATTCAACAGGTTGCTTTGACTATCTTTTACCTTCCTAGTTCCTGAATGATGTTTTATTGTTGTTTGATTGTTGTAGTTTCTATGGTTTGAGATCTAGCGTCGCTAATGTTTTCAGTTATTTTTCACGTTCGCTTAAATGATTAAGTACATGGGCCAGCTTCGTGGTAGCCACGAGTTGTTTCAAATATATGGGTTATAACACTTGTTTTCATTTCATGATTGATATGTTGAATCTTAAACTGTGTTTCGCTATATATGTTCTGACTGAGAGGTCAGGTTCGTTATCCAAGCCTGGCTCCATTTTTTCCATTCTGATCTAAACCTCCTAATGGAGTTCCTTTATTTTACTGATTAGATAAAGCCTGTTCCGCGTATCCACGATTAACAGGTTCAACTTTTCTATTTAATATTATGTGAAAAGGCCAGCTCCGCGTTAGTCTGCGATTAGCTTTTTGACTTTTCCATAAATAATTCTCTTGTGTATTCCATCTTCCACTATCCCGGACTTGGAAGATACCTTAAAGTTTTCTTCTATAATTCAATGTAAGACCCTACTGAGAAATTATAAAGTGAGGCGATGTTTTTGGTGATATACCAGTTGTGAACTGTCTTTTCACAGGTTTGTAGCTCAGACTTTCGTAACCCGCATGAACAATTTTGTGTTGACTTAATTGTTGTTTATGTTAAATTCTCAGGTAATGAGACAACCAGATAAAGTTTACCTATCTATATCAGTTGGCTTTTCGAACCTTTGTGCCTTCTGATCTCTTTTTTTTGTCTGCTTATGATATGCTTGTGAATTACGTTTTTGATTCAATAATATTTGGAACTTTCATTCTACACTTGAATTTGAGTTGAAAGTGAGGTGGGAATTGAGCGAGAAAAAAATAGAACGATTTTGTGAGTGAGTGTGGATGTGTGTGTGTCAGTGTGTATGCTGGATCACTTCCTGATACTGATAGGCATGAGATGCCACGTGCAAGTAATTAACGCAGACATGTTTATAACCTAACCTGCTAGTGTTCTCAGTTATGCGGCCATAGAATCGCTTGACGACATTTGATTCCATCACTCACTAGAGATGTTACAATAACACTGAAGCAGCAGTAAATTCTTAGATTTGATTTTGGTACATTCGTCTTTAACATCGTAATGAAAAAGACACCGTTTCAGTTTCCCAGTTGCGAGTGAAACGGAAAGTCGAATTTCCGACTTCTACCACAAGCTAAAATAAAAGCAGTCTTACTGTTTCAAGTAAATGTTTTAACTGAAACGTGCATACACTACACACACACTACACACACACACACACACACACACACACACACACACACACACACATATGATAGGTGCGAGATTTGCTTAAATGTTACACCAGAGAACATAACTTTGGTGTTGTTCCTGGCACCCAGCTAAATTCCCCAAGATGAGAAACCTGTGTCAATGTGGAATCATGTCAGCACATAATATAGTTGCATGTCAGTGCCTGTTGTATAGAGACGCGCGCGTGCACACACACACACACACACACACCACACTCACACACACACACACAGAGTGAAACAAGCAAACAAACAAAAAAGCACTAGCTGCCGGACTTTGAAGCCGCCAACGCGGCGAATGAACTAACTTCGCCTTTGTATCTTCAGTTTAGACGATAGAGGCACTTAGTGGCAGAGACACTACAATACTCACTGACACACACACACACTGACACACACACTGACACACACACACACACACACACACTGACACACACACACACACACACACACACACACACACACACACACACACACACACTCACACTCAATGTAGTGTCTCTGTAGAGAGAGAAAACAATTGAAACCAGACCGAGGAGCAGAGCGCTCCAGCAGTCGAAGGGACTGAAACGTAAATTGTCTCCCTTGTGCGTTGTCTCTCTGGAGAGATTGAGAATCGGTTGTTGTTGTTTTTGTGTGTGTTTTTTCTTGAAGTTATGCCCGGTCAACCATGATTATTATATCTGCACGAATATATGGGGGGGGGGGGGGGAATTCACCAAATACCAAAGGCGTAGAAATGGCAAACGTTAACATCTGAAAAGTGAAATTTATAGGTCTTCATATTTGATCACGTGTTGACCATGAATGAATGCACACATACACGTACACACTGACAGGTAAAGCCGAAACACACGCATGAGACCCAAGTTAAGCGAACAACTCTAAAGTGTGGTTCCTTCTTTGGCTTAGTTAACTTTAGTCCAGCTGGTCGCTGGGTTTGTATATATACAACCGGCAATGTGGTTGGTGTCGCAGCCCCCCCCAGCTCTCGGCCATCCGCCCTACGGCGTCGATGCTTGTTTCTGCTCTGGGTAATCTTTATTACTAACAAATGTCAGTCATCTTAGGGGTGGGCTAATTTAGGCTTTAACAGAGGAAATGAAGAGGCGTTAAGACGACATGAAGGGACCACACCTATAGTATGATACGTTTTTCACAAAGCCAATTGTCCAGTCAAAGGCACACCAGTCTTTGACTGATTTGGAATGGCTGCCTTGATTAGAAATTCTGACAGTCAAGTAGTAACCCACATCTTTTTCATATAATAGTTCAATTAAAAGCAGACAAATAGATAATCTGACTGCCGAAGTGCTAAAGCTTTATTTTAATTTTTTTTTTTTTTAAATGGGGTGGGGGGGGGGCGTTCGTTTGTGCGCGAGCGGGCGGGCGTGTGTATGTGTGTTGTCTTATTTATTGTTTCATAGTGGGTTCTTTGTATAACGGGAGTAGAGATGGGGCATTACCTCTTAATAAGTTTATATCTTAAATTTATTTTCCTTCGGTTTTTATTTTGCCCTTGCAGATAGCCCTTTTTCTGTGAAACTACCATATATAACTATATCAATGCCGCAAGGAAATCTGGATGTGAGTGAAAGGTATAACTTAGGATTGATGCCTGTTGTTTTTAATAAAATCCCAGTGAAACGAAAACAAACGACACACACAACACATGCACGCCGGCACGCACGCACGCACACATGCTCCCCCCCCCCCTCTCTCTCACACACACACACACACACATTTAAATTCGTTTCTGCAGTTGTCAGTAACAACAACAACAACAACAATAACAAATTATATATATATAAAGAAGAAAAAGAAGAAAACACGTGGAAAAAAAGGGCCTGTTGTAGTCTTAAAAAATAAAAATAAATAAAAAAGAAAAGTGTTTTCATCTTTAATCAAGCAATAGTAACCTTTGATTTTAGCCGTTTTTTTGTTTGTTTGTTTGTTTGTTTTGGGGGGTGGGTGTGGGGGGTGGGATGTTTGGTGTGTCATTGTAAGTTCATAGTCTGTCAGTGATTTTGTGCTGTGTCACTGCCATTTATGTCTGTGTCTGATGTACTGTTTTCTGTGTTTCTGGCACTCTTCCCACAAGCGACTAATTTGGTGCACTTGAATCATATGCACAGTGACAGATGGGGGTGGGGAGTGGGGGACAAAGAAGAAGAAAAAAGAAGAGAGAGAGAATCACTCCCCATCTACTGTTGGAAAAGCGAACGACCTGTCACAACCACTACTATCCCTGCGCTTAGCGGAAAGGAAGCTGCCAGCCGTGCCACACACACTTGTGACTGATTATAATCTTTAAAACATATCAGCATGTAATATGCATAGGGAGGGGAAAAAATGGTTGCACATGTCCACGATTGCAGCAGCTGAACAATCATTTTAGAAAAAGAAGAAGAAAAAAAAAAGGTGGGGGGGGGAAGAAGCTGGAGTCGAACCCAAGCCAGTTGGATGGCAATCCGGCGAGTTAGCCACTACTCTACGGAGGATCTAGCAAACTTGCAGAAATTTGTAGTTATATTGCTTTCCTTTAGTTTCATCACTGCATTTTCTTGTTCGACTTTTGTTGTGTTTCTCAAATCATATTGTCACTTTTGAATGCTGTTCCCTCTTGTGCTCTTCTTTTTTTGAGGGACACTCCTCTTTCGGATGTTTTCAATCGCTGTAATTTTGTGGTTTTTGCTCAGTATGAAACTAAATTCCTCAGTTTCTTCTGCTAAACGGTAAATGGAAGTCATTGAAAGCGTCTTCCAAGGGGAGTTTTCATTAGCTCAATGCACTATTCAAAGAAGAAATAATTTACCTAAATTCCGTATAACTCATCATAAATAACAGACACGTCATGCATTAAATACCTTTTGGGATTACATACTAAACCTGCAACTATACTTTAGATTTTAGGAAAATTAATTCATTAACTTTTCGACAGAAGCAATTGACAAAACAACCCCTAAGATGGCATCCGTTTGTAAATGAAAGTAGAATCATCGAAAGTGAAAAATCAAAAACTGACGCTGAAAAATCGAGCTAGAGTCTTGGAATAAAAACGGCCAGGATGGAAACAGCTAGGCAGGGGAAAAGGGCCCGGGCAAGTTTATAATTTCGGTAAACAATCTGACAGGCACTCGGTCGCACGTCCGGCGCAGGGTTGTTTGTGTTTTGATATTTTTCACACTTAAACAGGTTCTGGTTGCTCTGGCACCACGGGGAGGTCTGCCGATCGCCTCCCATTTCTAGTAGCGGTCCCCCTCGGAGAGATCACAGCATGCCGCAGCACGTGCATAGCAAACTCGACCAACGGAAGTCGCCGACATAATTACGTCACACAAAATTGCGGGCAGTGCTGGCCCATATTGGACACCCGTTTCTGTGCCTGCATGTTTTTTGTGTTGTTTTGTTATTTGGTCAGGTGTAGCCGTTGATGCAACATAACCGGTCAAATAAGCAGCACTTTCAATACAATGGCGGCGACTCCACAACACACTGTCTTATTGTATTACCTGCGTGGAAAACGAGAGGAAACTCACAGTGGGTTCACACTATCGCAGAAGTTAATTGCAACTTTCCAAAAGTTTAAGATCTTTGCAACTTTTTGAAAAAACAAACTCCAGGATGACAAAAAATATGTGTTTAATCAAGCGTGGAAATGTGCACCCAAGCGTGGGATGGGGTGAGGGGGGTCAAGTATAAATTGGGTCTTCTCACAGGATAATATTACGGGGCGGGGATAGCTCAGTGGTTAGAGCGCCGAACTCGTGATTGAAAGGTCGCGGGTTCGAATCCCTGCTGGAACGGCGGGAGAATTTTCTTCTCCAGGGTCGACTTTCTGTGCTGACTCTTATTTCGGTATCCATTCCACCCCCGTGTTACCACAGTAGCACGTAAAAAATCCCGGTCATTCTGCCAAAAGTGCAGGTGGCAGGTTACAGCTAAACACGCATACACCTTACGTATTGAACCGTGCTTCGGCATTGGTCACAACTTGTCCCTAATATGTCAAATGACATCTGAGGACATTAAGCATCAACTCAACAACAACAGGATAATATTGCCTGCCAACCCACAGGGTCACCTGAGGATTCTGCACCAGAGGAAGGGGATGGGGTGGAATAGTTTTTTGTTGTTGTTGTTGTTTTGTGGTGAAGGCCTGCCTTAGCATAAGTTTGAAATGAAATTTGTATCATTTTAAAGGGGGTAGTTTCATTTTTATTGAAGTTTTCATGCTGTCTTGAAAAGGGCTAAAAACTTCTTCTTTTTAAATCTTTTTTTTTTTTTTTTTTTTTTTAATCTTTTAACATAGAATAACATTACTCTAATTTCTGTCATGTTCAGCACTTTCTAAGCCAGATTTGAAGGGGGGGGGGGTTATATTGTTCAATCACTTATTTTGTATGTGGGTGTTCAGTTGCATAGTTACTGTTTAACAGGTACCCATTTCATGTTTGTATTTGTTTCAGCACTGTCTGCTGGAAGACGTGATGCAACCTTGTGTAGCCTGCATTGGATGTCCGCCTCTGCCTTGAAGAGCAACATTACTCAGTTATGTACATTCTTGTTCACTTTTACGTTTTTTCTTTTTGTTTTGTAAAGAAGAAATTTGCTGCATAAAGAAGCCAGCATGGGGTATGTAAGAGAAACTCCGCACCTAAACCAGCACTGGGCATGTAAGAGAAATTCCCCATATAAACCAGCATGGGGGCACGCAAGAGATGCTCCCCACATAACCCAGCACAGGGTGTGTAAGACTAAGATAAATTCCCCATGTAAGGCAGCATGGGACTGTAAGAGAAACTCCCCGCAGAAAGAATTACCCATCATGGAGTGTGTAAGAGAAAGTCATCACTAAAAGAAAACTAGCACAGGGCTCGCAAGTTATTTTTTGAATTCCAGTTTTTGAATTCCTCCTTCAAAGCTCTTCTGTTCTCTTGTACTTCTAGCTCCTGCCACAAACATTCTATGTCTTTCCCTCCTGTTCTTCCATCTCCATCAGTGATGAGGATGTGTGTGTGTGTATACGTGTGTGTATGTGTGTGTGTTTAACAAATATATTTAGGGACACTTTTGTTGTAACTTTGTTACTGGTGTGCTGACATAATTACTGGAATGTAGTCAGGGTTTGCTTTAACTGGTAATTTCTGGTATTATACCTGTTCAGATAGCATATATATTATACCAGCAAAAAATCAGCAATTGGTCAGACTGTCGGTTGTGATTTTGTTTGACTGGTTCTCAAAAACCAAAGCAACAGTTTTAAAGGGCAGCAGAACAAGAGGGTGTGTGTTATGTGGGTGCATGCTAGACAGGGAAGGGTGTTTTTGTAGTACTGCTGTAGTACTGTATAATATTTATATAGTGTAGTGGTATGGACTGCTGTTTGTCTGACTGGTTACAGTGATTATCTGACTAGTTTCCGTGAACCACTTTCAACATCTTACATCAGTCATGCTGGCTTGAAAACTGTCTGTTGTAATCACTGGTTGTTGCTTCCCTAATGGTCGTTGACATAATCCCTCTTACACTTTCCCCGCACTAACCCCCCAACACAACAGTGATTATCCTTTCACACCCTTTAATAATTACACAATCCTACCCATCACACGCCAAATTCATTCTGTTCACATGCACAGCTTAACTAAGGCATATACACAGAGGACACTGATCAAATCGATCAGAATACATCATGACATTTCAAGACAATAGAGGACGATATTATGATAGGAGGCCATGACCCAGTCACACTGGTTAAAGAAAAGCACAACATGCAGTTCCCCAAAAGCTATATAGTTCAACTGCACAAGCTCACTCAGCTAAGAGCAATGGTCAAATCAGTAACACAGTGATGACAGGACACTGGTCCATGAAGCTGAAGCATGACAGCAGTCACACCCCTCGTCGATGATGACAAAGACGGGTAACAGACGACACCAAGTCATCATGAGCAGCCCCGTGCCAGCAACAGAGCATGGTGAAGGGTGTCCACAGGCATCACAGACTGCAGCAGTGAAGTTATGATGCCCCACTGCAACACCAGACAGGTGCGGTGCCAATAGGCAGCAACCATCAATCAGTCGCCAACATAGACATGGCAGTGAAGAATAAAGATGAACTGATAGATGATTGATGATAGATGCTAGACAAATGTCAACAGACAATAGGCAAGATATCGATAGCTCGATAGCTTGAGGGATTGATAACTGGATAACTGGAGTCCTGCAATCAGAATATGCTGTCTGAAATTTCCCTGAATAATAAACCTAGTCCTGCTTAAACATACACTATTTATTTTCACTCTGCATTGTGCATTGCACAATCAGGTTACACACTATACTCAGTCACAACCCGTAATAAATTAACAACCATCTTTTCATTCAATAATTGTTACGAAAATTATTGAAGTTCAAATGACAACTGCCAACAATAAAAAAAAATAAACACACTCATCCCAGTGTCCACAACAGAGACCCTTCTAATGCTTTAGCATAATCCACCGTGTCAACCCCGTTTTCACACACACACACGCTCACTTATCACGTGCAACTGCTCACCCCTGGCCAGCATGCGCCATCTTGTTTAATCCCACTTCATAACAAAAGCCAAACTCACAAAAAGTGAGCTGTGGCACCTGCCCGTGCGGTGTGGCCCACAAAATACACCTTCCCCAAAATTTGCATAAACTTATAAAAAGCCATCCAGCCTTGTCCATGCTTGCCATGCTCACCTTGGTCTATGTCACTCAATTGACCAGGCCCCCCCAAATCTTTTCTCCCCTAACAACTCTGTATCATGCATACCACCACACACACCATATATATGTAGGGGAATGGGGTGGGGAGTTGAGGGAAAGCAGGTTGGAAGCATGGATGAAGAGCCACAAGTCAGAGGTTGCTATAACATAACTTTTATTTGTACACCAACCAACCAGGAAACAGTGTCTGTATTGGAAAAGACAAGCAAACAAAACATTTAGAACATGAAAGCAAATGTAGTCTAAACAACAGCAATTACTAATCTAATAAATACAGTAACCATGTAGTTTACCTGTGGGTTACTGTAATACATGATGGTAACTGTGACAAAAGGATTAATTATCAAGCACATAAATCATGTGCTTGACTTACACTTAAAATCTGTATCTCACAGAGTCACAGTGAGTATACAAGAGACGGCCAGTCAATTAACTGATGAAGTATACAATAAAGTAACAGTGAAGAATGCGAATTACCAAGCTCATTCTTAACTAAACAGGAAGAGTGAGATAATCGTTACAGCAGTTCCACTTAAGTACACAATGAGATGGATAGTGACACAGGTGGCATTTGGGACCATGCCATAAGCGGGAGGAAGTCAGTCATAAACTGACCGGCTCCAGCCTCGTTACTCAAAGCGTTACAGCATGTTATTGTTACTGACTAGCAGAGCATATCCGGCTGTGAACAACGTCAAGCGTCTTACTGACGCGGGTAGCGCATCAAGAATCTAAACTGCTGATCAGGCTGCGCCTGTCGGCTCGGTTAGTGAACAGAGACAAAGACCTAATTGCCCCCACTGACGCGCATCACCAGCCTGTTCAGGTACACGCACAAAGACCCGGAAAGGGTTTACAAGCTAAGTAGAGTGAAAGTCTGCGCGCCCAAGACTCGGCCACACAAAAGCCGGATCAAAACAGAAATAACATGTCTCACAGTTTATACAATCACCCCTATGCACTAAACCATATTCAACTAGTAAAATGAACATTCTACAACTATGAAGTCAACATCTTCCAAGTGTTAGCCATAATATACCACCGATTTCATGTAGAAACATAGATCAGTAGGAAACCAAACAAAGAAGTTATGCCGCACTGACAAAGTACCCATACTTTAGATGGATAACTTTGCATCGGCAAAGCATCACTCAAACTGAACATCCAGCAATGGCAACATAACATACTAGCTACATATTGGAAATACCGGTCATCCTGTGGCATAAAGGCTTAACATATGAACATACAAACAAGGTACTCTGACGCAGCCATAGCGGCTGCAACCAGGCGGCAATCTGACGCCGAAATTACCCACGTATTCAAGAACCAAAATCAAGGCACGTTGTGAACATGATAACATTATAAACATACATTATTTACATCAATAAGAAACAACAGAACAACAAGCCATAGAAAAATAACTACTTACAAGGCTCTCCCCTGATGAAAACACATGAACACCGGCCGCAACAGTTAAACAAACAACCTGCCTCTGCATGGACACTGGGGGAAAAGGGACGCTGCCAGCCCAGCACACAACTTTTAACACCTTAGATAATTGGGCCATAAAAACCCCACCCAATCAAAAAGGAAAAGGACCGGAACGAAAAGGTTATAGGGTCATGGCCTGGAACATGTATACAATACACTCGGTTACATATATACAGAGATACAAAACCAAATAATCAAGGAAATAATACAGACAACAAAACATAAAATGCCTAAACTACTTCCACACACAAAGAACAAATACCGGCCCTTGGCAATGAAGAAGAGGATAGATTCTGACTCACCAGCCGACTTGTGATAGCCTGTTCCGCTCCCCATGTTCCTTGAACGCTAACGGAAAATATAAATTACTACACCATTCCACCGAGCTTCCCTGTAGTTAAACTACAGAACAGAAGATTTGAAAAGAAATCACACTGCTGACAACCGAGACCCAACAAAGAAATGCTTTGGCAATCCAAACGGCCTTCCCTCTCGGATGGACAACAGACTGGCTGCTCTGGCTCATTTTGCGCCTCACGCTGACAGAACTCATCTACTCCCCATTGGTTGATTTAGACCATGTGACCTGTACATGCCCAACCGGACTTATGGGCCTACCCATGCAATCGCGGACCCACTGCCTGCACCCATCTGCCGTAGAACTGCTGTCCAAAAACCAAACAAAAAACAACTTTAAACACAAGTCACCATCAGTCTAGTCAGCTAACCCAGGTGGACGTGACACTGGTGGAGTTTTGGTTTGTTTGTAATCATGATGTAGTGGTCTCTGTTGTATACCCTGTATGATTGTTATGATAATATAAGCACAGAGGGCTTTCTCTCAAGGTTCTTCTTTGTATACAGCCTGTATGTTCCGTTCAGGGATTTTTCTTGCGCCTTCTGCCCAGCTACTGTTGTTAGTGATACTGTTTGTTTAGTAGTTTTAGGGGCTCCTTTCTCTTCAGATTTTTTTCTTTCTTCTTCTTCTTCTTCTTCTTTCTGATGTCTCTTCTTGCCAGCTCTTTGTCTTTGTGGTTTTGTTTGTTTGCCTGCAGTGGCATACTGTGGGTGTAAAAATTAAGGTCCCCTATACCAGAGCTGTGAAATTTTCTCCCTTTAAAGCCTGGAGTAGGTCAAAGTATAGCTATGCATGCTTCTCTGACTGCCAGGAAGGTTTCCATATATAGTTCTGTCTGATACCTGTCTTCCCAGTCCATTCACCATGTTTTCCAAAATTGTTACTTACCTTACTTTTTCCAAAAATGTAGAAAAATCTCAGGGCAGTGACAAAAAATAAAATATAGGTTACAGACATGATCAAAACATTGCAGATTGATTGCAAGTGCATCAGCCTTTTACTCACTGCTTGTTTGTTTGTGGGTAAGAATGTTTTGTAAGTGGGTAAAAAAAAGATCCTGAATTATTTTTTCAACTGTTTTTGCCAAGTCTTTTTTCTCAGTTTAAGGAACCTGCCTTAAAAGTGCACTAAATGTCTTTCATCTAATGGTGGCAATAATATATTCCCACTACTGACAGCTATGAATGAGAGTCATGTCTGTGACTTTTGAAAAGAAGGGTGGAATCATTTTAGAGTTCATGTCTGTTTTGTTGTTGTTTGAAATCAAATGAAATCTGTATGAAATTGTTGCCAATTGATTGAAATAAATTGCCTTTTTCAAAATTAACAATGGATTTAGTTTATATTTTTCAGTGCAGTGATGCTTAACATGACACTTAACTACTTGTGACTAGTGTGGGTCACACTACTTGTCATCACAAGCTGTCCAGTATAACTGAGTGCCTGTGAAATATAAGTATTCGCTCCAAAACATGTTGTGTGTCGTAACGGTGAATTAGACATATATATGTGATTTGATCATTTTAATTTTGTACTGAAATGATCCGCAAAAGAGAACCCACCTGTTTGTACTTTTCTTAGTTGTAAATAAGTGAAATGTAAATGCTGATGCTGATTATGTTTGCTGTTGATTGTGTTGTCTCTAGAGTTGTGGGCTTTTTTTTTCTTTTTCTTTTTTTTCTGCTTTTTTTAAACTTGCATTTAGATGGCTTATTGTTTTGCCCTGGTGTAAAGTTACAGTGACTGTATGATTCATCCTGAGGTGACCTGTATGGCTGACAGAATGTAAAAATCCTGAAACTAACTTCTTCTTTTCAGCATTTTGCAGGACTTCTTTTTCTCAACTGCTTTTGGGGGCATGTTCTGCAGACTGCTTTTAGGGTCAAGTTCTGCAGATGTGGCAGCAAGTGGCAGGGTGATTTCATTCCTAATCGTAAACAGGTGGTAAACAGGCTCAAGATCCCCCAGGGTCTCTCCACATCATTGTTTCACCGGTGGAGTGAAGTTCCCTCAAGGGGAGGAGTCCACAGTGATTCACTGTAAGAAAAACTACCTGCTTTACAAAGATGCCACTTGTCTGTGTTCTCCAAGTGCTGCTTGTTAGAGCTTCTTGCTAGGCCTTCTTCTATCAGAACTCTTCTTCTGGTTAGCATTCCTTATCGTTTCTCTCTTCTTAGTGTGCTTTTTTGGGGTAGTCCACATGTCACAGCCTGTGGCAGGGTGATTTCACTCATAATTGTAAACAGGTGGTAAACAGGCTCAAGATCCCCCAGGGTCTCTCCACACTATTGTTTCACCGGTGGAGTGAAGTTCCTTCAAGGGGAGGGGTCCGCGGTGATTCACCGTATGAAAAACTACCTGCTTTACAAAGATGCCACCTGTCTGTGTTCTCAGAGTGTTGCTTTTTAGAGGCCTTCTTCTATCAGAACTCTTCTTCTCAGTGGTTTTGTTGTTCTTTTTAATATTTTCTAGGCTCTGTTCTTCTCAGAGTAGTTTTTGTAGGGCTCCTTTCCAGTTTGAATGCTTCATTTTAGGGCTTTTTCTTTGGCCTTCTTCTGTCTAGCTATTGTTGTTAGTGTTTTTGTTTTGTCCAGCATTTCACAAGGCTCCTTCAATTCTGACTGCTTCCTTTTTTTTTTCTCTCTCCTTTTTTTTTCCATACTCCTGCTTGTACCAATTTTTCTTTTTTTGTGGTTTTGTTCTGGTTAGCATTTCCTAGTGTTTCTCTCCTCTTAGTGTGCTTCTTGGGGGTAGTCCACATGTCACAGGCTGTGGCAGGGTGATTTCACACACAATGGTAAACAGGTGGTAAACAGGCTCAAGATCCCCCAGGGTCTCTCCACACTATTGTTTCACCGGTGGAGTGAAGTTCCTTCAAGGGGAGGGGTCTGCGGTGATTCACCGTATGAAATACTACCTGCTTTACGAAGATGCCACTTGTCTGTGTTCTCCATGTGTTGCTTTTTAGAGCTTTTAGCTAGGCCTTCTTCTATCAGAACTCTTCTTCTTGGTGGTTTTGTTGTTCTTTTCAGCAATTTGTAGGGCTCCTTTCTGATCTGAATGCTTCATTTTAGGGCTTTTACTTTGGCCTTCATCAGCCCAGCTATTGTTGTTACTTAGTGGTTTTGCTCCGTTTAGCATTTCATAGGGCTCCTTTCATTCTGAATGCTTCCTTTTGGGTCTTTTTCATACACTTCTTCTACTCATGTCCCAGCTCTTCTCGTGATTTTGGTCTTTTTAGTGTTTCCTAGGGCTCCTCTCTTCTTAGTGTGCTGTTTGGGGCATCTTCCACATGTGTCACAGACTGTGGCAGGGTGATTGCACTTGTAAACAGGTGGTAAACAGGCTCAAGATCCCCCAGGGTCTCTCCACACTATTGTTTCACCGGTGGAGTGAAGTTCCCTCAAGGGGAGGAGTCCACGGTGATTCACCGTAAGAAAAACTACTGGATTTACAAAGATGCCACTTGTCACAATCTCTGGCCATGTGATTACCGCTTTCTATTCTCTGTTCTTTTTAGCATTGCAGTATTGCTTCTTTCTCTACATATTCTTCCTTTTATGGCTTTTTAATTTTTTTACCAAGTTCTTTTTCATGGTAGTTCTTTTTCAAGGGCACCTTTCTACCATGAGTGCTGCTTTTTCTGGCTGTTTCTTTGGCTTTTTTTGCCCAGTTCTTCTTGTTGTTTTTTGTTTGTTTTTTCCTTCTTTTTAGCACTCCATAGAGCTCCATCTCTTCTGATTGGTTCTTCATATGGCATTCTCTTAGGCCTTCTTCTACCCATCTTCTTGTTCGTAATCATAATGGTTTTTGTTCTCATTGATATTTGGCTGGGCTCTTTTTTCTTCTGAGTACTTCTTTTAACATACTGTGCTTCAGTTTTCCACCATGCTTTTCTTTTAAGTGCTTCTGTTCTTTCGAGTGGTCTGTAGGGTGCTTTTTCTCTTGGAGTGCTTCTTTTCAGTTAGTTGGTTAGTACTTGGATTTGAATGTACTAGGTTACCACAGGACATATCCAAATTTCAGAATTCTTCACCAGTTTAGGACACATACAAGTCACTGTATCATAAGTATACAGTTGTGTCACAGTTCTGGAGACAGCAGTCAATAGCAAGCACATCTCAATATATATGCATATGCTAGTAACGAGTTAGGGCCAGCAGGAAATTTCACTGTACTTTTGCAAAATATCACAGAGCAGTGACAGCTAAGCAAAGAAAGTTGCATACACGTGGCCAAGGCATTGCAGACTGCACTTGCATCGGCCTTTAAACAAACAAACTAACAAAGATTTTGCTCACAGCATGTTTGGTCACCAGTAGAAATGTGTCAAAAATATATTTTTCATTCCCTAAATTGTTAACTGTTTAGAACTCTTTTTGCTTACTTCCATAGTAAGCAAAAAGAGTTCTAAAAAGTTAACAATTTAGGGATTTAAAACTGAATGGTGCATGTGAAACTACATTTTTATGTTAATACTTTTCATGTTTGATCTGGCTGAGGTGGCATAAATTTCATTTGGCCCAAAGAACACAGCATGCAGTCAGAATTCCCTCGACTCTGGTAGACTGCTGCACCCGTGCAGCGTGGTGTCCATGCCATGTGCCCTGGACCAGGCAATAGTGGTCCATGATCCCCTTCACAGATGAGTCTCCTGCTTCACCGTCTTAAGTTCTGAGAACGCTTCATTCGATATGTTGTTCGGGAGGTTGATCACTATGGAGGCAGATCAGTAATGATCTAGGTCAGCGTATATCCACCTCAATGGTAGAATACTACTCTACATCATTCAGGGCTCCCTAACTGGCCTACGCTGCAGGGATCAGATTGCATGCCCCCTCATCCACCGTGCTGTGCAAGCCATGGGACCAGGTGCCACACTTTGCAGGACAACAATGCCACTCCTCACAGAGCTCAGGTCATCACAGATTTCTTGCCGCCCGCTCTCCAGATTTGTTCCTGTCAATTTTAGGACAAGTAGCTAAAAACTGCCCCGCCCCTGTTGATGTGTACCAGCTCACCTGTGTCCTGCAGCAGGTGTGGCAGAGTAAACTCTTCAGACCCTCGTCCTCTTCACAAGTCAGTGCTGCATAGACTGTCTTTCAGATAATGGTGGCCATACCTGCAGTGGACTGCCATGAACACAAGTCGCATCTGTGACTTTAAAAAAGAAGGGTGGAGTCATTTTAGAGTGCACATCTTTTTTGTTGTTACCTGAAATCAAATGAGTCCTGTGTAAATTGTTGCTAAGTGATTGAAATAAATGTGGCTTTCTCAAAATTACCAATGGCTTTTGTTTGTATATTTCAGCTCAGTGTTCATGTGGCCTTTAATTTTGTTTGATGACAAATCACCATGCTTGTCATAACATTAACAAGCAATTTAGGCAGGTTTCTGTGTTGCGTGCCTGCAGAATATAAATAGGCACCCAAGCATGACTGTGTTATTGTCACCAGTTTATTAGTCATATACAATTATGCTTGTGATTTGATAAATTGTGTTTTAAAATTTGTGCAAAAACCATCTCACAGAACCCTCCTGGAAGTACATTTTTCAGTGGCATGTAAGTGAACATAAATGCTGATATTGCTTATGTTTGCTATTGATTGTGTTTTGTGTAGAACTGTGAGCCTTTTTTTCAATTTTAGTTTACTATTGATTGTGTTTTGTGTAGAACTGTGAGCCTTTTTTCAATTTTAGTTTTTTTAGTGTGGTTTGGTAATTGTGTTTTGACCTGGTGTAGAGTAAGCGTGAATATGTGCGATTCATCCAGAGGTGACCTAGCTGGTGCGGCTGACAGAACATAAAAATTGAAGAACTAGCTAGCTAACAAGTGGTTCTGTTGTTTTTAATGTTATGTAGGGTTCCTTTTTCTTTTGAGTGCTTCTTTTTTGGTTGGTTGGTGTTTAGATTTTAATGTCCTGTAAGCCACATCGGATCGCCTCAGGACAAATCACACTTTCACAATTTGTGTGTACCAGCTCAAAACAGGAGTCACTAAATCATAAGTAAAAAGCTTGATCACAGTTCTGGACACAACACAGTCAACAGCAAACACACAGCACTTGACACAGGACTCCGCTTCAGTTGGTCATGAAATTCCAGGCAGCAGGTGAAGCATGCGTAGGCATGGCTGTATTCTGACCTACTCTGGCTTTAAAGGGAAACTTTAACAGTTATGTGTTCTCAACAGAGGGGCCTTAATTTCTGCATCTGCATTACTCCCACTGCAGGGGTTCTTCTGAGGGACTTCTCCTGCCTATTTTTTTATTTTTTTTAACTTGTTTTTATTCCAGTTTCTGTACAAGCTAAAGCAATGCTATAGTGATGATTACAACTGTAAACCTGAACAGAGATAAGCATATAGAAACTGTAGACATGACAAACATGCGTGGTTTAGGGAAAAATAAACAGGAAAAAAGTAAAGTAAAATATCCATCTGTTGCTAGTAGTAGTAGTTAAGTAGTTAAAGTACTGTTCTTTTTAGCAGTTAGTGTGGTTCGTTTCTTTTCAGTTCTTTCTAGGGATTTTGCTTCAGGTCTTCTTCCGCCTTTGTCTTCTGAATAATTAAAGTGATTTGTTCTTCATAGCACTTTGTGTAGCTCCTTTTTTATGTTGTTGTTTTTTTTCCTCTTTTTTTTTCCCCCTCCCCCCCCCCCCCCCCCCTTAGACTTGTGTTCCACTCAGTTTTTCTAGCTCTTCCACTATTGTCTTTAGTACTTTGCAGGGCTCTTTTAATCTCTGTTATTTTACTTTCTTTCTTTCCAGTGTTTCTTCTTGGTCTGTTTTTGTTGTTTTTACCAATGTCCTGAGGTGACCCTGTGTACGTTAAAATCCAAGAACTGTCTCTTGATCAGTCTACCCATCTCTTCTTAGTCATGTTCTTTTTAGCACATCATAGGGCTCCTTTCTGTTCTGAGTACTTCACCTTTTTTCCTCCTTTATTTCCCCTTTTTTTTCTACCCACATAGTGTCAGTGGTTCTGTTCTTTTCAGCTGCACAAGTTTTCTCCATGGGATTATTTACTTGTGTTAATGTTCTTCACTTTCATAGCTTTTTCTAGGTAAACTCCACATGGCTTAGTCACACACACACATTCACTCATAATCATAAACAGGTTCAAGATCCCCCGGGGTCTATCCACACCCATGCCACACTGGTAGAGTGAACTTCCTTCAAAGGGAGAGCGGTCCACATGATTGACTGTAAAAGTCCTTGTGACAACAGAGGGATTTATGTCAGAAGTGAGAAGTTGGTCTGCACTTGCGCAGCAGCTGAGCGGGCAGCCAACAGTAGATGTAACTGATAAACTTAACTCATTAATATCCATAAGGTCAAAGACCCCTCTATATTTGGTAATGACTGACCAGTCTGCTAGCACAGCTAGCACAAACCTCCGTCATCACTGTTTTCAAGATTCTGACGGGAACAGCACTAAAAAAAAATCAGTTCCAGCATTTTGATTCATACAAGTGCCTTTAGCCATTTACGATTGAAACTAACTCTCCTGACAACTAGATCTGAAGGTGAGAAAATTTCTTCACGGCTCATAATTGTTCTAAAGCACAGTAGTTTTTAGCTACAAGTGCTAGACTGTCATTTATGAAAGCCATGATTGTTGGCCACTCAGTGTGTGCCAAGCTTCAGTCAGATTTAATTGCTGGTTCCGATCCCTGGATGGAATACTCATTCAGATTGGCTGGGAAAGTGGATAAGATCAAGTTTCTTGGAAGAGCGGGGAAACGCATCGAGTCAGTGAGTGCATGGAAAAAGAAGCCGTGAAACAAATTCGCGATGAAGGCCCGAATATCATCATCCTTATGATAGGTGAAAACATCTTTCTCGATACAGGTCCCGAAGGACTAGAGGGACACATAGTGTCCCTCACAACAATGATGTGCAACAAGGGATACACTGAAGAGGTGGTCATGCAAATTACTGCCACGCTTGTGAAAGCATCAACAAACTACCTGCTTACATGGCTCATGTTAATTGGTAATTTCCAGTATTTTACTGGTCAAGGTCAGCATATACAGGAAGGAAAAATCAGCAGTCAGTCAGATACATGTACTGGCTGTTGTTTAAAAAACTAAACAAAAAACAACTAAACAGCAAGTGAACAAAAAACACAGCACATTGAGAGAGTGTGTATATAGTGTGTGTGTGTGTTCTAGACAGGGAAGGGACTTGGGTGTACAGTTCTGTTAGTACAGCTCTAACAGCTGTAAACACAGACAGCTTTGTGTCTGATCGGTTACACTGATTATGTGACCAGTTTCTGTGACCCGTTTTTGCCACCTTATAGATGTCGCGTTGGTTTGAAAAATGTCTAGCTTGTAAACTTTACAAAGACAACACTTGTGTATGTGTCAGCCTCTGGCAGTGATATTTCACTTGCAGAGCTCATTTCTCCACAGAACGCCAATTTTTAAGGCTTTCTGTTAGAGCCTTCTTCCATCAGCTCTTCGTAATTGTTTTACTTTTTTCAGACCAGAAATTATTTTTTGATTGAATCCTTGGTCTCTAGTAGACTAGTTGCTTGTGTTGCAGAGATGGTTGAACAGCTACCTTTTTCATGTTTGTGCAAAGCAGTTGTAGAAAAAAAGAAAAAAATAGTCTGGAGAGAGAGAGAACACACAAAATGGAGAGGATAGAATAATGAAGATACAAAAATTGGTTTATAATAGGCCCAGTCTGATAAGAAGTCAGGTAGGGTCAATTTCAACTTTTGGTTGCATGCTTCAGTTACATATCTTTCCTTTTTTTTTCTTCTCCAACTTATGTGTATGTTCAGTCCAGTGCAGGCAAAAAGTAAAACTGAACAATGCCAATGTGCATTCAAGTATCATAGTAGAGCATGAAAGAGAGAAAGAGAGTGCTATAAATATATGTGTGTTCAATTTAGTGTTGGCCTATATCAATGGATACATATTTGTGTGTTTTTGTATGTTCCTGTGTGTGTGTGTTTGCCAAGGGGTGCATATTTGTGTCACTGTCAGTATGTGCAGGTGGGGAGTGGGGGTCATTTGTGTGCTTGTGTGTAGATGGCTCCAGAAATCCGCTCCTCTCAATGAAGTGACCAACCTCACCAAAGAACTCAATGCATGCACAGACAACATAAAAACATGGATGACGGAAAATCAGCTCAAACTGAACGACGACAAAACAGAAGCTCTTCTCTTTCCCTTTTTGTCTTCCCTTAAACCTTCTACCGTTCCCCTCCCTGACTCGATTACTCTTGGCTCTCACAATATCCCCTTCTCTGATTCTGCCAGGAACCTTGGATTCATTCTTGACTCAAAACTGTCCATGAAGAAGCACGTCATAAAAATCTGCCAAACTGCTTATTTCGAGCTTAAACGCATTAGTTCAATCCGCAGGTTTCTCACTGAAGATGCAACCAAGACTCTTGTTACTTCCTACATCCTTTCACGGCTTGATTACTGCAACTGTCTTCTTATTGGTACACCTAATTCTGTCATCCAACCTCTCCAGAAAATTCAGAACTTTGCTGCAAGACTTATTCTCTTGGCACCCCGTCATCACCACGCAACACCTCTCCTGGAAAAACTGCACTGGCTTCCCATTTCAGAACGTATTAAGTATAAAGTCGCTTGTATGTGTTTCAGTGCTATAAATGGTTCTGGTCCTGCTTACCTCTCTGAACTGCTGCATGTCTACACTCCATGTCGTACACTACGATCTTCATCTGACCCCCGCATGCTGGAAATCCAACAATACAAATGCAAGACTCATGGCTTCCGCACTTTCTCTTGCTTTGGACCCCACATTTGGAATTCACTCCCACAAGACCTTAGACACTGCTCAACCCTGTCATCTTTTAAAGCCAAACTGAAAACCTTCCTCTTCTCACAGTATTTCCGTTCTTACTAATACCAGTACCTAGTTTCTGCTACAGTCAGTGTATGTGTGTGTGTGTGTGTGTGTGTGTGTGTGTGTGTGTGTGTGTGTGTGTGTGTGTGTGTGTGTGTGTGCGTTTGTAGTGCACTTTTATTATTATTATTTTATTATATATATTTTATTTTTTTATAATACTTGATGTAAATTGTTTTGGTAGGACTATGCTTTACATGTGTATAGAATATCATATTTAGGTTAATATGTATCATGTGAGCACTCAGGGTGTTGATGAGTGCATGATAAATGTACATTATAAGGCCCTGGATGCTCTCCCGACTTCAGCTGGGAACTGCAATGGTCCATGTCCAGTGCAGAAAACAGCAAGAGCAAGCCACCTACAAGCTAAATGGCCATACCCTGAAGACATCAACCTTCACCTTGGCCAG
This sequence comes from Alviniconcha strummeri, assembly GCA_963584105.1. Lineage (NCBI taxonomy): Eukaryota > Metazoa > Mollusca > Gastropoda > Provannidae > Alviniconcha > Alviniconcha strummeri. The sequence continues at coordinate 8,013,043 of OY757545.1, forward strand.
CAGCAGCATGAGCAGCAGGGTGATGAAACAGGGTATCAGCATGGGCATCCTGCTTGGCTGTCAATCAGAACAGGAAGTACAAGGTATTTTTAGTTTCATTTGAATACTTACTTTTTTCCAGATGAATTGTTATATATATAAGATTAGTTTGATTCCAGTGTAAACTTTTCTCTTCACAATATTCAAGTCAGCCCCAGCCCCCCTTACATGCACACACGCGCACACAGGGCAACTGCAGCAACAAAGTACAGCATGCACATACTCCCCCTCCTGCCCCCTCACCCTCAAGAAGGTATATGAAGTAAAGCAAGCAAACAGTGAACAACATCAGCAGAACCTGTAACACTGAACAAGAAGAAGCACAACAGAACACACTCTGAAGATGTATCCTTGGTGCATCTTATCATTGGTTATCATTATCTTTTGTAATTATGTCGCTTGCTAGGGTATGACGTCAATCGTGGAGCCCTGTCAAATCACTTTGTAGGTTCTGCATGAGCGCTCTTGGCCTCGTTCTCATTAAACATGGACCTAACAAAAACTACACATTATTTTATGCATATTGCAATACTTGGAAGCTAAATGGATTCTTCTTTCAACGATAGCCTGCTTGTGCCATAAAGGATTACATGTACTAAGTTTGTGTGCTTTTTATGGAAATGTGTTGAGAAACATAGTTCCTAGTAAAAGACAATGCAGCAGATGAGCACACACAGAATCAGCAGTGAACGCTCCACTTGTAACTGAACAAATGACCAAGTTGGTACATACCACCAGCTTGTGGCCATCTTGAAACGGTAAGTCTGGAAAACCACTTTTTATTCATAAACTGGTACATGCATGTATCCAGATGTGTCTGGAAAATCACTTTTTATTCATAAACTCATACACGCATATCCATGTGTGTATGTCTGTATGTGTGTGTATATATATATATGTGTGTGTGTGTGTGTGTGTGTGTGTGTGTGTGTGTGTGTGTGTGTGTGTGTGTGTGTGTGTGTTATGTGTGTGTATATATATATTCTGCACAAGTAAACAGATGTACATACAAATGTAGTCACTCATCCAAGCATGACTGGAGTCAAGACTGAACCAGATAATTTGTTCTGCTTTATGCCACACTCATGCAGTTGTGAACTTGCCCACAGCAGATATATCTGTAGATTTAACATTGACATGATAATATAATTGCTACAGTGCTCCTCCAATGGCCCTGTGTATTGTTGATACTCTAAGCATGGCCCATCTTTCCACACTGCCAGGGCTCCCACAGTGGGATACTGTGGATGCAGAAATTAAGATCCCCTTTTGAGAACCTAGAGCTGACAAGTAGGTTCCCCTGGTAAGTACCTACCAAAAATAAGTATGTACCAAAAGGTGTGGCATTGTGCATTGATAGATAAGTGGATTTTAAAAAATAATAAATTTACATTGTATTTTGTTCTCAGGTGACCCTCTGTTGTCGACAGGATGTTAAAATTCAGGAACTGCGCAGGGGCAGAGGACATTCAAGGTGTGGACTCTGAACATGGCATGAACATGACAGACTCTTGGTGAACAGCCAGTGCTCTGAACACTGCAGACACTGAAGAGTACAGACGGAGAATGACCCACTGAACAGTACACACCATGAACGCTACAGACACTGAACTGACACTGAATGCTACAGACTCTGAACCCCACTGACAACTGAGTATTAGACTGAACACCACCGACAATGAATAATAGTAGGCAGATCATGAATGCAGTAGACTGTAACCCAGCTAACACTGAACACCAGTGACTATGTATGCTACAGACTCTACCCTATAGACTGAACGCTTAAGGAACTGAACTGATGCTATAGACTCTGAACACTACTTGCATTGAACGCTATAGAGCTGAGCCGACGATATAGACTGATGCTGAACACTGTGTACACTGAATCCTACCGACACATAAACAGTACTGAACTGACATTACACTGAACACTACATAATACAGAAAGAGCAAACTGCTCTGAACACTACTCATAACCTAATGTATCCATACCACAAAACATATAAAATCACACCATGACATTCCACACCACGCCACAATTTCATGCCACCATTTCACACCATACGCTCTTCTTCACCACACCATTCTGCACCACTTCACACTCTGTAGTCCATCCAGGCCACAGACATTCCACATCATACAACATGCCATTCCACATCACATAACAAATGTATATCTTCCCTGGTATCCTTTAAGTCTGCCCTCAGCACCCACATTTTCTCCTCTGGACTCTTGATTACTTTGCCTGTGTGCGTGTGAAGTTGTGTGCTATTGGTTTCATGCACGTGTGTGTTCCAGCCACATTCCACATCACAAGTGCTGTAGTGTTTATGTAATTAGTAGGGTTCAAATTGCATTTCACATCATATTACACATCATTCCATCACATCACACCAAAAGATTTTACATCACACCACCTTTCTCTTCACACCATTCCACACCACACCATTCCACATCACACCACCATTGCACAACATTCCACATCATATTACTACATACCAGTGTTCCACGCCACATCTCACAGACAGTTAATGTTGCAACACATCTCACCTCGGACCACCATATTCTATATCTGATATCACATTACACTGCGGTCTGCCTCGGCACCACCATTTCACACCACCACATATCAAAGCGGACATGTTCCACATCACACAGCCACACCACATCTCGCACCATTCCACACCCACATTCAACATCACAGCATATTTCACACCACAACATAATCTACATCGCATTACACCACCACATCTTGATTTTACATAACACCACCACATATGACATCAGAACATTTTGCATCATTTTCCGCATCTGACACGCAACAATCGCACAGCACATTGCATATGCCACATTCTTCACCACCACAGTTCCACACCACCACATTTCACATCACATCGTGACTTTCCAAATCTTGCATTGTGCAACATTCCACATACCAGGACACCACATTCCACACCACGCCATGTTCCACATCGCACATTTTGCATTTCAGTCGCAACATGTCTGAAATTTCAACATTCCCCATCGGCACCACATTTAACATACACTGTCATCACACCATATTTCACATCGCACCGTAATTCATATCAAATCGCTCGGCCACTATTCCACATCACGCCCACATTCCACCTCGCACCGCCAATGCACATCACCTTTCAAATATAATTGCACATCACACTGCTGTCCCACAGGTGACGCATTCCAAACCACACCTCACATCCCACACTGCATTTCAACCATACCGCATCACACCGCTATGTCTAATATGGCGTCAAACCATTCCACATCACTCGGTATTGCACAACAACAACAGTTTCCCACCAGCACACCACCATGCTCCACATGCCCGTACCACACCATTATTCCACGTGACATCGCATCACCACATTCCACAACGCCTCGTCTGACACTGCATGGCATCACACCATATCGCACATATTCTACATCGCACCTTTGTTCCACATCACAGCCGGCCACATGAGGATGAATAGGGCACAACATCCCGGCCACATCTGGCCCGGCATTGCAAAACATTCACATCACACCACAATTCCACACCACACTATCCACATCACGCCATGCGGTGTATGATCTGGTAGTATTAAATATGGGGAACGATGTGTCATTTTGTGCCGGAAATGTGGTTAGATGGGACTTGCTGAGCTGTGGTTGTGATACGGGGAATGTATAACACATTGCCATTGCATCTCGCACCTCGTCACATCATTACCACCACATCAAACACCATCTCTGACGTTCCAAACAATTTCACGTCACACCATCATTTCTCCCTATATCACTCGTTTCATATCGCACCAGCACCTCTCGCAGTACACTATTCCACTTTGCAATACTATATTTCAAATCGCCACCACATCTGCCACATTTCACATGACTGACGTACCACATAACGCCACATTCCATGTACTCCACGCCGCATCAGTTTCAGATCATATATATTGGCCAGTAAGTTACGCACCGCACTACAAAACATTATTCCACATAAGTGTTGCATCATTCCACCACACCTGACTGTGATCACACCCAATTCCACATCGCACGTCAGAACACCCACCACATTCTACATCCCCGGCTCCACTTGTCACATTTTGCATAACACCGCCTCCACTAACGCCGCGTATTGCGCGCCGTGTCGCAGCCCACACTGTACCTCATTTCACCTGCTACTGCAGGGACACTGGGGGAAAGAGGACGCGGCAGTGGTGAAGTGATGCTTATGTCCTCGGATGTCAGTTGACATAATTAGGGACAAGTTGTGACCAATGCCGAAGAACGGTGCAATAATTCTTTACGTCCACGGAAACCAGAAGGCTCGTTAGGACGGACAGCTCAGGATGGCCACCTCGACTCACACAGCTCCTGAACTATGGACGCGGCGGTTGAGTGTTGCTTTACGTCCACAGAAACTGTAGGCTTATTAGGGACGGGAGCCCAGGACGGCCACCTCGACTTTCACACAGCTCCTGAACTATGGACGCGGCGGTGATGATGATGAGTTGATGCTTAATGTCCTCAGATGTCATTTGACATATTAGGGACAAGTTGTGACCAATGCCGAAGCACGGTTCAATAAAATCCACATACGTAAGGTGTATGCGTGTTTAGCTGTAACCTGCCACCTGCACTTTTGGCAGAATGACCGGGATTTTTTACGTGCTACTGTGGTAACACGGGGGTGGAACGGATACCGAAATAAGAGTCAGCACAGAAAGTCGACCCTGGAGAAGAAAATTCTCCCGCCGTTCCAGCAGGGATTCGAACCCGCGACCTTTCAATCACGAGTCCGGTGCTCTAACCACTGAGCTATCCCCGCCCCCCCCAACGCGGCGGGCCCAGCGCACAAGTTTTAACACTTAGATAATTGGGGCCATAAAACTTCCACCCAATCAAAAAGGAGGACAGGAAAGAAAAAATTAAAGGGTCATGGCACGGACACGCACAATAGACTCGGTTACATCCCCCTACTCAATCGTAACCAATAAACGTAGCAATAAACAAAACTAAAGGGTGTAGGGCAACTAAGCGGTGCACACAATACATCCACGCACAAAAACTGTACCCCTTTTTGCCAACAATAAAGGCCTGGCTAACTAAAAAAAAAAAAAAAAGAGAAACGTCTCCAAGCAATGGTTGCATTGCAGTAAAAGGGCAAAATGATTACTGCATTTAAGCCAAGTAAACCAGACAGACCCAGAACGCATTGCTTGAAAAACAAATGGATGGAAAAAATAGGATTCGTTGCGTTAATGATGAAACATCTGTTCTTATTGCATTTGGAAAACCTACTACCATCTGGGACATAAAAATGGAGCCGGTCGTTAAATACTTGGCTGTATAAGACCTCAAAACAACATGTTCGAAAGAAAAAAAAGCACACATCGCAACAATCGAATACTACATATTGCATGTCATTTACCATATGAACGGCACACAAGTGACATCTGCCATCTCAAACCATGATTTTAATACCAAGCCTTATGTGAAGGTCCCGCGGTATGATAAAACGTCTCGCTAGAGAAATGCACACACGAAAATACAGGGCCTTATATAAAGGTTAACGCGTCACTCGTAATGAACATAACTCGCACTCAGACAACACAACGCTCAGTGACCCTGATGTGGACCCTGTCCTGTTACTAAAATGAACACTGATAGATAATGCTATTAAGTAATACCAGATTAGCGGTCAAACCATCAAAGTTCGATCATGATAAATATGCTGACACTAGGGTCATCACACCGCTCAGGAAAATGGAAGCTGTGGCAGATATGGAGTAACAATCGACTAAACAGATGTAGTCACACTCACTGAGAGCCCTAATCGACTGTATAAGGCGGGTATATATAACCATTTGCATACAAATCCACATATATACAAAATGCAACATTAAATCAGTCCTGATTCGCCCTGTTGCTTGTACCAAGCAACCTTCCCGAGGTTAATCAGCGTATAATTGATACTTTAACGTCTCTTGAGCATGAATACCAGAACAATCCATACTCAGTAGATGCCCACATCCAGTCCACATAATCAAAAGCAGTTGTGCAACCTACGTACATTTACCTCAACAAAACGGCATCAACAACTCAACACACTACAGGTCCATGCAAAAGGAAACGAGCTAAATCATAATGGCTATCGCCATGCAAGGTATACACTAAAAATAGCAAGACAGTTAAGTTACATATATGCTGAATCTAAACCGATGCCACTAAGTCTGAACAAGTTAAAGGACAAGTCCAAGGTTAGTGGTGATTTTTTACACGATTTCCGTTAAAGCTCGCCGAGAACGATGATGTAGGTGAAACTGTGATCTGAGGGTTAGAAATGCACGAAAAAAAGGCATTTTCTGTCGTACCGAAAGCGTCGCCATGACGCCCAAATCACGTGACCATATGTCTACTACGTTACTCTGGGGAGTCGCTGCAAAATGGCCAACTCGAGCTCCGAAGACGAAACTGATACTTTGCCCGAGAGACCCACAAGGATACAGCCGTATCAGTTTGAGTCTGTCAGGCAGGAATTTGAAAGAGTACCGGAACATCGTGTCAGCTTCGACATGCGGTATTCCATGGGGTTTGCGAAATCGCACTCACTGAAGTGCTCGCTACACTGAATGGGCGTGATGCGGCGCAGCAAGAAAGTCAGCTCGTTTGAATTGTATAAACTTAATCTACTTTCGCCTCACTGCGGGTCGATTGCGCGGGAGCACGTGCATTGTTATACCTGGGGTCGTCTGCGAATTGTTACAGTTCGCGGCAACACAGTAGGTCGGCATAGGTAAAAAAATTATCGACCACGCGCATACACAGTTTACTGAAGAATCTAAGATGGCAACCGCACTGACTCCCCAGACTGACGTCACTTCCGGGGAAGCCTACAGAAAAGAAAATCGATTAAAAACCCAATTTAATTTTTTTTTTTAACTCATTTGTCGATCATTTCGATGGTCATTTTGCATACTAAAAAATCTTGGACATTTAAGACAACCCATTAAAGTCCAAAGTTTTTAAGTATGCAAAATGACCATCGAAATGATTGACAAATGAGTCACTAGTTTCAGATTTAATGATTTTTTTTTATGGATTATTTGGATTTTTTTGGTTTAATTGGGTTTTTAATCGATTTTCTTTTCTCAGTGTAGGCTTCCCCGGTACTCTTTCAAAATCCTGCCTGACAGGATCAAACTGATACGGCTGTATCCTTGTGGGTCTCTCGGGCAAAGTGTCAGTTTCGTCTTCGGAGCTCGAGTTGGCCAGAGTGACGTAGTAGGCATATGGTCACGTGATTTGGGCGTCATGGCGACGCTTTCGGTACGACAGAAAATGCCTTTTTTCGTGCATTTATAACCATCAGATCACAGTTTCACCTACATCATCGTTCTCAGCGAGCTTTAACGAAAATCGTATCAAATATCACCCCTAACCTTGGACTTGTCCTTTAACATACAAACACAAGGCATTACCGAACGACTATACCAAGCGTCATATCCCCTTCCTTTTTCGTAAAGCATGGCACCACAATGCATCTCTTGCTGCTGTTGATGATGTCCCTGACCTCTCTCAGTAATTGGGACATCGGGCCGAAGTGAGCTGGGCAGAACCAGCTGCTCAAGGGTACCGCGACGTTGGCAGCTTGCCCACGACGGAGGATCCCATTCTTCAGGAACCGTCGAGGGTACTGCTGCACCAACGCCCGCGTGGAGCGTTCCTTGGTGTCTTGAGGGCTTGGCTGGCCAGGCTGCGGGCGCTGGGCCAAGGACTGGATCCTGTTGCTGTAGTTGTAAATCAGCCATCAGTGTAGGTGAAGCTTGGTGGTCAGGTCCCCTCGGACTCCCTCAGTGCCTTCGGCTCCAGACAGCTCCTCTACACTGTTTCAGTGCTTCTCGACAGCTCCTCTACACTGTCTCAGTGCCTCCAGACAGCTCCTCTACACTGTCTCAGTGCCTACAGACATCTCTACACTGTCCCCCGGTCGGTGTGTGACTCTTCTACTTCCAATCCTGCTCGGCAGCGCCAGATTTGTAGGGGAGCAGTGTGGGTAGTAAGGGAAGCAGGTTGGAAGCATGAATGAAGAGTCACAAGTCAGAGGTGATGATGATGAAGAGATCCTTAATGTCCTCAGATGTCAGCTGATATATTAGGGACAAGCTGTGACCAATGCCGAAGCATGGTTCAATATAGCTTTACGTCCACGGAAACCAGAAGGCTCGTTAGGACGGACAGCCCAGGACGGCCACCTCGACTCTCACACAGCTCCTGAACTATGACAAGTCAGAGGTTGCTATAACTTTTATTTGCACCAACCAGGAAACAGTGTAGGCTCTCCCCTGAATCAGATGCAAAGGCAGCAGCTCGAACTAGTGCTGACGACCTGCTACTGCAGGGACAGTGGGGAAAAGAGGACGCGGCGGTGATGATGATGAGATGATGCTTAATGTCCTCAGATGTCATTTGACATATTAGGGACAAGTTGTGACCAATGCCGAAGCACGGTTCAATAAAAGCCACATACGTAAGGTGTATGCGTGTTTAGCTGTAACTTGCCACCTGCACTTTTGGCAGAATGACCGGGATTTTTTACGTGCTACTGTGGTAACACGGGGGTGGAACGGATACCGAAATAAGAGTCAGCACAGAAAGTCGACCCTGGAGAAGAAAATTCTCCCGCCGTTCCAGCAGGGATTCGAACCCGCGACCTTTCAATCACGAGTCCGGCGCTCTAACCACTGAGCTATCCCCGCCCCCTGGACGCGGCGGGCCCAGCTCACAAGTTTTAACACTTTAGATAATTGGGGCCATAAAACTCCCACCCAATCAAAAAGGAAAAGGACAGGAAAGAAAAGATTAAAGGGTCATGGCCCGGAACACACACAATACACTCGGTTACAGTTTCATATAACCTTTTATACCACGTATCAAACCCAACACAAAAACGGTGGTGAAAAAGTGCATGTTTATTCATAAAGTACCCAGAAAAAGCAATACCAGTTTGCCCAAACACTAATTTGTTTTGAGTGGTAGTGTTTTTAAATCATAACATTGCATACAAACTAAGACAGCTGAAGTGAACCTGCTGTGCTAGGTGAAAACGACTGCTGCTTTTCATCTAGTTCTTTCTTTTTTTCTTTTCTTTTCACACTGTCATGCAGTGTGTCGAACCGACATGCTTCACGTAGTCGGGCACAAACTGTGGAGACATCTGCTTCAGGGCTGGGTTAGTGATTCAAACACGGCGACTGGCCGATTTGAACTGGTTTTCTCAGATCAGTCAAGACAAAGGTACATACCGAGCGCAGTCGTTCTTACGACCGGCTTCAAAAAACGCGCATGCACATATCACATACGTGGGCGCCGGTGTGTGTGTGTGTGTGTGTGTGTGTGTGTGTGTGTGTGTGTGTGTGTGTGTGTGTGTGTGTGTGTGTGTGTGTGAGAGAGAGAGAGAGAGAGAGAGACGGTGTCAAGAGTGTGTGTGTGTTTCACTGTGCTTTGTACGACCGTGCTGAATATGTTTATTAATGTTTTGCTTTTGTTGTTTGTCAGCTATTGATTTGTATGCGATTAAGTTGCGCGTTGCATGCTCAGTCTTCTTTAATTAAGTTGTAAAGCGCTTTGAGTCTCTGAAACTGCTCTATATGAAATTCTGTTATTTTTATTTTCATTTTCCCGGCATTTGCGCTTCTCAGCCGCATCGCCGAAAAGGAGCCGCCGTCACTGCATGAGGAATCAAAAATAGGCCTGCAGCTGCCTCGTGGTGTTTAAGACTTAGTTACTCAAAAGCACTTGACAAGAAACGACCTAAAAGTAAGAACTGCTCAGTGTGACCCAAAGGCGGCAGTGCCTAGCTGTCAGTGCCGAGACAACGATGCGCCGGTTGGGCTACGCCGCTACTAGTTTTCCATGCCCAATGATGGAGCCCCGGCCGAAAATGTCTAAGTAAACATGGTGCTTAAAGGACAAGTCCAAGGTTAGGGGTGATTTTTGACACGATTTCCGTTAAACTCGCTGAGAACGATGATATAGGTAAAACTGTGATCTGAGGGTTATAAATGCACGAAAAAAGGCGTTTTCTGTCGTACCGAAAGCGTCGCCATGACGCCCAAATCACGTGACCATGTCTACTACGTCACTCTGGGGATTCGCTGCAAAATGGCCAACTCGAGCTCCGAAGACGAAACTGATACTTTGCCCGAGAGACCCACAAGGATACAGCCGTATCAGTTTGAGTCTGTCAGGCAGGATTTTGAAAGAGTACCGGAACATCGTGTCAGCTTCGACATGCGGTTTTCCATGGGGTTTGCGAAATCGCACTCACTGAAGTGCTCGCTACACAAATGGGCGTGATGCGGCGCAGCAAGAAAGTCAGCTCGTTTGAATTGTATAAATCTAATCCACTTTTGCCTCACTGCGGGTCGATTGCATTGTTATACCTGGGGTCGTCTGCGAATTGGCAACCACACGCATACACAGTTTACTGAAGAATCTAAGATGGCAACCGCCACTGACTCCCCAGACTGACGTCACTTCTGGGAAAGTTACGTGACTGATGGAGAACCCGAGACTGTAGACCGGGTTCTCCAGCCTACAGAAAATAAAATCGATTAAAAACCCAATTAAACATTTATTTATTTATTTTTATTTAATTAAATCTGAAACTAGTGACTCATTTGTCAATCATTTCGATGGTCATTTTGCGTACTTAAAAGCCTTGGACTTTAACGTTCACAGAAACCATTAGGCTTATTAGGGGCCGGGAGAGGGGAAAGAGGGAGATTATATACCTATCGCTACACTGTCACCACCAGAATGACTCCTGCATTGATCAGATGAGCAGTGATGAGAGCCAGTTTAATGCTTCATTAGGCCTAATTGTCAGGGACAAAGTCGCAAGACGGTGTCCACGGACCACAACTTTAGAAGAGAAAGTAGCCGGAGCCGAAGCGGAATCGAGCCGGTCCTTCCACTTACCAGCCTCAGTAACGCCTTACCGCTAGGCCAAACCGGCTCACAGAGCTCCTGCCCTTTTTACCCCTTTTTTTTTTTAGCTTAAAACATCGACGTTTTCTCATATCCTGTAGTGTAGTATCTCTACCAAAATGAGAAACATTTTGTTCTCGTGTTTGCGTTTGCTAGTTCAGTTAGTCAAAGTGCAGGACTAATAAATGATAACAATTAATGTACTCTTATGTGCTGTCGTTTCTGCAAACTGTAGCACATACGTAGCCCATTAAAAAGCAAAGAACCATAACAGGTCAAAACTAATTGCCACGAACGTGCTAGCGCGCGCGAGTACACACACACACACACACACACACACACACACACACACACACACACACACACACACACACACACACACACACACACACACACACACACACACGTCAGTGACTACGGTGACGCGAGTGCTCACACACACATACACACACACACACACACACACACACACACACACACACACACACACACACACACACACACACACACACACACACACAAATGCTACACGCGCACGCATGCGGGCATGCGCACATCGCGAGGACACGGGCAACCAGCGGTTGTTCATTTGTCCTTAATACTAATTTGGTAATTGCACAGACTGAAAAAAAAGAAGAAAAAGGTTACGGGCTCATTTTTGTTATGTATTTTATCTATGTTACATCTATGTTGTATAATCTTACTTGTTGACTTTATGTGTGTCCGCGCGAGCGCTCGTATAGCTATAAGGTTGTGTGTCATGCGTGCGTTTGCGTACGCGCGCGCGCGCGCGCGCGCGTGTGTGTGTGTGTGTGTGTGTGGAAGATAGAGAGAGAGAGAGAGAGTGAGTGTGTGTGTGTGTGTGTGTGTGTGTGTGTGTGTGTTGTGTGTGTGTGTGGTTATATCAATTAAAAAAATTAAGAGGAAAGTATAAATGCAGTTTTCAGTAAACCTGCATCGGTCGTTCCATTCCATTAGGCTGAAAGGATCAAGTCGTATGAAGAGTCTGGCTTTTTTCCGGCTAGCTGTTGACTCTTTGTTTACAAGGAACAACTCATTGGGCAATCGTATGTGCTAAGGAAACTGCTCCCTAGCTTTTCCATATGTCCATTTTAAACCAGCGCCCAGGACACATACCATAAAACTGAGAGGAGGAGGGGGGAGGGGGGGGGGTATCCTACTCGGACAAACATAGATTTCGTTTTTTGTTAGTTCGCCAACTTTTTAAAAACCACGCCAACCACTTTAAAACCGTTGGACCACACACTGTACTTCAAAGCCGTTGGACCACACACTAATCATTCATTGTACACCGACCAACAGTACTACTGGATTCAATGACTACATGATGACCACCGCCTCATGGACGATGTCACAGACCAACGTGACGGACATCGGGGCCCACGGTGTCCGATCATTCGGTAGCCGTAGACATAACTCCCTTCCTACCCTTGGAACAACCCGTACAACATCATCACCTACTCGACGTTCCGTGACGTTGAGTTCGTCTTCAGCTGTGTGCTGGATCCTCTGCTGTGGGTTCTTGGTGTCAGCACCAACGTCATCAACTGCGTCGTCTTCTTCCGCCAAGGACTGAAGGACCGGATGAACCTCTGTCTCTTCAGGTCGGTGCCGGTGACTCCCACGGGCCGTGCCAAAGATTGTACAGCTAAAGCGTACAGTGCATAGCTATACGGTCTTTGCTCTCACAGCAAGTGAATTACTAGTCAGAGCTGTGTTATACAGGCTTTTCACCAGGTCTGTAATAGCTGTTTGTGACAAAACTCCAAAAAAGGTAACAGTCTAATTAACTTAGTTCTAATGAACACACATAAGCGATCTTTAGCATACATTAACGGGCACAAGTATGGTACATCATGATACATATACATGTATATATCATGAATACTTAGAGCGCCTAACCCGCCCAGGCCCCAAGCGCTTACACGTTTCTTTTCAAATACATATTGTCAAAATTCAGCGCATACAACATGAATGCACACGCACACACACAGACCCGCACACGCAACGCACAAACACACACACACACACACCAGTCGCATCAGGGCAATCAGGACAATGAGCCTGAAGACAAGGTTTTCAAAAAGAGGTTTTCAAGGAAGATTTAAAAGAGCTGACAGAGGTAGAATGGCGGACAGAAACAGGGAGTTGGTTCCAGATAACTGGAGCCTGGTAAGAGAAAGAGCTCTGACCACAGGACTTTGTTCAGAAGGATGGTATTCTGAACACTTGGGTGTCGGTAGAAGAGCGGAGCTGCCGGGAAGGAGTGTAAAGGTGAAGACGTTCTGAAAGGTAGATGGGAGCTTGATGAGAAATGATGTTAAAGCAAAGGCAAAGACAATTTGTATTCGACCCTCTGCTCACTAAGTAGCCAATGAAGAGAACGAAGCATAGGAGTGACGTGGGAAGATCTGGTTGTTCTGAGAATGAGACTTGCAGCATTGTTCTGAACTTTTGGGAGTCCAGAAAGAAGATACTTAGGACAGCCCGCCAAAACTGAGTTGCAATAATCTAAGTAAGTAAGTAAACATGGTGCTTAACGTCCACAGAAACCATAAGGCTTATTAGGGACGGGGGAGAAGGGGGGGAAGGGGGCATGGAGGTGGGGGGAGAGGGAGATTATATACCTATCGCTAAACTGTCACCACCAGAATGACTTCTGCATTAAGATGGGCAGCGATGAGAGCCATTTTAATGTTTCAGTAGGAAGTGATGGACAAAGTCACAAGACAGTGTCCACGAACCACAACCTTTTCTGAAGAGAAAGGAGAGCCGAAGCGGTATCGAACCGAGGTCCTTCCGCTTACCAGCCTAACGCCTTACCGCTAGGCCAAACCGGCTCACGCAATAATCTGATGAGTTGATGCTTAATGTCCTCAGATGTCATTTGACATATTAGGGACAAGTTGTGACCAATGCGAAGCACGGTTCAATAAAATCCACATACGTAAGGTGTATGCGTGTTTAGCTGTAACCTGCCACCTGCACTTTTGGCAGAATGACCGGGATTTTTTTACGTGCTACTGCGGTAACACGGGGGTGGAACGGAATACCGAAATAAGAGTCAGCACAGAAAGTCGACCCTGGAGAAGAAAATTCTCCCGCCGTTCCAGCAGGGATTCGAACCCGCGACCTTTCAATCACGAGTCCGGTGCTCTAACCACTGAGCTATCCCCGCCCCTAACGCAATAATCTAGTGATGATCGCTTTTATATAGCGCTGTTCTCTGCTCTCGAGCAGACTCACTGTGCTTTTGTAGCATTTGATTCTAGATGAGTGACTGTCGCTTTTTTTATAGTGCGTTTTAAATATCCACCGGTGTGGTGTACTTACAGCGCTATCACATGGCTGGTGCTACGTAAAACTGCTGCCGTCTCGGCGAGTTCTGTGTACACCATAAACCATGCACCAGTTTACAGTGTCACTTCATGCAAAGTCACATACGTAGGGGACATGCGTGTTAGCAGAAGGATGAAGGATGTCGTAAGCCACTGCTCAGCTGGAGTTTCAGTGGGGTAACCTGTGCACAAATTACTTTAAGCAAAACATCTTTCTTCTTCCTCTTGTCTATCGCCGCTACACTGAGAGTCCAGTATGCAAGATGAACGTGACTGTCTTCTCCAGACCCTCCTTGCTGCCGTAGTCTGGTGTGCAAATGGATTGCTGTCGGCCACACGTTCTTTCTTGCTGTCTGCAGAAGCCAGCATTTCCGATCCCCAGTGCATGCTCAGCCGTCTGGCCTTCAAGACTACAGTTGCAGATTGGTGATGGTGTCAGCATCGTTTTCATGTACATGTGGGTGACATGTTGTGTGTTTTGCTGGCAGCTTCCCGTTGCGGTGACATGTTGTGTGTTTTGCTGTTAACCTCCCGTTGCGGTGACATGTTGTGTGTTTTGCTGTTAACCTCCCGTTGCGGTTGCTGGTTGTGTGTTTTGCTGTTAACCTCCCGTTGCGGTTGCTGGTTGTGTCTGCTACTGTTAACCTGCCGTTGCGGTTACTGGTTCTGTGTTCTGCTGTTAGCTTCCCGTTGCAGTGACTAGTTGTGTGTTTTTCTACCTCCCGTTGCGGTGACATGCTGTGTGTTTTGCTGTTAACCTCCCGTTGCGGTGACTGGTTGCGTGTTTTTGCTGTGCTGCCCTTAGCCTGGCTGTGATCGACATGATGTACCTGACCAGCAACCTGCTTTTGGACTTGGATTGTTTCATCGCCGCCTCACTCCCGGAGCTGAGAAACAAGGTCAACACCTACGTGCTGGCCTACTGCTCGGGACCAAACATCGCCCTCATGCTAACGTCAGGGGCCTTGACCATGATTGGTACGATACAGTAAATATGATAAATTTAAAAGCAGGTCGGATCCGGTGTGTTCTTCAGGTTTTTAAAGTAAAAGACCCCATGGTAATTGGAAACCAAACATAGTCGTCATGCTAACATCAGGGGCCTTGACCTTGATTGGTACGATACCGTAAATATGATAAAATCAGGTCGGATCCGGCGTGTGCTTCTAGTTTTGAAAGAAAAAGATCACATGGTAACTGGAAATGAGACAAAAAGGGTGGGTTGGGGGGGGGGGGGGGGGGCGGGGGTAGGGTGGAGAGATTCCCAAGGCTACTTTTTCAAAACGGATGCATATCTCTCATCGCATCGCACCAGGAAAGTACTAAAACGTCGTACGCATCGGTAAAGACGACTACCAGCCACGAAGACAGTGCTGCTAATAAGGTCTGAACCTCCAGCTTGACAATGGAAATAAGACCAGTCGCACATAATCTCTGCTGGATTACCTAGAGAAGCGACAGACAGGCCACACATTCTCACACAATCAATGAGTTTGTTATCAAAAGTGAAAAATGGAGTGGGAACTGATCCAGTCTGAAGTGTGACAATGTTCAACATCCACACTCGGCGTGGACTGATGTAGCCTACCGTCTTGCACATCCTGGATCAGCGGGAGTGACCGAACAACTAGACACGCTGGCGGGCAAGGCAACAGTCACAATTAAACGTCGAGCGTCTTGTGTCTCGTATTCGCTTGCGTCTCGGAAAATCCCAAGTATTACTGAGGAGTAGCGCACAGACACAGAACAAAGGAATAGTATTCTAAGTCTGTAGAGTAGAGGCACTGCCAGTGGGCACAAAGCCAAGGACATCACACCACCGATCGTCTGAATGAAAGAGGCGTAGAAAGGGGAAACGTTCATGTCCCTAATATGTCAGCCCGACATCCTAGGACTTTAAGCTCCAGATCATCATCAACGGAAACGTTCGAAGGTAATCAATGTGCAGTACAGTTCAGTCCAATATGGCATTTCAGCTGCACGTTCTGGCATTGTGTTGGCTATTTTTTCTAGCGTGATTACAGGCATGACTGAGGCGGTTAAAAGAACATGGACATAAACATAGGTCAAGATATACCGTGTCATCTGCCTGTCTGTCTGTCTGTCTCTGTGTGTGTCTCTCTCTCTAAGTTGTGGGTTTTGATCACGGTGTATCTGATCTGTTTCAGTTGCCTTAGAGAGGTGCATCTGCGTGGTTCTCCCCATGAAGGCAGCCACTCTGATAAGCACCCGTACAATGGGTGCAGTGATCGTCTTTGTTGTCGTTCTTCTGCAAGTGACTGGAGCTGGTACCCTGACCGCAAAGACAAAGGTTTCTTGTGGTTTTCCTTCTGCACACAAGTTGGCGATGGGGTGTGGTTTATATTACGATATAGCACGTAGTAAACTCTAGCAAATAAAATCGTTCATAAGGAAGAAATGTATGCATAAGGAAGGAAGTTAGTAAGTACATGTGATTGTCTGGGGTTTTCCAGAGCGATCATAAAGAAGAAACCAGACCACAGTTGCGTCCTACCAAAATTCGCGCATCTTGTGTTTGCAGTCGCTTTTAGACGGCTGCAAGAAGAACAAAAGTGGTATGAACAGAAAATAAAAAGCAACTAACCAGCTTGTGTGTGTGTGTGTGTGTGTGTGTGTGTGTGTGTGTGTGTGTGTGTGTGTGTGTGTGTGTGTGTGTGTGTGTGTGTGTGTGTGTTCTTTCAAAATGTAAGTACAAAATGTAACAAACAAAACTGGTTTCATTGGATGCTGATAGTGTCAGAAAAGAATGTTCGTAGCCGGCATTCTTTTGTGCAAGTGGGAGACGAAGTGTGCTGAGTTCTTGCCAAGTTGTCGTGGTCCATTCAGGCCAAGAGAAGGGGTAGCGAAGACACATAAATAAAGACCCCCCTTTGGGAATCCAGAGCTGTCAAAGATCTCTCCGAGTAGATCAGACTATAGCTTTGTGTGTTTCACATACTCGGCCAGGAATTCAGCCTTTTTAATATCTGCCTCTCCAGTTCTTTCAACTTTATCCTCCTCCCCCCCCCCCCCCCCCCCCCAACTTCTTCCAGTGTAAAAAAGCGTGTGTCGTGAGATACTTTTGTTTGTTTGTTTGTTTTGATTTGACGAATTGTATTCCGCTCTGATATGTCCTTTGCCTCGATTGAATGTGCGTTGAATAAGTACCTGCGTCACTGACAAGCCACTTTAAAAAATCACTACCGTAAGTTTCTCGAAGTGGACATGCTAATTGTCAGAAGAGCTGTGACAAGAAACATCTGCGCCCAGTGTGCACCCAAAGTGAGAGGTAGCGTTGGTGGACTCGAGGTTGCCTAGCCTGTGATGGTGGACTCGAGGTTGTCTGTGATGGAGGGCTCGAGGTTGCCTATGATACTTACCTTACTTACTTACTTACTTACTATGACAATGGACTCGAGGTTGCTTGTGATGGTGGACTCGAGGTTGTCTGTGGCGGTGGACTCGAGGTTGTCTGTGATGGAGGACTCGAGGTTGCTTGTGATGGTGGACTCGAGATTGCTTGTGATGGTGGACTCGAGGTTGTCTGTGATGGTGGACTCGAGGTTGCTTGTGGTGGTGGACTCGAGGTTGTCTGTGATGGAGCACGCGAGGTTGCTTGTGATGTGATGTAAACTCGAGATTGCTTGTGATGGTGGACACGAGGTTGTCTGTGATGGTGGAATCGGGGTTGTTTATGATGGTGGACTCGGATATCTGTGATGGTGGACTCGAGGTTGTCTGTGATGGTGGACTCGAGGTTGTCTGTAATGGTGGACTCGAAGTTGTCTGTGATGGTGAACTCGAGGTTGTCTGTGATGGTGGACTCGAGGTTGTCTGTAATGGTGGACTCGAGGCTGTCTGTGATGGTAGACTCGAGGTTGCTTGTGATGGTCGACTCGAGGTTGTCTGTGACAGTGTACTCGAGGTTGTCTGTAATGGTGGACTAGAGGTCTATCATAGTAGACCCGAAGTTGTCCGTGATGGTGGACGCGAGGCCGTGAATGCACACGCTGAATATCTATAGTATTGTTAGGTGTTTATACTTTGATGTCACAGCCTTCAGTATTTGATTCCTCCACTCTTCCTCTCATCTTGCAGGTAAAGAGTCTGGTGGACAATACAAACGGCCAGGTCATCTACTTCGCGTTTCACACCGACTACTACGCTCAGCACGAGACATTGTTTGAGGCATTCGAGTTCATCTTCGTCTCCCCAATCCTCCCATTCACCAATTTTACTGTGGTTTCCGTCGCAACGGCTGTAACCGTTGAGAGACTCCGCACAGCTTTGGCCTGGAGAGTCTCAGCCTCGTCTGCCGGTCGGCGCGGCGGCGGCGGAGGGGTGGGCGGCGGTGAAGGATGCAAGCGGTTGACCCAGCAGCAGGATTCTCTCACCAGGGTGCTCATCCTGGTCTCTTGTCTCTACATCATGTGCTCGGCGCCCTCCGTTGCTGTGGCTATCACGCGTTTTGCTGTGCCCGGGGAAAGATTCTACCCGTGGGGACGCTATTCCAACATATTCTTCGCAGTCCACGACGTGTCTAACACACTAGCAGCTGTCAACAGCTCGTTCAACTTTTTCATCTACTTGTGGCTGTCTAGCCGCTACCGTAAGACCCTCGCAGCCTGGCTGGCCTGCTGGAAAGTTCGGCGAGTCGGCTAAAGGACCGTCTGAGCTGGCCACCCAGAGATCGTCTGTGGCCGTGGCCTTATTTGCTCGGCTTAACCTCGGTGACTCTCAGGTTTCGAAGTGTAGTTTACGCTGAGTCATATGCACAGTTAGGGGAGACAAAAGGCGGTGGGCGGGGGTGGGGATAATATGGTCGGAGTGGAGAAGACGAAGACTGAGAAGGACTGAAGAGGAAGGTGGAGTGGGTTGAAGACTGAGACGGAGAGAGAGAGAGAGACGAGGGGAGATAGATAAAGAGGAGGGGGGAAGGATGGAGAGATACGGGGGAGATGGAGGGGGGGGGGGGGGGAGTTTGAAAGGCTGGGTGAGAGGGAGGGAGGACGAGAGAGAGAGGGACTGGGAGGGAGGAAGAGACAGAACGAATGAGGGAATAAACTATAATTATGTCATTCACGCATGGGACTAATGCTAGGTAGCGTTTAGCTTTCTTTTATTCAGATATGCTGTATTCAAGTTGCACTCATCCTTGGACATTCCTCTGTACAAATGAATGGGCCATCCTTACTGAGCGAGATCGAAAGTGAGCTTGGGTTCTGTATTCTTGACATTTGCGTAGCGAGCACTTCAGTGAGTGCAATTTCGCAAATCCCATGGAATACCGCATGGGGTTTGCTTCGAAGCTGACACGATGTTCCGGTACTCTTTCACTTGAAAATCCTGCCTGACAGGCTCAAACTGATACGGCTGTATCCTTGTGGGTCTCTCGGGCAAAGTATCAGTTTTGTCTTTGGAGCTCGAGTTGGCCATTTTGCAGCGACTCCCCAGAGTGACGTAGTAGGCATATGGTCACGTGATTTGGGCGTCATGGCGACGCTTTCGGCCGTACGACAGAAAATGCCTCTTTTTTTCTTTTTTCCCCCGCGCATTTATAACCCTCAGATCACAGTTTCACCTACATCATCGTTCTCAGCGAGCTTTAACGGAAATCGTGTCAAAAATCACCCCTAACCTTGGACTTGTCCTTTAAGCACCATGTTTACTTACCCAAACTTCGACGCTCGGTTGTTCTGCCGCTTCGGCGCTCGAAGTTTACGTCTTGGAGAGTCGGCGTTAGCATGTCCTGTCGTCCAAACCATTTACCGTTGATCTGTCTTTCAAATACAGCCTCCAAACATTCCTGCTCACTCTGTGTCAAGTATAACCCGACTATGACGAATTTCATGTTTTGCTTTTCACCCGTGTTGGTAAATTGCTTTTACGTTGTTGCGGCACGTTTTGTCACTACGGCATGTTTTGTGACTAAGGTGACAAAACGTGTCAAATTTGCCGAAAGGTCCACTCACTGCACGTTTTGTCACGCCTTCGCCAGGAACACTATAATCGGTCTTTCCCTTCTCTGGATATGTGTGTGTGCGCATGCGCGCGTTTGTTTGTGTGTTCCCGCGCGCACATGTGTTGGACGTGCATTTGTCCGTGGCAGCGCGCGCGCGCGCGCCCCCGTGTGTGTTGTTTGTTTATTATCACTGCCTCAGTCAGCGTTAGACAGAAATTCTGTATTGCTCCGAGTAGACTACCGGGCTACTGCTGCCCATAACCGGCTCTGTAAGCTGTGTGAAATATGACTATAGAGACGGAGTGAAAATGTGGTTTGATTGTGTGTTGTGGATGTCCTTGTTTGACTGAATGGCTGGTACGGTTTGACGAGATAAAAGGTAAAACGTGGACTGACTGGGTGTTATGTTTCATTCCATGCAGCGTCTTCATTTTGTAGCATAACATGTGCCTAAAAAAATGGTCCCCCTCCCTCCCTCTCTTTCTCGCTGTTTTCTCTGTTCGCCTTCTGTCTATCGTTCTTCACTGTGTCTCTTCCCGCCCCTTCTCTCTCTCGTCTGTCTCACACATTCGTTGTCTCTCTCTCTCGCTACACACGTGACGCACACAATATCACATATACTGATATCCATGTGAAGAAAGGTACAATGCCAGCACGATTTGTCACTACCTCGTTGGTGACAAAACGTGACGTAGTGACAAACGTGCCGCAACGTACGTTCTTTCTCGTCTCACCTTTCTTGGGCCGATTATAATTCTTGCATCAGACGCATTATAAATAAAACTGACGGTGCAAATCTGATGAAACAAGTCTAACGATATCCATCCTTGAGAGACTTGGAATAGGCCTATCATACGTCAGGGGTGTAACTTCAAACATTGCAGTTACTCTCATTATTGTAAACCTAGCGTCGTACGACTCAGAACACGTATTTCTGTCTCGGCTGTCCAAAAAGCATGTTCTAATGGCAAAGTTTCAGCAACTGCCAATGATATAGGGCCTAACGACGAGATTTTACACAGCCACTTAGTTTCACTGTGCATCAAGCTGTAAGATCCTCCAAACCAGTCAAAATACATTAAGCAAGATTTCGTGCGACCTATATAATGCACATATCTGTAGGCCTATATATGCAGACAGCAGTTTGCATGTGGGTGGGGTGAGGGGTGTGTGTGTCTGTAAATAACGTACACCTGTATGTTCATGCGAAGATGTGTACACACACAAACGCTGAGACGCACATAAAAGTTGCCTACACACTGGCAAACACCCTCACCAATAAAATTAAACTCTATAAACCACACGAGTACTAAACTTGTTCATCACATCATTATCGCCAAGTACAGTCCTGAAAGCAATGTCCAGTGAAAGTCTCAGCTTTGTACATTTACTATTTTATGACTAACAAGTCATTAAAAACAACAACAGATAATCAAGTAACAAAGCTTATATGCTTACATCTTTAATCTTGTTAAATAGGACCCCCCCTTTCACACTCTCTCTAGCTGTGGTCATAATTATGACCTACATAGCTGATTTACAGTTAAATATAAAACTATTTTTGTTATTAATTTATATAGTCAATGACATAAATATGTGATGCAGCTTGAGGTTGTTTACTGGAAAAAAAGTTTTACCGAGTTGTATATTACAATAATTATTTTACATTAAGCACACTTCACACGAGTCAATAAAACAATGGTGCAAACTCAAGTTGGTTTCAAGTTGAAAGTTTATTGGAACATTTTATCCTTTTGCTGAATATCACACTCTCACTTACACACAAAAACTACCACATCCAGAGATTGACAGGCCTGTAGTAACAATTCTTTACTTTTGCCCCAAAAAAAACAACCCGACTGCCTGATTCTGCCACTCTTCACACAGTTCAATAAAAAGGAGTAGTCTTCTTTCTGCAGAAAGTAGGATGCCTAAGGGATGTGGTGCTACTGCTGTCTTCCGTCAGTTTAGTGCTGCAGGTCAACGAGTTTGAACCAGTAGCCGCACTCACAGCGTCGAGGTTCTCCCTTGTGGAGGTACATCCAGTTTATACTGAGTGCATCCTCCTCACCTGGTGCACACAGCAAACAAAAACATTACAATTTACACATCACCATATGTACGGCAGTGAGAGTGCTGGTTTACACTTTAATCCTACTTTCCAGACAACAAGATTGACAGCACAGTTTCCAGACCTCTATCCTATTCCTACTCACTTTCACCTTTTCCATGAGTCAGACCTGTTCTCTGTTTGCTCTAGTCTGTTTGTTAAAATCTTTAATGCCAGCAATGCTTGCAATACCAGTTCAGTGGAAGGTCGAAAGGTCACTGCATTCATTTTCATGTTAGGCTATGCTAGCAGGAAAACAAGTTAGCATAATAACTGTTAGCAAGCGGTTCTGGCTAAATTACCCTGTTGCCAGGGCCCAGCCACTGCTCCAAATCCAATACTTCAATAAATTCATAATTAGGAAGTATGGCAGCACTGATTGCATTATGTGCTGATATTTCAGGGTCTTGTTTGCAGTATCAGAGAACAATGAGGCTACAACAGAAAGCAGATATGTTCTGCACACGGTGGGCAGCAAGCAAGCAGCAGCAAATACAAAGAAACACCAAGGGGGACACAAATGACTTTCAGTCTGACATGTCTTCCTTCTGACAACAATTTGAGAGAACTTATTTCAAAGATAGGGTACAGCTTGGAGTTCTCAAAGCATGAAGTTTGGCATTTGATATAACCACTGTTCAGTGTTAGTTTATAAAAGTTAATTTTCATCAGCTTTTTCATGCCAGGATGGTAAAGAAAGTCAAGCAATGGCAGTGGTTTTGATATACATATCATTATCTGTATGTTTTATTGATACAGCTGAAACAGTCTGTGACAATTGATATGATAAATTCAGCCTTGAGAATGAAATGTTATCATCTTTAGGCTAATCTGGCAGTGTACTTTGAACAAGAAATGCTCATGCAACACAACTGACTTTCAAGCCTAATCAGGTTAATGCCAAACACAAAGCATACTCTTGTTCCAACTGACCTTTGTACAAACAAAGAAATGCAGATTACCATTGATTCAGATATTCAAGACGATTACTGCATGTTTTCAGACATCTCATTCTCAGATTAGATTTCTCCATACTTTTGTCATGGAATTGGGAATGGTATACATTTTACTCCACCTTCAACTAGTTCAAGTTGATTTAGGTACCATATGTCCATATTTGTAGCCCTCATGCACATGTTTTCACCACTGCCATTCTCTGCTACCCTGAAGATCTGCATAGGCCTATGTAACTCCTTTATTTGTCGATGGAATGGCTGCAAGTGCCAATTGACCATTTTGGCAACACACTGAATTTGGTACCAGGTAAAAACTGTACCACCAGTACCACATACCAATACTTTTACTACTTTAGCGGAACATCTGCTAAAGATTCATATTTTATATTATTATTATATTTGATAAAACAATTCATATTTTTAAAATGGGCTGTGATTGTGTTTTGATGTGTAGCCAGGAATATGATGTCAGCAAGTCAGATTCCACCCCCCCACCCCCTTCTCTGGCTTTTGTTTGCAAGGTTGTGCTTGGTATTTTATTAATTTATACTGGGTCAGCCCTGGTCTATATCCTTAGACCTACATGGCTAAGTGAGCATTAAATATTAGCACACTTGCTTTTTACATGGCTAACCTAACAATGATCATGAAACAGACTCAGACTTTTTTTTAACCAAGTCACTGGTGTTCACATTACTTTCATGTGAAAATGATTTTCCTTTTGTCATTTTTAATAAACTGTGTAGGTATGAAAGAATAAAAAAAATACAATTTTATATTTTACATGAAAGTATTTAAAAAAATACAATTTTATATTTTAACTATAATATTAATAATAATTCAAGTATGGTAAATTCCTATGTCCAGGAAGGTATTGACAATGACATAGCATACTTACAGATGCAGCCAACCAATCGCTTTTCATACAGGGATGGAATCAGTGTTGGTTCGTCAACAGTCCCCTTTGCTCTCTTTTTCACATTCATCTCGAAAGGGTCCTGTCCAGAACAAAGATTCCAAACTCATTTAATACTCTATACAAATAATCAAATTTACACATCACATGGTGATTACACACATACACACACACATAGAGATCACTTAATGTACACCTGGCTAAATAAATACCCATTCAAACTGGTCCCCCCCTCAAAAAAAAAAATTAAGGCTGTTTTCTGCTGTTTGATAAATAGTGAGATAATTTACAAACATTTCATATGCTAAGTTGCAAGTTGTATTGTAGTTATTCCATAGAAAATGTAATAATTACTTTACCTGATTTCATTTTTTATTGCATGTAACATTTACAGATTTAGCGTAACTTGCATTAAACAGCTGCTTCTGATTTCATTTTTTTTTTAAATCATAAAAAAAAATCAATGGACATTTATATTTTACATAAATAGGTTAACCCAAATTTGCTTCATTTTTGCACGTGTCATTGTGTGTGTGGGTGTGCATGTGTTTCTAAGTCACTGATCCATTAGATTCATGACAGAAAGCAAAGACCAAAACAATCTCTGCTTGATTTGCTTACTTATTACATCATGGTAGATAATGGTAAAATTTTACCATCCGTTTTGAAATTATTTGTACAATTCTACTATTCTCTAGTATTTAACTGTCAGTTATTTGGAGAAACAAATTTTTGGTACAGTGAAACAAATTATACCAAGTGTGACTGACCCAAAGTTAAAGGCACAAAAAGACTGCTAACTAGTGTTAACTGTTATTCAGTGTTAAATGCTTGATTCTGATGACTAAATCTGGAGATTCGTCTAAGACAGTAAGGGAGCCTTCACCCAGAACAGTCGACTACAATTTGATGAGCATACAATTTGTAATATTACAAATTATTTATGCAACTGCAAATCACACAGTAACACTGACAAACAAACACTCAACTCTCAAGAGAAGTTTTATGCTAGTCAAATAAATTATATAACTTGAAAATAGTGTTACACACAGTTTGTAAAATTACCTCATTTCCTGCCAGTTTAGCAAGCAACTCATAGCGTTCAATGCCAACAGAGTGTCCCAGTGTATCTGGCATGGACACCGTGTCTGAAGCTGGAACACAAAGGACAGGTTTTTGTAATCACTCAATCAAATGTAATACTTCATACATGACCATTTATTTAAAAATTAGATACAAAGAAAGAATGGACAGTGATGTTTTTGTTATTTTTTTGGTTTTCACATCTCTTTCTTTTGTTCTTGTTGTTTGGGTAAAAACTTGTGTCTTTGGTGTGAGAAAATGACCTCACTCAGCCTGAGCATTAACAGCCTTAGTACGTTCAGTGCCTGACTATGGTAACCAATTGTTTGCTGTGCTGGCCAAACCATTTCACATAGGTTTGTTTCTACTGATGAACTCTGAACAACGTGTACTGTGGGCACACAAGCTGATACTTTTCATTGTTTCATCTGCAAACCTGTGGTCACTGCAATAGCACAAAGAGACTTGCAAGCATCTGCAGTGCCCACAAACACATCACCTCAGACCAGTTATACCAGTCAGCAGTGTTTTGTGTTATTTCTGTAAACCTGGATTCAGCATTCATTGATTCAAAATTGTGTAAAATAAACAAAACATGATGTGTAGTGGTCACGTCTGAGTCTCAGACATGTGATCTTGACCACAAAATGTGACTGGAGTGTGATTGTAACCAAGAAGAACTGCAGAAGTTGCTGGATTTCTTTCTGGGGGGTGAAGTGCATTAATTAATGTGTGCAGTATCAATTTTTGTTACATGCATTTCTTCCAAGACACTGCGTCTGCTCTGCGCACAAGCTCTTAACTCGCCCTATTTCACTTACTTTCAAAAGTTTCTGAACATGCATTATTGATTCAGTTCTAAAAATTGGTGGACCATTTTTGTTTTTTGACGATGTTATAAAATGATAAACAATGTCAACTGACATGCTCTGTATCAGTGGGAGGAAAACACATCTAAAAGTGAATCACTTATTGACTTAATAGAAAAACTTTGGCCTCCGTTTCGCGTGGCTGTGTGGCATTGCGCCATTTCCAAACAAAAAGTGGACAAAATATGGTGATCAAAGTAGAAAAAAAACACTTTCTGACAATTGAAAAAAAAATATCTTAATTTACTTAACACCAAGAAAGATGACGCAACTTTGTAAGTTTAATGATGATAGTGTTTGGTAACCTTCATGCGTCCTTTGACTCAACATGTCAATTGCCATGTACAGTACTTAAAACAAAAAAGCAACGTGATGAAATCATATATTATTTTAACATTATGTGCTGCAGAAAACAGCATTGCCAACTTAACTGTCATAACTGCTGAATGTGGAAAGTAAAAACCAACACTTGTGCCAGAAGTTAACCGTTAGAGTCTCGTTTCGGCCATTTATCGAACCCCGACTGTCACGCATAGCAGTGAGCACGAAAAATCATTAGCACACATAGTTTTGTATAATCCCTGAATGAAATTACCGATTTTTCCCTTTTGATGGTCCACTACTGGGCCAGGACCGGAGGCAGCTCTGACGGTGTTAAAGGCAACAGTTCGCCTAAGCACACTGGCACTCGTCCTCAGTAAAGTCGTCGCCATCTTGATGCAGAGAATCACTTATCGTACATTCTCGCAACATTTTATTTTTTGTTTTATTTTTAATCTTCGTAATTTATTTACCTCCCACCTATTTTTGTGTGTAAAATATCACTAGAATATAAAGCATGTAAACTATTTATGAAAGCACGAATGAAAAATAACAATAACACATATTTCCTTGCACATGCGCAAGAGCTTTAGATGGTGCACCTGCACCCTTGAGAAAAGAACACATGTACGCTACCTGCCGGTGCACTACTACAATAATAATAAAGAGGATTTCTAGTGCGCCCATCTACCGCACATGATGGGAGCACAGGGCAATAATACTAACAACACACACACACGCGTCGGACGGGGTGGGGTGGGGGGTTGGGGGGGGGGGGTTATAGGCATGGCTGTGAAAACTAAAGTTTAGAAAGAACGGGTACGTCTTGAGGGCGGCTTTGCCGGAGTACCGCGCACTTTGAGTACTGGTGGAAAAGCGAGAGAATTAGTCATTAGGCTGTGCTTCGAGTTTGATACCTCGGTTAGATCCTAGGACAGTGGCGAAAAATCGGCGTGGCCGTGCATTCACACATAGCTAGTCACATAAGTTGCACTGCCACTCCACAACACATCATAGTGTTTACTGCATGTATGGAATGAAATGAACGAAACTCCTACAGACAAGATATCGGGTAACATTATGTGTTTTGGGAGTAAATGAGACTTGTTTGGTAAGCAAATGCAAAAATCACACAAAAAGTCGTTCTTTTTCTCTGATACTTTGATAGTGACTCTACGTACAGCCCTGTTTATCTGTCTAGTCTTCTTCATCAGTTCATGCAGATGTATTGTCCATCAAGACAACTCCGCACCTCTTCTGACTCAAGAACACCATGTATTCCACATGTTAAGACTAAAACATGGATGTCACTCTTTTTCCTATGCTGCTCCTTCTGTCTGAGATTCCCTGCCTCATAAAATTAGCCACATTCAGTCAACCACATTGTCCACAGCATTTAAAACTGCTCTGAAGTGAAGACCCACCTGTTCAAAAGTAATAAAACATACTACTGCCCCCCCCCCCCCCCCCAATGATCCGTAAATCATTTCTGTTGACCAATGTGCTGTTGTTGTTGATCACTTTTATATAGCGCTATTCTCTGCACTCACGCAGACTCACTGTGCTCACATGTGATTTTACAAGAGTGACTATAGTGTTTTATATCATGTTTTTGAATACCAACCAGAGTGGTGTAATTACAGCACTGTTTGATTGTTACGTGGCTGGTGTCATGTGAAACTGCTGATATCTCAGTGCATTCTGTGTATGCCACCCAACCATGCACCAGGTCACTTCATGCAGATCCATATACCTAGGGTGTATGCATGTTTAGTTGTAACCTGCCACCTGCACTTTGGCAGAATGACTAGGATCTTACATGCTACTGTGGTAACAGATGAGTGGAACGGATATCAGAATGAGAGTCAGCACAGAAAGTTGACCCTGGAGAAGAAAATTCTCCCGTCACTCCTGCTGGGACTCAAACCTGAGACCTTTCAATCATGAGTGTCACTCTAACCACTGAGCTATCCCCACTCCCCAGGGAGTGCACATGTGTGCATACTCACATGCATGAGTGTGTGTGTGTGTGTGTGTGTGTGTGTGTGTGTGTGTGTGTGTGTGTGTGTGCACATGTATGTGTGTACCTGTGGGAGTGTGTATGTGTAATGTAGGTCTTGCCTCTTTAGTTTCTTGTGATTTGAATTGCCTGTGTAGTTGTAATCATTGTTGTTTTCTACTTGCATGTATGTAGTTTATATCTGAATTTTGTACAGCATGCCAAGCTCTGTTTTTATGTTAGACTTAGAAGTCCATGCTTTATACATGATATTAATTATTACTATTTTACCCCACACCCTAGGACAAAGAGAAAGAGAGAGATCTGTAATTATAATTATTTTGAGACAAGAGTTATTGGGCCAAAACACTCCACTATGTAAGCCCAGTAGGACCAGTATTACAGAACAAGTTGGTGCAATCAAAGGTTCAAAACGTATTTTGTTGGCATGTTCAACAGGTAGCTAAACTAGAGATAAAATAATCACTTGTATTTATAAAATAATATCCCCTAAGGTGAAACAAGAGCAAGCAAGAGTTCATCTCGTGGTACTTGACATCCACAGAAACCTCTTACAGTTTGTTAAGAAAGGGAGAAGTCGGGGGCGTGTGTGTGGGGGGGGGGGGGGGGGGGGAGGGGGTGTAGCCATACCTAAGTTTACTTGCTCCAAATGTTTTTGGACACTCCAAAAAGGACAAACCACCACCAGAGCAACATATTCAGGTGATCTATCCAAATTCAAGACTGATCTATCCCAATTCATTTTATTTTTTTAAGGGCATTATAAGGTGCCACATCAATAATCATTACCACAATTAATGTACTGTGTGTATCTGTGTCAGATCAGCTCTCACTGAATGTTTTATACTTTCAATTTATCATTACTAGCCTTCCCAAAGCATGTTTCATCCTGCAGGTTTGTTAGTGATAGTTAGCGAGACTGGCTGCACACAACAGAGTCCTAGCCCACCCTCTTGCATGCACTGCCTCTTTGATATCATGAACACAGAGTTGCAGGAGGAACAAGATAAAAGAGGCTGCAGACAGCCATTGGGCCAGCTGTGACACTTATTGGCAGTGTTTTCTACATCCAATCTCACTAATCCTTACTGACAACACTTACAGTCAGAACAAGATTCTAAATAAAATAAAATCAAGGGGTCATTTTAAAACAAAATCTCAGATTTTGTGTGTGTGTGTGTGTGTGTGTGTGTGTGTGTGTGTGTGTGTGTGTGTGTGTGTGTGTGTGTGTGTGTGTGTGTGTGTGTATATGTGTGTGTATATGTGTGTGTGTTTAACATGGTTACTGTTTGATAGGCAATAATGGTAGACTACAATATTTAAGGTTCTGTTTGTATGAAATGTATGTTAATGTGGTTTTTGTCACAAGATGTTTGTACAGCACAGTGAGTTTAACTATGGTTAGAGAACAGCGCTTTATAATAATAATTATTAGTATTATCTCTTCTACCTGAACACAAAGTGTTTTAGGAAGGTTACAGATGTGAGTCCATTTGTACAGATACAGATAAGTTGTGAGAAGAGCTAAGTAGGTTTTGAGATTACTTTTCAAAACAAAGTCAAAGTGTTGCACAGTGTCTGACAGAAGAAAGAATTTCACTCCAAACATGGGATCCTGAGCAAGATGAACTGCGGAACCATGCTGTTTCAGGACTGTTACACATTATGTAATATTTTATTCACTTTCTTTGGGTTTTTTTTCTTTCTGCTATCAATAGTAAATTAAATGTACTATGACCAGTAATTTACAAAGTCTCTGATGTTTAACACATCTGGACAAATGGTCCTGTATTGTATTCAGACTGACAGATATTAATTAAGTTCTGAATGCATACAACATCTTTACATCATTATTGCAGGCTACTTTTAACTGCAACCCACAAAGGTCTCCTCCAAGTCCGAGGAAGACTTTGTTACAACAATACATACAGTACAGTGACAGCAACTGTACATCTGCCTGTCAGATTTCCACAGAATCTAGCCTGTGGACAAATGGGGTGGATGCACCCAGAATATTTGGTCTCACAAATAGTCCAGCACTGTACAGTCCATACTTATGTTACTTTACTGACAGTAACAAGGTGAGAGCTGTTTAGATACCAAAAGGTGAGAGCTGTTTTACTTTTACTGACACAGCCCAGCACTACAGCTATGAGTATATTAATGGTATTGGACCATGCACACATGCCCACAAAAACACACAAAAGAGTTGTGGGGTTCTGACCTTTGCAAAAACATCAGTCAACCATGATGCTGCAGCCAAAAAGACATTTTATTTGAGGTTTCTAAACTAACAGTCCACATGCAGAATTTACATCTTGGCACACAAATGGGTATGTAAAAAAATATGAGAAATACAAAAATGATGTACGTCTACATGCACAGAAAAAATGTAGTTGTACAGGATACAATGGTCCACTACTTAATTCTCCATTTTCTCAGTAAACAGGTTTTCTAGACCATAGCATTTCAAAACCTTTCCCCACACACTGTACACTTCAGCTGCTTCAATGTCCATTAGTTTGGCAAGGACAAGCTTGGAATCACCTGTACCAAGCAAACAATACTCATTAGATTCATCTTGAAACTGGCATTCATATGTGCTCAAGATGATGTACTGAGCCAAGCACGCAAGGGCAGTTTCATACAGACAAAACTGGAACTGTTTCACTGGCATGCTGTTAACGCTCATATATCCTGCAATAATGTGACCACCAATGTCAAGCAGTTCCACAAGGTTGCAGTCAATCATCATGTCTGCAATGAGACGGGACAGCTCAAGAGCAGGGTAAGAAACAGACATTGCCTCAAAGTCTATGAGCCCGTACTTCTGAAGGATGCATCTTCGTTGGGATTCTGAAAGAGCTGATGCAAATGATGCCTCTTGAGATGCTGGCAGTGGCAGTGAAGGCACCCATTCTGTGCCAGACTCAACAGCTGTCCAGTCCACAATAAGATTGTAGTCATGAAAGTCTCCGTGAATAATGCCTGTGTGTGAAAGGAAAACAGAAGTAGTGATATCAGTTCAGATTATGGTGAGACAAAAGGACAGGAACCATTTGTGTCTGAACCAACAGGTCCATGATAAATTCTACATCACTCCCGGCAGCATTTTCCTATGCTGAGCACAAGAAAAATTCATTACAAAACCAAAGAATCTAGATTATTTATTTTCTCAGGCTACAAGTATAGTTGCAAATGAGTCAGGAAAAAAAATTGGGAACCAAAGTCCCATGTGTATATATATATAAGGCCTGTGCAAAGATAGAATGAAACAGTGACAGAGACATAGTCATCTCAGTCACATCAGTGTGAATTCATCACTGGCATAACAGAGGTTACATATTAGCAAAATTGTGCACTATACATGTTTATAATGTCCTGTTAGCTGCACAGAGTCATCTAAGGATGAGACAGAACAGAAGAAATACAGGGACAGAAACACTGTAGTTGGAAAACTTGTATCAAAAAGTGCAGAAACTTAAAAAATACCTTTATGTAACAAATGGAACTTGTTGCGTATCTGTTCAAACTTGGCAATTATATGAGCCAGCCTCTGTTTTTCACCTTCATCCTGAAAATAGTAGAGTAGCCCTGATGTAATCCTTTGTGGTTGACTGGGCTCAAAGCACCAACTAATTAACTAACTAACTGAAAAAAGTATAAACATCCATTTTGTACCCATAAATCTGATACAGTATAGCAGTACATAAAGTCTTATTTTGGGAATATTAAAGCATGATCAGCAAATTCAGGAGAATATCAATAAATAAAATAAAAATAAAATAAAAATGGTGTCATCTTTTTTTTATATTCCTGAAGGGGTGTGCTGGGTTTGGTTTTATTAATACTGTACTCTTCCCATCTAACTGACCTCATGCATAACCATTCTGTTAGTTATGAGATGTTGGCAGATGACATACTGTTCCACAACTCTGCACCACCAGAAAACTATGACTATGTTGTCCATACAGTTCAGAACCTCTAACAATCTATGTTGTCCATACAGTTCAGAACCTCTAACAATCTAAGTCAAAATCTGGATGTTAACAATAAGCTTTCTGGGGACAAAACAGAAGCCATTCAGTTTTCAAAATATTCATAGCACACTTCTGTCTAGTTTCCACCTTCCATCACTTGGAATGAGCAACTCTGATTTCTTTATAATCTTGGTTTCATTCTGTAACCTTGGGTTCGTTTTTGATTTGATACTCTTGGATGTTAAGGTCCCATCAACCACACAGGGTCATCTCAGGATGAATCACACATTCAAAAGTATTTTACACCAGTTCAAAATACAAGTCACTAAATCACATGATTGTCTAATTCATTGTTACAACGTTAAAAACCAGCCAGCTATCTATCTATCAATGCACAATAACACATGTTATTCTAGAATCATTCCATAATTCATAAACATCAAAAATCAGTTTCCATTTTATTCTTTAGCACATGTTTACATTCCATAGGACTCATCATGGGAACCTGCTTAAATCATTTGTGATGAGCAGGGTGACCTATTTTATTTCATGGGCCCACATGGGAAACTGTAAACTTACCAAAACTGGGCAAACTGACACATTTAAAAGTAGGGAGAGGATTTGGAAAAAATGAAGGTCAATTGACTGGGAAGGTAGAAATTAAGACAATGAAAAAATTCCTGGCAGTGGATGAAACATACATGGTTACAGAACCTACTCCAGGCTTTAAAGGGAGAACCAAGAAATCCACAGCCATCATAAATTATATATATATATAGGTGAATAAAAAAGAATCATCAACCAAGCAATTGACTAAGCAACCAACCACCTAGACAGCCACTCGGTCAATAGCTGAGTTTAAAACTGATGCCAAGAGTATGTACACCATTCTGGATATATAGGTTATTATAGCATGTTAACATCAAACCAGTGAAAAGTTTTGGTAAAAGCTACCTCAGTACCTGGATGCAGTGCAGGTACTGGGACAAGAGATGAATGTTTTCAATGGTCCAAGGATCACTGGGGTCAGTGTCCAGATATTGGCTGTCACAGTCCTGTTGCAAAAGAGCAAAAAATATATATATGCATGCACTGGATAGTAAAAAAAAAAAAAAATCATATATTTATAACAGTTTTGGGGGATATTACCACCATACAGGAACACAAACAGAAAATCTGGTACTAAAGTGCATACCTCTTTTAACAGCACACACACACACAAACATATGTATGCACATGCCCCACACACACTCACCCATTCACCCATTTACAAATTTGTCCATGTGTGAAAGTAAAAATA
Source organism: Alviniconcha strummeri (assembly GCA_963584105.1). Lineage (NCBI taxonomy): Eukaryota > Metazoa > Mollusca > Gastropoda > Provannidae > Alviniconcha > Alviniconcha strummeri. Next base: position 8,046,956 of record OY757545.1, read on the forward strand.
AAAATAAAAATCCCCCGAGGAAGAACCAAGAGAGCAAAATTTTAGGGAACATCATAATTTCAACAGTAATTGGTTTCTTTCTGTTTCTCTAATGTGTGAGTGCATGTGTGTGTGTGTGTGTGTGTGTGTGTGTGTGTGTGTGTGTGTGTGTGTGTGTGTGTGTGTGTGCGTGTGTGTAAGAGTGTACGCAAGAGAGTAAGTGTACATTACCGGTGATGGTGCTGTAAACATGATCATAATATGTTTCAGAGAGAGAGAGTACCTCCAAAGCACAGTGCAGGCTGGCAAGAAAGACACCCAGTTCATACAGAACAGTGGTTGTCAGTTTATTCTTGTCTGACCCAAGTTGTGTGCCTGGCAGCATGGTCATCAGCAATGTGCAACTGTAGACATAATTAAAACTAAAATGGGAACCACTATCAAAACTGCCAGTGCCAGAAAACTCTCTCTCTCTCACACACACATACCAAACAAAACAACAATAACAAACAATACAAGTTGTTCCACTATGATTATGAGAAAGCAATAAAACTGACAACTGGCCTGCAGCTCTATAGATCAGCGTAACTTAATGCTAGCAACAATCCACATATTACTCATTAAACTAAGTTTCCCCAAAAGAGGTTTAAAGTAAAAATGGAAATCTTGCTGTTATTCGTCTACATGCTGTCTGTAAAAATAATCTATAATGTATTCAAAGATGACGATGAGGGCATCTAGTAATAACCGGTATCATTTGTACTTGTCAGAGGTAGTGTGTGCCATCAGCTCTCCTTTGCTGGTGTGGACAATTTCAGGACACAAAAATCCTTGCTGCCTCAGGAATTGGGAACAAACGATCTGCTGTCGCGTCGTGGGCAGTTTTTCCACAGTGCACAACTCTCTGTTGAAGACCTTCAGCACAAGCTTCTGGCACAAAGGCGGTGACCGCGGAGTGGATTCAGCTTGATCTGCTCCTCCGCCTAGTGTTTCCTTCTCGCTGTGTTCGCTAGAAACCAGAGGCACAGCTTCGACAGCAAAATTTCTACTGTCAAAAGAAACAAGTTCTGCAATATTCTGTGCTTGCAAACTGTAATGCCGCGCGAGTATGACTGTGGCGTCTGCTTCAGTCAGAGGCGGGTGTCTTTCGGACATTGGTCGTTGCCAGCCTACGCTATTCTAGCTTAACTTTCAAGACTAGTTGATGGGGTGTTTAAGTAACGACGCCTGGAAATTCAGAAAGATTTCCCCCCTGATTTAACTTATAACTAAAGCACAGAAAAGCGAATTTATGAAACCTCCATTCGTAAACATTGCAAGGGAAATCACTCCAAAAAACAAAACAAAAAGACATCATTCGGGCAAGAGTAATCTTCCATGATATTAGCCTGTGCAACTGATCCAATGGTCACACAAACTGATAGATTTAACCCCCAGTCAACCATTACGGTTATATTAGGGCGGTACATAAACTGAACAAGAAACAGAAACAAGTAACAAATCAAAATAATTTTTAAAATATAAAAGAAAAGAAAAGAAGAAAAAGAAAAAAAGGCATAATGAATACCTAATAAATTACACATACACTCTCTCTCTCACACACACACACACGCAACAGAAAATTATTACTCAAAACAACAAACATACAAAATAACGGCAGCACTGCACATTCCAACAGACAAGCTGTGCTTGTACTGTGGATGCCTTCACAGCAAGCACATGTACTTTTTGTAAGCTGGTCTGGCCCAACAGTAAGATGCTTTGCTGGTAAGGCAGACCCAGGTTTGAATCCAGTATAACTCACCTTTCCAACAGATATGGTCTACAGACTAAACAGTCAAGTCAATGGAATCATATGCTATATAAGTGGACATCATCATCATCATCTTGTGACCTTCATCATGAGCAGTGACTCACTAAAATGGTTCAGATACACTGCTGCCCACTTAATGCAAAACCATTCCAATGGTGACAATGCATTGTTAAAGTACAATCTCCAAAATGCCCTACTTCTGCTGTCTCGGGTATTTTTCGTTCACACACACACACACGCACACACACACATATGCACACGCATTCATGTGTGTGCACACACAAACACACACACAGAGTCAAAAGAGAAAGAAATTTTGATGCACTCCTTTATTGCTCTTTTGGTGCACGAACTGACACTTGTGTGGCACTTCTCAAAACAAATCAAAAGCAGACAGTGTAATGACCAGTTGATCCCAAGCTGCCAATTTGATTACCAGCACTACAAAGAAACCCTCTGCAACACGAAACACAATCCAATACTGTTTAAAGAACCTATGTATGTGTCATAGCTGTCAACCCCTTTTGTGAGTAAACCTTAGTCCAGAGTTTGTGCACCTGTATTTCCCTTATGCAAGCTGGGGTCTTTTGTTTTTTTCACCTGTGGCAGCAGCATTTTGAATTCCAACCGGCATGTGTGGCAATGGAAGGAAGTAGCAATGTTGTGAGAAATACACATGCACAACTTTATGAGTTCAAATCTCATTTCCAATGAGATTTCTTGGCCTATTGCACTTGGCCAGTCAAAGTGTCACACTTCACCATTGGAGTGACATTTGACATGGCAGTGACATGTGTCAACTGGTCATTTGACAGTTTTTCAATCTTTTTGCTCAGTTTAAAACAACAACAAAATCTCATGAAAATTACGTTTTCCTGTATCCATTTTCCACTATGGCCATATCCCCCCAAACTATTTTTAATTTTTTTTACTTTATAACCGTAAACTGTATGGGTTGACAGGTATGACGTGCACTTTAAACAAGTGCTAGTATGACATAACCTTGTATCTTTTTTCAGATCTGATTTGTTACTGAGATGATTCCAATGTAATACTAAAACATGTGGCAATAGCTAATGGTGCTGGATGAAATGTCACCTTAGACTAGCTTTTAGAAGACCAAAATTATAAGGCCATAAATGATGAACAATTTTTTTTCCAAATAAGTGTACCCTATAAACTCTAGCAACTTGTGTATAAAAAAAAGATTTGAAAAATCCAGTGTGTTTTACTAGATCTTAGTTAAAACACGCTCACAATTCCACATTTATAGCAATTGAAAACTAAATAAAACATGAGTTACTTCACACCTAAGTAAATGTAAAAAATCAAACCTGATTTTTTTTCAGAGTGCTTAAAAAGAGAAACCAAAGATTTTAGAGATGGTTTGTACGTTTAATGTCACGTGCAAAGTAAAGCATGTGCAAAGTAAAACATCAACCCTGAGAATGATGTGTAAAGTGCACATGTGTTTGTTAGATTAATTAATGGTAAAAAAAAATGTGAGCAACATCTGCACCAGTGAAAACACACTGGGACACTGTGGATCATATGCTAGAGTTTCCTAGCTTAAGCACATTGCACAAACAACAAAAATGTGACAGGACTAGCCATGACAAATGAAAATATTTGGTTGTGACTCAAGCACAGCATCTTTGTCAAAAGAATTGCAGCTTCCTATAAACTCCCAAAAGAAAAGTGTGTGCATCATCATCATCTTACACTTCTACATCTCTGTGTCATTGATCAAGACACCAAATGAGACAGCTTTATGAATAACTTTTGTTCCGGTTTAATCAGTGCAATTTCCAAAGAAGCAGATGAAAACTGACAAGGTGCCACCATATTTGTTTTATGCATACACACTGGGGGATGTGGTCAGTACTTCTGAATGATCCCATTTGAGATCCACAGACACAGAACAAGCAAAAGGCATATCACTAGAGGAAGTTGTCCTCAGCAAGTGGTCCACTAGTTCAATATCTATGAGGCATCATATGGAACTGGACTGTTGTGTAAGGTAATCTGTGTAAAACAAAACATCAAAAGAAAGTCGCATCTCAGTCTCATCATCGTAACTCCAAGTTACAAGTACACAAATATTCATACTGAATAATTTCAGTGTAAACATGGATATATACCAAGTTTAAAGTTCACAAATCAATTTCGGCATGATATAAATTAATGGGCAAAGTTAGTATCATTTAAAGTGACAAAGTAACAACTTGCAAACTGCTGACAAGATGCATTACAGCCATCACCGAAAGAAACAACACAGGCCTTCTTTCTCTCTTTGGCAATCCGCCTTATTACTGCATTTTAGGTACACATCTTAAAAAAAAAAAAATGCTGTCATTTCTCCAAAACTGATACTAATTACAAGTATACAAACAGAAATGCAGGCCCTGGAGCACATTTTTAGCATTTGAACCAGCTGCTGCTGTGCAACACAGATTCCATGTAATACTGGTTGTACCGGGAAATTTAGGACCACAGAAAGATGGATCAGTACAGTTCAAAAACACAATGTTTCTCAGTGGTGGAGGGGAAAGGCAACAACAACAAAACCCTCTAAGTCACTCAAACTGTGAAACAGCAACTGTCAAAGTTTTGATTAGGAAACAATTTATTTGGAGGGGTTTGGCGGGGTCTTTTGGCCATAACTGTACACAAGATCGTTGCGCTATTCGTGGAAGATGTTTGTTTTGAACACATATCTGCAGGGTATTTGATCAGATAAAGGCTTAAAAACAAATTTAAAAGAAGAAGAGCTAGAGATAATTCATACTTTCAAGAAGCTGCACAAATCTGCACTGTGTACATTAAAAGCCATAAAACATCTTTTGAAACCCCTTCCACCATACCAAACAATTGTCATGACTAACCATTATGCATTGTGAAACAATTAGTCATTCTGTCCCCAATAAGCCATACAGTTTATGTGGATGTAAAACACCATGAAAAGGAAGAATTAGTCTAAAACAAATCAGAAAACCAAATGCAAAAATGTGTGGAAGACAGTCAAGTCTTCTTTGAGTTAATAACTGAAGCCATGACTCACTATTATTCACTAGAACAGCAACACAGGAACAAACAGAATGGCAGACACAAAGACCATAAAACTAAAACAACAAAACAAGAGCATAAATACTTCTTGTATTGTCCACAGAGTGCCTCCTACCACCCCACCCCACGCCCCTAGGGGGAAAAACACCCCAAAAAACAAAAACACAAATAAAAAACAAAAACAACAAAACCAACAACACCACAATGACAACAAAAACAAACAGGTGATGGTGTGGGGGTTCAAAACCAAATCAGAACCTTTATTAGTAAGGAAAGAAAATTGCATATATATATATTCATGTCATGTGTCAATATACATTGTACACATATATTTAGCATGCTAAGGAAAACACATCAGAGTATAAACAAAGATGTAAAGGCAAAATACAGTAAATATAAATCATAAGCAGAGCAGTCGTCAAAAACAAATATACCTAAAATCAAAGAACTGATATGTCTGTCACAAAAAAAAGTTTATGACTGACAGTCTATCAAAAAGAAACACACACACAAACACCACTGCTGTAAATGATAACATACACATCTACAGATATTTGTATTTTTGTTCACACAACAAAAAGAAAGGAAGAAACAACAAGGAGAGTAAATTAGCGCTTGCAAGACTTAGTGTGAACACAACAATGAAGCCCTGAATCGCCTACAGTATAACCCTCACCTGGCATGTGAGCAAATACAAGGTAAATAAACTCAACCAAAGGTACATCCTTGAGGAAGATTAGTAGATTTTTGGTGGAGTTTCTGTACCCTGTATTTACTTGCATGCCAGGTGTGAGTTACCATCAGTAAATCAGGTCTTTGTTGTGCTCATGCAATAACTTTAGAGTGTTAATTAACATCCTTTGTTTGTTGATTCTATACAAACAATCCAGGTCTCATTAAAAAAAAAAAAATGTTTTTTTTAGATTATGGGGGGGGGGGGGGGGGGGGGGGGGGGGTTGACACAAAAACATGCTCCAAACGATGTGGGCATAGACAGATCAGAAATCAACAAGAAAACAACAACACTGAAATGTGAAATGCAATTATGCCAGCAAATTGTCAACCGCAGCCTCACTCAGCAGAAATGAACAAAATCAGCTGTAACACTTGGTGATCTAAAGGCAAAAACAAGAGGAGAAAGACTCTGGTACGTTCACAACAAGAATGTAATACATGTACATATGCAGTATCACATCACTTACCATACCGCAGGACTTAAAAGATAATATTCAACTATGAACTCTTCTCTGTCAGCACTAAAAAATATATCAGTTCCTGGGGTAAAACTTTAAAGGTTGATTAATCCATGATCTCAATTACCTGCCAGCCAGTTTCCCACAAGATGTACAATTCAAAACAAACTGTCATCAGGAATAAAACGAATAGTGTTTGATTCTAAATCTGTCCAGGAACTGCAATTCACACTGTATTACTGGCAGTCCCTTTTCACAAATTTGGATCAGTTTACCAGGGCAAGAATACAGCAGTATGAAGCTTAATTAGACTAAATTATAGGAACTCTTCCTCAATTTTCTTTGATTTCATACTGCCTTGGGATCTGTCACATGCTATGCTAGAAGCATGTGGGCCCAACATGTTCTTCATTCTCCTCTGTAAGACTCCTTTTTGTGTAAAGGACTAGATATGAGGATCAGTTTTCTCACCAGGTAATAAAACAAAGACTTGAGTGTAGTGTTGAACCAGAATGGAACTCAAGACACATGTAAGGTGTACAGTGATGGCTGCTTTGCCTGCTCACCACTAAAGCCAGCTGATTAAACTTACTGTGAAACTGAAAGCTCAAATACACATGAGCATGACCCATAAAATCAGCAGACCCACGCCACCCAAAACACTGCATTTCTCCCAATACCCAACTCTTTCTCTCTCTTCAATTCTAAAGAATTCTGATACACAACAGAATAACTTAAGTTCTATACTGCTTTCTTTGATTACCGTTCTTTTCATACTAACCAATTTACATACACATTTTAAGATGGTGTGTTACAGATCAAAATATAGCTGTCAAATCAGCAACAAAAAAACACATATAGTATATCAACAGAAAGGATCTTAACCAAAACTTTGTCATGTGAAATGAGCAGTTATTAACCAGTTTAGCTTTTGCATGAAGCATACATCTCTCTGTAGAATCGGTTCTTCAGTGATCATGAAAAAAGAAAGGCAGGGTGGGGGTGGAGGGGGTGGGGGGGGTATGGGGTATGGCCTCACTTTCAGTAGCCTGGTATCTTTTTTTCAGGGGGGGGGGGGGGGTATGGCCTTACTTTCAGTAGCCTGGTAACATCAACTGTTGTCCTGCTCTCCATACAAAATCAGTCATCTCTTTAAATGCTGTTCATGTCAAAAGGAACAAAGATAATCTTCATTAAGTTCTGCACAGGTTGCTCCAAAACTGCGCCCAAATTCAAAGATATTTGTGTTCTCATATTCTTCCTCCAGTTCATTCATTTTCTTACTTAATAGTATCATAAGATTCCATTCTCAACAAATGTTACACTGTTGCTGTGTTCAAATCACTGAAGAGAATTTTCAGATGAGAGAGAAGCAGCACCCATTAGTTGAGAGATCATTTCTGTGACTTATCAGTCACTTACTTGCCTTAGTAAAAAAAAGCCATGAAAATAATGATGGTGATTTCCAGAGACACAAAAGTGCCTCCACACAGCATATAGGTAATTGATTTTTAACACCCAGTCAACCATGATGGTAACATCAGGGCAATCACACAGCACATGTTTCAGCAACAGTAACAATAAAAAATTTTACCTCTATGGAAGTGCTTACACCCAGCAGTCCCTACTCTCACATACCTTCCTTTTAGTGTCATGAATTCCCCAACACCATTTTTCCACTGTCAGACCCCCACCCCTCTTTGCCCACCAGCCTCTCTCTCCTTTGCATCCAACATCACATGCAAAGCACAATCCAGTTAACCCAAACCCATTTAACACTAATAAGAGTGGTCCTTTTTATAACCTTAACATGTGTAAAAACATGTACTGTAGAAATTATCACAACAACTGAAAAATGGAAGAAAATGTAAATCAGCACAAGTTATAAAATGTTATCATTGTGCAGTACAGCCATGTCCAGTTCAGAATGGTGCTGGGTATATTTCACAGAATTGTGCTGGGCATATTTCACAGCATATGCCATCACAATCACATACCTCACAGCATGAAGAAATAAAAGCAGTCTAAAAATGAGGGTTACAGAATCCATAATCACAATTCGAAAATCATAACACTAAACTAATAAATGGGAATTTATCCAATCAGTTCTGGATCTCTGGAAAAAAAAGAATAAAAACGAAGCTGTATTTATATATATATATAATTATTAATCCTTACTCCCAGTTAGGAGAGTTATAAAACAAAATTAAACAAAAACAAAACAAAAAATACAAATAATATATTTCTTTATAAACAAACTTACACAAACCAGGAATTGCACATTTGTAACTCTTCAATAAATCACGAGTATCTCCGGCACATTTTGTTCTTTTCATAAAGTGTTATTTTTGCTATGTTAATCACTACTGCCATGTGTAAATATCATACATTTATTATTAGTAATAACTACCTTTAACCCTAAAGAACTGGGTCAAACAAAGCATTATACTGTGTCCTACCTTGTATTGCTTATGCCTAACGCAACTTAGCAGGTTTCTCTTCTCACCTTAGCAAAAAGGATTCTTCTCAATGTATTCAAAACAAATGCCCAGGAACATATTACATGTATGTGCAAAACATTAATAATCATAGTACAAGGAGGATTGCCACAAATGTGAAAAGCATTAAAATAAAATATAAAAATGACACACTTGTTGGTGATCTTTTTTAAGCAAACTAATCTGAAAATTGGAAGCCCATTCCCGAGTTCACAACAGCAGTTAGTGCACTTACCACCATTCTGAGTACTTCACCATATGATATAATTCCCATTGTCATGAGTATGATAATGGCTATCAATTTAACTGGTTAACACATTTTTTTTGTTTTATCTGTTAATTTCCCACACATTATCTGTCTCAGGGAGAAAGAAAGAAGTCAATTAGATCAATATGCACATGTGAAAAATAACAACCCAAACACCCATATATAATAATAAACAAAAGAAACGAAAATGCTCAGTCCACTCACACAAAAATGGAAAGTTACAACTGTCATTTCATTATATACTTAAAACCATAGGGGGATGCTGGGTAATGGTCATTACAACTGGTATATTCAGCTTGGCAGGGGTTATCACAATGCATCAAAGATCTTGTTGAAGCAGCATCCAAGAAAGCATCACAAAGGCAGGAAATAAAAATTACACTCCTTTACTTATTAATGTTACCTCAATCATTTTATAAGATCATCATGTTCATGCTTTTGACAATCATGCAAAATACTGAGCAAACAACAATAATTAAAATTTAAAAGAAATCTTTAATATTATGCCCATTAAAATTAGGCTAAGGTCACCAAAACTGATGTGGAAGTGTCCAGCTTAATGAAAGCTTGTAAAGTAGATTGAAAGCTCTGACTTGGACAGCCTCTGAGGAAAACCTACATTAAACATAAAGATGAACACTCATCATATACGCAGATTTTCAAGTTGAGTCAAAAACAGATGGAAAGATCTTATTTAAGTAAGTTGTCCTGATCAGGCCTCATGGACATGGTCCCTGTACAAATATAACATTAACAATGCTATATATATAACTAAAAAGGGGGTGTCAGCACAAAGGAACAAAATCAGATGGACAAAATTCCCATATTATATAGTATGTATCTTGTCAGTTATTCTTGTAAAAACCTTACCTTGTTGATTACAAAAAGGTCTTAGCAGAGTATATCTGACCTTGATACATCACAAGAGTATTTCTGACTGTGAAGTTGTACACAACTGACACAGCTGTCAATAAACACAGTGGCTCTAGCTGTGAAAACACACCATTGGTCAACTTTCTTTCTCTCTCTGGAAAGGGTGTGGAGCAGATATGGGGTTATTGGCCAGTTTCTCTCTTTAGCAAGAAACAGGTTTGGGCTAGTTTGGAATAGGAATTCATTCCCTGGGTGTAGTTTTAGTATGTATTTAAAACAGGCAAAAAAAGGTAAAAACAAAGATGTAATGTTGACTAAAGAATTTAACCTGTATGCACTGAAATCCTGACTGTCATTTTTTATGCATACTTTTTACTGCAGCCCCATTGTGGTTTGAATTACAACAAAACCCAACAAAAACTGAAACAATGGTGTGCTTTTTATTAAACATTATTTGCTCTAACCTCTTGTAGTTTAAATTACAATAAATGCCAACAAAAGCAGAAACAATATTCTCTTTTTCATAATAACATTATTTAGTGTAGTGCCTTGTAATCTTGGATTGCATGCTTACAACATTTTCAGCCATGAGCAACCCTCTTACATGCAGACTATAAAATCTGGCATCTCCAAAATGACACAAACAATGTGTACCATACTATCCCTCTTTCTCTGCATCCTTGGCAATTTTGTTCTTGGCCACATGGTGAAAGAGAATGACAATAAGCAGGTTGATCAAGAGTCCAATTATGACGGCACCATATGTACCAAGGAAAGTGGGTGGATCAGAAGCATACAGTCCTTCTTTGTTTGCAAATATGTCCTTATGGACAGCATCCAGCTGTGTGAGGGAGGTCATCATGATGCACACATGAAAGATTTGGTGACTGTGACCTACAAAGTCAAAGCAGCCTGGGAAAAAACGTTGGGGGATGTCAGAGCCAAAGAAGAAGCCACCGCAGAAGAACCAGATCATTTGCTGAAAGTGGTCTGCCAGGCTGGGCTCCCAGTAGGAGTAAAACAGGTAAAGGTACAACTGGTACCTGCAAAGCACAAATCAACATGACTGTCATATATATATATTCTGTATACTGGTACCCGCAAACATTTATAATTTTAACATCAAATGTGCAGTCACCATTAATAATGCACAGATCAGCTGTGTACACATGAATGTAATCTATACTTCTATGTGGTGCATGGATGAACAAAGAATAACAATGTTAAATTTTGATCTCATTCTGTGAAGCAAACATTGCAGCAAAACAAAAAATCAACTGGAAGTAAAAATCAAATGACATTACTGTCATTTACTAACATTTAAGATTTTAAATTAAAAGTCACCACTGATAAGAGAAAAGTTAGAATAATATTACTAATATAAAAATAACAAAAGTAATAAATGCAATTAAAGGGTATGATATGAAGTTGTTTTCGGGCACTGTAACAGAGTTCACAGTTCAAAAAGTTATCACAATGTCCACACAAAATGGGTAACTTACATGATAGGAAAGATGAGCCAGGAGTAGATGGCCATAACAGAGCCAATCTGCCAGATGCGGCGGGTGAAGGGGTAGGGGCGGGAGTAGTAGGTTTTGGACACAGAGCAGCAGAAACACACTAAAGAGCTGAGGGCCACACCAACTGGAGCAGCAAATCGATGTGGGAATGTGCCGAAGATGTCCTCATGCATACAGTACCAGTAGTGGACTATAGAGCTACCCAGGCCATACAGGCCTATACCAGCATAGTCCACAATGAAACATGTATAGTGCACAAGTTCAGACATGTTTGAGAAGCAGTGTGCTCCACTGCTGATGGCATACAGGAGAATTGTGGTGAGGAACTCCGCCCCCAGTGGCCACATGTAAGGGTCATGGAGCATGTCAAAGTCATAGGAAAAGACCCAGCATCTGTAGAGCACAGCAACCAAGGCGATGAGGTGTGTCCAGACATTCACGCATTCATTGTGGATCTGAAAAAGGCTGAACAGGTAGTAGGTCCATGGCTGGTGGATTTGCCGGAACCCTGTTTCCACGTGAGGCTCATGAAACACCCGGGGCAAGCTGGTCTTTGTGGTGGTAGGGACCAAGGTGGGGCGCAGTTTGCAGAATTTCATGCCATTGCTTGTGGTGCTTGTGTGGGTGTTGGCAGCAGCTGTGGAGCTGACAGAGGCACTAGGTGCCATGGCTGCCACTCCGTTGCTTGCCATGGCTGTTAGTATGCTGCTGACATCAGAGGTGGGGTTGATGTCAACATCTAAAAAATACAGACAGAAAAGTAAAAAAGAAAAAGGTCAAATGGCATAAAATTAAGACTACTCGTTACAAACGTTGTTTTGCCGACACTGAACTTTTACAGTTACACACATATATATATATAATATATACACAAGTGTATATATATAATATATACACAAGTATAATATCACATGTGCAATAGATATACAATTAGAAATATCTGTTGCATCTGTGCTGAGGACATTCACAGACAGATCCATCAGGGCAAAGATGATGTTTCCTTTATATCTAAGGTGAGTGTATAGCATGTGCATGAGTATTTGTCTTAACTTGCTGTTTTACTTAGGCATCTGAAAAACTTGCAGAGTCTTGGACGACTTGCTGTCAGATGTTATAGTTAGTTGGGTCACTTTTTCTTTTTACTATTTCAGTTGATTTTAATAATGTTAGTCAGCTTACTGCCACGTCATGTTGCTGAAGTGATATATAAATTAGAAACTGAAATGTTTCTATGGTGCACAGTAATGTCTAATTGTTAAACTGCTAGTGTATTTTAGTTTAATCAAAATCACACCAATTAACTTATTCCATGTATGCTGTTTTATGGATTGTCCATTGTTCCTTTACTATTGTCTAATTCCCTATATGTTTATTGTCTTGTAAAATGTAGCTGCATATTAATTTATTTATATGATTTTTATTAATGTACAGTATTTTTTTATCAACTGGTCACAATCATTATCTTGTCAGATGCAACTGTATTACCTAGATCTTGTTTATTATGTATTTCTGAACTACGTATTATGAGTCAGATGTGATGCTCCACTGTGCTTGGAGCTCGTTTTTAGAACTGGAACAGGTGCATTATAATTTATATTTATAAATAAAATGTATCATTATCATGAAAATATTAGACAACAAGAACAGACTACCACTAGCTCTGTGTTTTTTGGTTTTGCTTATTCATAATCATTTTGTATGAGACTAAAATTACTTACTTTGAAAAAAACTTTCCTGACATTTGAAATCATCCGCTGATTTAGTCAAATTAGTGTGAGAGAGGTTGTAAAGTCTTTGAATCAATTGTCTCCAAAACACACACACATGCACCCCCCTCCTACACACACACAGACAAAAGAAAAAGGTGTGTGTGTGTGTGTGTGTGGGTGGGTGGGGGGGGGGGGGGGGAGACTCAGAGAGTACATCAGCGGAAAGTGATCTTCAAGTTAAAACAAGTAAATGACTTGTCCACATACATCCCCACTAGCACTAACAGACACTGTCTGTACACTTACATAGTTACAGATTTCATGTAACTTGGATGATAAGTCACACACAGAGAAAGACACAGGAAATATAGCTAGGAAGTCTGTACTTGATTTGCATGAGAATCAAGTACACATTATTAGACACACAATCCTTCAATTATGCTCTTCCTCATGCACACACCGTAAATCATCTCATATTACATTTACCAACCCCAAGCATCAATCCACACACACACACACACACACACACCCACCCCCCTATTATGTCTATATATAAATGATAATACTTGATACTGTCCATTATTATGGCAAGATATTCCTGTATAAAAACTATGATCTGTATTTATAAATATTCCTGGTGTAAAAATAAGAATATTTACAGCATCAGTTTCTAACAGTTTATTTGACCTGGGTAACGCCAGTAGCCACACAGTGACAAATGACGATGAAATGTGCTGGATGCCTGGGAGAAGACATATCTGTATAGTGTATGCTGCATGCAGTGCAGTTTATTCTTGGCATTAACTGCTGACTTAGTGCTTCTGATTAAGATGCTCTTTTTGTGCGGATGGAAATAGGCAACACAGAGTATACTTTCACACTGTTAAGTTAGCAGCCAAAGTTCAGTCACACTGTGTGTCAAATGGCAAAGCAGTAAAAATTATGGAAAATAGCATGACAGAAAAAGATAAATGAGACTGCAAAAGCGAAGCGTGTGAATCAGAAAATCAACTGCAGACCTCTCTCTACAATGGCAAAGGCAAAGAAAGATGTCACTGAGATGGACGGAAACCAATTTCCAAAAGGATTCAACTTTGCTGACCTCAAGTCAATCATTTCAGTGATGGAAGAGTCACAGACAGAAATCAATGTAAGTCACTGGACCTTTGGAATTGAATGTACTGTATTTTACAAGTTTTATGAGTACTGTATCAGTAGTGTGTACAGTGGAAATGCTGTTTAAAGACCACCCTGAAAATCAAGCAAAAATTATCTTAAAAGAAGGATGGCCTCTCAACAGGATTCCACTGTGATGATGATGATGAGTTGATGCTTAATGTCCTCAGATGTCATTTGACATATTAGGGACAAGTTGTGACCAATGCCGAAGCACGGTTCAATAAAATCCACATACGTAAGGTGTATGCGTGTTTAGCTGTAACCTGCCACCTGCACTTTTTGGCAGAATGACCGGGATTTTTTACGTGCTACTGTGGTAACACGGGGGTGGAACGGATACCGAAATAAGAGTCAGCACAGAAAGTCGACCCTGGAGAAGAAAATTCTCCCGCCGTTCCAGCAGGGATTCGAACCCGCGACCTTTCAATCACGAGTCCGGTGCTCTAACCACTGAGCTATCCCCGCCCCGAAATTCCACTGTATTATTATAACTATATTTATAATACTCTCACTCTCATACACAGTCATAGTCTATTCTGAGGCATGACAAATACAGTGACAATTAATGAACTCATGTTTGAAAAAAGCTACATGTGTGATATAAGGTGTCTGTACAAATCCCTGTGTCTGTCTATTCCTTTTATTTTTGTTTTATTGTGTAAAACCTCTGTAAGGTTTGGGTACTAGAATAAGACTGTGGAAGCAGCATTGTGTCTCAGCATGCATGTAAAGATGAGGCACATCTGCCCTATGTAAAAAAACAGAAGTTCCATCTCAATTAAAATGATCTGGGTTTTATTTGTGCAGGTAAAAACAACACGAGTGGTTATCATATCAAATAAATGCTTGACATAATTTGAGTTGCCTGGGACAAACGTACTGCCATGTGAGCACCAATGAAAAACTGTTGGCTGACAGTGACAGTTTTTCCTTTAGACCTATGGCATAATCAGTTATGGCAGTGGTTGGAGGAAGGATGTCATAAACTAGTGCTTGGAGTTTGCCATCTTGTAAGAGTCCAGAGCGCTTATGTCAAAGCCAAAGGCCTATGGATACGCTCATTAGCTAGCTCTCTCTCTCTCTCTTTCACACACACACACACACACACACACACACACACACACACACACACACACACACACACACACACAAATACATGCATTACCGATGATGGTGAGAAGAAAGAACAATTCCTGTCCCGACCTAAAAGAAGAGAGCGAAGAAGAATGCCTGACAGAGAGAGGAAGACAGCTCCAGAAAGGATCTCTCCTCCAGCATCTTCCTGCCCATCATCGGAACATGGAAGATCTGAGTATCAGAGGCTGTGTGAGAGGGAGAGCAGAGATAGAGCAAATCAGAGAGGTATGAAGAAGCTGTACCAGAGACAATGTGAAAGCAAATGAGAGCTATTTTGTATTGATTCCAGTTGCTGACTGGTGGCCAGTGGAGATTGTAGAGTAAAGGAGTGATGTGGGGAGATTTAGGAGCTTTGTGGATGAGGCGAGCTTAGCAGTTAATCACTCTTTGAATTTTATCAAGAACCTGAAGAGAGCCAGCAAGGAGAGCATTACAATAATCAAGCCTTACAGTACACTCAGATGACTCACAATTAAGTACAAAACCAGAAGAAAAAGTTGCATGTTATTCATCTCCATTAAATACACAGTGGAATCACACAAAGCTAAATATATATATATATATAGTGTTCATGATCTTCTTATTGTATACTAATGTAGCACACATTTAAACTATACTCAGATTTACCAGTTTTGACAGAAATTCACAAATCTGTTACCTAAAAGCTGCCCCAGAAAGTAGACTAAACAATTCTGTACAATTCTCACTTCTTAAATTAAAACACAATTAAAGAAAGAAGAAGGAAAAAAGACCCCTGCCTCCCTTCATTTGACAGATTTCTGTCTGATGCCTGTATACTGGACAAGAATCTTTAAAAAACAGTTTGCTGTTTATGCTTCACCTGGGACCTTCAAATAAGCTCAACGTCATCAACCCTATATAAATCCATAAGGTAATAATCATTCAAAGTCTGCAGATGTCAATGTAACACTAACACTGTAACAGTGGCTCTGGTAACAAGCTAGGACAGTAACACACAGCACTAGTACAGTAGTACTTAGCAATAACAATGTTAGTCACTAGAATTATGACTTAGTATTTTTAGTCTTTTACTAGTTATAGGCAAAAACTAAAAAGCTTATTGAAATGCAAAATTTGTGTGATAATTATATGATTAAAACAAAATCATTAATTTTTAGTTTTTATTTTGATCACTTCTACCCACAAAACAGGACACAGTTTTAAAAGATTAGTCCCCTTTACTGCTTTAGATGAAATTTTGGGTCACTGTCACCGTGTCTGGAAAATTTATAAACTTTATTGTTGTTTGGTAATTGGTGCCTTACTTAACAGTATTAATTACAATTGTAAGTTGAAAAGTTCAGAAGCAGTCCATACTCCATAGCACTGAAACTGCGAGGAGAGAGACATATAAAGCATTTTTATGATTTGATAATAGACCAGTACCAATCTATAAACAGGTTTTGTCAGTGACAAGTATAATATTCGTCGGTCTTTCAACAAAAGTATCAGCTGATCAAGACCGTAATGCCCTTGACATTTTCAACGGAGCAGACGAATTCTTTGACTGTGTGCGACAAATCCCCAAACTGGACTAACATAAACACAGAAGTAACACAAAAACTTACCCAAAATAAAATGTAGGCATGTTGTCCACACCCCCTGTAAGTAAAGTGGATGTTTGTGTTAGTTCATTTTCAATAACTAAAAGTTACCGACTGATTTTTCAGACGGGTAACGATCGGTAGGCAACTACAAGCAGCCGCCGGAAGTGCATTTTCACAGATGATAAAAAAGTTGAAATCATGTGCATTATTTTTTGTCTCCCCCTTCACCATTGTAATAAAATCAGAATCTTCAACAATATTAAAATAATAAAATAAAACATAATATTTATTTTTCTATGTTTATGTACTAATGGGAAATTTTCATTCTTGTTTATTACTAAAGATTATTACGAAATATTTATTTTGTTTTTTCTTTACTTGTAGTTTTGTCTTTTCCGTGAAAGGTAAACCGCAAGGCGGCGCTGAAGTGTCGCCGATCAGGTAAAGTGACAGAAGTTGGTGTGAAAGTAAAAGTTTGCGATCATCACTTTTCATTCTTTTTGCAAAGTCCAGTTGAGTGGGAACTGCTCTAATTGCTCCCAGCTTTTTCTTGTTCATTGCTTTTGTGCCAAAACAAATACGATCGGCAGAAAGGAAGCTGTCACAGTAGAGTGATCAGAAGAACAAGATACAGGAAGCAGAAGACATAGTCACAGGTATGCTGTTGACATTTTTCACCTTTTGTTATTACTTGACATTCGATTAATCCGTGCGATATTTTTTCGTCCTTTTTTTTTTTCTCCAGCAGGTTAAAGCAGTTGATTTGTGTCATGCACGGTGCTAAAGACTCGCATTATCGTGTGCGTTCAAGTCGACTAGTTAAAAGTTTTGTCCACTTGCTCCACATACGTTGGCTAAAAGTTGGTAACAAGTTGAACAAGGCGGACCCAAACCAAGAGTACGCTCCCCTGGTAATAACAGTAACAAATTTAATGATAGGTTTTCGGGATTTTGACGAGACTGCGTCTTGCAGTTGCACGAAAAACAACAACAACAACAACAAAACATACACACATCAATGATCAGCAGATTAATATTTTGTAAGACACGATCCACAAATGATAAAATCTGTGTATTGTAATTTGTAATCACTTATGGTTTGCATGCACATTTTACAATCTACTTGTCAATGTACAATTGCTACCAAGTGGGAGTATTGGTTTTGGCCTGCTCCTAACTGATAAATGTTACAGTTTTACACAGTTTATGACAAAGCTTGGCTGCAGCTTATTCCTTATTATGTAACTTATTTATTAATAATATATTGATGAATCTGTGCAATATTTGTCCATTCTTTTTCAGCAGATTACAGTGATTATATATTATATATATCGTAGACATGATATGGTGATAAAAAAATATTATATATAAAAATAAAAATAAACTATGTTGATAGCATCTAACTGAAAAGCCAGGTGCAACGGCCAACCCTGATGTGGGTTTGAGTCCCCGGTGTAGCACTGGATTTTTCTCTCAGAGTCCACTTTCAGTGCAGATTCTCTTACTAAGTTACAGTGTCCATACAGCCCCCTTGGGCAGTTGCATGCATCAACATGTATGCGAACATTAGAAAATATAAATCCCAAACATTGGCAGCCATACCATTGTCTGGATATACAGAAACACTACACACACTAGTAAGAATGAGTAGTGCTGCTCTTTTGGCTGCAGTGCCTTACCCAAGTGAGGCAACCCAAATTTCCCACAAGGGACAATGAAGTATTAAGAAAAAAGAAAGACAGTTTGCATGTAGTACACATTCAAGTTGTGTGCACATGTGCATAAATAATATGGCATACTGTCACATGCTGAAAAGAAATTGAACAAGGCTAACCCAGACCTCAAGTACACTCCCTTTGTAATGGTTGTAAGTCACTCTGAGGCTAACAACTTACTAACATGTAATTTATGTGTATCAAACTATCATGGCATCATGTTAACAGTTAATGCATGATTTATGTGTGTTTTAGTTTTTTGGTAGTTTTATATGCCACATATACAGTTTTCAGATCATATCGCATAATGCAGACATAAAGGTGAAAGGGTTAGTTTCATGACTAGCCACTCACACACATAAATTTAGAAAGGGCAGTGGCTGCACCTTGGTAGGCTTGAACTGTCCCCCTACCTCGCCCTATTTTTCAGTAGCTAACAGTAGCAACCTATCAATGACTTGCAAACAGTAAGACTATTTTACTGATCTGATTACATTTAAGCAACAGTTTTACCAATTTCATTTTCCCCTGGATTTTTTCCTGATTACATGAAACAGACTCTGAGAAGTTGAGTATTATAAAACCAAAATCAGTGCAGCAAGCTGCATTATTTTGTTTGTCTTTTCTTTGTTTTATTCCAGGCGGAAACAAAAAGTTGCTTTTATGACAAACACTGATAGTGCTAGAGCCCATTCACAAACACACGCATGTGTGCTAGAGCCCATTCACAAACACACAAACACACGCATGTGCACACATACACACACACAGAATCAGCATGCCTGGCAGTAAAACCATTTAATATTGCTGTTACCATTTGCTTGAAGTTGAGTTATATTCTGTTCAAAAGGAGCTTCAGTTGATAGAATTTAATCAAGACCAGTAGATTTGTTTTAGATCTTTGTACACAATTGTCGACACTTGTTGGAATGGAAGGACCTTATGCAGGGGACAGCAGCAAGGTCATTCAGAGGGCACACAGAGTTATGGGGCTGATCAGATCACTTCTCTGCACCTTTTACAGAATTTAAAAATAATTTTGCCTTATACTAGTTATAGTTATATGCTTTTTGACACATTTGCATTAGGAGTCTGCTCGAAAAAGCAAAAAATAGTGCTATACAAAAGCAATCAATAACAATAATATATAATTTCTATCTAACACAATCCCTGTTTGTGTTTATATGTTGAGCCAATTTTGAGATCAAAGGACTATACTATGTATGGCCTTGAATTAAAAAAAATGGTTCTGTCTGTGTCTTATATGCTGTACACACTTGTTGCTGAGTGAGCCTGAAATGGAGATATATATGGGAGGTGTATTTTGTTGAAGATGTACTTTTGGTGGGGCTTGTTTGAAATTTACTCGTGTGCCAGGTTAGAGTTACCATCAGCGATTCATGTCTTTGTTGTTATGCAGTAGTAATAATAATTAGTGACTCAGCAGTCATCAATAAATTTGAATAACTGATTTGTTTTCCCATTATCTTCAATATCCTAATGCAATACCATCTGTCATAGAACTTACTTTGACTTCAACTTACTAGTTCAACTTCAAGCAAGAAAATATTGTCGTTTTTAGACTTTAAAAAAAAAAAAAAATTGGCATGGGTAGTATTCCTGAAATGAGCATTTGTTCATGGGTTTTCCATCCTGAATAGGAGTCTTCTTGTCTGACTAGTTAGACATTAATTCTGTACTATTAAATAGCACACAGATAACCATGAATTCTAATAAATGAATTGTTTAAAATGCACAGACTTCTTTTGTTTGACCTCCTTTAGTTTCAGAGGTTTGAATCTTAAAAATTTTAAGATTCAAACCTCTGAAACTAAAGGAGGTCAAACAAAAGAAGTCTGTGCATTTTAAACAATTCATTTATTAGAATTCATGGTTATCTGTGTGCCATAAGGTAACTCATCAGAATACCACTACCTGAAGCTGCAGATAGCTACAGGGCCATGTGGATCTATAAAAGTCATCTGTTTCTAGATCTAAAATTTACAAGATTGATTTAATTATTTTGAGCTGACCATGGCAGAACTGTAAAAAAAGCAAGGAAAAAAGAAAAAGAAAAAGAAAAAGCAGTATGACAGAACTGTAAAAAGAGAAGCAGTATACAGTATATTAATTACCTGAAAAAATGTAAAAGTGGTTGAACATGACATGTCATCCACATCACAAGGAGGCCTGGTCTGCAAGGGGCTGTTAAAGATAGCTCCTGGGTCATTAAAGACTTAAAAAGACTACAGCAAAACCTGTTGCTGCAGTGCCTTGGTAAGATGGACATGTGTTCCCTGTCACATTGCTATAGAAAAACATATATTTATTCTCAGTCATAAATTGATTAGGTAATTATGCACTGTTGATGTTCACACATCTTTAAGGGAAAGCTTATGTTTATCATAAGTCAAGTTTAAAAAGTACAGAAATTATGGCCATAGTGTTATGTGACAATTTCTGATTTGAAGTACAGATGAAGTTTTACTATGCACCCTCACTCAGTTAGTCTGGTCCTTTCTGTGCCAGCAAAAAAGACCCCCCCCCCCACCCCCACCCCAAGCCCCACCTACACACACATAAAAGAAAAAATATTTAAAGGGAAAAAAAAGGGGGGGGGGGGGGGGGGGGGGTGTTGAGGGGTATGCAGAAAATAATTGATAAAAATAATACTTGATAGAGAGCACCAAACAAACTGTAGGAAATGACCTGTTGCCAATTTTGTTCCCCATTTGTGGAAGTTATTACTTTGTTTCCTGGTGAAGATGTTAATACTTTAATAGTATATAATTACATACTTAGTAATATTTAGTTATATTGTGGTTAAGTAAGTAAACATGGTGCTTAACGTCCACAGAAATCATAAGGCTTATTAGGGACGGGGAGAATGGGGGAAAGGGGGTATGGAGGTGGGGGAAGATGGAGAGTATATACCTATCGCTACACTGTCACCACCAGAATGACTTCTGCATGGAGATGGGCAGTGATGAGAGCCATTTTAATGTTTCATTAATTGTGAGGGACAAAGTCACAAGACCGTGTCCACAAACCACAACTTCTGAAGAGAAAGGAGAGCTGAACCAAGGTCCTTCCGCTTACCAGCCTACCGCCTTGCCACTAGGCCAAACCGGCTCTCTGTATTGTGATTGTGTTCAGGTGTGATTAAGTACTAAAGTAGTGAGATGTAATTGTTACTCACAGTTCAGGGTTTTGTTTGTTTTTGTTTCAGGGTAATCCCTTCACTCAAGCTGTAAATGATCAAGTTGTAATGCTTTTAGTTTTAAGCCTTATCTGCAGTAGCAACATGTAACCTCTGCAAAATCAGTCTTTTGGATGGAACTGTCATGTTGTCCATCATATTACTTATTAGGGGTTCTGTTTTTTTTACATACCAAGGTGTGTGTGTGTGTGTGTGTGTGTGTGTGTGTGTGTGTGTGTGTGTGTGTGTGTGTGTGTGTGTGTGTGTGTGTGTGTGTGTGAAAGTGTCCAACAGTCTACATCAAGTCACATACTATTCTTTACCATTTTGTGCCACTGGAACAAGCACTCTGCATTGTCACTAATGTCAGCTCTGTGACATTGGCTGTAGACTTGGCATGCAACAATGTCACAGACAATGTGGTACAGTTTGACAGAGTGCAAAGTGGGGCAGCAAGAGTTATAAAACCTGCAATGTGAACCACCACTGGAACAAGCTCTCTCCATTGTCAGCTCTGTGTCATTGGCTGTAGACCTGACATGACATGCACCAGCTTGATCAAGTACACACCCATTGAGAGTGAGACCATATGGTTCATGATAGATCTCCTGCCAACACAAACTGAATGGTAAAGGTTAAAGCATACTTCATGGCAATCAAAAATCCACCCATAAACTTGATCAAGTATTGAATTTGAAAGGCACAAAATATGACTAATGGTAGCAGACTGGGATGAGGCAAGTCGTGGATGGGTGAAACAGAAGCATGCCACTTGGTAGAACTCAAGCACGCTAAAAAAATGCTAAAAGTGCCTAGACTGATTCTAGCACCTCTCTGAGGCCCTTCTGTAAGAAAACAACAACTTGAGGAATGCATAGTCAAAAATGGTCAACAGGCAAATCAGATTCAGAGATCAAGCTTCTCACTGACACTGAGGAAGATGGCAACCCACATGATCTCATATTGTGTATTATAATTTATTTGGGTGGGGTATTCTTTTTTACTGTAAAGCAAAGGTCAGCTGCTGTACCAACATCTGTGAAGGCAATGCCATCAGCAATAGCTCATGATGTCTCTCTGTCCAGCTTGACATTGGGAATGGAAGCAGTCTCTCTCTCTCTCTCTCTCTCTCTCTCTCTCTCACTCTCTCTCTCTCTCTCACACACACACACACACACACACACACACACACACACACACACACACACACACACACACACACACACACACACACACACACACACACACACACACACACAATAATATAATAGATATATGATTGGCTAAAACAATTTTTTAAAGTGACAGCCAGCACACATGTACCTTTATAGTATACATTTTCTCGCATATTCACTGACCTTACACCAGACAGTTAAGAACAAATTTGAAGCCCAGACTGGTATGCTTTCTTCAAAGATTCCTGTGCCAGGTTTGCTTGGCACCATGACACTTTCCATTTGCAGTAATGTTGCCACTTGGCAATGAAGTTGTATTTTATTTGTTCTACTGTCCTGGACATGCTGAGTTCAAAGAAATAACTGAGCAGATAGAGTGGCACTGGTAGGCGAAGCAACCATCATTTGCAGCATGCATGTGTCTCAGAAGATCTGAAACATTAAGGAGCTTGTGATACATAAAAAATAAATTAAATAAAGGTAGTTAGTGTCTTTAAACATGTACCAACAACAGGCACAAAACCAGTGATATCTCACCATTGATTGCCAGGAAGAGAGAGGCAGTACTTGATTATAAATTATGAAAGACACCCCCTCAAAGTGATGAGAAAGACTTGTTTCTTGTGAACAAATTATATAGTGAATACCTGCACCTGACCAATGTGATGTAGTAGTTATTGGATTTTAGTGTGCTGTCAACCACAAGGGGTCACCTCTGAACAACAGACCAATATGAACTAGTAGGCTATTAAGTATTACAGTACTAGCATTAAACAATATTAATTATAAACTTATGAGAGGTCTATTCACGGTTCTGTAACTGTGATGGATTGATTAGAAACAGAGCATGAATGTTAAATCTCTTTGGCCCCAGTGTTACTGTTGATCAAAAAACAGTTCTAGCATGGGCATTGTATTAGTATAATTTTGAGTTCCCTGTCCACCATGTGAGAAGAGGTTAATGCGAGAGGCCTGGAGTGGGCTGATAAGACCTCACCAGTGCTTTATGTCCGCATGCAGTTGAAAAGGTCAGGACTGGAAGATGAAAGGCTCCCAACTGGGGGTGTGATGAGCAGGCGAGATAATGTGGAATGTTGCCAGTGTAGTCTCTCCCATGGGCTAGTTTCTGAATATGGCATGGATGCACAGATAGGTTACTGTTCGGAAAGGAACGTTTGATTGGGGTCAGTTGTGTCTCCCCACACACCCCCACCCCCGCCACCCTTCCCCTATTTAGACTAGAGAGGAGTAGTTGTCGAAACTGAGAAGTCGGTTTTGCCCCATCCTCACCCAACCATCGGACCGCCTATCCACTCCCGCCACCCTGCGCGCTCCATAGCACTACGAACCTGGTGTGTTTTTATACCAAACATGCTGGGCAAGAAGCAGTTACATTCTGGGGTTTGACAGGGTGCAATTTTGTTCCCATCCCCTCCGAAAGAAGTACCTTCTGTTTTTGCTAGGTAAACTTAGATAAAGGTTTGGATGCAATTTGAAAATATTGCAAAATATTTATATTAGATCGAAATAAATATAGGGGGGTGGGTGCATACATGATGGGAAGATCCCTCCTCTACACACGGAAAGATCACTGACACCACTATACACGCAAGTCCAATAACCGATTCGGTTTACTCTATGGCAACTAAGGCTGATATTGTAACAAGTGAGTGCACATACGTAAACAAAGTTAGCCCCGAAATTCATGCCAGGGACCAAGCAAATGGAAACGGTAGTTCAATAAATACCAACCAAAAATACAAAAATGCTCTTCCGTGGCAAAGACCCCTCCTGCATGAATGGGCATCTCCGTCATTACCGTGGCCGTGGAATGGATGCAGACACGAACGGCAGCTTATCTAATAAGTGACCGGTAACGATGCAGTGGCGGGCTGCATCCTGCCTCCACAAGATACCTTGCCGCCTTGCTACCTGCTCCCTGCCCTTGAAGTGGTAATCACTCTATCAGCCGACTCTGGCCCCTGTTCTGATAAAGTTTCCAGATACCCTCTCTCCTGCTTGGCTCCCAGCCTCACCTTTCCTATCAAAAGGCGGTTTTACGAGAGGACGATGGAACCACAGTTGCCATGGGGAGAAAGAGGAATATAATCTTTTATCGGGATGTGTGGAAAATGTTTTCTGGAAGTGGAATTCTGCTCGGTTCATTTGCTCAGCCGTGTTCAGAGCGGCAAGTTGACTGTAATAACGATCTGAGAGCAGAGGTACATTTCGTGGAAGTCTTTCCCCCCGCCGTGTGGTGCGCTGTCTTCAGAGACTGAGACTGCTCAGTGGGAGCCATACAACTGTACAAGAGGGGTCTATGCATCGGGCACATTTTGGGTGTACTCGATCGTTTTCTTCTCTCTGTGACTTCGTGCATTGAACAAGAAGGAAGGTGCACAGGAAACACCCCAACTCCAAAGTGGTCACCTCCGTTGTTGCCTTGTGCCAGGAATTATGCGATAGGTAGAACTCGGAATAACAAGAAAGGAGCCAAAGCAAAAGTTTGCATATGTGACGTTGACGAAATCAGATCATTTTTCGGGCTTGTGTTTGTGAGGGTGGTGTGTGTTAGTTTCGGTGCTGTGTTCAGTGATTCCGGAGCAGAGAAAGGCCGGAACTGGGTTTAATGCCCTGCGCAGAAGACGAACTGAACGGACATATAGTGGTTTCTTTTTATAGTTCGAACAGACTTTTTTCTTAACAGACTCAGTATATATATCACTGAGTCACATGCGATCGAGATATATCTGTTGGACGGGTAAATCATTTTGCAAAGAGATTCACTCGTTCAAAGTGAAGTCTGGTTAAACACTGGTGATTATAGCCAGAACTTTGGTCCTGCATGCGTATCCAGTCGCACTAACCATGATGCGAGGGCAAAAGAATGCTAGTTCTTCGACCTCACCAACGTCTCCGACAGTGGTGATCAGGCAGCGGGACAGGCCTTACCCTTTGCAGGTAAAATGGACCACTTTGATTCACTGTGTTTATTTATACTAACGTTTTCAGTATGTCCCGACAACAGTCCTGTCTTGCCTTGCTTGGGTTGGTTTGCTGTATAACATGAAATTATTTGTTGTATCTTTGTGTTTGCTTATGACCGGGGTTGATCGTTCTGATGTGACACAGTGCGTTTGGCGGGACGTTGAGATCCAGTGACTAACGAACTACTGATTGCATCCTTTCCTTCGTACATGAGGATAGAGGCAACAGCCGTTTCAGTTAACGAAGTAGGCGTGAGCCTGGGTTTGTGTGTAATGTAGGAACCATTGCAATGTACACGTGTTGTTTGTGCCATTGTGAATTAAAAACAAAGAGCAAAAAGCAAGCAAGAAAGAAAGGGTAGCGTATTCGCAGTGATAATTTTGGTAATCGAGAAGGAACTAGCTTGGGCCAGGGAACTTGCCAGCAAACTGGCTGCTTCAAGTTTCACGTTTTGATGGCAGCGAAGAATTGGCAGCGTGTTTGATGCTTATTGCCGACAGGGCGTGAATGTAGTCAGTACGCACTTTGATCATTTTCAGACTCGGCGAAATGTCAGATAAGAGTGCTTGCTGTTCACAAAAACGACGTCAAATAAACGAAAGATGAGTGATAAACGATAACAAACGACAGAAAGTCGAACAGGAGTGAAAATTAATCATTCAGTTTAAAGTATCTGGCAGTGCTTTGTAAATATTACTGCCAATCGACTTGGTAAATGAAAGGGGGGGGGGGGGGGGGGGGGAATGGAAGGGACTCATCAAATTTGTGAAATTCTCTCTCTCTCTCTCTCTCTCTCTCTCTCTCTCTCTCTCTCTCTCTCTCTCTCTCTCACTCTCACACACACACACACACACACACACACACACACACACACACACACACACACAACACACACATTTCCCTCCACCACTGCAAAACGAGAAAACACTATTTTATTTTATTTTATATCATGCTTCATGACTACCAGACATATTGCGCGAATCGTCTGCAAACACATGAAAGTTTATGGCCAACAGTCTTTTTGTGGTTTGTAGTTGTACAGGCATGTTGAAAAGTAAACAACTTCTGTACAGGACAGAGAACCAGTACAGTCTGTTGGTTACATCGATACTGTATCAGTTTTTTCGTCGTTTATTTATTTATTGTTGCGGTATCAGGGGAGGCAATGAGTCACAGTGCCGGGCACTCGACTGAAGAATGACTTCAGGTTGAGTCTGGTGACAGCGTTATGATACAAAGATTTACAGTGGGTTTATAAAAGTTGACACCTTGGGGGCAAACAGAGAGAGGCTTACGAGAAACGTGCATCATTTGGAGAGAGAGAGAGAGAGAGAGAGAGAGAGAGAGAGAGAGAGAGAGAGAGAGAGAGAGAGAGGGAGATCCCCCTTCTTATATTAAAAATAAAAAAATAAAAAAATTGTATGAGTCACACAATTTTTGTTGTTGGCTACGTCCGAGATTGAACGATCCGTGTCCTGTCGCGCCATCGCACACGTTGAATCTTCACTTGTCACAGTGTTAGCCTTGTGTTCTGCTGCTGCTGGAAGGGAGGGAGGAGGAGGGTCCAATTTTTGACACGCGAGTATGCAGCTCGCCTGCCTCGTTTAGCCCTCCGCTCGCCAGAAACAATTGAGACAGAACAAAAAAGGCCCGACCCTGAAACCCGTGTCCCAGAATTGTAGCTGTCTCCCTTCTGTTGGCGACGACCGACCCCTGCCGAGCGAAGGACCGAGCTGCCGTCGGAAGCAGTTCGGTGATCGGCCGAGCTGCGCTTTGTTTGGTTGTACTTGTGTTTATGCGATGTTGGGAGCAGTAGCTTTTTTTTATGTGCTGTGTATAACAGGGAGCGATCATCTCGGCCTGGTGTTGAATTTCGGTGCCGCGCTTCCGACGTGACCTCACGACTCAGCATGGGCTACAGTCCCTTGTCGCACGCGTCTTTTGTGCCCGTTGTACAGGCCGAGGAAACACGTAGTGATGTCTACTCCTCCTCTGCGTCGTCGGAAGTCGGATGCATGAGTGGTCTTCACGAGTTATTTTCCTCCTTGAACGGTCTTGGAGTGGGAGAGCACGGGGGGCAGAACCCTGAACGACAGAGGAAGGCGCGGAAACGTGTGGACGCTGACACCAGCGCTGGCACCAGAACCACTGACAGCGGTGACAGTAGTAGTGGCTGTGGTGGTGGGAGGCTTAGGTGGATTTGGGGGAGGGGGCGGACAGGGAGTGGGTGTTTCTGTCGTTACTACCTCTGTGGTTCCTGCCTCAGTCTTTTCAAAATGCGAACGAGACCAAGACGGCACTCTGCTTACAGATCTACACAGGTAACTTTGCGTGTTGTCGCAATTTTGGTGGTTGTTGGTTTTGTGTTTTGTATTCTTTCTTTGGTTGTTGTTGTTATTTTTTGTTTTTTTGACGCGGTTATAAAAACTGACATTGAACAGTTCATACTGTGACAGAAGTGGAACTTTCTGGGAGAGTGTATTGCCGACAGTACTGAAGTTTTACTCACCACCCTCTTTGCATGTTGTTTTGTGCCGGAACTTGCTTTGAACAGCACGTCTGCGTAAAGAAAGCCCAGTGAGGAGCAATAAGCAATCCAGCTGCGCAATAATACTTTTGTTCTTTTTTAAACAACTCTGTAACTTTTTCGTCAGGCAGTCTGTTTGTGGGTACAGTAATCTTCGTACAACTTGAATTTATCATCAGATGACGCAAATGCACATATGGGGTTGCGCGCGCATGGTTATGTGTGATCACTATCATTAGAGAGAGAGAAAGGGGGGGGGGGGGGGGGACAGTTCTTTTTAATTTGGAAGTCAGTGGACATGTGATGTCACGTCAAACATGATTATGTTCGGTGTGTGCTCACACTCTATTGCGACCATGGCTGAATGCCACTATACAGCTCCCGCCAACTGCCAGCTGCAGCTTCGACTCATTGAGTGCTTGCCGAGGCGTGACCTGGCAGGTGACAATGCACGTCAGCATCACATACCATGCCACTTGTGTCGCTGCATATATATCTTACCTGCATCAATATACGTGAATGAATGTGATACTGTTGTAAAACGTTTTGTGTGTCGCGTGAACTTTGCTGCCCCTTCACTGTACGATGTGTTAAGGATGAGTATTTTGTTCTGTTTCTCAAAAAG
This sequence comes from Alviniconcha strummeri, assembly GCA_963584105.1. Classification (NCBI taxonomy): domain Eukaryota; kingdom Metazoa; phylum Mollusca; class Gastropoda; family Provannidae; genus Alviniconcha; species Alviniconcha strummeri. The sequence continues at coordinate 8,075,988 of OY757545.1, forward strand.
CCACAGCCGGATTTTTTTTATTTAAAAAAAAAAAAATATGTGCACACTGTCACTGGCTTATAGTTATACAGGGACTGCATGTCACGAGGGTTGACTGCCTGAAACTGCGTACCTTTACCGGAAATAAGGGGTGGGACTGGTTCTAGCGGCCATGCCACGCCGTGAGTTTAATGCTGTCAACTTTTACCTTTTCTTTTTTCTTTTATGTATTTGTTTATTGTCTGGACTGAGTAGCTAGAAATATACTTCGTGAAAAGCCGGGAATTTTGCGTTTTGAATTTCTGCCTTCCCGGTACAATGGCCCCCCCCCCCCCCCCCCCCCCCATTCACTTCAGACACAAAAATGAAGTGTCATATACTCATAAGGCAATTAAACTTTTGTGATTTGCTGTTTGCCCATCATTGGTGGCATGGTCCCAGTGCTGGTGGCCATGGCCCATTTGGAGTTCGTCTAACTGGGTTGCATTAATTAACCTGATACAGGTGACCTGCTGGTCGTCAAAAAGCGACGGTGCCGGTTCCCGTCGATGAACTTTGTCCAAGCCTTGGGTTAATTGTAAATAAATGAAATACGGATATTGATGTAGTATTCACTCAGTGGTTTGACTTGGTAATGTTTGCTTTTGCACTGCATTGTGTTAACTGTGAGCCAGATTCTTTACTTCGTCATGAGATGACCCCCTTTGGGATTGACAGGACGTTAAAATCCAGTTACTTAATTACGATCTTCTTTACTTGTGGTTTGGTGATTTGTGTTTCGCCCTGCTTGGTATGACCTAGTGCAGATGACTGGGTGTTAAACATCTCGAATCAGTCAGTGAATCGGCGGTGACTGTGGGCATCTCGCTCCGTTAGTATGTCCTTGGCCAGTCTACGGTAAAGCATGACCATCACTTCCCTATGCCTTAATTCTTGGATGTGTGTAGGATTGCTGTGCCAGTCGGCGCGCATTATCTTGCACTCAGCGACCTCACCGTGGACCAGATATCATTAGCGATGATTGCTTTGCGTGCTGCCTCTGTCAAGTTCCTGTCGCCTGAGCGGCGAGTGACGACTGGAAAATCATACCTGTTTAGGATCAGTTAAGCTAATCCCTTGAGTGCTATTTTGAATGGAGCTGCGCGTTTTTATGACAGTGTAACGTGTGTCGCACACGGCGACAGTTTTTTTTTTTTTTTTTTTTTTTAAGTGTGTGGGACCATAAGTCAAAGTACAGGAGTTCCACTCTGTCATCAACGCCCTGTCTCCATTCAAGAGCCGGTGAAAACTACTACCCCACCTCAGCCAGTCGACCCGGAAGGTGAGGCCACGGTGGGAGTGGGGGGGGGGGGGGGGGGGTGATAGATGCTGTTTCGTGACAAATGGTTGACATTTAGTTGGCACGGGGTGAGAACGATTGCGTCAGCAGCCTCTGTGAACCCGGGAAACGGGGTGAGAACAAATTTCGTTCGCAGTCTACGCCCCGGTAAGTGTTTTAACGCGTAGCTACTAAAGATGTGCAAGTCGCGGTGCCAGGGTGCGTGGGGCGCCGGGCTGCGGTTAAGAGTAGAGACTGACACGAGATAGGTTGTGGGTTCAAACCCCGGTAGTTTGGACAGTGGTTTCCTTCGCCATTTCTGTTGTCTTGATCCCAGGGTGGTGGTTTGGGCGTCGTATTTTGGCACAGCCGACGTCCTTACCTGCTGACTTGACATTAGCAAATGCCAACACAAATCCCGTCAGTGTTAGGTCATAATTAGTATAGTCTGTCTCTGTCTGTGTCCCTCTCTGCCTCTGTCTGTCTGTGTCTGTCCCTGTCTGTCTCACCGGTGTCAGTGAACTGCTATTATTTTTGTAAAGTCAGTTTTTGCCACTTCGAGATCTCTCTCTCTCTCTCTCTCTCTCTCTCTCTCTCTCTCTCTCTCTCTAATTTGCTGTTAATTATGATCCCTTGATCAAATTAAGTGAGCCAGTGGCACTTGTTTATTAAGCTGATGCACTTTTGCCAGTTCTGATGGAGTGGTTTTGAAGAAACTTATCAATACGATTAGCCACTTTGACTGCATCTCGCGCTTGCTTGCCAGTGTGCGGCAAGCAATACATATCTCAAAACAAATGATAGCAGCCGACTGATCAAAATGATGTGTGCGACTGTTCCCAGTGGGCAAGTCCAAATCAGATCACTTAACAAAGGAGCATCCTCGGTGATTAAGGTCGGGAAGGAACCTAATTTTACCCCTCCAGCCACTGAACGGCAAGTGTCCCGAAGGGTCGGTACCGCATGTAGTTGTTTCCCTTGCCCTGCCGCCTGCGCCGACCAGACCTGTCTATTTGTTCGGCTCCAGAGAGAGCGGGTTTCTGCTGGCTGGTGTTTGTTCTCTCACGGTTCTACCAGACGTTTCTGTTTCCCCCCTCGAGGTGTTCAACACTTCCATCCTCGCCGTTCTAAGCTGCCCACGCTTTGTGAAACGTGCCGAGGGCGGAAAGCTGCCGCAGAAACGATTTGTTTGACTCTTACTCCCGGCTCCCTTCCTTGTACCCGTTTGTGGGGTCTTTTTATGCCTGTTGTCTTGGCGTGATCTAGACTTTCAGTCTGCCGCGCAGGTAGACGGAGATTAATGGTGTTTTACCGGGGGATAGGGGCGGGGGGAAGATACCTGAGAGATATTCTGACAGCTCGGTTAATGGTTTCCTCGCTTGATAGGTAGCGCAGCGTGGCAAGAGTTGAATTTTAATTGATTGTCAAACAAAATATAGCATGCAGACAGAAGCAATCGTAATGATGATTTATGAAAGGCTTGAGTTCGGAACGTTGGGCCTAATGAGGCAGCTTCCCGCAAAAAGTGACAGTTAAAATCACTCACACGTGTGGGGGTGGGGGTGGGGGGTGGGGGTATGAAAGAGACATTAATGGAGTTCAACATCAATAGACTGCGGAGATACAGTACTGTTATGTGCTTATAAATATTAGCACATACACCCATGTCACATAATTATAAACTCTCCCCCCAACCTCCACATACAGAGTTCATTATAGCCTACATAATTATGCCGCAGTATATTTATAAAAACAACAACAACAACAAAACAAAGCCACAAAACAATTCAGATTATTATAACGAGATCAGCATGCTTTCAGTAATCTATGAATTCAATTCAATTCAATTCAAAAACTTTAATCATCCCACAAGGGGCAATTTTGTTGTGGTCATGGCGGGCTCATAAAAAATACATAAGAGAACAATACAACAAACAAAAGTCTTACTTCAATGTAGCATAGTTATAAATATAGAACAATTATGACTTCATCATAAAATAGTAATGAAGTTAAGATCACATACTTGTAAAACAGTTAATTAAAGTATCACACACAACAAGGCCATCTATGATTTGAATGAGTTATCTTAAATTTGTAATGTTTAATGGCACATTTCAGTTTTGATTTTTAACTAGGTTTATGCCAGACTGACATACTGAATTATTTCAGCTGCATAGTGATTTTCAGTTTTTGTGTTGCGACTCGTCAGTTTTGATTTGATTTGATTTTCCGCCAGTGGAATGTGCTTATTTTGCCATATGCTTACTTTGCCATATACTCATTGATAAGCGAATTACCATTAATCAGGACGTTTTTTGTTCAATGCACATTTGAAACCCCCCACCAGGAACACCCAAAAGACGTGAAGTGCTGGCCACCAACCATATCATTAATGATTATGCAGAATGATGTATATTATTCTTTGTTAAATTAGTCCATTTTTTTCAGTATTTAATTTTAGATTGACATGGGGATGAAACCGACTCCATAAGATGTTTCGAATTTACATACAACGTCAGCGACTGTCACTGTTAGTTGAGGATGAGGTGAGGGGGGCAGGAAACAAAGGAATGACCTTTAACTTCTTATCACCTTGGTAAAACACACACACACACACACACACACACACACACACACACACACACACACACACACACACACACACACACACACACACACACACACACACACACACACTAAAGGCCAGAACACTCTAACAGCAGGTGGGGAAGTTCAGAGGGAGAGGGAGATGTAGGCAAAGAGAATTGCCGCCCACAAGGCTGGGGTAGGGTGGGGGTGGGGCGTCCCCGGAACAAAGGGGGGAATGAGGTCACTGTAAGTACTTGTGACATTTTTATGATCGCTTTTGTTCGTAAATTATGCTTGCTGGCTTTCCCGGACGTGTGTGATGTATTCTTGGAGGAAATACATAAATGCAACGTAAAAACGAGTGACTACTAGAATTATTATGGGCATGTAGGTTTTCTCCTCAAAAAGGCTTTTGATTTGCCCTTCCTGGATGATGGTGTTTTTAGATGGGAAAACAGAAGCCTAAAACCGATTGCCCCAAGAATGTGTTTTTATCGTTTGAATACACGTGTGCTCCATTGTTCTTGTCTACTCCCGTCTTCCAGCCGTCTCAGTTACTCCCTTAACTCACGAAATATGGAATATCACACACACACACACACACACACACACACACACACACACACACACACACACACACACACACACACACACACACACACACACACATCAGTTTCATGCAGGTTTGTTTTCTGAAGTCGAACCTTGGTTATGCGGCCCTCTTTGTATCTGTATAAGTCCCCCCCCCCAAAACAGACCAAAACAAAAAAGCTTTTCAAACTATTTACAGACTGATACAGTAGTTTTCAAACCTCTATACTCTGCACTCCCCAACCGTATGTACCATTTCGCCGTTAACCATTTCATCTGCCTGCTGATCTGGAAGAGATGTTATTGGCCGTCTGTCACAGTGGCATCATTTCCAGGACCGTAGTGCTGCGGGTTCTCTGTTTTGCCAAAGACGACGTGGGGATTAGGAAGAAGAGGAATGTTGCCACGGTGTCGGGGTGTCGATGTTTTGACGTCTGGCACTCGAATCTGTTGTCTATGTCGGCGCTGGCAGCGAAGAGTTGTTTTGGTGGGGATGAAAACAGTGCTATCACTTCCAGGACATGGTTTACCACTGACTCACACACACGGACGATAAGATACTTGTTGAGGAGGGTGGGGGGTATCATGGCTATCGCCTGTAGGAAGCTGTGTGCAGCTAGGTGTTCTGTATTAGCTGCGAATCTTGTGGTTTCTGTTCCAGTCTGTTTATCTCTACCTGCCTCATCAGTCTCTCCCCTCAACGCACAGGCCGCGCGCGCGCGCGCAAGCACGCACGCACGCACGCACGCACGAACTCACGCACGCACGCACACACACACACACACACACACACACACACACACACACACACACACACACACACACACACACACACACACTCGCATATGCATATGCATATGCACACGCACTTCCCCGTCCCCAGCCCGCTATCACAATATGGAAGGATATGTTGACAAATACTCGCTGGGTAATGTTACATTTGATGTCGGTTTGTGTTTATTTATTTTATATATTTTGGCAACATCAGTGCACCACTGTTGATAAACCGATCGATTCAATGTACGACAAAATAAGTTATTATTTGTTGATTGCCATCGAATAATTTGCGGGTTCGTGGTTGCAGGGACTGAACAAAATCTTTTGCCAGTATAGCCGCTGGTTCGACTAAGTGCAGAGTACATTTGTAGTTTCTCTGCGGCTGTTTGTACATTCATATCTTGCACTATTTGTTTTGGGTCAGACCCGCCTTCACGGCTCATTGAACATTTATTGTAGTCGGCCATCGCCAGTCATGGGTGTGTTGTGTGATTAATGGATTCTCTCATGCAACACAGCTGTTGTGCTAGTCCGCCACTCCTCTCTCTCTCTCTCTCTCTCTCTCTCTCTCAGTCAAACGCACATTATTTTTGACGCGCGCGTCCGCGCACGTGCGCACGCACGATGATGATGCGGCCCCACCCCTCTGCTGCCGATGTTTTCATTTCAGTCTGTCTGGTGGTGTTGCGGTTTTTGGAGTACTCCATATCAGTAAATGACATTCCATTACCCCTTCCTCAGGCAGCCAAGACTGAACACGGCCGGCGTCTGGTTCAGTGGCCCATGTTTTTAATAGAAATAACTAACACCGCATACGTCTCCGGTTACTGAGCTACACGTTCTTTGTCAGGACACGTGTCGGTGTTTGGCGAAGAAGTGAATGTATGTGATAGCTATAATGTAACCAAAGTGAGAGAGTGTTGTGACAGCCGTTTGAACCAGCTCCGCTGTCGGTCATACTCGGTTGTGTCAGTGATAATATACTATAGGACTTTCGATATCACTGGTAACTTGCCGCTTTGAGGTACGTTATGTCTTTCAAACACGCACGACTTAACTTGACTGACCCGTCAAAATAGAGCTATGATGTAGGATGTCACAGCGTGGTGGCAGATGCGTGATCGCGCCACTCCTCCGCCACAGTTTGATTTGTCTTAGTCAAACTTCTCTCTTAAATAAATTGGCAGCAGTTGAATTAAGCGCGGGTGAACGCAAACACTTTGGTCTTTTTCAGTCAGCTGCGTTATTTCCGCGTGAACTTAGGTGGATTGGACCCAGCCCGTGGCAGCGAATACACAAGCGGGTGGCCCGGTTTTGAAACCCGCGCGAGTTTCTCGGCAAGCTGACACAAAACGTTTTGGTGATTGCCGCCGTGGCAAAAGGATGAGGCGGGGAAACGCCGGCCAAGCCCAGTCAATCCTCCGCAATTGAATTTTCACAAGGTGCGGGAATCGATGGAACCGTTCATGGCTTACATGCTGTGTGCCGCCGCTGCCGAACTGAAGTTTCAACGGACAGAGCCCCAAATCGATGCGGGAACAGACTAGCTTCATTTAGGGGTGCCACGCCGGCGGCAGTGCCGCAACTTGAAGTTCCGCCAGACCTGGGACCGCTGACCGAAAGCAGCGTGTCGTTAATTTGTATCTAACTTTCCGCCCGGTGGTGTCTGGCTCTGGTGTGGTGGTGCTCAAATGGGGCCAATCCCTGGAGAATGAACAGACTAGACTCCCAGGACTTGATACGGGCGAGATGTTTTCACTGACGAGTGGAACTGCTTTGGGTGCAGCCCCAGCATGCTGCCTGAGTGTTTAACGAATGTACACATACTGTGCCCTTTCGGACGCACTACAAAACTTGAGTCAGTTTGTCATCAGACGCTGGTGATGACCTGCTGTGTTTCAGTGTGACTGATGACCTGCTGGGTTCTGATGTGACTGATGACCTGCAGTGTTTTAATGTGACTGATGGCCCGCTGGGTTCTTATGTGACTAACCGGCTATAGAGGGACCAGGCCCGTCTGCACACTGAAGATACCATATGTCAGTTGGGTGTCAGAGTTGGCCCTCGACAGTGAGTGGAGCAAAAGAAGTTGCTGAGTGAATGAAACGACATGATAACGGGCTTGAGTTTTCGTTCTCATCAATGATTTTGATTGCTGCGGAGAATGGCGATCTACACATCATGTGCCCTTCACACGAGATTTCTTTTGCTATGATTTGGTGCTGATGGCCGAATTGACTAATGATCATTGTGTTAGTGCTATCTTCCGTGTGTTACGGGTCCTGTGAATGTCTCGTTTGACTTGGCTGAAGTGCTGACAACGCCGCGTGAAATTCTCGACTTGAATCCCGCTTGGTTTTATGTCAGTTCACGAAAGCCGGCACACAGGTCAACGTCAGTGTGTGTGTGTGTGTGTGTGTGTGTGTGTGTGTGTGTGTGTGTGTGTGTGTGTGTGTGTGTGTGTGTGTGTGTGTGTGTGCGTGCGTGCGATAGGAAATGTTTAGGTAGTAAGCCGAGGTCTTGAGTCAGAGGTATGGTGGGAGGGAGCAACCAGCATTCAATATCGGTAGAAGCGATCAGCGGGTATCCTTCATCTGGGCTGGGCCTATTTTCATAGGCTTTCTGGCTACAGACACTGCTCTTTCACGGGCCACGTAGGTCCGTGCACAACGTCGACTCCAACTAAAACTGTATAGAAATCCTGCCGGCGGGTAAGATAGCCGGAATGTTTACATTACTTGCCGCATTGATCACCGTTTTGGCTGTTGTTCTGTGAACGTAATCACTTGTCCCATTGGCCGAGACTGAGAATTCGTTGTGGTCAAGCTCGACCTACTGTCTTTTGTTAGCCTTGTGTGGTCAAAGTGTCGGTCCATCTCTGGTGATTTTATTGGACAAAAGAAGACACTAGTCTCCCATTGGCTGAGACTGAGAATTCATTGTCAATGGTCAAACTCAACCTTCGGTCTTTTCAGTTTTGTGTAGTCAAATCAGCATCGTCCACCTCTGGTGATTTTCAGTAATGCCAGTGGACAAAAGTAGATGCACTAGCCTAACTGTTCACAGGCAATACCGTTAGTTAAGTTGCAAATCAGAGTTACAGTGACGTCACTTCGGCTGTTTTAACAAAGACACTATCCGTAGGGTAGTGTCTTTGTTTTTAGTAGTGTCACGTGTTTCTGTCTTTTTCTTCTTGTGACTTTCAGGACTCGGTTGTGCGGTTTTGTGAGATTCTTCCATACTGGGTTATACTTACAACTCGATAGGAATTGATGCAGTTCATACTAAATTACCCATGGTAAACGTAGTGTTTGCGTTATTGTGTCGACAGCTTTGTTTCATCGCGAACTGAAAAACCGCCGCCATGTGGTTGTGAATAGTGGATTGGCTCCGATGCTTCGCATTGTCAGTCAGTGATCGACTTCGCCGGTGCCGCTGAGACTACGTTTCCGATAATATTATATTCAAACCTAGAGACACTGATTCAGTGCAGCGCTGTCAAGTACGCCAGGAACAGAGCCTCCTTTTGTGAAGGTAGACACTTGTCGAAACAGCACCAGCGGGAGCTACGCGGGCGGGATGAGTGAACCTGCGGATTTGTGCGTGCTGTACCTACCGTTTTGATTTGAAGCGTATTCCTTGGTGCCGGGCTCGAATCGGTGACGGCAGGCGGCTGGCTGGAAGTGCCGCAGGGCCTGACGCCGGGGCGTGTTGTCCCGTAGTGTAGTACCTGAGGGCCTGACTCAGCCCGGGGAATCAAAACAAGGGGAAGTGGTGAGAGCGGAGAGACTGACGGCTCAGTGACTGTGTCAGCCTGGGACAAGGACAAGGCGAGGGCCCCAAGGAGTGGTACAGTTTCCGTCTGCCCGTGTATATTACTGAGTGTGTGCCCCATGCCGCCTTCGCACCGGGCTGTGCCTCTGGTCACACACTGACACGCACCGCAGCGGACGGGAGTTATTTACGTGACTGGGCAGTGCTATTTTGACCCTCCTAGCTGGACTCACCCGTGGGCTTGTCCACTATCTGACCCTGGGTCATTCACAGGGGATTGGATTCTATCACACCGTTGCAGTTTGGACCGGACGGCAGAACTGATGCTCAGAGACTGACTGGACCATTCATCGTTGGCGCCGGCAGCCAAGACTGAGTCCTTAAGTTGTGCTTTGTGTCTCGTCCCGTACTTTGAGCCTACTTACCGCCTGATAGTTCGCGTAACCAGAAGGTTCCCTCGTTTCCCGATACCGTTATCCTAGCGGTCCCTTGCTGCTTTGATCGCACCAAGCACCGTCTAGCCTCCTACGCACTCGCCATGAAGGTGTAACACATGCGGAGCGAGAGACGAGGAAGGGGAGCAATGCGGGAACTCCATGGTATAAGATCACTACAGAGTTCGTTCCCTTGCGAGACAATCCTGGCAGGTGCTGAAGGTGTGTGGTAAACACGACATCGGAAAAGGCAGGTGAGGGGGTGAGGGAACAAAAAACAAAAAAACACAAGGTGGTGACTGAAGATGCAGGTAGATCAGGGGAGTTGGACGGCCACGGCGCCAGCCATTTTCTACTACACCCCTCTCCAGTCCGTACAGCAGCTTCACGCTCATCACAGCCACAGCCGGGAGAAACAGCCCGCCGCCTCCCCCGCTTGGCACAGGGTAAACCTCAGCAACTCTACTCTTTCCGTTTTTATTTTTCTCTTCAGTTGTCTTGTTGTGTTTTGGCACTTGAAATTTGTATGCTTGATTTGTTTGTACGTCTGAACAAAATAATTCTACTTTGTGGAAACTGGAAGGGGGTTGACTGATGTTTTCTGATACATGGATGAAAAACTTAATGCAAAATTGATTGCAGTTGGCTTGATGGCTTATGTTTGCATGACCAATGTTTCAGTGAAATGTACATGGTAAAGAAGCAAAAGAAGTCCACTTTAAAAAAGGGGTTATTGGCAAAGGGGACTATAACGAGTAAGAAACAAAATTGAACAAATGTACTGTTTTACGGTATATTACATGCTTTCGCGGCATATATAATGATATGGTACTGGTAAGTAAAAGAATTTTGCGCGTGAGACAAAAACATGAGCATAGCTGTGATCCTAGTTTTCTTTCAAGCACACCGCTTATTCTTGCCTGAGACGCCAGTTGTAGCTGACTGTAGTCAGAACTGACAGTCTGGAAGTGGAAGGAAAATTGCCCTACTGTTATTACTCAGTCACCGAGATGACATTAATCGCATTGTTAAGGAAAAGACATCTGTGAACGTCCATCTGTCTGAGCACAGTCAGTGAGTGCTGCATGTAACAGTATCTGGGATCGCTGTGACCTGTGAACACCACACTGAGGTGCACAAGCGCACCGCACTTGTTCGGGTTTCATATTTGCTTTTAGAAAGGGTAAAAAAAAAAAAAAAAAAATCAATTTGGCTGAATCGCGCGCACAGCAAAGCGCAGAATAAACAGAGATTATATCCTTGCATTGTGCCCTGTCTGGCTGACGTTTGGTATGTGAGTGGGTGTAATAGGATCAGCCGGCTCCAACCTCACAAGTGGGTCAAGATCACTTACACTTCGGCGGAAATAGATTACTACACTACGAACCTAGGGTCTTGTACTACTGGAGTCATTTCATCCTGTTCGTTTGACAGGGAATCTAGCACCAGCCAAAGTGATGTTTTCGTTGGCTCCTGCGGCTCTGTGATTTATGAGATGGAAATTCTTTTGTGAGGCCCATTTGTGCAGAAAGCATTCCAGGAGGAGTAGGTAGTGGTGGTCTACTGGTTGAATTCATTTCGGTATGTATTGTATATAATGGCGTCGAGTTCATCGAGTCGAGGTTGGTGGTCTGCGTGAAACTCACAAGATCATTTGTGTGTGTGTGTGTGTGTGTGTGTGTGTGTGTGTGTGTGTGTGTGTGTGTGTGTGTGTGTGTGTGTTCGCCTAGCTGTCCGTGTTGGGCGTCAGAAATCAATTATCTATCTGTCTGTCTGTGTGTAAAGATTGTTTAGTCATGGGAATAGTTATAATTTCACTGATCTAGTAAAGTGACATACATGTTGCCCAGTCAGTTTTGGTGTAACTGTAGTGCTCGCCCCAATAAACGGAACTACGGGAGTCGTACATTCTGGAAGCAGCACTCCAGGTACATGTATCAATTAGCATTGCTCGAGCGCATGGCTGAAAGGGTTAGGGTAAGCTCTGGTCTGAAAAGGAACATCGTGCATGGGCATGGGCATGCTAAAGCCGGCTAACAAAAGTGCGTTCGATAGTGTGTGCACCGTTACTGCACACCTGTGAGGTACGGCTGGCGAGGCGGAGTATTTCCATCTTGCACTGTCTTGCAGACAGACTGTAGAGGCTGGGTAGAGCTGAAATCTGCACCGTACTGGCCTGGAGAGAGTGGGGTGGGGGTGGGGAGTGCCGTGGCTTGAGAGAAAGGTGCGTGTGTGAGAGATGTGTGTGTGTGTGTGTGTGTGTGTGTGTGTGTGTGTGTGTGTGTGTGTGTGTGTGTGTGTGTGTGTGTGTGTGTGTTTGAGAGAGAGAGGTGTGTGCGTGAGGTGTGTGGTGTGTGTGTGTGTGTGTGTGTGTGTGTGTGTGTGTGTGTGTGTGTTTGAGAGAGAGAGAGAGAGAGAGAGAGGTGGTTGCAAGTCACAGAAACCACGTTACTGAACATTATAGTTATATATATCATCAGTAAATATCTTATTTATCAGTATAAACTCCTGGGGGGGGGGGGGGGGGGGGGGGAACACCGCTGTAACATAACTAATGCAGTTTGAGTCATACTTATCCATGTCACAAGGCTTCACTGTGCCCAGGCTATTTATACACACATCCTAGTTTCACTTTTCTTGTTCCTCTTGTTTTAGTTTCGCCAGTGGGTTTGTTGATGGTGTTTTTTGATAATTTACCCTGCTAGCTGCCTGCCTCGTACTATTGTTTGTTTCTGGTGCTTGATCTGATGGCTGTAGCCCGGGGGCGGAAGCTGTAGGCGGTAACGTTCACATTGCCATCGAGACTGGGGGTGATTCTTCGTTTCCAGTTGCAGAACGTGCTCCGTCCTTCAGTGTTTTCTCTACGCCTGCTTAGGCCTGGAGAGCCTCGCAGACATCAAGGAACCTGAGTGCGTGCTTTCGTTCTGTTCCCCCATTGTGTGTATGTGCCAAGGCTTCCTGTTTTCAACACGCCCGGAAACCGTTACACTACACCACTCTGAGGAGGCATTCCTCGCGGCACAGATACTCTTTGGTGAGGCGGTTTGGATCATCATTATCTTCGTCATTCTGCACCGCTGGCTGCGATACCTGGAGCGGTGGGCTTTCGTTCTCGGAGGGTGGAGGTTGGGGGGGGGCGAGCGGAGCATCTCGCCAGCTTCCCGCTGCCTGCAGCGATCGTGAATCAGGTCGTTTGTTTCAAGCTGTTCTCAGGTAATTCAATCACGTCTGGCTCTCCTTGGTAGGGGTGATTGGGCGTGTCGCTCACGCTCTCCGCTCTGTGCGCGATACCAGCTACTTCGGTTTTATCTCCTGCCTCCCCCCGGCCCGGCCCGGCCCCTCCACCCTTTGCCATTTCTCCTTAGAGAGGATGGAAAAGCTTCCACCCTCTTTTACCCTCCCCCTACGCCCCCCTATATTACGTAGTTGCTATTCTGCTTTGCTTTTTCTCCCAATTCTGGCTAGTTGATTGGCTATAATTATTTGTGAACTTCTCTACTGGTTGTTTCCTGGTGGAGTGAAGGAGAGCAGAAGAGGGTGAAGAAGATCCCAAGTTTGTCAGCTTGGGAGGCTGTGGTCGGTGTGTCGGCATAGTGCTGAGTTTTGCTGCAGTTTAGTCTTTGTCACCTCGACACTATCTTAATTAGTTTTTCCGCTTTCTCTAGCTGCTGACGAGTGCGCGCTCGTATGGATTTATGTTAATGTAATAATTATAATGGCTTCAATCGGTTTGCAAAAACCTGTGGGAGC
>OY757545.1:8089399-8120262 GCA_963584105.1 Alviniconcha strummeri
ATGATTAACGGTTTGGCTGGTTGTGGTAAACATGCCAATGGGTTCCAGCACAATTTAGCGTTGGCCTTTTATTATTTCCTCTCCATAATGACTGCCTCGAAAACAGATGCCTGGAGGCGGGTTTGCGTGGAACCTGTTTACGTTCTTTCTCGAAAGACCGGCATTCATCACAGGCTGTTGTATTTACTACACAGAAACTTGTTTTGGGGTAGTCTGTCATCCACCGAAATCTGTCATCCAGCTAATAATGTGATAGCAAAGGCTTTGTTTGATTAGAAGAGGTTTCAGGTGATAACAATAGAATTTTGCAGAGGTGTGTGTGTGTGTGTGTGTGTGTGTGTGTGTGTGTGTGTGTGTGTGTGTGTGTGTGTGTATGTATGTGTGTGAAGGAGAGAGACACAGAGTTTGTGTATTTCTGTGTGCATATGCCTCTGTGTGTGTGTGTGTGTGTGTGTGTGTGTGTGTGTGTGTGTGTGTGTGTGTGTGTGTGTGTGTGTGTGCATTGCCGCGTTTACTGGCGGCGGTGGTGCCTTTCTCACGTGTATTCTGTTGCACTCCGGTCTGGCAGATACCATCAAAAACACAGCATGTATATAATATGTCGGGCGAATAAGTGTTGTTCAACCAGTGGAGAAGAAGAAATCGTGTCCAGATGGTTTTGGAAGACGAGACCATATTAGCCATGCATGATTCATCTTGTGTATGTGGTGTTGTGTTGAGTGAATAGGGAGCACAGTCTAGTCAGGAGAGAAAGTGGGTGAGAGGCTCAACTGCGGCCTGCGGGCAGCAACTGGATGAAAGAAGCAACAACAAGGTGGAGTGAGAGAAGAAGAGTCGAAGATTCAGTTTCTGCGTTTCGACTGAGCGCGGCTGCAGGTCAGCCTACCCCTTTGTTACGACTTACGAGAAAGACGGAGAAGTAGAGTCGACACGAAAGCTGGACCGCTGAACTGAAAAGCATCTGGCTGTATGTCGCTCGGTTCTTCTACTTGCACGTGTTAAAGGGGAAATCTTCGCCTTCGGTGTCATCTTCCTCCGCTCCTCCTCGCCTCGTCTACAACTGTGTAGTTATGGTCGTGATGCCTTAAATGTTGCCCGTGTTTACTCTGACCCCCTTGTTCCCGGGGCTTTAATTGTACTGGGGATGAGCCTGCTTCCTCCTCTGTTTTGTGCCCGTCCTTTCCTTTTTATGATGGCTGTAAAATGTGACGGGGGCCCATTAGTTCTTCGCCCAAGTACGTGCTCCCAGCGAGAAAGACATACGAGTGTGTACACGGCGCTCATTTCCACATGGAGCGAGGGATGATAAAGAAATCGGGCAGAGATGATGACGTGGTGATAAAGCCTCTTGGCTTCAGCCTGGATGGAGCTGTTTGTTCACTGACTTATCACTCGGTTACAAGGTCTTGCAACGAGGCCAAACAAAACTTTCGGCCCTTCGTGCTGCATCCGTCCAAGTTTTCAGAGACAGTTCAGCCGTTCAGCCTGACCAAGGCGCGCGCGCAGGTTCCTGCTTCTTTCGTGCTTGGGATATAGACCCTGTACTTGCCTGCTGCATCCGACACGTGAAAAAGAATCGAGCCGAGAGCACCGTGTCACTTTATGGTTCAGTGGCAGCCAGACCCCGGCGTGCAGCCGAAGCGGGCGAGCACGTGCAACAGTAGCTGCGTTTTAATATTGTTCACGCTTACCATTGATTGCGTGCGTTGCACGGGCCATGCCGCCGTGCTCTGGAGCGGTTATTGATCAAGCCGGCGTGATAGCTAGGCCTGCGTCACGACCGCGCGACTCACTCATTCATTCCCCAGATGCGGCTTCTGTTCGGCGGTCCCTGAACCTCGCCCGTAGTGTTGTTTTGTGTAGCGAGAGAGACGGGGCAGACGCAGAAAGGCGGCCAGCAAAATGAAGCCGTGGACCTAGCTAACGACTGGCGCGGGGCGGGTTCTGTGTTAATTTTTCCCGAGGCTGCGACATTGGAGTACCTCAGGGACGAGTTGTTGCTGCTGTCGCCGGTGGTGGTGTTGTTGCTTCTTCCACACGCCTTCATTCGGTCGCCATGGAGTACCAGTTTGACGAAGTTGTTCAGGCCAACGGCCAGCCCCCTAGTATGTCGCTGATCACGGCTCTGGGATGCTGGCAACAAATACCTGTAGGTGTCTGTTTCTTCTTGTCGTTTTTCGTTTTGTTTTCTGCACTACCCCCCCCCCCCCCCCCCCCCTTGTTAAATGAGTCGAGCTGTGCTTTTTCCCGTCCCTAGTATCCTCGCTTCTGTGGACGTAAAGCAAAATGTTTACTTTCTGTAAGCAGTTTTTATTTACTTTATTTCTTTTATTTAGGGACTGGGCGTAAAACACCAAGTTACTTACTTTTATATAGGTTTGGTTTGAGACAAAACATCACCTTTCAGTTTCAAGAGTTAGGAGAGAGAGAAAATACTTCATGATTGAGTGGGTGTGGGTGCAAGCGTGGACTCTGTGTGTGTGTGTTGCGCCCGCATGTTGCAAAATACTTTTGTTATGCATTGAGTAGCAGTTCGGAATAATTCGGTGAGTGTGGCTTGCTGTGGCGTTCCACCACTCGGTGAACGCAGTAAATAGTTTTGACACAGCTTTGACATTTTGCTCGTCAGCTTATATGAGCAATTCCGGCGGCTATTTACAGCGACGAAAACGAAGGTCACGTTGTGCGATGTCGTTCGTGTCTCTCGCGAAAATACAACCGTGTATGAACTCGGTTTCCCGCT
Source organism: Alviniconcha strummeri (assembly GCA_963584105.1). Lineage (NCBI taxonomy): Eukaryota > Metazoa > Mollusca > Gastropoda > Provannidae > Alviniconcha > Alviniconcha strummeri. Next base: position 8,092,143 of record OY757545.1, read on the forward strand.
TGTTGTGTGTGTTTTATGTGGTGTCCTGCATTTACATTCTCAGTCACTGAGATATATGCATACCTTGTTTCAGTCTGCCTTCTTCAGATTTTTTTAAAACTTTTTAATTAATACGTTTTACTCATTGTGGCAGCAGGTAAAATATTCCTCATAATAGTCTCCGCTCTGTTGGGTACCCGGGGTATCATGTCATTGCCAAGGACAGGCAGGACGCAGGTGTTGCAGTGCACGGCTGACAGTAGGCACTCATTAATTTTTCACTCGATACCCGATTCACCCCGCGGCTATCTGGGCGGGATGACGAATAGTCTTGGAGGAGTCACGTCTCAGTCATCACTTAAGTCACCGACTTACGTAATTATCAGCGTAAATGTGAGTCCATGGCTCTGGTAGTAGTACCACCACTGTGTGACTGTGGCAGGTCTCATTGACTCTTTGTTGTGAAGCCCTGCACTCTTGGTCGTTCTGTGTAGTACAGCCAGGTGTGGTGGCTCCCGGTCTGCGGCCCCAGCGTCAAAATGAACTAAAAGGATTGACGAATGGCTTATTGGTGTGCAGCGATGGATATAATGAGTTGGTTTCAGTACTGCGCTCTGTCGGTGCTGCGAAGTAATCAATGCCTCAGCTTAACGACAGTTTCTGTCGGGGTCGCATTACCTCTGTAATGAGAGCGGGTGGGGGACGGGAGGGTGGGCACAGTACAATGGGAGACTGATCTGACAGTTCAGCGATGCTGTCTAGCCCGGTTAATGGATCACACACACACACACACACACACACACACACACACACACACACACACACACACACACACACACACACACACACACACGGGCATACACTGATACTGTCTCTCACTGGCACATACACTCTCACTTTCACACACCCGCACGCGTGCACGCACGCACTCATGCACGACCGCACGCACGCACGCACGCACACACGCACACAACACACACACACACACACGCACACACACACACACACACACACACACACACACACACACACACACACACACACACACACACACACACACTTGATCTCTGCTAGCTTCTCAGTTCAGTGTGCTTGATCCTGTGTGTTGCGCACTACTACATTGAAGAACAGAGGGTCTCCCCTCCAAACAGTTGATCAGGGCCGACCAGAAGAGCTCCAGTTCTCGAAGGGAATTAATGAGGCTTGAGTCTCACGAGAATATGAACATCCATCGTTCCTGACAGCGGTGGCCTTATCTCTTACGCCACGCGTCGCATCATTGGTTTACCATCCGAGCCTTGGGTCCGTCTGCCAGGGAAAACGCTGCCCAGTGCCAAGGACTCAGACAGGGTGTAAACTGTTGCACTGCATATGGTGTTTAGATTGCCCATAGCCAGTGTAGGTATCGAGTGATAAACACGCCACTAGCAGCTGCAATGGTTCCAATTACCAAACGTTGCCTGGGGATGTTGTCCATAAATATGTGGTCTGGGATTAGTCCGGTTGTTTACCTGGTATTGATATCATTGTGATAATGTGAACCACATACTCCTGTTTCTTTATACTAGGCGACGGAAACAGGAGTATTTATGATATGTATGTAGTCTATACAGATGTGTGACAAAGAAAGCACATAAGACTTGGTATTGTATATATATATTGAGGTATATGATATATATATATATAACTCATGCGTTTTGTTGTGGGGGGGGGTTCTCATGCATCTGTATTCATTTTTTAAGAGAGAAGGATAATACATGAAGTTTGAAAATGGTAATTTGCTTAGAACTCTTATTTTTATTTTTTAGTGTGCACATAATTTAGTCCTGGTTGAAGTAAGTACCCATAATCCAACCATTGATTACCAGTTTGTGGGGGGGGGGGGGGGGGGGATGATGATCTGAGTGTAGATTTAACTTCATATGATGTAGATTGACCAATGAATGAAGATAAGATGGCAAAGAAATTGCATCCACATAATTTTTGTGGATGTAGTTTGTTTTATATTAGTCATTTTCCTTTCGTACCATGGTTTTGTCTGCGGATATTCCTATCGATTTGTCATGTTTCCTGTATCAGATGCAAGACCAAGAAAGGTCTCTCTGTAATTACACAAACAGAACACTTAGTTGCTTGTTCTGTCTTTCTATAAAAAGGTCAAATATGTGGTTGTTTCCTGTTTGTCAGTGTGTTATGATTTATCGATTGATAATTCTTTTTACAGACCATTTAAATTTATCATTGTTGTTGTTACTATTGACTGCTGTTACTATTTTACTGGTGCAACTGAACCGCTACTACTGCTTAGCAGACAGCTTTGAAATGAGGATACATTTATGGTCATGCACACTGCTAGTCCAGCAGTTCCCTATATAAATTATACTAATGTGCATTTATCATGTGCTCATCAATGCGCAGAGCACTCACATGATACATATTAAACTAAATACAATATTCTGTACACATGTAGAGCACAGTCCTACCAAAACAATTTACATAAAGTATTACATGAAAAAACAAGCACCCCCCCACCCCCACACACACATGCACGCATGCGCACGTGCACACACACAAACTACAGTGAATTCAAACATGTATAGCACTGGTCTGTATGTGCAAACCCACACGCATGCATTCATGTATGAGCGTGCATGTGCACGCACACACACACATACACACACACACACATACAAATGACTGTAGCAGAAACTGGGTATTGATATTAGTTGGGGCAGAAATACTGTGAGAAATGGAATGTTTTCAGTTTGGCTTTAAAGGTTGACTGATATTTAAAAGATATTGTTTCATGGAAGTAATCAGAACAAGAGAGGCCACTGATTCAACAATGCGATGTGAATTAACAATGCAAACAAGCTTCCTGTTAATCATGTTGATAACGACAGGAAGCAAAACCAGAAAAGCCAATGATTCAACAACACTGTCTGATGTATCAGTGCTCAGTCATCCTGATGATAATACTGTTAGTACATCAATTTAAAATCTTCCATATGAGTCATGAAAGATTGCGTAATTGCTTTCTCATTTCCATTTTTGCTTCATTCTCCTTTTATTCTTCCAAGAGTAGACATCGTGCGTATGTATTACTGCTGTGTTTGATTCAGTTTTGTTTTTGACTTTAGCCTTTCTGTAAATTATAGGCCTATACTATTTGTAGCACTATCAACATTGATCATATATATCATCAACAAGTGTGGAATTTTTGCCCTGTTGTTTCTCATCTCACAGAGCACTGTTTTTGATGAGACCACTGAAAATCTGTACAACTGGCTAGCTCAAGACATACATAATATATATTATATATATATGAGCATGTTGCTGGGCTGTCTTTCAAATGACCATGGCAGTGATCTCTAAAAGTAGTTGAACAGTAAAAACATTAAGATCAGATACAGTTCAGCTTGAAGTGTGTTTGATTTTAATTTGTTTTTAATCTTTATGCTGTATGTTCCTCGTGGCACCTATAGCCATAGTTTGGGTCGTTTGTCTCAAATGTCCAGATTGCTCTGTTGTTAATGACAGGTATGTTTCTGCATTTGCATGGCCAGATAAAGCCTTCTGTGTCATCTGTCACAACAGTTTGAATTGCCATGCTAATAAGAATTACATTTCTGTCTGTATTCTTGTATTCTGGCAGATCGTTTGATAAGCCACTGCGTCGTTTGTCTCGACCTTTTGAATTGCTGGAATAGTCATAAATGATGACTGTATTTCTGTGTGTGTTCAGATTGTCTCACAGAGCTGGCCGCATCATCTGTCTCAGCTGATTGAATTGCCCTGTTAATGATGGAGCTTCGTTTCTGTCTGTGTTCAGGTTGCTCGAGAGACCCGGCTGTATCGTTTGTCTCAGATGATTGAATTGCTCTCGTAACACATCTTTGTGTCCAGATCGCCTGGTAGAACTGGATGTATTACCTAGGTCATCTGTTTGAACTGCCCTGTGAACAATGAAGCTTCCTTTCTGTCTGTGTTCAGATCACCTTATATACTTATAAATTCATATTATTTACGCTGACAGACCAGACCCGCACAGTGTTGTCTGTTGCAACTGGCTTGTTAATGGTAGAGCTATACGTTTATGCCTGTGTTGAGATCACCTGACAGGTCACCTTTTGACACAGCATGTAGTATGTCTCCGCTGTTTGATTTGCCCAGTTAAATTAATGATGGCGCTGCCTTTCTGTCTGTGTTAATTGCCCGTTATATCCCCCTTCTGTGACATATTGTGTCGTCTGTCTCTGCTGTTTGAATTGTTAATGATGGAGATCTACCTTCCAATCTGTGTTCAGATCGCCCGATGGAGTCGGCTGTGGCGGTTCATACATGAAGGTGAGCGAGGCACCTGCACGGATATTATCCTCGACCAGGACCTTGACCCCACCTCTGAGCTTGACCCTCGGGTCAACAAGTTCCTGATGGACCGCTCCATTCTGAAGGTGCACCTCCCCAACGGGGGTTTCAACATGGTCAAGTACGGTGACGCCACCGATGTCAAGGTAAGAAACTGCATTGGGACACAAGGATATGGTCACAGGTGTAGGGGTAGTGTGCACAAGCAGAGCAGGCCGTACACAACACGGTGCTGTGTGCAGTCTTGCTCAGAAATATATATATATATATATACGTGCATACATGACGCAACACGTGCACACAACTGTCTCGTACAGAAATACACTCACTCACATTTTCTCTGCACATAGAAACTCTCTCTCTCTCTCTCTGTTGTTTGTAATTGTATCTAGGACAGGTTGTTCAACAGGCATTTGTGCCTAAACCTTTATCTTTGTGTAATAAAGTTTAGACAGACAGACAGACAGACATTCTCTCTCTTCCTCTTCCCCTCCCCCCTCCCCTTCTGCTCTCTCCTTCCTCCCTTTCTTCCCCCTCTCCCAACTGCTCACTCACTCACCCGCCCACTCTCGATTTAGTGACCTCTTGTTTTGAACCCTTTCCGTTCAATAAGCTCTTTTACGTCCTTTGGCATCACGTAATTTCCTTTTGGGTGTCAGCTTTAGTTTCCATTTCCATGTCGACTTTTCTGTGTAGCTCAAAATTCAATCGACAGAAATTCACAGTATGCAGTGAGATCCTCCCTCTTTGTTGATTCAGTGACTGTTTTGTGTTTTCCATTTATGTAATGGCTACTTGCACTCATTTGTTGTTTTTGTTTGTTGGCTGAATCCAGTAGTCCCTTTATTTATTCGCTTACTTAACCACCATCCTGAAAGCGGAATGGTTGTGTGGGTAAAATGCCACTTTGTCAGTTGAAGGGTTACCGCGAGTACTGTACTTAGAGAAATTGCCGATGGCCTGACCATGTTGTGCTGGCATTTTGCTGGCATAGACCCATGTTTTGGTTGGCACTGGGGCGCGGAAGTGGAACTGTAGTCATCAAAGGGAACGATTCAAACCAGGTGGGCTCGGTCGGGGGCGAAAGGGGTCCCCCATGAGGTCAGAGAACCTCCTGACTTCGGTCTGTCCGTGTTTCTCGTTCTTGCTGACATTTCGCGTTTCATATTATTTACGCTGACAGACCAGACCCGCACAGATCTAAAGTTAACGATTATTTATGCAACGTCGTGGTGATTCTGGCTGTTATGCTCTGCCTTCAGAGCTCTGTTAATGTTTGCGAGAAATACCGAGTATTTTGCGCCAGCAGAGTATGTAGTCTGTACAAGTCATGACGGGGAATTGTTGAATGGGAAGACGTCTTTTGCTGTAAAGTGAAAGGTGTTTTGTTGCCGTTTTTTGTTTGTTTTATACATTCAAGCTATTTACACTTTTTTGTTACGTGTTTTTGTTGTTTTTTGGATCATGACCGCTAGGGTACAGAAATACTACAGATACATTGTAAAGCTTTAAGCCGCTTTTAGTTTGTGTAGTTCGTTCCGATCTGTAGACAGTTTTAGCTGGGAAAGCTGTGGGTTGAACTAGGAAGGGTAGCAGGGTGTTGAGAAGGGGCGTGTGCGTATCAGATCTTGTAAGCGGTGAGGGTCTAAGAAAAACAACAACGCTTCTTCACAGAGATTGACGGTGTGCATGAGGCAAAGGGGGGGGGGGGGGGGGGGTCGTTGACCATGGGTCTCCCTCCTCGTGCCCCCGTAGTTACAACAGAGACCCTTTATACCGCCTCCTGGTGTCAACTTGAAGAGGATGGTGTAGTTGTAGTCGGGCAGAGGTCTGTCCTTGAAATTGAATTACACCCCGTTTTTTTTGCATCAGCACGTGCCTACCGGGAAGCCCTCGCCAACTAAAAACCCTCCTGAGAGTCGTGTAGTCGTGGAACTAAGAGGCGAGCAGAACGGGTATCGGAATGTGGCGGCCTGGAATATGATTCATCGCTGCCAGACCTTGTTTGAAGAGCGGCCGCTGTGTCAACAAGGCTGGATATAACTCGATGCGGCGCGAGTGAAATCAGTCATTTTCTTCTTAGCAGTCGGCGTGCGCCGGCCAACCGTCCAATCAACGCGCTGGGGATGTCCATTGTGTCTGGGTGGACCGATGGTCAATATCTAGAAGCGGAGGGGGGGGGGGGGGGGGGGGGGGGTTGTTGTGTTTTTTAGTGCAGCCATGCAGCGGCTGTGAGCGGTCGATATCGGATGGCCGAGTCGCTCCGACTGCCCTCGCCCCCTAGTGTTGTTGACGACCGTGGTGTGATGGCGGCCGGCCGCTAATTACGGACAAACAGAACGCCAGTCAAAGGGCGGGCAGTTTAGAGGATTGCGTTTTGCATAACGATCCAGTTCACTTGGTTTTTGGCGGCTCGCTGTCTGAGTCACGTTTCACCCCCCCCCCCCCCCCCCCCACCCCCGGCCACCCCTTCCCTCTGGATACTACCCCCAGTTCCAAGCCGCTTCAGAGCTCGGCGTTGCAACATGCACTGACACAACGAAATGGTTCGACGTGTCGGGGAGTTCTACAGATGGCAGTGAGGAATTCTCCCGATGTGTCTTTTGCCCTTTCTGACGCCTCTCCCCGCGCGCCTCGCCGGATCCCAGCATCTCTCTCTCCCCCCTCCTCCCCAACCCCTCTCTTTTCCCCGATCTTTTCTTTTCCTGTTTTTCCAGTAATTCTGTTGCCTGGCTGCATTACCACGTGACCAGTTCTCCCAGTAAACGAAAGACGTGCCTCAGATTTCAGATTTTTATATATATGTTTTTTTTGAGGGGTACTTGGTATTCATTGCTGTGATTTTTTCTTGTCTCCTCAATATGGTTGAGGTCGTCGTCTTCCTCCTCCGCATCAGTCGTCCTGCCTGGCCATTCGATTTCGTTGGCCGGTGGTTCATTCCTTCTTTTGCTCGTTTAGTCACTCCGGCTAATTTGCGCAGTTGATCAGTCGCCCCAAAGCCCGTCTATTTTAAAACAGACGGGCTTTGATTCAGCCATTCCGGTTTTCCTTCCGTCCTTCATTCCTTCCAACATTGCTTGGATACGAGAATGATAGTTATCATCACCATTCCGCTCATGGCATCCGCATTGAGCATCATCATGTTTTAATGTACTGTCTGGTATAGGTCGCTGTTACAATGCCATGTGGGGGTCAAGGCGTATGACTCTGTTAAAATACACTGTTGTACTTGTGGTATAACTCCGTTCAAACCCGCATTCCGCAAGTCAGCCACTGAAGAAAACGACTTCATCGCCGTAATGCCATAATTATTCTCCCTTGATAGATGCGAGTATTTGCTCAGCCGACAGTTCACTGACCAGTACCTTCAGCTCATCTGGGGGAGGGGTCTGCGTGACCCAGCTTTGCAATAAGGATGTTGAATAATAAACGATTCCATTTCTCCCGTGGCCCCCCCATCCAGTCCTTGTAGTCGGTGGCGGAAGAGAAGAAGCCCGCAGGGACTGTTTATTTGACCCAGCACGCAACTGGCTGTGCGCTCGTTACCGCTGTGCCAAGCTTGTAATCAACACCGTCATGCGACCACTTCACAACGATGCTGGTGGTGCTGGTGCTGGTGGTGGTAGGGGCGGGGCAGAGGGGAGGAGACGGTGGGGGCTGGTGATAGCTAGAGCTGTCTTCAGACAAAAATCTGAAACAGAATGACTGCTAGCGTTCTGAAACAAGATCCAAACACATAAGGGTTCAAACCTAAAGGTTAAAGGTTTGTTAGTTCCCTACGACTGCAATCTCTTCTTGAAAAATAAATAAGCGTTCGTTTTAACCTTTTTTGTGTGTGTGTGTGTCTTCAGACAAGTTCCATTCTTCTTTCTCAAGTTCTGTCAAAGAGGCTAGGGACTGGGAAGATCATTGCTTCTGTTTCGCTTCGGCGTTGCGCTCTTCTTCTTCTTTTGTTGTTGGTTTTGGTCATCTTCTTCTTCTTGAATAATTATGCTCATTTACAGCAGAGGGGCTAGTGGTAGCTAATCGGTTTTGATTTCATTCATTCGTTTTAATGGCAGAGTATTTGTGTTTGGTCAGTATTAAGCAGAAGGGAATCATTTTTCTCGTTCTGTTCAGCTTTAGTTTCTGCTTAAAAAGAACTGGAAGAAGAAGAAAAAGACAGCTCGTTCGTCATTACTGACTCGATGGAAAGAGGATAGTTACAGGCTGCACCTTGCACAGCGCATGTCACAGAGTACAGATGCACCGTGCACAGCACATGTTGTTATTGATCTCTTTTATATAGCGCTATTCTCCGCTCTCGAGCAGACTCACATGCCGCAGAGTACAGATGCACCGTGCATAGCAAAATTCATGACCTTTCAGCCTTCCAAAGAAAATCAAATCTCCGTTCGACGGTCTAAATAAACCATTTTACAGTCAGCGTGCAAGGAAACTGACAGCAACAGTTACAAATCCGGGAGGAAGAGGTCACGAGGTTTAGTAGACTCGATGGTAAATTGTACAACCATGTGGAAAATGACAGCTCTGAAATACAGTTGTTAGTTTGGCATGAGTGTATTTGTCAGCATTTGGCGAAGGGACATCTGAGCTGATTACAGAACAATCTTTTGATTTAAGTACCGGACCCCGAAATGCTGTCCTGCGGATCTCGCACAACATGGCAACACACAGGAAGAACTTGTTACTGAAATACGGCCCTGTTTCGTGTCTATCTGGCGGCTCGACCTCGGAATACAACTGATTCATTGGGAGAAACGTGTTTGGTTCGGCGACGAAGGGGTAGAAGGCTTATGTAAATATGACAGTTTTGCGCCGGGGTGATTTAAAAGAAGATTGGATGTGATCAAGAAGTGAACCTGACGCTGTGTGTTTAAAAAAAATTCCAAACCACTTTATGACCAGGCTGTCAGGTTGCATTTTTTTTTTTTTTTTTTTTTTGGGGGGGGGGGGGGGGGGGGGGGGGGATTACCCCAGGGCTTTTCTAATTAGCACATGTAGTCCATCGTTTGTGGATTTTTGCACAGTAATACGTTGTATGTTCTTGTTTTACGGTGGCTGGGACTTTCTTCGATTTTAACAGCTGCTGAATATGTGGGTCGGTGGCACATGTATCAAGGACTCTGGGGAAAATCTTTGCATATATATATGGAACATAGATTTTTGGGTCTCATTCTCACCCAAAAACAAGGAACTGAGGTATTCCGTCTCTCACCCCCCCCCCCCCCCCCCCCCACCACCACACACACACCCCCCCCCAAAAAGAAAAAAAGGAACTGAGATTTTCCATCTCTCACCCAAAAGACCTGACGGGACACAGGTTTTTGTTTCACAATCAGAAGACGAACACGGGACACTCGCCCAATAAACGAAAACGGGACACGGGCCAATCTCTCATCCAAAAGACGAACACTGGACATAGGGGGTTCGTCTCACACCATAAAGAGGAACGTAGGATTTTTATCTTGCACCCAGAAGACGAACACGGCCGTAGCTGTTTAATCTCTCAGTCTACCGAAAAGAAGAGATGCTTAGGCCAGTCCCGCCGTCCCCAAAGGGGTCCGACAAGGTTGACATTTATTAGGTTGTACCAACAGGGCTGGGGGCAGCGTCGCTACCCACGCTAGTGCTCGAGCTTCGATTCGAGGTGTCACTGTCACTAGTGTCAGACAGCAGTAAGGTCTTGCACACGCGAGGGATTCGTGTTAATAATAAACTGCATTTCAACTATCGGCTGCATCCGCACGAACCGCCATGAAGAGGCAAGAGACAACGAGCCTTTTCGTTTTGATGTTGATACAGTAGTCTTCGTTATGGACCGTAGCCAGATCCCTTGTCTGAGTTGGTGCGGTCAGCAGCAGTACGAGAGCCTATTTTGTAGCTTTGGTGGCGTTGCGCCCAGACCAGTTGACCTAGCTGACCAGTTGTGCGACAAGATGAGAAGTGGCACCGCTGGCCCAAGCCGGTCCTCCGTGCCTTTGTGTGTGTGTTTGGGATGGGGGGGGTGGGGTTGGGGTTAATTGGCCCCAGGCTCTGATTAATGAGGTCGCCAATCACCTCGCTGCTCCCTGTAGAGTGGCCCGTCTGCCGCAGCGCTGTCCACGCCTCACGCTGTGTCCAGAGGCACGCTGTTGGTGCTGGTAGTGGTACTGCGGCAGCACAAAATAATTATTTACATACAGCTGTTGTTATGTTCCCTGCTGGAGTTGGTTTGGCCGGCAGTACTGATGCATTTGCGGACTCAGTAGGCCCTTGGTTTTGTAACTTGGACCTGATAGTCATTATAATAACAATGAATGATCTATAAAAATAATAATGGCAGTAACAATAACCACAACCATCATCATCATCATCGTCATAAAATAATGATAGTAATAATAGTAATTGTTATTTGCAGCAGGGTCGGTTCCGAACATTGTATTGCACAGCGGATTACCTCTACCACTTTTTTTTCCTTTCACCCAAACTGTGAAGAGAAAGGTTGCCTTGGTGAAAAGACGACTGTTTTGAAGATTGAGTGTTAGGCTGTGGAAAGTTGTGCCTTAGCATTTTAAGACTTTATGTGTCTAGAATAGTCGAAAATGAATGAAGGAGGAGCATTTGTAGACTGGGAATGGCGGGGAGGGAGGGGGGTGGGTGTCACAGTGTGAAAATCAAGTGTATTTGAGTATTGTGATCAGTTACTGTATTCATCAACAAAATCATCCAGATGACTCATTATGACCTGATTCTGTTGGTCGTGACATGCTCATAGTTATTTATAGTGGCGTCAGGTTTGTGTAACAGAGCGCTTGGTGTGAATGACCCACGTTGCCCTGCAGTCCTCGTGCTGAAGTGGTACATGCCGTGCGGAGTGGCGTCATCGTGAAAATGTATACGTAGCTCTAGGGCTTTCAAAGCTATTAAAAAGTGTCACAAGTTGTGCAAAACAGCGTTGTCTATATTGCAACTAGCATGCAACAGGGAGCTCTCTCTCTCTCTCTGTTGTCATCCAAGCATAGGAGCTAGTGGACGCCTTTTAAATGCTTTGAAGTTGAACTCTGTTTCTGCGATTTTTAACGTTCTTTTAAGGTCACTGAAGCTAACAGTATTTCAGATGCTTGTAACTGAAATTTGTAAATTTGAAACTAATGCCGTTTCTTCTGACAGATACATTTACTTTGGGGATTTCATAGTTGCTTTGTGCATGATCCTCTGGTCAAATGGAGACTCATGGTTATTTTGGGAGCTCGTCACTGAAAAACGACTCTGCACAAAAAAAGTAAACTTAGAGAACTTGACGCTTGCTCGCAGACCAGTTCTAGTCATAGTACCTCACCTGTACGCCTAGTTCCGTGGGGCTAGCACAGCCAGGTGTCAGTGAATGGTTGCACAGGAGCCCAGTGTTGAAGTGTGTCCCGCCCAGATCCAGAGGCTTGTTGGCAGACAGTTGGCTGGCTGCGCGGCACTGAAGTAGTAGGAGCTGCACAGAACAGCATACGTCAAGAGGCAGCAGATTGGAAAACAAACAGCCTTGTCTTTTAAACTCATCAGCGATCTCTGAGTAATGCCGCTCCACCCCCTACCCAAGAGTGCGTCGGTCTGCCCCCCCCCCCCCCCCCCACCTCCACACACACACACACACACTCTCTCTTCCCCTATCCTAACTCTATGGCTCTATGGGTAGATAACTACACCTCTCTCGCCCCACCCCCCCCACCCCCCCCCCCGCCTCCCAGGGTAAATAACTTGACCTCTCTGCCTGCCTCCCTTTTCCTCTCTGGCACCTATTGGGGGGGGGGGGGGGGGGGGGGGGGGGTAGCTGTGTACTATGACTACACTTGTGTGATAACACCACAGCCTCCACTCCCCACGGCAACCTATCTCTCCATTTCCCACTCAATGGACTGAGACTGTTGTCTTAATTAAATGTTTTGTGTACATCGCCTGGCTGGTGTGCGCTCCCACCAGAGGAAGACATGGGGCAGGCACCCACCAGAGAGAGAGTGTGTGTGTGTGTGTGCGCGTGCGCGAACGCCTGGGGGGTAGGTGGGGATGGGTGTGTGGTTGATTGACAGGAGATGCCCTCCCTGAAGGCTGTAGTGTTTTGAATGTGCTGCAGTAATTTAACTTGAATGTGTGTATGTACATCGGTTGTTAGACTAAAAAATACAATTGTGAATAAAGTTTTATTTTTAGTATAATTTACCAAAGAAAAAGAAAGTTGTTTTGGAACAGCTACAGTCAGTGCTAGAAACTAAATTTCAGCATTTTGGAGTTTTTGTAAGACCTTCAGTTAACACACACACACACACACACACACACACACACACACACACACACACACACACACACACACACACACACACACACACACACACACCTTACAGCATTAAAGAGTTGTATCATACTGCAAGTGTTACTGTTTGGGAGTTAATTACTGTGTGAACATAAAGTTAGAGTGATGCAGAGCATACATTAGTCTGTTGGGGGTGGGGGGGAGGGGGGTAAAAACCCTGGTTCCCTTTGACTCAGAATCCGGACAAGCCCCAACTGTTTATGGGTGTCACCAGGTCACAGTAGGGTTTTAATACCTTCTTAAAATTAGTATTTATATTTACTATGTATTATTTGAATAGACTGCTGGGAGGAAGTCAGATTTTGTTTTCTTAAGACATAAGATGGGTGGGTTCAGAGGAACAAAGGAAGAGAACCTGCTGCCAGGCTTTTATCCCAGGTTCCTGGTCTTTGATACGCTGCTGGGCAAAGAGGTGGAAAGGGGCAATAAATCAAGGCAGGCAGGGTTTTATGAGTCTGGAATCCTGGGATGCCAGGCGCTTCAAGACACTAAGGCCTAATTTACTGCTTGCAACAGCCTACAAATGAGATTTTTGAAGGACACAAAAAGAATACTTTCATCCTGTAACACTAACAGAAGTTGGGAAAGTTGTTTTAGGTATTTTGAGAGTGTGTTTCACCCCCAGTATAAGCTAAATGGATGACAGGCCATTGATTTGAAGTAACTCATTCTCCAGGTATGAAGTAGGCACCAATTTCAGCAATTATGTAAAGAATGAAAGACAGTGACCAACAGTGGTGGTGTTTATAAACTGGTTTGTTTTTGTAGCTTACAAATGTGGTTGCATGCATTTAGGGTTTGAAATATCTTTTTTACCAGCATCAAAATTCTTTAACAAATCAAGTTTTTGTGTTTTTTCTTGGAAAGAAAGAAATATCTGATTTCAAATTTTATAGTTATGCATGTGCACTTTTGAAGGACAAAGAAAGCAGTATTTTTTGGCCTTTGTTTCAGCATGATGAGATGATTGATTGATTTTTTAAGTTTGGTGCAGGGAAAGGCAAATGTGCTGATGCTGGGATCTAGGTGGCTAGTAAGTCTGTGGACTCGGGTGGGTGGAAGTGGGAAAAGTGTAAAGTCATTTTGATGCATAACTGCAAAGGATCTGAAACTGTTCAGTGATGATGATGATGGGGGGTGTAATGTCCTTGGATGTTGGGCTGATATATTAGGGACAAAATGTTGAATGAAATTATTCTTTTGATTAAATAACGCTTTAATCTTTGTTGTTCATCAGGACATAATCCGACTGGTTGTTGGACGGTTGGCAGCAGGGGAGCGCTACTTTGCTCGCTGTTTTGCCCTGAAGCTGATGCACATAGGGACACGCCGTGGCTACTGGCTGCACAATGACCTCACAATGTACCAAGTGCGGCAGAAATATGAAGCCAAACATCAGCCAGAAGAGCTCAGGTGAGTTGAGCAGAGCCAGAGTTTTAAACATGAGTGGAAATGTTGCTTTAATCCAAGTCCTGGCTGAAAGCTTAAAGACTCTTGCTCTTTGGGGTAATCCACCATTTTACTTCCAGCCTTCTCTTCCAGGTATTTGTTTTGCAGATCACAGCAATAAACTATGGAATACTGTTATCATTAGCCCATCCTTTGGGCTTTGTTTATTGCATATTGAGCTGCGAGTGTGAAGTTTCATGTTAATCAACATAGAATGACTATATCTGAAAATAAATTAAAAATACTGACATAAATGAGCAAATTATTCATTTTAATAATCCGTCAATTTGATAGGAGCCAGGCGTTTGTCTGCTTAATGACTGTTATGACTGCTTTTTGGGGGTGTTCCGTTGCTATGTTGCATTATAATTGTGCCTGTACAGCTGCTCCTTCGAACTGCATATATTTTGTTGTGTTTTGTTGTACATGCTGGTTATAGTTACACATGTTACACAATTCAGCTGTCACAAGTATGCGTTCAACTCTTCTGATTGTGTTTGTCAAGTATGGGTTCAACTCTTCTGATTGCGTTTGTCAGGTATGGGTTCAACTCTTTTGATTGTGTTTGTCAGGTATGGGTTCAACTCTTTTGATTGTGTTTGTCAGGTATGGGTTCAACTCTTCTGATTGTGTTTGTCAGGTATGGGTTCAACTCTTCTGATTGTGTTTGTCAGGTATGGGTTCAACTCTTCTGATTGTGTTTGTCAGGTATGAGCTGAGGGTGCGGTACCTTCCCAGAAGTTTCCAGGAGCTGTATTCCAGAGATAAAGTCACTTTCTATTACCTGTATGACCAGGTGGGTGAGAGCATGAGAGAGAGGGAGAGAGGGTGAGCAAGGCATTTCACAACCGGCCTCTGACTCAAGACCTGTCTGTGTATGATTTTGTTTCTGTTTACTGTGCACCCTCCCAGCCCTTCTTCCAGCCTGTTGCCTAGTCATCCATTTGGTACAGACTGTGGAACCCAGGTGTGAGAGCTGTGGCAACAGGCTCCCATTTGGAGATTATGGTGAAGAAAAATGATGACAAAAATCTGTTTACACAGATAGTCTGCTACTGCAATAAGCATGACCATCGCTGATATCTGCTACTACAGTAAGCATGACCATTGCTGACCAGCCTGGTGAAGCAATGATGGGATGGATCAGGGATATGTACATCTGTGTGCACTGTCTGGCTCCCTTCACGCCTCTTTTAAACTTTCTGGTAGCATCTTGTGAGTGTTGGCAGCTAAAACTTAGTTCCAGGTACGCACCAGCACACCTATGGGTTTTCAATCACAGACAGGTGAGGCTTATGGCAAACATCATCATCTCCCCGGGGTGCTGGGAGGTGGAGATAGCAGCAGGAAGGCAGAAATTACTATTTCATTTACCACACGGCTGCTGGGGCATCCAGCCATGACCATAAACTGACAGCCCTTTTTACAAGTTACACAGCCCTCCCAGCATCTCTTGGCCACACACACTTCTGTATCATATGCTGCAGCCAATTTAACCCTTTCTGGACAACTGCATGTTTCTTGGTGTGGGCAGTTTCAACAAAGCACATGTTTTCATTAAGTCAAGTAATAGCAAACAGTCTCTGTAACTGCAATGGAACAAGGTTCCATCCTTCTCTTTAAGACCTTCTTTTTCAACCATTTTTCTTTATTCTTCACAATCAGATGTAACCTACCCAACATTAATGACCACCCCATTATTTCAGGTGATTATTATTTTTTGCTGGTTGAAAAGGTTGTTGTAACAACATTTGCAGAATGTTTGGAGTTTTAAGAATTTGCAACTTGTATCCAACAAAGTATACTTAGCAGAGAGTAGTTCGGGTTTGAGAGGAGGGGGGAAGGGAGGAGGGGAGCTGATGTGCTTCCAGTAAGACAGAAATTGGTAAGCACAGTTGTGCCAGACAGATTTAAGCATTATCAGGGTAGAAAGAGTTAAACACTGTGGGTTGCTGTGTTAGGTAGATTGATGAATACACCTGTTTCAGAGGTGTTGTTGGTTCTCCAACTGAGACGTCAGCATGTGGCCTGTTGTAAAATGTAGATGCCTGGAATATATGTTCCATGTTCAAAGAATTAGTGGGCCAGCTATATGTTTTATGCCTTTGATGTTGGAAATGTGTATGCTCATGAGCTGCTGTTTGTCAGCAGTGTGTAACACTAACGGTCTTGGTTGAGATACCTGTAAGCACTTAATCTTTAATGCCCAGTCTGTGCAGAGGTAATATCAGGGTGAGAAAAAATATTAAAAAGTTGTCAGGTCATGAGTAAGTCTGATTCACAGTTCATAATGCACATTACTTTTACACTGCTTTCAATAGATGAAGTACACAAAGCTATATTCTGATAGCTTAGTTGGAGATGAAACATTTAATAGCTCCAGGTTATCAGCACCTTGATTTCAGGATAGCTTTATTGTTACTCCACCATGAGTCTTTGATGAAATGAGAAATAATGTAGTTGAAAGTGCTAGTTTGTTGAGATTCCTAATGATTGTTATGATAATCTGATTGCAATAAAAATGATAATATTTGTAGAGTACATGAGACTGTTGTAGTATGCAAAAGACAAATGAAATTTTCAAACAATTCATTGAACCAAAAAACAACAACAACAAAAAACAAGGAAACAAGTCCAATATGGGAACCAACTCACAAAAGAACACCTGTCATGTAACACACTAAGAAGAAAATAAGATTAGTGGAATATGACTCAGATCCCTCCCCCCTCCCCCCCCCCTTCCACCCCTCTACCCCAGCCCGCATCCTTCCTTCCATTACTTTCGCTTTTCTCTTGGAGAGCTCATCAGGGAGAGGGTGGGGTGAGCTGAGTGGATTAGCCATTCATTTTCACCATGAACATCTGTCTGACAGCATCACTGTTGGTCTACATCTAGCCGGCAGATGGGCCAGGCTTAGGGCTTCTGTTTCCATATGGCACAATACAATTCACTACACGTGTGCTGTCATTAAAAAGGATGAAAAGAAAAGGAGGAACATGGGTGGGGGCAAAGGGGCCGAGATGGAAGGGAGGCTGGAGTGTTAGCTGAGAGGGGTGTGTGAGGCCAAAAATGTCAATGTCTATTACAGGGGAGCTTGGCTTGTAAAGTTGTATGGAGGGGCGTTGTTCCGGCATAGTTATGTTACATTACTGATTTAGAGTTAGTAGTTTGAGAAAATTACATAGAGACAATTTTGGAGAGAGAAAAAACTTTATATTTTTATGATTTAGTTTTCATTTCTTTTTTAAAATTATTGATCAGTGTCAATTTGGCAAAGCAGCTTGGCTTGTATAGGGATGGATGTTGTGTCAAACAAATTCATTTACAATACTGATTAGAGTTGGGTTTTTTAATTAACTGAGAAAACTTTGGATTTTTTTATATTTTATTTTTTTATGAAACAATCATGATTATTACTAATATTAGTGACCCGGAAATATACAAACAGCTCTATTTGCAACTTATTTCAGAATACCCTTTATCATAAAAAAAATTCACCACGGTTCTAAAACAGAGGATGGAGTTGCTGCGGCAGCTGTATCAACTAAACGAATTAATAAACCTTTTACCTGTCGGCTTCCAGACGACAGTTCAGTATATACAGCAGAGTTGAGAGCTATTTTACTAGCTCTCAAACATGTTTATTATTCTAAAGGAAAATTGTTTTTGATATTATCAGATTCCCTCTCATCTTTACAGTCAAAATTTAACCTAAAGTATGACCATCCAGCCTTAGTTCAGATATTAGACTTGTATACAGAAATGACAAGAGATGGGAGAGAGATTGTTTTCATCTGGGTTCCCGGCCATGTTGGCATTAGAGGAAATTCGGCTGCAGATTCTGCATCTAAGGATGCCCTTGATGGTGACATCTCGGTTGAGCTCATCCCATTCTCAGACCTAAAATCACACACAGATAAATATATATTAGAGATGTGGCAGTCTGAGTGGGATGAGTTCCCAGAAAATAAATTATATAAGATATTTCCAATATTAAAAGAATGTATTGTTTGTCCCTGGAGAAACAGAAAAGAAGAGACTGTGATGGCTCGATTGCACATTGGCCATTCTTTTATTACTCATTCCTTTTTATTGAAGGGTGAGGAACCGCCAGTGTGTATCGGATGTGATAAACGTTTAACCGTAGAGCATATTTTACTTACTTGTTTGGATTTTATTGAAATAAGAGAGAGCCATTTTACAGCTAAATCACTGCGCATGTTATTTCAAGATATTTTACCTGAGAAGATTTTTAACTTTTTGAAAGAAATCAATATTTTTGGAAAAATATAAATTTGAGATCGCTTTTAGTTATGTTTATGTTATACACATTTTAAGCATGGTTTTAAAACTGTATATATAGACTCATTTTAAGAAATGCATATTATTAAAATATAAGAGATGTGTATCGCCCTGATATAACCATACTGGTTGACTGGGCGTAAAATACTAACTTATTTACTTACTAATATTAGTGTGTGTACATTTGGCAGTTGTCAAGTCAAAAACTCTTCCACCCTCCACAGTGTCCTCAAACAATGAAAACTGCTATTTGAAAAGGAAATATGTGCAGGGGTGGGGGTGGGGGTTATGTTTTAATTTTTTCCCGTGTGAAGTGTCAGGAAGTAAATGCAATACCAGGAAACATACATTTATGCAATTCAAGAGGTTTGGTGCAGTTTGGCATGTATGGTTTTCTTTTCAGTGATTTCATGATCACATGGTGTTTGTTTTTGCTACTAACTGTTGCCATAATAGGTTATGCTGAAAGTAAGCGCTACTGACCTTTTCCTTTGGTGCGTTTCAGGTGCGGTCAGACTACATGAGGGACTTGGCAGACCTTGTGAACACTGATGTTGCCATCAAATTAGGCTGTATAGAAATGAGGTCAGTTTCTCAGCTTGGCAATGAAGGAGACATCAGCCATTTATGATAATGAAATGACAAACATAAAAATGTTAACTTCTTTTGGCAAGTTTGGCTTTCCCTGCATTTTTGCAGTGGTCTTGTTCAGGTGTAGGTGGAGGAGTGGTCACAGATCAGAAAAATGTAATACCCAAGATCATTCACTCATTCAGACACACTTGGTCAACTGAATGAGTGGATCCCTCAGTCAGTTCCATTTGGTGAATGCATCCAACTCCTTGTGAAATTACAAGAGATTAACAAGAAAATTCTTTACATTATGTATGATAAATGACTGTGTTCCTATTTCATATGTGTTTTAAGCTTATTTAGAGAATGTGCTTGCAATGTCCCGTGACATGCCTCTAACCACTAGCGCTGCCATATGGTTATGCCATAGGTCTTCAAAAACTCCAACTTTTTCATTGGTGCTCAGTAGTGGTAACTTTGTGACAGACAAATCTGATTATATCAAGCTTTTTCTTTAACAGCCATTAACAGCCAGCACAAATAAGGCCATTTAAATCATCTGAATTGAGAGGGATTTTTTTTTTTTACCCAGGCTGATGTGCTTGATGTTTACATGTATACTT
This sequence comes from Alviniconcha strummeri, assembly GCA_963584105.1. Classification (NCBI taxonomy): domain Eukaryota; kingdom Metazoa; phylum Mollusca; class Gastropoda; family Provannidae; genus Alviniconcha; species Alviniconcha strummeri. Next base: position 8,111,779 of record OY757545.1, read on the forward strand.
AGATGCTATGTTGATTTCATGGTCCAAATTTTCCACAAATTTTTCAGAGGGTATTGACAGCGTGGACCTTAGGGTTGATTTCGGTGGACAGGTACATGGTGGTAAGGAGTGCCTTTTCAACTCAATGGTTTAACCAGTTATGACAGAGTTCGGAGGAGGGGTGCCAGAAAGTGAGGCTGAAGTGTGGACAGAAGGTAAACAGAATTGGTTCTTGTTCTACAGGCGTTTCTTCAAGGACATGCCACAGGTAGCACTGGACAAGAGGTCCAACTTTGAGTACCTGGAGAAAGAGGTGGGCCTCAAGCGCTTCCTGCCCAAGGCTACCATCGACAGCATGAAGGTCAGTCAGTCTACATAAATAATATAGATACTTCCTGTAAAGCGCTGTTCTGTATCCTGAGTTAAACTTGCTGTGCTGAACAAACAACTAGTGACAGAGAACATGTACATGCAGTTCAGCAACCAGAATATCACATTCTGCCATAAAGACATCACTTTGTATACAAGCCCTTGACTTGAGCAAATGAGGAATCTATTAATTGCACACTGCTTTCAGAAGATTGAACACCTAAAATGCTTCCCTTAACAAGCAGATCAGTTTTAGGTGACCAGGTAGGTCCTTGATTACACCCTCTTGTCCAGCGTTGACTGTAGTGCTAAAGTAGACCTCATTCTGACATCTCCTGTAAAATTATGTTTACTCATCTTTAGGCTTTATCAAAGGCAGTTCTGCTCTACACAAAACAGATGCTTCCAAAGTTGTTAGTTATCATTGCTATAGTTGCCCATTACACATTACACTGACAGGCGCATGTTCAGGTGTGGCTGTTCCACGCATGTGATTGAATATGTGAAGCTTCTCATGTTGCAGCTGATTGTTTGAGAAATAGAAGCGGCTCTGTCTCATTTATCATGAATCAAGTAACATTTTGGTCAAGCAGTATTGCCAGGTACAAGGTACATGTGGGCTGCTTGCAGAGGCTTCCATGGTGGGCAGTGTGTTGCAAGCTGGTTGGATGGTGGGTTGGGGAAGAGGGAAACTATACTTAACGCTACACTATCACCCCCAGAATGACTGATGCATTAAAATGGGCAGCAGTCAGAGCCATTCTAATGCTTTTTTAATTGCGAGGGACAAAGTCACAAGACAGTGTCCACAGACCACAATATTTGAAGAGAGAGGCGAGCTATAGCAGAATTGAACCAAGTTCCCTTTGCTTTTATCAGCCCAATGCCTTACCACTAGGCCAAACGGGCTCACGAATGTGTTGCAAGCAACAGTGTTGTTTACTTTTAAATCACCTCTTGTATGATACTAACATATACTGATGTATTTACCAGCTCACTTGGCCATGGTAATAGATGATGTGTTGAGAACACCGGTCTAATCATTATGACATGTTTGTTTGATTGTTGGATTGAATTCGTTTTATGCACAATAATTTATTAAATTGAGGCATGTGCTGTAGTCAGTGGGATATGGGGGGTGGGGGTGGGGGGGGGGGGTACACACGTCTTCTGTGTTTGAATTAGAAAGTCTGATGAGCTGGAGCTTTCTCATGGGAATGTATCTTTTTTTTTTCTTCTTTTTTAAGTCATATGTCTGGGTATAGTGTAAAATAAATGATTTTGAAACCCATCGTCAAGTTTTAGTTACTTTGTCAGTGAATACACCTTAAGATGACTGGGTGTGTGATGGACTGTGTGTGCAGCCTAAAGCCTTGCGGAAGTTGATCCAGAACACCTTTCGTCAGTACGCCCAGCTGAGTGAATCAGAATGTGTATACAAGTTCTTTGAAACGCTCTTTACAGTCACTAATTTCAACCAGGAAAGATTCAAGTGTGCTCTTGGGGTAAGTTGTGTGTGTGTGTGTGTGTGTGTGTGCGTGCGTGTGTGTGTGTGCGTGCATGCATATTTGTGTGTGTGTGTGTGTGTGTGTGTGTGTGTGTGTGTGTGTGTGTGTGTGTGTGTGTGTGTGTTGATGAAACCTAATTTTCAGACATTAAATTTGTTGTGTGCCTGACACTATGACAGACAGACAGAGAATGTTGTTTTCATGTTTAGAAGACTCAGAGAGTTTGATTAGGGACTGTATCAGTTGTGTCCTGTGTTTCAGTCTGGCTGGAGTATAGACGTGGAAATTGTGATAGGCCCAGATGTGGGCATCAGCTACCTCACTGGGAAGACCTCCTCTGTAAGTGACTGCACTGAACTGCACATGGAAACATTTATTCCCATTGTTGACCAGATGTGGATGTTCCCTGTTGTTTGTTTTTGTTGTTTTGTTGCATGTTTAAAGAGAGAAAGAGAATAGGCTGAATAAACAGCCCCCCCCCCCCCATCTTCCCCATCATATTTAATTCCTTTAGCCCTGTTTTTAGTATCCGTGATTTCAGTTGTTCCGTCTTCAGTAGTTACATGTTTGTTCTTTTGTTCCATCTTCTGTATGACTTCATAGTTTGTTCTTTTGTTCTATATTCAGTATGACTTCATAGTTTGCTTTTGCCTTCCCACTGACTTTGGTCTTTTGCTCCATCTTCAGTATCATGAATTTGTGTGATTGTATTTTAAGTATGAGTTTCTCCTTTTGTGCTCTGTACTCTGTGAATAGTTTGTTCTTTTGCCCTGTCTTCAGGATTTGAAATACCACTTTCAGAATATGTTTTAATATTTTATTTTGTTTTTACCTAGAGACGTTTGGCTTTTGCAGTAAAAATGAAATGCCTTGCTTTGTTGACATTTTGACAACACTCCCTGTTGCAGCCAACCCACATGGCGGAGTTTGCCCAGGTTCAGTCCATCCAGACAGTGGCCGGAGATGATGGTAAAGGTATCCTGCAGTTAAAGATTGCCGGCGCCACAGAACCTCTGACAGTGACGTGTGCATCTCTAGACACTGCTGAGGACATGGCTGACCTCATTGACGGCTACTGTCGGCTGGTGCACGACATGGCCAAGACTCTCTGGAGTCGCAAAGGTGAGCTGCAAGAAAATGTCTGGACTTGCCATGTTGCTGTTGTATTTTTTTTTCTTGCTTTTTTTTTCTTTTTCTTTTTTTTCCTTTGTGCATGTACATGTATTGCTTTACGATATCTTGATCTCACATGGAGATCAGGGCTGCCTTCCCAAAGTACTTTGGTTAGTTGTCTTTTCTTTGGAAAACTAGTTTTGTCTTAGTGTTGAGTGATCAGAATTCCTAGACAGGGGTTTGACATTGTAGCACCCGATGCACTGTTAGCTCTGTTCAGCTTTGAACTCTGTTGCATCATCACAGATGGTATCTTCCAGAAAGAGGCTTTTATTTCTATCAGGGCATAATAAAAGGGGGTAAAAAAGGTGTCAGTTTAAAGTAAAAACAAATCTGGTGCAAATTCTCTTTAAATGATCTAAATCTGCACATGGTTCATTCTCCTAACTGCACTCCTTGTTAGAAAAAAATGGCAGAGAATTTTTATATTAGTATTGAGCAATTAATATAGTGAAAGGTCTTGATTTTGTATTCACATACTTGTTTTCTTTTCTTTCTCATGTTAAAAATATTGCATTGCTCTTGCACACTTAACTTGCACTGTCACAAATGTTGGAGCTTTGAAGAGCTGCAATACACGCAAATGTCCATATTGTATCCTAACCACTGAGTAACCAAAGTTTGCATGTATCTTCCTTGCTAAAGATCGCCTGAGCTGGCACATGTACGATTCTGACGATGAACGAGAACAAAGTGAAGGTAACCTTTGATGTTTGACCTTGACCTAGCACCCCTTTGACCCCCACAAGGGATGCCACTCTCACATCACTCTTAACAGAATTGCACCATCCATTTTTTTGTTTTGTTGTTGGTAGTTTTGAGATTGGAAATTCAGATTGTTTCCTGATGAGTGCGTGTTTTTTTACCTCTCTCTTTTGTTTGGTAACTTTACTACTGAATGCAAAACTGTGCATGGTATAATAACAGTAGGTTGCTAACTGGAGTTTTTAATTTTGATTGTTGTTTTGGGGGTTTTCTCGCAGAACATTTTTGAGTTTGGCATGATCCCCACCAGCTGTTTGTTGTGTGCGGTGTTTTCTGAAAGGGTTTTTGTGGTGATGTAGGTCATTTGTGGTATTACTGGAAGATGTTTTCCCTGGTGTGAATGAGCTGTGGTTGCTTTTTTTGCTTCTTCACAAGATACAGTTTATGGATGTTGAGAGTGTCTGCAGTGTGTTATGCCCGGAGCATGTCCATATAATTATGAAAGAGAGAGAGAGAAAGAACCACACAACCCTTTCAGGAAAATGGGTGCCTAAATTCCTGCCTTTCCTCATGTTTAGTATTTTAGCCCTTCGTTTTTCTAAGGCATCACCTTCCCACTCTGTGTTTGTCAGTGTGTGTGTGTGTGTGTGTGTGTGTGTGTGTGTGTGTGTGTGTGTGTGTGTGTGTGTGTGTGTGTGTGGTGCATATTGACATGAGGGTGTGCAAAGTCAGTCAGCTGCATTTACCACCAGTGTAGCACCAGTAGTCATGCATGCATCAGCGTTTGTATTGTAGGTTGTGCATTGTATGTTGTGATACTGTGTGGCTGTATCCACAGGCATACAGCTTTTTCTGTACATGTGACATATTTTCCATTTGCACTGAATGTTGCATAGTCATCTTTCTTTCTTGCACTTTGCTGTGGTATTACAAGGAAAGTTTGACTTGACAAACAAAGGGAGTTAACCATCCTCTGGCCATGTAGGGATGTCTGTGCTCAGTCTATGCAGTTTGATCTTTGTTAGGTCTTGACCTCACCTTGACTAGAAGGCGTGAGTAGGAATGTAAGGTTTTCCTCCAACAAGTTGTTTGTAAATAACATTTTAGCATTGACATTTCCTCGAGTGCTGTAAATATTGTGACTTTAGAGCCACTGCATGGTGGTTACGCTTTCTGTGTTGATTGTAACTATGGTGACCTTGCCTGTAAGATGACTTCTGTGAAGTGGACCTTTACTCATGCAAGGGAAATAATCGACATCCTGACTGAATTTTAGGCAAAGCTGTGAAATTGCATGGTAGCAGCATGCTGGGGGCTGTGTGCCTGGACCAGTTACTACGGACAACAAAAGCATGTGTGACCTTGATCTGATTGTCATGGTTACAGTGACCAAAAACTGTTGCTAAAAGCTTTGTGACGCTCTGGCTGTTGTTTGTTCTAGGACATTAAAATGTTTAGTGATTTAGATTTTTGCATAAATTTATAGTTTGTTGTTGATTGTGTGACCTTAACATTCTCAAAACAAGCAAAAAAGATTGGTATGTATGACTGGTTGAAACCAAAAGAGTTGATATTTTGTCTCTGTGCAAGCATGTGTGGTCATTGTTAATAGTGTTGTTCTGTTATGGGATACCTAGCTCTGTGTGTTGACATTTTGGGAGAAAATGATACATATGTTGTGCTTGTATGTTGTACATTCAGTTTGTCAGAAGAGTAAACACAAGAACCTCAGAGTGTTTCACTGCAGGGGACAAGTACACGAACAATGAAACAGTTTTATCAAGTGTTTCAGTAGGCTCCCCAGTAGCCCCTATCACTAAAGCATGTTCCTCCTGCTCCTCCCTGAGGCTGCTTGTCTGTGTGTTGCATGAGTGCAGTTGTTGCCTGGACTGACTGCACTAGGGCACGTGGCAGGGGATTCTTTTAGAACACAGTGCATATGTACTGATCTGAAATTCCCTGGGACCTACAACCACTGGAATGAGGGAACCTGATTTCCTCTGTTTAATGTTGGATTTCATTGTCATTTCCTTTCAGCTGGTGTTTGTCATGGACTGGTTCCAGGCATGTGGGGAGGGAAAGGGGGTGGGTAGGTGAGGGGGTCCGCTTGGTTATTGTGATCATTTTTGTTATTTACCTCTTCTGTGACTTAATGACAAGAAGGTCGGTATGTTTCAGTGAATAATGAAGTATGAAATTTAAAGATGAAAACCGAACAGAATGAGAGTCATGTTATTCTAAGACCTTGAGGGAGACTGCTCTCAGGAAAAACTACATGGCTGTGTTGAATGGCTGACTTCATCACATCAACAGTTTTGTTGTTGTTTTCCTACATCAGCGCTTTGTCGTTGTTTTTCTGCATCAGTGCTTTGTCGTTGTTTTTCTGCATCAGTGCTTTGTCCTCGTCATTCATGCAAAGTGCAGATCAATACTCCGTCCAGCACCCACTCCTGAAGGATCAGAGTCCCCCACCACCACCTCCAGTTGTGGCCCTGCCCCGCCCCTTCCCCCTCCGCTCCTCTTATCAAGCTGCTTATCACGACCACAGTTTTGTCACCCCCGAGAAAGAAGTGTCCGGCTTAATGGCTCCCCCCCCCCCCCCCCCCACCCCCACCCTTTTTTTTTTTTTTTTTTTTTGGCTGATCGATTTTTGTGACAAAGGGCGGAGAGATGGAGTGGCGTGGCGTGAGGCTATTGCTTGGGTGAGGAAGGAGTTGATGGTGGGCCACGGGAGGGTCCCTCCGCTCTCCCCCTCCTTCTCCCCTCTTCTCCCCCCCCCCCCCCCCACCCATCTTCTCTTGCGTGTGTGTGGGGGTGGGGGGGGGGGGGGGGGTAGAGATGTCTATCTTTTGTAGCTGCGTGTTTGTCCTCTATTTGCTGGAATTGGTTTCAGTGGGCTTGGGGCTGGGGTGTCTGTGTGTGTTGGGGGGGGGGGGGGAGAGAGAGAGAGAGAGAGAGATGTCTTTCTTTTGCAGCTGTGTGTTTGTCCTCTGTTTGCTGGAATTGGTTTCAGTGGGCTTGAGACTGGGTTGTGGGAGGTAGTAGGGGTGGGGGTTCTGTTAAAGCTCTGAGCACTAATTCTTTGAAAACGACAGCTGCCCTTGTCACTGGCTGGCTGTTTTATTCTGTCTGTGTCTGCGTCGCTCGCTCCCTCTGTTAGTCTCTGTCTGTCTGTCTGTTTGTCCCTCTCTCTCTCTCCCTCTCTCTTTCTCGTGCCATCTTGATTTCTCTGATGAGGTAATAAAGTAATCTTGAAATCTCTCGTGATTTAGGGTTATTGCCATGTTCCTCCAAGTTCGTTTAGATTTTGTTGTTGATCTTAACATTTTTGTTCAGTTTTTAAGCCTAGACGAAACCGAAAATAAGAAGACGTTCGGATATTACATTGCGATATTCTCATTTGCACTTTTTTTCTTTCTTTCTTCTTTGTCTCTTAAACAAGTCTTTGTTTCGTTCGTGCGCTCCTGTGGAGTTCTTTGACCCCCCCCCCCCCCCAACACACACGCACACTCTCTTGCACCACACACACACACACACACACACACACACACACACACACACACACACACACACACACACACTTTTTTTCTTTTTCTTTTTTTTTCTTTTCCCGCTCCGTTATGTTAAACTTCACAATTTTCTCCTCTTCCCCCCCCCCCCCCCCCCCCGCCCCTTTTCTTTAAGCCTTTGTGTCCCGATTTAATTTCAGAACAGGGTGAACATTCGTGTCAAAAACTCCTCGTGAATTGTTCATGCGCCAAAAGCCTCCTTTCTCAGTCCTGCCTAATCCTTCGCACGCCTACACCCGCGGGACTACGAGCAATCAATGGGCAGGAAGTGACGCTTTTGTACTGTTACCGTTGCCTGGCAACAGATTCCATCCGCTAGGAGAGTGGTCAGCTTGTCGCTTTGTGCGGTGTCGCCCGCGGGGTGTTAATTCCACAAAAGTCTAGTGGAAGAGAGGAAGTGTTGGGTGCACTTGTTAGCCCGAACACTTGTAACTTCTATTGAAATTTGGTTGAAACGAGTTTTGTCCACTCAAAAGTCCTCTATTGTGTATGTTACTAGTAGTTTTGGCGACGGCTTCTGGGATTGTTGTTAGGTTTCAGTGTAGTACAGTGTGGTATACTTCTTTATTGCCAGATTTCCAGTCAAAGTTTATGAATGACCTTTGAGGTTGAGAATACTGACACAGTAAGTAACAAACATAACACCATGAGAGTAAAATAAAACTGGACTCAAATATTACAGTAAAATGAGTTCGTTGATGCACGCAAAACAGAACGTTTGGAAGCATGTAGTTCTATACCTAGTGGTTCAGTTTTGTAAACCATAGGTGTTTGAAATTTTTAGTCTCTTCATCGTGGATCTTTCAAGTAATGTGTTTATATAATCAAGCTGTCCAACAAGAGGCGTTTGTTTCTTCATTTGCTTGATAGGTATTTACTTACCAAATACAGGGTACTGGCTTTTTTTTTTTCTTCTTCTCTCACTTCTTTTTCTTCGTCATTTGTATAAAAGAGCCAGAGATAGCTGACCTGTTTGTGAAAAACCTTTTTATTTATTTTTTATTTGGACAAATCTGGCTTCGTCCAAAACCAAGCGCACACAGTACCATCGTTTGTTCATCGCAAAAACGAAAAAACAACAACAACTGCCCCCTCCCTACCAAAAAATGAAATCCTGGCCATTCCCGCATAGCGGATGGCGACATGACTCTAGTGATTAATTTGCAATTGCCATGTGAAAC